>JALDNG010000017.1:10385000-11025000 GCA_024349245.1 Neodontobutis hainanensis
GCCATCCAAATTAAACATTGCATTCCAAATGCACAGATACTTGTATATTCAGTCAGATGACAAGAGATGTGTAGTCACTCTGGTTTACTCTTATGAACTCTGGTTCTGAATTTACTTTCATGGTTGCCTTAATATTGCAAACTCTGTATTCTGCCTTTGTGTTTTCACAGATATTAAAATGGATCCAAATGCTGTTTCTTTTCCTACTGTCTCTCACTTTTGTATTCAAGCACTCCTCTCTCCTTCTCCTCTTCCTCCATCCTGTTCAGCGCACCTGTGTATGACCACACCCCCACCCCTCTCTACTTAGACCCTGTCCCAATACCCGCACTACGCCCTTTGGTCTTCCACGAAGGATGTACTTAGTGGAAGTGCACTTTGGTGTAAGTGTTAAGGGAACCAGGAGTCCAAAATTAGCAGAATTGGGACAGCAATGTTTACATCAACATGTGTCTGTACGTCTTAATTGCAATGAGCTTTACGCAATATTGTTATGGAAAATTCTGATAAATCTACAGATCCACTTAAAATGTGTCGGGTTGTTTTATAATATCTGATAATCTGTTGTAAAAATCTCCCATCACATTTTAAATACATAACAAGATTTGTAAGCAACATTTGAAATAAATTAGACATGTAACCTATTATAAATAGTTATATCTTTAGTACTTAGGGACACTTTACACTTGAAAAACAAGGTTAAAGTAAAAGCATCTGGACTCTGAGTTCAACTGGTAAGAGAGCTGAGCTTATATCTGTAGAGGGAGGAGTTTCACCTGAAACCAAACCTGATGGACCAGACTGTTCTGGTCTCATGGTCGTTAATCGTGAAAGGGAGGTGTGACTCCAAATGTGAGAGTCGGTAAGGCTCAGGAGAGTCGTTAGTGACACTGCTCCATTCAGGTGTTATATTGGTTGTTCTAAGGTGGGGCTCTTTTGTTTTAGGTTTAATAACACTGTTGTAAATACTGGGCAACATGAATCTCAGGCCACCTCCTCTGTTCAAAGAGGACTTTTCCATTTTCACAAACATGACTTCCTTCACCCCTCTCTCAAACCATCTGGCCTCTCTGGACAAAATTTGGACATTGCTGTCCTCAAAGGAATGTCCTTTCTCTTTGAGGTGGAGGTGAACTGCAGACTCAGGTCCATGATTGGCTCTTCTGTGCTGATACATCCTTATGTGAAGCTGTTGTTTAGTTTCACCGACATAACTGTCACTGCACTCTTCACTGAACTCATAAACTACATTACTCTGTTTGTGGGGGTCTTGTCTTTGGGATGGACCAGTTTTTGATGCAGAGTGTTCCCTGGTTTAAAGTGGACTGGAAAGTTGTGTTTGTAGAAATTCGTTTTTCAGATAAACCAAAGTTTTTCAGATAAACCAAACACATAAGGGATAACTACACCCTTCCCTTTTGTGTCCTCTTGGTTCTGTTGAAAGTCCATTTGGGGAATCCACAGTCTCTCAGGGCTTTACGGATGTGTTGTTCTTCTAAGTGCAGGTATACATACATACCATTAAGGTACAGGACCTTAATGGTATGATCCTTGTCTGTCCTCACATGATTGATTACACACTCACTCACTGCATGCTGGAAGCACCTATATCGCGTAGATCATCATATCATTCTTCCTTTTATTAGCCTCCTTAATGAATAAAAAAGTAATTTAAAAGAAACTGAAAAGTAGGCTCGCAAACAGGAGCTGGCTCTCATCGTTCTTTGGCATGCTACATTGGAAAGTGGTAGCTCGCGAGCGACGTATTGGAGTATTGGTTTGCTTTAGCCTGTGAGGTAAATTGAATCACATTTTAAAGCAACACTTCAATATATAAAGGAAGCATAACCTTTCTTTTATAGACACAGAGCTCCACTATATAAGGTACATGCTGGCAGTACAACCTACCATCTCGTGTGAATGTAAGTTTTCCTATGGCTTGTTCTTTAGTCATCAGTAAAGGTCTAACCTCCCAAATTTGGAGCTGGGAGTCATTTGGGTCCAAGTGAAAATATGTCTTGTGATTTCATGCATGCTTGGCAGTGGTAATCAGTCTCTCTGAAGTGGTTGCCTGTCTCATTTGTGAGCCAAATAAATGGCCAATTTCATTGAGTTGTTTGACATCAGGTTAACTGATTGTGGAAAATGGAACTATAATTTCATGTTTTTTACGAGTTTTCTGAAAGTATTCCATAATAAAAGCAAAAGGGTGTCCTTATTTCTGATCCACCCCACATTTTATTATGGAAATGGATTGTAGTATACATTGTGATATCTACAGCAGAGTTCTTTACATTTCACTTTGACATCATTTCACACTAATGTTGTTGCAGGGAAGTGGAGGAAGAGTTCTAGTTCCACATTGTTGTTGCTGGGTTCCATTTGTGTGAGGTTTGATGGTTGGTTGAGTTCAGACAGCACAAAAACAACTTCTCCCTTGCATCTAAGGCCAAAGGTACAGCGCTGTGTCTATCAAAGCAAGAAAGACCACAAGACTTCTTCATTTTCTTTACCACATTGGGATGCAGAGATGCTTCGTTGGGGTTAGGCTTGGGTACAAGATGGCGAGCCTGGCTAGGAGGCCCGGTCAGAAGGGTGAAGGTCAATTATAAGCAAATGTGCTCCATCATGTTCATTCCATTATAGCCACTGCTGCCATGTTTTGTTGTGCGCATGAGGACTTGATCTGACCCCGACCGTATCACTCTTGCTCCATATCACTCTCAATAACCATCACACACTTGAAAAGGCCATAAAATTGAGTAAACCATTTTAAAGAGTCAGGTTGCTTTCCTAGATTTACTCTACTCTTCGGTAATTCAATCCCATTGTTGTTTCTGTGATTTGAGGAGTCCGGCATAACTCCCACAACCCTTTTTTTCTTGAATGTAGTGAGTGTTCTACAATTGCAGATGTGAATAAAATTGGACCACGGTGGTTTTTGCAGAACACCCGGATTTACTATATACAGCAGAAGGATGGAATAAGTTCTGAGTGAATAAAGACATCTCTTTTACAGCCAGTCGCTTTTATCATACGGACGCTCTCAACACCAAGAAGCTATGTCTCCATCACACTTGGACCCAGTTATGCTTATAAAAGTGAGTCTCAGGAAAAAGAATCTCAGCACCGGGGGTTACCTCAAAGCAAAGATTATCTACTCCAGGCCTGGACACTTCCAACTTCTAGGATCTTACAAAAGCAGATGCCTCATGTATCACAAAACAACTCATCCAAGAATAGAATACTATGATCAAACTTCTCTGGAGAACATAGTATTTTGTGTGAGTCTTTCAAAGATGTAAAAGGTAACTGACACTCAGTGATAAATGCTCCCAGGAAATCTATTTCAATGATGACTCGAAGATGAGATGAAGCAAGACAAAATGTCAAAAATGTAAAAAATAAAATAAAAGAGATTAGGTGAAACCATGTTGAAAAGCTGTTGGCAAAAGCAAGTGTATTGTAAAAGAACGTGCTGTCAAAACTATAGGAATCAGAGTTGAAGCAGAACTGATGAACAGATGAAGAGTCACAAGAGAGGTTTTTGTGGAGGGGAAAGATAGAGATAGTCTGAAGGAGTCTGCTCGTATTCGGTGGATTAATACCACATGTCTCTGCCTGAGGTGAGGACACCGAAACGCAGCGCACACATGCAAAGAACCAATGCCGTCACTTACATCCACCAGGGGCACGCCACGCTCGGTTCCATAACATCGTTCCCTTGCCAAGTTTCATCTACTCTGCTGCAAAACTTTTGCCTTTTCCCTCAGTGTCTCTCAGCGCGGTTACAAGACAGATAAATAAACGCACGCTCCCGTTCCAAGGTCATCTTCCGTCTTTTGGATCTGCTCAGAGAACAATGCTTTGGTGAGCGTTGCCATGACAAGAAGCTCCCCAGAGAAATCTATGTGGTCACAAAAGTCATGGGAAGAGGGCAGAAGGGAAACCGGATGCCCAGGACTGTGGAAGGCCTGTACTTTGGAGCAGGTTCTTGTTCTCGTAAAATACATATACTGTACATAAGTAATGTGTTAAGTCATTGTGTCATGTGAACAAATCCAAGACATGTTTAGAAAAGCAGACAATTTTCACCTGCAACACATTTCCATCAGTTTCTGATTGAGATTGAAAACAATACATCATGTATTTACATGTAATTCCTGGTTATCATTCCTGATATATTATGTTACAGGAAACTAACGCAGCGTCCTTAACAGCTGGTAAATTCAAATGGTACAGCAGGATTTCAGCCTTATTCAAATGCACTAAGTAAAGGAGAGCTGCCTATGAGACTATGAAAACTAACCTTTATCTGGCGCACTGTGGACTAACTCTCACTTTAGCCAAATGTGCTTTAAGATTTGGAATGTGCTTGCTTGGATTACCAACTGAATGCACTCTTTTAGGAGCCGTTTTTCACATAAAATGTATTAGACGTCTGTGCTCCGTGTCTCATCACAGAGCTGCTTGAATACACGTGAGTTAAGGACACGTACTTTGATGTGGTTCATAACTTTAATCTCTTATCATTTAAAACGCTGTCAAGTTCAGGTGACACTTTTTTTTCTTGACAGAATTTGTAGACTCACATTCAGGCACAAACTCCTTGCCCTGAGTACCACAACCCCAAATGATCACATTCAGATTGTATAATATAAAAATCAAATACGTTTGTAAAATATTAATAAATGTTTATTTTTCTGTGCTATCCTGTTCTAAATACTCCACATAACGGTAAATGTCCAGGGACTGAGGGTTGGTGACACTTGTTACTTTATGCTCAAGTATTTGTGCTTATATTGATATTATTAATGGCCACATACAAATGGATTAAAGGAATTGCATTACATGATACAAAGATTAGGCTTAAGATGTCCTTTGTGTTTCTGTACCACATTCAAATGAAAATAGCACTTTATAACTTGAAAGGGAGCAAAATTGAACTCTGGTGGCTCAAGTTTAGCCCCACTCACAAGGAGGGAGCCAGGAGTGATACAAGAAGGCGGGGGGAGGCAGGAGAAAAGGGGGCGAGACAGCCATGCTATGGGAAAGTGTTTTGGGGAAACCAAATTAAGGGGAAGAAAGGGCGGATACAAAAGCCTTTGAAATTGGCAGACAGTTCCCTTGACATGTGCCTTAAAAGAGATGCTGCTGCTGATGCCAAGAAGCAGAGAAAGGACAGACGGGAGAGAGGAAGAATGGAAAGAGACTGAGGGAGGGGAAAGGAAGGCTAGATCAAGGGTAAGATGGACTCAAAGTAGACAAAAAAAAAAAAAAGAAGCGAGGGCAGGCAACAGAGGTCCAGCAGCAGAAGAAAAGGTTTGAGTTCATGATAGATGTAATGAGTACAGATAGAGTCATCAGTGCAGGTCAATGGCCTGTGAAGCAGTCCCATCCAAAAACACCCCTTCAACGATATGTGTTAGCGTGTCCGTGTGCACGCATGTATGCATACTTAACAGACGGGGTGTGTAATCATGCACTGCGCCGGGCTGAAATATTAGAAGAGGGAAACGGCGGAGTTGTTTGAGTGTTACATTTCCGCACTTAAATCCAGTCGTCAGGGGTTCGCACTGCTTTAAGATATTGGCAAGCCTGCAGCAATAAAATTATGCACAGCATGTAATTTCCTATAGAACGCTTGTTTGATTTTATCAGCGTGGTATGGCTGTTCTTAAACGCAATTTACTCAGACTGAAGCTCCTCTACCTGATTTCCTTTTTGTTGTCCCTCAACCCCAAAAGCAGCCCTGGGACCTCACCTGCTTTTCTTTAGTTAATAAAGTAAAACTAAAGCAAATTTCTCTCTAAGCTACTAATACATTACACCAAACTGAAGTTTAGAGCGTAGCGTTAGCTTAGCTCCAACTTAAGCAGAACAGCCATTATCCCTGCCTTGTTAAACATAACGTGATTGAATTGACGATATTGAGCCATGTTTTACGTTGCCTCCTTTTTCTCTGTTGATGTTTTTATTAATATTGATGTTTTCCCAACTAGAAGGAGAAAAAAAATCTGGTAACATCTATTTAACATTAAATTTTTGTTCAGTTAATGTTTATTTTCTTGTAATTTAGTGTCCCTACTATTAAGTAGATCTTTTAGGCTATGTAAGCTGTAGACAAAATATAATATATGATAAAAGTACCAGAATGTTCAGATATATTTTTTGGGGGACAACTGAATGGTGTAGACTGCTAGTGTGTATGCTGCTGGCTTCAAACATATTTTCACACATCACACATTACATTTTTACACATTATACTAGCTCTGGTGAGAGTCTTTCTCTGTGCAGACCCTCTTCACTGTTTTTTGTAACAGTCCACATTAGCTTCTTACTGGCCGTTACAGTAACATCTAATTTTGTGACTGTCATGCCTCAGCTTTGCGTTGTTCTGAACATAGTCAGTCTTTCACAGGTCTACTGAGAGTTAGTATCTACATTGAAAATCCACCTTTTTGTCACGTAGTTCGCTGCTGACGTTAAAAGAAAAATAGCAACATGATTTTTTTCTTATGCAGATCTGTTCTCGTTGATGCGGGTCGTTCATTAGGTGCCCCTCCTCACACTGAACTTACTGCACCTCTCACTCTTAACACACACAGACTCATATTATTTCTACCTCGGGCTGTGTCTGACTCCGGCATGAAATCAATTTCTGAGCCTGTACCCTCCCACCGCCCCTTTTTCGGCGCCCATTTTCTCTCACCATGAAGCGAGACGTTGTGCCAGTCTGATACACAAACCCCATCTACCCCCAACTTCATGCCCTAGTTGGTATCTCAAAAAAATCCTTGATTAAAAAAATAATAAGACAAGATTTTACTGTAGTATATTGATTTTTCCTAATTATAATTAGTCTCTCTTTTTTTGCCTTTATTTTAAAAAGTTAGGCAGCACAAAAAGAGAATTCATCATGTTTTACAGTGTCCAAATGTAGTCAGTCTATGTGATAAGTGTGTCTTTGATCACTGTAACACAAAAGGATTTAGATAGTTTGCATTGAATGCCTCATATTGCATCTGAGCCTAAAAAAAACGAAGCTCGCCAGGTGTTTGGCCGCATAACAACATCTTCAAAAGACCTGGAATCCCCAAATTGGTTTAAAGTGACAAAGAGTATAAGCAAGTTGAAAGAAGGATGAACGTCCAAGGTGCGCTGCACAGCTTTTATCAGCGTTATTCCCCAACGCTGATGCACACTGCTCCTTCCTAATCTGTACTGACAGGGTTTTCATCAAACCACGACTGGGGCTGGCCCAAGGACGCAGGGGACTTTCCTCCACTCTCTGCCCAGTGGCGGTGCAGGACGCACGGCTGCGGCGGGGCCACCAAGGCCCCTTTTGAGGCAGTTATCAGCAAGTGGTGAGTGATGGCGCGGCGGCCTCTCGATCCCAACAGAGAGAGGACTGGAATGTTCCCAGAGGGCGCAAAAGAGAGTGAAAGAAAGAGGTGTATCGTTTGCACTGGTCCCACAGGTGCACCGCCGAGGAATGTGCTTCGCTGTGATGACTCAATAGAGCTTGAACGGTCAATGAAATGCAGTGGGAATGGTCAGGACTCACTCATTATCTTTGTAGTTCATCACATAACCTTCTTTTATTTGACAGGATCCAGTTTAACAAGCTGATGTCATGGTCGCTCTAACTAGGCTCGTGCTCGCTTCCTGCCAGGATTTTCCTTCTTGACTCAATTACAGTCAAAAGACGCTGCAGTGATTGACAGACACTGCGCAGACATAGCATTGTAGCACCGCCGTTGTGCGTGAACCCGAGGACCTGTTTGGGTTATGCCAGGGGTCAAAGGTCACCGTAGAGCCCCAAACACACACTGCTCTTTCCTCCTCGCTCTCGTTCTCCCACGCTCCCTCTGAGGCTACCACACCTGTGTCCTCACCGCACTCTCCGAAAGTCTCTGTCACACACGGACCCACATTCCCCCATCCTCCCAGCTTCCACTGCACCTGGGCCGGCAGCTGTCATCGCTGTGGTAACTGGCACACAGCTGGCTCCACTACTATCACCTGGCTCATCTGCCTTTGACAGAAGAGGGAGTAGGAAGAAGTGAAAAGGAGAATGGGATGAATGTTATAATGGTTGTGAATGAGACGGGGCAATTTGTGGTTGATTTGGGGTGAAAATGAAGAGAATACAGGATAGGATGTAAATAGTGAAAAAACACAGTAGCAGATTTAAAATACAACAACAGTCTTTGAAGTATTTTTGTGCTGTAGTTCTCAGATGCACAATACAAAATCCCTGCTTCAAAAGAAAACGCAAAGGGGTTCAAATTGTGCCCTAAGTTTACCTCATTGTGCTGCTTCACCATCCACGTTTATAAGGATAAGAGCTGAAGTGTAGCAAAACCCAACATACAGGAGACCCCCTGCATGCGTGGCTTTAATTACAGACAAGGAAGTGCCGCAGCTTAAGGTATCCCGCCGCTCGCCTGTTCCATCCCATGACTGTGAACGAAAGCAGAAAAGCACTCTAATATCTTTTAATGTGCCCCAGTGTGAGCCCATTGCACGCTAACAGTGTGTGGCACAGCAGCGTTCAGCACATGGGCCGACGCGTCTGTGCTGGTTGTTAAACACCAGGGACATCAAAAGGTAGGCTTTCATACCCCCTCTGCACACCCGCCCCTCACTAAAAATCCCACCCCAAAAGCAGCCATTTATGGGACAATAAGAGTCAATTTATGGCCCCCCAGAAAATGAAGGCTATTCAGAGGTGTAGGATGAAAGATGACAAGGGCTCTGTTTTTCTTCACAACTTTCTCTGCCGTGTGGATGAAGCAGCGCTCAGAGGAAGTGATACTTTTAGAGACTTAAGGACCTTCAGACGCTAGAAGAATAATGGACCATGGGATTAGCTGCTGATGAGGAAGCTTGTTCAAAAGTGTCATTTGTAAGTTTATTAATACTTGGTAGTATTTGTGTCGGTTTCAGCTCTCCTTGATAATAAATATGAGTTTTGTTTTGTGGCAGATGTGGCCAAGATGTTTGAATGCTCAGAGAAAAAATCATATCCCCACGAGGTCAAAAATGCTGTTGAGCTGAATACATACATAAAGACAATGCTATTAACAGCTGTCTCTGTACATGTCTGCGCACACAGGCACCCGACAGATATGTTGTGGATCCAGTCAGGTGTGGAGAGATCTCAGAAATCTTGACATAGAGCGTTAAGGGAAAACCATGCCCTGGCCCAGCCGCTGAAGCGTAGCCTACACAGCAGCTCTGAGGTCTGCAGATTGTAGCTGATGGCTCTAACAGCACATACGTCAGACTGTCTTTTCTATTTCTCAAGGCACAAACACCAATGTTCCTTTGAGGCAGTGGATGCATCTCTGTGCAAAAATTAACCACCAACTTATACACATATAGGCTCGTAACATTAGTTTATGTCTGGAAAACAACTTGAGAACGAATCATTTTCTTCTCAGCCCTTCTCTCCTGTTCCCTTACTCTTTTATTCGTTTGGTTTAATAGTCTGTAATAGTTACCAAGTATCGTTAAGGCCAACCTCTGTGGCTTCTAACAGTGCTGTAGGCAAGCCAAGTGTTTGTTGTCGGCATTTTATTGGCTTCCAGGGAGGAAGGTTGTTGTTTTTCAGTGTAATCTTGGCACGCCAATAACAGGTTTCAATAAAAGCAGCTGCTCTCTTATGGTATGGTTGCTTTTCTTTCTCCTCCTCCTTTTAAGTGTGTCTTTGGGAGATGGAACATTGTGCTACAAGCAGTCAAGACTTATATCTACATTTGTCCTAATGCTTTGCATTAACTTTTCAACATTTCTTGAAAGCTATATCATCTTTCATTCTATCTCATTTTAGTATATGCTGGTTTTACTAAATTAAAAGCAGGTTGGGTAAACGCGTTACCTTGACCATACTGCCCCCTTTAGGTTGCAACCTATGATTGCAAATAACTGGGCAAGCACAGGGGGAAGAAATGGAGCTGTTCATAATTGTCAAATGAATATGCACAGACACAAACACAGACAAGGGCATGGCCTATTTTAAACAATCGTCTATATTTTACAATATTAGGCTATTACATGATCTAATTTTGAGCAACAACACACGCTCCTATTAGTCTAATTACAGTGATAAGGCATATGTTACCAAATACTAGCATTCTGTTTTGTGGAAACCCTATAATATTTCGAAAATAAAAAAAAATAATATCCACAAATGATGAGTACACATATTCAAACACAAGTAAATATTAAGCACGTTGTTCCATATATTGTGGAAATGTATTAACAACATATAACAAAGGGGAAAAGTTCAAACATAAGTAAAGTCTTCTTTCCTCTGGCGGTATGTGATATCTCATTTGTCTTGGCAAAGAAATGGGAATTGCCACCACATTCCGCTTTTCCAAAAAGCGTTGGGGGAAAATGCTGGGGTCCCTGTGCCTCCGAGAGTTCATGTGTGTTATGCAAAATTAAAACATGCTCAGATAAACATTCTTAAAGCTCCAGTGGTGCATGTGCGCTCCATAATGTTTGGCCGACCCTCACATAGGATCACATTTCCTTTCCTAAGGTCTTTTCAGTCAATCATTTCTTTCTATTCCAGACATCTATTTATAATTGCTAATAAAAAAATGATGTCCAACATTTACAGAACTTAACATTTCAGAGAGGTTGGGATCTTCTTGTCCTGTCCAGCATGTGGTCAGTAACACTATAAACGTCGTCCTTTCACACTGACACATTCTGTTTGAACTTAACATAATCAGAACCTCTGGGAGAAGGACAACAGCTTTAATATGCAATAAATCCATCTAACCAATATCAAATTGACATGAGTCTCTCAGAAATGACACGTCACTTTCCAAAGATGTCCTTCTAATTCAAAAGCAACCTTTATTTCTGGCCACTTGACATCAATGTAGGTTTATTTCACTCAGTTTTGGACAAATCAAATTGTCATAGAATACATTATTGCAGCCCTGAGCAGTTTGTTCCCCGAGTGACAACACATTGGGTGGAAAACCTCTCCTTTTGTGCCAATTAACATTTATTTTTGTTTTCAGAAAAAACCTCAGTGGTTTTTGCTAACAGCTGCTTTGTTTAAGTCCAGCACACCGTCACTTAAAAGTGCTTCTTATGATATGATAAACCTGTTTGGCCCTTTGAGGCTTCCATAGACCTGTGTACAGCTATCTTTCAGGCAGAGTGTCCATGTTTCGTCTTATCAGCCTGTACTGTGTTTGAGCACTTTTTAAAAAGTATAACAAGGAGGAGGGGTGGTCTCTGAATTTGAAAGAACAACATTAAAGCAGACACAGGGATAAATGAGTCATGTGTTATGATCAGAATCAAGTAAAAGAACCCAAGAAAACATAATTAATCCTGGCCTTTAGTAACCTTTCACTTGGTATATGTGTGTGTGTGTGTGTGTGTGTGTGTGTATGTGCAAAAGACAAACATTACAGCCCTGTACTGTACTAATGGGGTTTTCCAAAGTAGGGAACCAGGGGTTTATATGACAGCATAATCGTGATATGACCTCCTGGAGGCATCCAGAGGTCATCCATGAATCGCTTAGATAATGAGCCTCATCACTTACGCTGTCACCCGTCCTCCTCTGAGGCTTGCGGTAATATTTGCAGGCGGCGATACACAAGTGAACTTTCCAACGAGCGCTAATCCCATGCACCACTGACCGATGTGATAAATGACCCTAAGCAAAAAACATACACTTGGAGCACACTTTGGTACATTCCTGCAGTAAGGTTTAGGGACAAAGTGAGGCTTCCTAAGTTATAGATCCATAACATTTGCATATGCCCGGATTTAATGTAAAAAAATAAATATTTATACATTTATGAAATCCCTTTAGGTTCCTGAGTAATGACTGTCATCAAAAAACGAAGCTGTCTGTCACAGTTCCAATTAAAAATGACCTCAGCCATAATGGCAGGAAATTACAGTATACAGCATTGATTTTATAAAGAACACTGAAGTGCATATCACTAAATGTTTCAGTTCTTTGGTCAGTTCCTGTACAGCAGAGTTGTTCTAATAAGACATGATCTGATCATGTGACAAACAACAATCTAATATCCTTACAACTGATATGAGTAATAACCTAAAGATGGACCTAAAAAACTAAAACAGTAAAAGTAATTTACTACATTCTTAAACGGGAGCCAGGTAAACCATGGCTAACTGGGTCTGCTTGTAATTACCGTCAAAGGTCATGACATTCTAAAACATGAAAGCTACAAATGCAATCTTCAATCTTCACAGCTAGAACGTTATGACTCGCGGGGCCGATCCTTGGGCCAGCTGACACTCCACATGTATAGGTGAACTTGAAACTCTAAACTTCCCCCAGCGAATACTTGTCTGTCAATGTCTGGTCTAGGGTGTACCCAGCCTATGGCCCAAAATGGCTGGGATAGGCTCCAGTCAACCGCGACCCCAATGAATTTATCTTCATTTATCTTTTTCATTAACAAGGCTCTCAACAAACAAAATGTAAAAATAGAAACTCAAGGCCAAATAAAACTCTTTCCTGAACGGGATCACGTTCACTGTCAGGTAATGAGGCTATAAGCAGCCAGGGCACAGTGCCACTTGTCCAGGAAGGTAAACTCTGCAGGGACACAGTCTTCGGTAAGAAGGGTCAGCTCCGGCACAACTGAACAGAAGAGGCTCCTGCTGAAGGCGGCAGTGTCGACCCCAGGGATTGTAGGCTGGAAATAGATGGCTGACTTCTTCCACTGCGCTGGAGCAACTAAGTTCCAAACTACAGAACAGAAACAATACCATAAAATACAAAACATGTGATTTACTGTTTTGTGGTCTAATAGTTCTAGTGTCTCACCTGCTAAATGTGGCAGCACTGTTCAAATGGTGAAACAAGGCAGGTTCACATACGAGAGCGGAACGCTGACACACACTCGCACAAGATTCGCCCAAGGGACCCAGGAGCACCCTTAGGGCACTCTTTGGTGGCCATGTAGGAAGTGACTTACTGCAGAAATTCTATGTGTCATGAATGAAAATTTACAAAAATAAGAAGGATATAACTGATTAACAAAAGTAATTGCATAAAAACAATATAGTCAAAGCCATAGCCTACTTTAAACATGAAATCACAATGGCCCCTTATGTCTCACATTCACCTGATGAGTGATATAGGCATAAAGCCTCTCCAGCATTCCCTCGCAGGTGAACTCTCGAGGAGTGAAAGGCTTTACCTGCAACAACATACAACACAAATGTACTCGCAAAACCTCGTAACCATAACCGCTCTGGTATAATTCTACCTCTGTGCGCAGAATGTCTTGGATGGCTTGTGCTATTTCTGTCCTGTTGTTTACATCCACAGTCCACACATATGGCTTTCCAATGAATTCTTCAGCGTAAGGATGCTGCGAGGAAACCTGTGAACCCAGGTCATCAAATTAAGAAATCTGAAATTCAGTAATAGCACTGAAAATATTTTGGTTCTACCTGTCTTGTGGTTGGCTTTCCTTTATAGAAATTATTGTTTTTTGATGAGTGTGGCGGTTTGAATCGAGGCTGGAGGAAGACACAACCCATAGCTATGGCTTCAATGGGAGCTGGACCCTCATATGGGAAACCAAGACCTACAAAAACCTGAAAAGCAAAAGGTGTTAAAAGGATAATACTCTCAGTCGGGTCTAGTTTAAATGCAAAATTCCGTTTAACTTTGTCAGACCTTTGTTCTACGAAGAAGTTGCACAAAGCGCTTCTGACTCAGTAGGCCATGGTTTATGACGAAGCTGGGTAATTTCAAAGGGAGTCCTTGGCGCTGGTAGACTGTGGCATGGGTCTCAAATTCCTGACTGACTGCTTTCACGTAGTCATATTTACCCTAAATATTAGCACCAGTGTAAGAATATCTTTATATATATATACAGTTGTGCTCATACCCTGGCAGAATCTGGCAATTTTTCAGAGAATATGAATGATGACACAAAAATTTCTTTCACTAACAGTTAGTGGTTGGGTGAAGCCATTTATTGTCAGACAATTTTGTTTACTCTATTTAAATCTTAATGACAACAGAAACTACTCAAATGACCCTGATCAAAAGTGTTTTTGTCTGATTACATCCACAAGTTGACACAAACGGGTTTGAATGGCTGCTAAAGGTAACCATCTTCACCTGTGATCTGTTTGTGTGTATAAAAGGTCAGTGAGTTTCTTGGCTCCTGACAGAACCTTGCTTCTGTCATCCAGTGCTGCACTGACGTTTCTGTATTCTGAGTCATGGGGAAAGCAAAAGAATTGTCAAAGGATCTGCGGGAAAAGGTAATTTAAATGTATAAAACAGGAAAGGGATATAAAAAAATTGCCAATCAGCAGTGTTCAAACTCTAATTAAGAAGTGGTAAATGAAGGAGTCTGTTGAAACCAAACCAAGGTCAGGTAGACCAACAAAGATTTCAGCCACAACTGCTGGAAAATTGTTCGTAACAAATAACTTTAGCTGAAATACAGGACTCTCTGAAAAAAGGTGGTGTGGCTGTTTCAAAATGTACAATAAGGAGGCACTTAAAGAAAAATGGGTCGAGTTGCCATGCAGCCCAGGCTTCACCCAACCACTAACTATGAGTAAAATAAATGTTTTTGTGTCATCATTCATATTCTCTGAAAAATGGCCAAAAGAAATCACAAATTGTGTTAGGGTATGTAAACTTATGAGCACAGCTAAATATACTGTGCTTGCATTGTGTTATTACCTCCCACATGTATTCTTGTTTGCCATACACAACTGCAACCCTGTCTTTCTTATAAAAGTCTGGAGCCAGCTCTTCCTGCTTTAATTCATCTTTCATTGCCTCCTCACCGACAAAACCCAGAAAGGAGTTATCAGGGGTGTGAGCTGTCAATGGAAAAGATCATTAATAGTGAAAATATATATACTTGGATAATACAAAAGCATACTGTGGACTATAACTTAAACCTCTACATTTGACAGAGGTTTGGCTCTGGCTGTTTAGATTTCAACAGGCAGCTGCTCAAAGTGTGAGAGAGAAGTATTTATGTTAGAGATGAAGGAATGTGCAGACAAAAGGTGTTTATGAATATGCAAGCATCAAATGCATGTTCAACCACAGGACAGCAGACAATTTGAATCCCATTTGTCTAGTGAGTGTTTCTTGCACCTCATCTAACAGGTTAGCATTGACAACGCTCTGATCTAAAAAATGGGGCTTCTAGGGGAGCTGTGAAAGGTATGGTTTACAGTTTGCTGCCTCTTAAATCGCATAGAGGTAAAAGATGAGCTGTGTTTTTGTATTAGTCATGTCATTAGTTACAAACAGAAGATATTCTTATTTGAGTGATGTGTAGTGAATCTAATCCCAGTGACTCCAGCTTGGGTGCATCTCTCGGCAATCTAAGTTTTTTGACAGGGTGTTAGGTGTTAATATAAATGCTCTGTCTGGGCATTGTCATCAGACAGACTTACGAAACATGGTCATATACTGCTGAGGATGCAGGTCCCAGCTGCCCCATAGGGTTTTATATTCATGGCTGCCAGCATAAGTCCCTAAGTTAAAGGCTGGCTCAGTGCCGAAGGAGTCCAGGATTCTGTATCGACACCTAGAATGAAAGGGTAAAATCTGGAGATACAACCTTTGCACTTTTTGTAACTTGATAAACGGTGAAATGACTAGATCAAATTTCTTACTGATAATGCTGTAAAGCCAGTCCCATTGCTCCTTGCAGATGCACCAGTCCGTGGAAGTCAGTGTAGATGAGGTCAAAGGTTAGGGGCCTTTGTATGGGACAGCTGCCTCTTCCTGGAGCAGCACCTATTAGACTGGACACATCCAAACAAACACTCAACGTTCCCACATGTCAGGATTTCTCCATCCCTAACTCCAAACAGCGGTACTAACCCATGTACGAGGTGCTGAGACGTGGTCAGGGTCACATTGTGGCCCAGGATGGTTAGACTGGCGCCAAGGTCTGCCCACTGGACCAGCTCTCCTAACGGTCCCCCTCGCTCCACCATAGCTTCAAAGCGCTGACCAAGGCTCCCAGCCAAAGTGCCGGGGTACAGCAGCACCTACAAGACAGAAATATTTGTAACGATTTGTCAACTTCAAAAATCTCTCTCAAAGCACACTAATTAAAAAACACCTAGTATGTATTATAATGTTGGTTATACACTCATCTGTTTGGAGACAGTTGTATTGAAGCTCTCTTTCATCTTGTGACCAGCTTGTATCCACCTCTTCTCAGTCCTCTCCACTCTGGACCGGATGAATCTCAAAGCTGGACTGCTGCTGTTGCTGATTGCTTCATAGAATATAGCTAGAGATGTACGGATCTCAGCCTGTGGGCGATGTACAGTACATATACTGTTTGTACAAAGTGTATATGTAATGGTCAAATATCTGTTCAGTAGTGTGTACCTTGTCTGTGTGTGATTGTGGTTTCTGATGCCATGAAAGGGGAGAGTGGTTCGTTCCGGTCTGCGGCGGACAAAAGTCTTCTGTTTGGCTGAGGTACTTTAATATGGAGCAAGTGGTACCATCAACGCCATAAAAGGCATAGCAGGGATCGGACATCCAGCGCAGGCGAAGGAACTAAAAGATGTAAGCCAATAGTGAACATATTAGTTACATTAATTTTTATCTATTTTTTCATAATGATCATGGTCTCACACACACACACACTCACACACACACACACACACACACACACACACACACTCATTACTTCCTTTATACAACACTTTCATGTCAAAACTGAATTGTGTTGTCTTTATATAATCCAGGGAATGTACTGGTAATGCTCCTGCTATTCTGTAAACGAGCAGAAAGCTAAAAGGTGATCAACTGTATGTGTGTTCCAGGTTCTTACCTCCACTTTCTCAGCACATAGTGGGTAAGAAGAGTCTGCTGGCACTTCACACATTTCACTGGGCCCTTTAGATCAGATAACAGCATATTATAAAATTGCAAATAAAATTTTATACTACACTGAAACACAATGTTACATGTAATGAGATCGTCCGGTGCAGCTATTCATGTAAGAAGTGTTCAAGTGCAAGTTCAAGTGTGTTTTCTCAGAGGCCCTTTCCCGTAAGCTCCCCCTCCGACTCCAGCCAAAGCCAGTCATCTGCAGTGAACACATACTTCAATATATGTTAGGGAATAAACTGCATACTCTCACACACACCTGTCCCACCTGCCGCCAACCAAACTTCCCCTTTTACAATGGCACACGCTGCCAAAGCACACAGCCCTCAACTCTGTCAAACAACCCAGTAAAGACGGAAACGAGAGCATAAGAAAACCTCCAGGCTGGTAGAAAAAAAGAGAACCGTGTCCCTTCTGCAGAAACAGGAGCATGAGTGGACGAGTTGGTGAAAGGGCATTTGGGTAATTCGCTGGTGTTTTATGGGTGTGAGGTAATGCGAGAGGTGCGGGTGAGTGTGTGCTTTAGGGTGACATGTGTGTGTTCAGGCAGCCACTGATTTATAGATCTGCTTTTTTTAGAAAGAGTGACAGTGCATCAAAACACACACTCCAGCCTGACACCTCTCCTGAGATATGTAAACCTTCTCTTCAGCGGCAGCTTGGTGGGACTCGTAAAGCTTCTATTCAGGGACTCCATCCGTCACAAGCACCTGCGCTCGCACCCTCCATTATCACAGCTTGTTAACTTCATCGTGTGGTTAACCTCAACTGATGCTTCTGGCCTAAGTGTCACTCTTGACCACAGCACGCAACCACACAGAATCAACATATCTGCACTTTTATCGAAACTGACAACGTGAAGCAGGGCAGAGGGCATTTATTTGGTTTAACTTATGCTAAAGCGTGTTATGACTAGAACAAGCCCAAAAGACACTATGACCTTCTTTGATACTACTACTCTTATTACAGTCGATACTTTGACCTTTATAGTGCCAGAAAAAAATTAAAGCTGCCATTCCTCATTTGCCTTTTTTGATTCATACCAAGAAAATGTACAATATAATGTAGTGTAAATAATAGATTGATTGGTTTAACTGTAACCTGTGTGTGTCCCGAGCTCGTCCTGTGGCAGTGCAGTGTCGTGTGGCTGCTGATGGTGACGACTGAGCTGCTCAATTTTCTGGGACACTCTCTTCATTTCCCTTTCAACCAAACGTACCAAGCCCTGCTGGTCCTGCCTAAAACTACAACAAACTTACATTAAACTTAAGCTTATGTTTCCCTTCACATATAGATTACATCGGTGTAAACGTATGAAGACCTCTGCAGCAGTACACTCAGGTTATCTCTGGTGGCATCTCTCTCTCTGCTGAGCCGGTGCACCTGAGAGTTCAAAGCCTTCAGTCGGACGGCCAGGCTTCGGAAACCATGACCTGAAAAAGAAAACTTTGAATCATGAGTAAGACATACAGTATAATCGCACAGTTTAACATCCTAAACTGCATATTAAAATCGCTTGAACGTTATGTTACACTCGTAAAAATTAAAAGACACTGTTTTCTTTGTAAGTTGGAAGGTCTGAAGTTGATTCTGAGTCTGAATATAAATTGCCTCACTGATTGCTCGACAAACTCGATCTGTTGTTTGTTCAGCTGAGCATCAGGTATATCTTGGTTTACATGCCCACAAGGGTAAGCAGTGGGCTAATGAAAGATTAAAGACACCAAACAGGTAGTGCTCCTGTTACGACTTCACGGCAGTTCAGACAGACGCTTGTAAAGGTGCTCTGGGTTTTCATTTTATGTATGGGTGCAGTAGAGTCACCCACTGTCCTTTAAATAGTTGCACATTTGATCAAACTTTGCAATTGGTCACTCACATCACCATATTTCACACATCTTCATATTTTCCATCACACAGATACACACTTGTGGTGGGTCTCAAAGCAGCTTTGATCTGGGGCTCAAATGAACCACTATGGTGGGGATTTATTTTGAAAAGCCTTTTGATGAGGAATAGATGGATGTTTAGTCTAAAAGCTATCTTCCATTATAATACAAATCTTAGACTTTGTATATAACCAGGTAATAGGCTATTTTAGCCATGGTAAGCTAAGGAGCTAAAGAATGCTCTGTAGCTATAGCTTTGTCCGCTGGCTTGTGAAATGTGTATCTCCCTTTGGAAAAGTGTTTGCACAAACAACCAAAGTGACCACAACCACAAAGCCACAACAGATGAACCTGGGGGACCTACAACAATTTGTGTACAAAGTTCATATAACACTGGGGAAACATGTCACGATAAATTCGCCTCATGTAGTGTGATGAATCAGACAAAGAGACAACACAGAGAAATGCATCTGGATATGTTTTGTTCCAGCCAGAAGTTGGAACTCCAGTTCTCTGTTTAGTAAAGAAAAAATGTATTGAAAGCAGTTCTGAGTATATTTAGTGCTTTACCAAATATGTAGCTCTTTACTTAATTTCCTTGACTGTGAAAACCTGGCATACAGTGTGCTCTGAAAAAGATTCATTCAACACTATAGTCAATTATAAATTAAAGAGCACAAAAATCTACTCTAGATAGTTCACTTTAGGAATAGTTCAATTCACTAAGAAAGACCTACTGATTACTAATGTTGTACAGTTAGTTTTAAGGTGTATTTAACAGAAATATAGTAAGATTGTGAGTGACCTACCTTGACCATCAGGTGACCTCCCAGTTGGTTCATCCAACGCCGTCTCTAGAGGAACCCAAAGGCTCTGCAGCATCAAGGTGAGCAGTGACAAACACAGGCACAGCAGCAGGCAGCCACTAGAGGGCACCACACACATTCAAATACTGACTATATACTATTAAAACAGTAACATAACATTAAAATGAGGACATTGTTTTTACACCTCGTGATTATATAACACTAGACAAGACCCACAGGTTACTAAAGGATGTTCCATTCAAACTGTTAAATCCTCCTGTGATTTTATTGCAGTAAATATTGCCACCACAGTGTGACAAACTAAATATTGAGCTTGTGACTCACATTTAACTGTAAAGCCAAATCTTACTGTCAGTCTGATTGGGCTGAGTCTTACCTTCGTGGTCGCAGAGGAGCACGCATGGCCCTCTGTCTCAGGAGGTTATGGTCTCACTGTCAAAAAAAGAAACACAACGGACCTAGATATACTTTGTTATAACTCCAAGCTGCATTGTGTACCTACTCAAGAAAGTGGAGTGTTACTTTTTAAGCTGCATCCCATTCATCAAGTTTTAGCCCCTCCGCCCACACACACACACACACACACTACTGGCAATACTGGCTCATATTGTGGTCGCTCTGAGTTTGACTTGGACATGTTAATTAGACTAACTCAACAACCACACATACACACTCACCTCTCCTGGTCTCTGTTCCAGCCCAGTGGCAGCCATTAGACCTGTTTACAAAATTAAAAAGGGAAAATTAAGACTGGCCCGGGAAAGATTCTTGCCTCCTTTTTTCTTGTCTCCTTTCATTCTCTGTCTACAAACATGCCTTTTTCACTGTCTTCTACGGACTATGGGGCAAGGCATCATGCGGTTGCCAGGGTAACCCGACTCCCCTTTAAAGAAAACAATACAGGGAGAGCGGCTTAGGGCGCTCACAGATACAATGGAGCCCACGCCATTGGGTGACAGTTTCTTTCACACTGATCTGTGAGGCTTAAGAGCTATGGTAGTGATTGCAGGGCATTCATTTAAGCACTCACATTGTGCAACTCTTTGGTTTTGAGTTGCATTATAGAAGCAAAACAGTGGGCCTGTACATATAACACAGTTATGCAAAAACAGAAAGATTTGGTCTTATTTAGTAAAAGTCTAGTCCACAGACTCCAGTGTCCTCATGATGTGCCTTCATGAAAGTACCTGCAGAGGGCGCCAATATGAAAAGGAAGGAAGGAACTATTATCACAGCTAAATACAATATATAAGTGTAAGTATAAGTTAGTGTCTTTCAGCTCCCTTCAAGAGTGTAAAAGAGAGACTTACCAGAACATAAAATAAAAAAATAACTGCAGGAAAATCATGTAGCGTGCTAGGAGAATTACACAGACCACAGAGCACAGCGCCATGAGCCAACAGCTTCCAGTTCACTTAACTCATTAAGGTCGTCTCTTGCAAACAGGGAGAGACGCATATGTTACTATTAACTGGATTGACATGTTTAATATACATTGAACGATTTTAAAGGAATTGTAGCAGTGTAGAATATATCATACAACAATACAACACAAGCCTTTAGAACTTGCTTAAACTTTAGATAGAAATATAGGTATTGAATATTGAATAAGGGGCAGTGAGATAACCTATAGCATGTTCGTCTGATGCCAATCAACACAATTTTAATGGACACGTCTGAACCAACCAACTCTAAAGTAGGGTTGTGAAATAGTATATATACAAAGAAAATAATCAATCAGCTAAAACAAGCAAATTAGTAATTCCACTGCATCTATATAATTTATGATTAAATTGCTAAAGCACATACGGCATGTTTATCACAAGGAAACAGCAACACTATTTGCAGGGTTTTTAAGTCAATAGAGGTAAACCTGGATTTCAGAAAAGATGCCAGCCAGGTCAAATGCACAGAGCGAACCAAATAAAGTCAAAGAGCCATGAAGGCATCAGGCCAATGCACTGTAACATGTAGAACACACAATTTTTGGTTATATCATTCCATTAAAGCTGTAAAATAAGCAAAGGTTTTATACACTACTTGTTATTTTCTGTGTGTATTTTATGCATTCTTAATGTATTGTGCAGCATTAGTAAACTAAATGCTTGCAATACAGTCCCATCACAGGCAAACAATGTCATTTTTGGAGAGAATTCAATCATGTCTTGATGTAAATGTCATTTTCCATAATGAGTGTGAGTGTATGGGAGGGACTTACCATATGATGTTAGGTTGGCCTGATGTCACACACCACACGGAAGGATTGGTTGAGCATAAACCTCCATAAGGACCTACGGCTTACAAGCTTTACACCCATCTGCCCCCCCACCCCACCCCCACACACACATAAGCATGACAGTATACATACACATACAATATCTGGCAGCATCGCTCAAGGGATCAGATAATTGTTTCAGAAATCAACAAAATAAGAGTCCCTATGTAGGATGCCACCGCCTGCACTGCCTCATGTGATACGGCCTCTTGTCTCTTTGCAACACACTTCCGTGCCAAATAGTCTGCCAAAAATAAAGCCATGTAAGCCTTGTTGGCGTGAGTATCTTGTGAAACATGCAATATTATCCAAAAGGATGATACGTATGTATGTAAAGTCACTTTGGAAAATGTCTTCCAATTGTCTAAACTATAATATTTATTATAATTATTATGCATGCATATAAATGTATTGTGAGTCTGCAAACCCCCAAAAAAGTAGTAGTAGTCGACAGTGATATAGATAGCAACAGCATATTGTCATATTGTCACAGACTTGCACCCAATGTAAAAGGAACATAAGATTAGATGTGGAGCAAAGGAGCAAAGGAGCAAAGTTACAACTAAACAACATTTTTCCTGATATGTTCTGGGGGGGGTAATTGAATTATCAGTAACAACTGTCATGTGTTGGGCGGTAGTAGTTTGGTGGTAGCTTTGAGTGTCAGACAAAGGCAGGGTTTGTTGGCTGAGCTATGGTTACTTCCTGCCTGGCTGACCATCACATCACATCACATCTTTGGGCAAAACGCATAAACATGACAAATAAGATAAGCCTCCTGTATGCTGTAATGTTCCATCTAACCTCTTGTTTCAAAACTACAAATGTGGATGGTAACAGGGTCTTACTCTATCTTGTTAGAGAACAAAAATTGTGGTTTAGCCTTTACCCATATTCTATATTTAACCAACCCACCTGAGCCCTTGACTGTGTGCACCTCCAGCAGCAGGGCAGAGCAGCGCGCATAGGCCGTGACCCGATGTTGGACGCAATGCGCCTGCGCATGCGCGAGGCAACTTCATACGGCTTCTTCTGAACGTCTGAAGACATCTCCCATTCAGGTAACTAGGAATACTGTCAAATGATTTGTTGCAATAATTTGTTCGTTCGTTTTCAGTATCAGGAAGAACTAGTCGTTTTTGGCTTGTGGCGCTGGCTCTTTATGTTTTCATCCGCCTGCAAGCCATAAAGAGTGCATTGTGGTAACAGTCTTGTCAAATAAGAACACAAGCTGACTAAAGCTGCTGTCTTATGTGCATGTTAGAGTTTATTAATCGCGCGGTTTTGTGTTGGTTTCGTTTGCTTCATTGGTTTCTTCAGACTGACAGGAACAGTTTGTAGCTAGCTAATGTTAGCAACGTTTCGTTTAACTGAATGGATTGCCTGTATATGTCGCATGTTTTAGTGCAGATTACCCGTCTTTACTCAAACGTAAAGCTGTCAGTGATTGTTTTGCTAACGTTTAGTCAAGAAACGGACTAGGCTTCAACAAATCTGCACGTAATATGTATTGCAGACACAATCTAGGTTAGTTGGTTCATTTAAAGATGACGTCTGCCTAAAGATAATCCATTTGTGTACATGTTTACTGTCCAGCTCTGATTGGTTTAACAGATAGGCTTCCTAGAATGTGTTTAGTCAGTCAACAGTGTTTATAGGCGTAAAAAGAAAATGGCCGTCTAAGTGGTTTTAACTTCTGCTCTGAATAATTGACAGTAATACTTTGGTATTTTCAATTGCCATGTTATCTCAAAAGATGTTTTATTTTGTGCTTTAATAATGATGGCAAGGTGTTTTCACTTGTTACAGTTGCTTGCTCTGTTTCTGGGTAGAATAGGGTAGAGTCTTAATTGTATTTTAACTGATAATGAATTATTAAAATCACAGTTTGTGGACTTCAATTATGTTTTGTAGTTGTAGAATGTAGACATTCATTTAGTGTCAATATGTATCTACACTGTGTGCACAATTATTAGACAAGTGATAATTTTACTATATCATCATTTTATCCATAAATTCCAACTCCAAGCTGTATAAACCTGAATCCTTATTGGATTTAATCAGGTGATGTGTATTTGTGTAACGAGGGAGGGTGTGGCCTAAGGAGATCAACACCCTAGATCAAGGTGTGCATATTTATTAGGCAGATTCTTCTCCTCAGAAAAAAATGGGCCAAAAAATACATTTTACTGACTCTGAAAAGTCTTTCAAAGGAATGCAGATATCTTAAAATATTTAATATATCGGGTCGGGTATATATGTGAAGCGACCAGGAACCCATTATCCTCCAGTGCTGCCACATTCCACAACTGCAACCTACCAGTGTGTCAGTTCAGAGACATGGCTAAAGTAAGAGAGGCTGAAACCCGACCACCTCTGAACAAGACACATAAGTTGAAACGGTAGGAATGGGCCAAGGAATATCAGAAGACATAGCTTTTAAAGGTTTTGTGGACTGAAAAGAGTGACTCTTGACGGACCAGATGAATGGGCCTGTGGTTGGATCAGTAACGGACACAGAGCTCCACTTCGACTCAGACGCCAGCGAGGTGGAGGTGTGGTACTGGTATGGGCAGGTGTTATTAAAGATGAGCTAGTTGGACCTTTTCGGGTTGAAATGGACTCAAAATCAACTTTCAGACCTACTGCCAATTTTTAGAAGAGGCTGTGTTATTTTTCTTTTTCTAGAAATGTTTATTTGAATTAGGAATTTTATTATTCTAACTTTAACCGGTGAAAATAATAAGTGAGATGGGAAAATGTTTGTTTTTCGTTTAGTTGCAGAATAATTCTGTACACTAACATGTAGATATTCTCTTAAGCCCAAACTTCACTTTTACTACTTAAATGTTCAGGTTTGAGGGTTAATATTTTGGATTGACCAAGAGTACTGTAGTTGTACAATAACAAAATAAATTCTTAAATACAACTTGCCTAATTGTGCACACAGTGTATATAGATTGTATTGTATTACATATTAATTTGTGGTTGAAATGTCTGGTTTTACATTAACTGACATTGGCATGTGACTTGTTAAAGATCATTGTGACGTGATGATTTTATAGCTGTCATTGCGACACAATTGCAACTGATCTTTGGACACCCATCCTGTGACTTTTCGAGGGAGAAAAAACCAGCACAAAATAATGCAATGAATGTCTCAACTGTACATTGCAAATAGGATTTCTACCAGGCTCAGGCAACTTAGTTTAACATTCATCTGGGATCTGAGTGATTCAAACACTTTAATGCAGACCAATGTCTTGTCATTTAGATCTGAAGTTGTTGTGTCTGTCATATGGCATTTACTCACATGTCTTTGCTCTGCATTCCATTCAGATTTTGAAATAATCAGATTATATTTCTCTATTATTCACGTGTGTTTTTTTTTTTTTTGTTTTTTTTTTTATAATAGATGTGACTATCTTTTATTCAAGGGTTATGTCTCAAGGTTTGAAATATTTATTTTGTATTTGTATATTTATTTTATATTTCTAGGCTAATTATTTTTTTTTTCTATGTTTCAGTAACCATCATGGGCAGTTGAGAAAATGAATTAGAAGATCTGTTGTGTGGAAGACAAGAGTGTTTAATAGATTGGAGTGTCCTCTTCCTTCCTACTTGGACAGTCCAGGGTGTGTAAAGTCATGGCTGAAGAAGAGTATGGCACCTTTGTGGACTGGACCCAAATGGGTGACCTGGCCAAGAGCAGTGGTCCTACAAAGGTGGACTGCAAAGACCTGAAGGAGTTTAAGCAGATGGCTCGGCACGGATACTGGGCCAAAAACCACAAACTTCGAGCACAGGTCTACCAGCAGCTCATCAAAGCCATCCCCTGCCGCACGGTCACTCCAGATGCAGAAGTATACCGTGACCTCATGAAAAATACAGGCACAAAAAAGTCCTTCTCAAACATCCCACTACCAGATTTTGTTGATGAAAACCCTGTGCCACGGTACTGCTTGAAAAATGAGGCTGTAGCTTCGGCGCATCAGATTATCAACTGTTTGGCGGGACAGTTTCCAGATATCTCTTACTGTCCATCCCTCCCAGCCGTCACTGCGTTGCTCCTCCACTTCAGTAAAGATGAAGCACAGTGTTTTGAGCATGTCAGCCGCATTCTAGCCTGCAACGAGCCAGGTAAAAGACTGATGGACCAAACTTTCTTGGCTTATGAGTCCGGCAGCATGACTTTTGGTGACCTTGCCAACAAGTACTGTGCACAGTCGCACAAACTGATTGTGGCCATGTCTAAGGATGTACTGGAGGTCTACTCTGACTGGCAGCGTTGGTTGCTGGGTGACCTCCCTTTCAGCCATGCTGTCAGAGTCCTCGATGTTTACCTTGTGGAAGGCTACAAGGTCCTCTATCGTGTGGCTTTAGCCGTGTTAAAATTCTATCGTAAACACAAGGCAGGTGCCCATAACAGCCAGGGAGACCAGCCACATCAGGAGTCAGAGAAAGTCCGTGCAGACATCCAGGCTTTTGTCAAGGGCATTGCCTCTATGGTCACACCTGAGAAGTTATTAGAGAAGGCCTTCTCCATTCGACTCTTTAGCCGTAAGGAGATCACCCTGCTCCAGCTTACAAATGAAAAGTCCCTGCAGCAGAAAGGAATTACTGTCAAACAGAAACGGTATAATTTACACCACAAAAATATGCTTTTTTTTTTTTTTTTTTTTTTTTTTTATTTTGATTGATGGGAAATAATTCAAGCGTGTCTTGTTGCTTGCCTCATATTCAGTTTTTATTTCTTTTTTCTGGTTTGTTTTATTTTTTCATCCAACATCTTCCTCATCCACACTCCTGTGTTTTCAACTTTTGTCCATCTGTACAGTTCTAGGTGGGTTCTCTTCTTCCTATACCACCATACGTTTGTCTTATACGCTTTTCTAAACTTTTGCTCCTGTTTTATATTCATTCCTTTTCAATAGCCAAGCACTTTATGATTTCTGACTATTTGATCTTCTTTTCCCCTTCATGTCTGCCTGAAGACGTAATGTACACCTGGCGCTTAATCCTGATACGTTCTCCTCAGAGGTTGTAAATGCCAAGGAAATGCGGGACATCTGGTCGTGGATCCCTGAGCGCTTTGCATTGTGCCAACCACAGCTCCTTTTCACCACTTCCACTCACGGATGCAGCCTGAACAGGTAGAATGCAGCCATGACGGGGGTCAAGTTATAAAGTCGAATGTTGCATTAGACCTTTTCAATTTGGTTCCAGATTCTACTCGCATTGTGAGGGCTATGAACCCACTTTGATCCTCATCCGGACTACAGATGGTGATGTAAGACTGTAGCTTGTATATATATTTTGCCCTGTATTCATTCATGTTCTGTACAAGATCAATTTGCTTAGTGTCAAAAAATACAGTTTTGAGTATGGTATTTTTTCACCAGGTGTGTGGAGCGTTCCTGTCCACAGACTGGGAGGAGCGCAAGAGAGGAGGCAACAAACTAAGTTTCTTTGGCACAGGGGAGTGCTTTGTCTTTAGGGTGAGTTCAGTCAAGTGCACATATTCACAGATGACATTTTTATTTATTTATTCTTTTTTTTTATTTAACACCGACCCTATTGCTTATTAGGAAGTTTGTACCATTCTCTTACAATATCATGCCTTAGCCACTAGAGGGTGCTATGCACTTCATTTTATTGTTCATTTTGGACCTCAACTTTATCACCAAATACCTGCCTTGGTCACACCGTACAGTGTATGCTTTCGCAAAACCCCCCACTTATTATGCCACTATGAGAATGCAGACCAGAAAACACTCGTCTCACACCCAGTGACACTTATTAGAAGCTCCTGTAACCTGATCCACCAGCTAGACTAACTGGTTTTGCAGCCAACAAGAAAAAAAACATGCTCATCTACCAACTTGCATTAAGTAGACTAATAGTTTTTGGTGTTGAGAATAGTTCTGCTTGTATAGTCACAGGTCCTACTTGGTTTTAATTGATAATTTAAACCTTTACTCCTTGTGTTTTCCTCACTAGCTAAAGCCAGAAATGGAGCGCTATGAGTGGGTAGTTATCCGCCACCCTGAATTAGCTTCTACCCTTAAGCCCCAAGGCGAGGAGGACTCAGCCGCTACTGAGAGCCAAAATGCAGACAGCAACTTGCAGCAGCCAGAGAAACCTGTAGGGGAACTGTCACCCTTTCTTTCTGCCCGACACTTTAACCTTAATTCCAGAAATACTTCTATGTTCATGGCTGGAAACTTTGATTCCATCATAATTGGTGAGTTGTCTGCATATTCCAGTTTCTTAATTTAATACACAATGCGCTCATCAGAGTAGTGCATATACAAAGTGTAAACTTGTCATGTTACTTTTTAGCTATTTATTTGACTTTAAAACACTGTCTTTGTAACCTATGCAAACACTGCTCCTGTCTCTGACCAGGTGGAGGGGAGGGTAATGCTCTCTACATAGACTCTGAGCTGAACCATGGACGTACTGGTACATGTGCCACATTTGACAACCCACCTCTGTGTGCAGAGACCTTCCAAGTGTCTCTCCTGGAAGTATGGGGCTTCCAGGATGCCATGGCCTCATGATTCTGTATCCATATAACCACTTGTCAAATCCAGTCCGATTATGATTTAAACATCTCGCATTTACTTTTAAATGGAAGACGCAGCTAAAATATGTCCCTCAAAGTTAGCATTTTCCATTTGTATTTATTACTGCATTTCATTTTTTTATGCATTATTTTTCTTTTATTTTTCTTTTTGTATTGACAAATTTCTGTTTAGTTTTCTAATACTGTAAACTTTACAAAAATTGTATTGTAAAAATTGTCTTTCAGGATTATATGCAGTAAATGTAGTGTTTATCAGCTGTTAAAATGTTCCTCAGTTTCCTCAGTATGTTGTGTTATGAATGTATATCCAGACTTAATGTGTCTGCTTTAGTCGAGTCTGCCAAATTTGAAGAACAAGCGCTGCTGTCCTAATGAACTAAAATCTGATGAGGCCATGATAAAGTACTGTCTACTGTATGATGTTAGGTGGTCATTTAGTGAGCTGTGTTTTAGATGGAGTAACATGAGCAATCATATGTGCTGATGTCATGTGTAGGTAGCTTATCTCAGTATTATCTGCTGCTCTATTGTATGGTGTCTTAGCACATTGGCTAAATGAATTCACTTGGCGGGTGGGTGGATGGACGTGTGTTTCCCCTTTAAACCATTTCATTTTGATCAACACTGGCTTTGTAATTAATAGAACAAGATGTTAACCATAGTTTTGTTAGCCATGTATCTTGTTGCAACTTCCTATCTTTTTTTATTTTATTTTTTTTTGGTCTAAATGCAGTCAAACAAGTACAAAACTGTGCCCTGTTGGTTTTCTTGATTGCTCAACTTAAAAAAAAATACCTGTATGTATCTAGTAAAGTATTATTAATGCTGGTGTACAATAAATGTGAAAATACAACTAAATGCTTTGGGAAAAACCTCCTTATTGCACTGCCTTGCTACTCGCCTAGCACTTTTTCTATCTACAGCACTGCAACAAGGTTACACTTCTTCAAACTGTCACAAATGGGACAGATGTCTTAAAGTCAGCTGATCGTGCTCTACGGCACTATCTTTGTGTTCTCATTTTAGAAGTATGCCACTTTAAAATTACTCATGTATATTGTCTGCTTAACTTTGTGGAAGTTGACAATTGTCAGTGTGACTGGAAATATTTAGCAGAGATGAATCAGATTGCCTTACCTAATAAAATGTTAAAAGACTTTAGAATTATACAGCCAATCTGTATTTTAAAGTGAAGTATGTTTTAAGCTAAAGGATTTACTGGTGAGCTATGTACTCTGTAACACCTGATAAAATGTCAATATAATGAAATAGAAATATCAACATTGACTAAAATTTATTGCTGCTTTATATAACCAGACAGGTGAAAACTTAATGTCTTTGACAGCAAAGTGATTTGAGTAATTCCTCTTTTACAGTAAGTAACATTCAGTGGGTCTTGCCAAGGCTGTGCTGTTCATTGAGGACTCACACTCAGCTAATCACACATGCACTTCTATATTTAGCAGCTCCTTTGGGTCTTGGGCTGGCGCGTCTCCTGAAAACCATGCTTTCCAGCCTCAAGGAGTAAGATGCTTAAGTGTTTAGCCATATAGTGTACACTAAGAGGGGTGTTTTCTTGCCCAGCCACTGCCTCTTGGATCACAGAGGTCCATGCGAAGGGGATTAACAAGCAGACTAAGACTAAGTCCCCCAAACATTGTTTCAGAGACTGATTATTGTTTTGTTCAGTTCTGAGACGAGGTGTCCTAATGTAATTTAATATCAAGTCTTTACACGTTTACCTTTGATCATGTAGACCTATAATGTAATTACAGATTATTTTTGTAGCCTAATTATTCATGCAAATAATTATAATACATATTTTATTTTTCAGATACAGATCTTCTGTATTTGTTTTTATATTGTAGAATAGTTCAGTTCACTGTAAATCAATCTGTAACATTCAGTGACGATGCACAAAAAGCAAGGCACACGTTAACAGTACCAACGTTTTTATACTGTACCAATGCAAAACATAAATCACTGAATTTTGGTTTTGTCATTAGACTGCTTGTGAGATTTGTGAGATTTCCTCAGTTAACACTTTCTCTTCCTTAAACAATTCTGCTATAAAAATGCATCAATATTGATTTTAACCAAATAGTCTGTGCTAGAAAACACAAAAATATCATTGAAATCTTTGTAGCAGTGTGTCACACCAAAACAAACAGTAATGTGTGTGAACATACAGTGGGTATCATATTACTGTATCTTGTTCAATGGACTTGTTATGACGCCTGAGTCTGGTAATACTGACTCCAATTGACTTCTAACAGTACCTTCCTCCTAAAAGTATCAAAAAATATCAGTAGGCAGAGAAGATGAAGCAATCTAATCAAATTCTCTTCTATTACTATATTAGTACCTACTACTATCTTTGCATCCTATGTTCAAATTTTCTGTGAAAAAACTTATTATATTATTTTATAATACATGTGCAGTCTATGGGGCTTTCCTATGTTACTGGGGGAGGGGGTCTTACTTGACTAGTAGAGGAAGTGGATAGATGGATGAACATAGAGGAAGAGGATGGGGACTGCACAAGCTTTTTCTGTGACTCACTCAATTCATCTATCCTATGATGTCCTCGCTTTTATGACCCCTCCTCTTTCTGCATCTCTTTTAGGCCTGCACTCTGCAAGCAGTAGGGTGGAGTGGGGATTCTCCCTCCCCCTTCACATACACACTCATCCTCCAATTCTCTCATTCACACGCACCATGCTGCTGCATATCACAGCTGGCTGTCAACCACCTTGAGCTGCATCCTAAAGTAGTGGCGCAAAATGTGTCTGAACTTATGTATTAGAAATTCTGATAAGACATTTATTGTAGACCTTTTATTTGGATTTTTTAATAACCCTAATCCTATTTTAAATAATAAAGTGCAAATGTGTATAATAATATTCTATATACATTCCTACACCTGTGCATAAGACATAGTACAACATAATTATTGTTTCAGTAGTACACCCTACTTGTCCTTATGACATCCACCTAGTTGTGATTTGAAGGTTGAGTCCGTAGAAATCAAAGGGAAACCCTGCAGCGGACCACACCAAAATGATGTCTTATAGGGGTGACGTCTAAAAACAAAAAACCTAAAAACCTTTCTCTTTCTATTAAATGAGTACTTATGATTTAAAATACGTCTATTATTATAATAAAGTATTGGGTTGGAAAGCATATTGCTAGCTAATTTAGTTTTATTGCACACACCAATACCCAAGCGATGGGAGGTCCCATCCAAACGGCCAGTCAGGTGATATTTTCCACTTCGCCATTTTGTGTCGCTGCGCCGGGTATTTATCTGAAGAGTCGTGACTATTCCGTTTACATTGCTAGTTAGGCGGTCACACGTTCCTTGTTTACGCGGCTTTCACGCACTCTTGTGGCCTTTGATAGTTTGCGAGGAAATTGATCATAGTTTTGTATACTAAGATTATTTTTATATTGTTAAAGTAAGGATGTCGGAAAGCCCCGAATACTCACCGTTCTTCGCAGTGATGGGAGCCTCTGCGGCGATGGTTTTCAGCGGTAATTATACGATTTGATTTCTGCACAATTTTTCATATTATTGTTACGGATAAATATTTTTACGTGCGTGTGTTGTTAACCCTTTTCTTTCAACCATCCTTCCCCACAGGTGACTTTAGATGCTCAGCCATGATCCGTATTGTAAAGCTTACTCGCAAAAGCCATCCACTTGTTTTTTGCTAAGACTGTTCTAATCTTTAGTCATTTATGAAGACCTTGGTCCAACAAGGCAGCCAGTGAATTAGATTTCATCCTCTTCACACGACATGGTATTTTACTAGATTTACTGAAGTCTACGTGGTTTCTGTTCAGACAGTGCTAAGCTACAAGGCTAGCCAGTTGATGACGACTACATTAATAAGCTAGCGTTGACGGTAGCTTACAGATTTTGTAACAGTGAGTGCACAAATTAATAAAAATGGAAAGCTAACTAGTCGTAAAGTGTACCCACTGTTTTGTTAGACTCATTGGTTATTAGTGCCAGATGACTCGGATATCCATTTAGCTTCTTGCTAACATTGTAAATGCACGCGAGGATAACCGTATGCTACGTTTTATTCTTTATTTATTTATTATACTACAAGGAGTAAGCGTGCATGTGTTGTAAGATGTAAATTGAAGTAGTCATTTTATAATCAAAAACGATTTAAACGATATTGTTTGTTAGTTCTTTTGACATTCGATTTGTTTTTTATTTCGTTTAAAGACAGCGTTTGCTCTGGTACTACATTTATCTATATGTCACACTGTTAAAATACTTATTGACCGGTATTTTTAAAATTGTATTAATTTCCTCAAAACCTGGAGTAAAAGTGCATTGTGGATTGGACTCTGTTGGCCAACTTCCTCATTGTTCAAAGGAATGACACAAGGTCACATGATTCTCACACGACAAGACTTCTGACTAGGAAAGTTTGTTGGATAATTGTGGCTATTCTAGTATTAGTATTTAAGCAATTACAACCTACCCTCCTAATTTACAACCTATCCTTTTATTTAATACTTTATCTGTGCATTTTAAATGATAGCTACTTTTTTTTTTTTTTTTTTTGTTGCTTATTCTGAAATCCAACCATCTTTTCAGGGTAGAAAAACCTAAAGGTTATTATTGGTGTCATGCTGTGGTACAGGTAAAGGTAACATCTTTGTGTGGTTGGGCTGACCTTCTAATAGACCACAGATCATTTTACCAACCTGTGTGTATTCTGATCTAGCTTTTAGGTTCTAGGATCTAGGATGTAAGATGTTTTATATTGTAATGTGTTGCATGGTGGTGGCTCCTGAGGAGGCATATACTATTGGTCCCTGTTGTTAGTAGGGCAGTGGTGACAGCTGGGGAATTAGTAAGACATGAGGGGATCATGCTGACACAAAGCAGAGATGTGGTGGCAGTGGGCTGCCCAAGAACATGTTGCAATGTTAAAGGTGGTGTACTTCAAAGTATAGGTCATTTATTGTGTTGCAATCTGCAAAGGTCATGTGTTTTATTCCAGTGTCTGTAAAATTACAGCAGTCAACCCAAAAACCCAAAGGTTATGAGTAATAAAGTCACTGTAAATTACTCTACTGTCCTGGTGTCAGGTGATGCTTCTTTGTGTTGGTAGTTTGTTGCTTTATTGATTCCACACTACAGAGCAGATGCCACTAGGATCTATTATTTATTGGTAAAGGAAGAGTCACTTTGACAGATGCTGTCCCTCAGTCCCCTCTTCCCCGATTACTGAAGCCCTTATTTTAAAACTAACAAATGTAGATATCAAAGTTTTTTTTTTTTAATAGTGTTGAAGTAATATTTTTACTTTTATTGGTTACTGGGTTTGCAACTAAGTACACAAGATGCAATTAAACATGTTTTTACAGTTTATCTGAGATTGAACAAAAAGTATGTCACCTAGAACTACCTTTATGTTGCAGTTTATTTTATTACATTAAGAAATAGTATTTTTAATTCAGTTTCATGATCATTTTAAGTGTCTTTCTGCTAATTAGACAACTTTTTTGCAAAAAAGGGGAATTAATGTTAGTGTGGTCTTCCTCCACAGTAGTGCTTCTTAATTTCTTTTACTTTAGCCCTGACCATTCTGGATTGTGTGGGCTTTTTGCATGCAAGATCATCCCTAGCTAGAGGCACATCCCACTTTGACATCAGAATACGTCACAAGGGCATCCCGCACATCAAATATTCTGCAGAGAGGGGAAAAAAACAACTATGTAAAGCTCTTCTCCTAAGATGACAGGATTAGGATTAAACCCAGAGGTTTTGCCTCGCTACCGCTGCCGCACATCAGACCTTTTTAATGAATGGGTCAGAATGTGGTGTTTGAGGAGTCCGTGTTTCTCTGACAAGGCTTGTCACTATGTTCTTGTCACACTTTGGGGGGGGAGGAGATGTTGTGCTTTAGCAGAAAGAATGGAGACTATAGATAATGTTACCGTCTAAGAACGGCGGCGAGAACAGCTGACGCAGAAAGGTAAAGTCATTTTGGTGCTTCTATTTTTATTCAACTCAGGCTGATTCTGCTGCCTGTACTGGTTTGATGTATTAAAATGGAGTGGTGTGACGTAGGAGCGCTCTGCTCTTCATCACTGGCCTGCTGAACTATCGCTGAGGATGCAGTTCTCATCTTTTTTTATTTTACCGATGCTAGGCTGAGACAAGTGTGTATTCACAGCAAGTGTCTGCAGTTGCTGTAGTCTAAGTGTGTGTGCCATTGTTCCCTGCTTCATTTTGCTGTTGTCTATTTTCTGTATTTCGGACCCATGAGCTATATTTCTGCAGGACTTTTCCTAATATGTGAAGTGGCGCTGGTTTAAAATAGGATTTAAGATTGCCCAGTTGTAATGGAAGCAGTATTTGAGTCAACTGTAATTCCCCAGATGGAGCCATCTTGGACTTCAAAGGGGAAGTGAAAGTGACATTTGTTGCTTAATATCGGTTATCGTTTCTTTGACATGTGGTTTCTTTGTCATTTATGTGGTTTCTTTGTCATTTTTATTGTACCAAAGTGTCTTGTGTAAGGGGAAAAAATATATTATACTTGCTAAATCAATATTGTCTTTTAGTTTCAGTTGTAAATTAAGTTAAAGTGGCACTGTTTTTTTGTTTTTTTTTTTGCATTTAAATGCTATGCTTGCCTCTCTCCACTAGCCCTGGGGGCGGCCTATGGCACAGCCAAAAGCGGTACAGGAATTGCCGCCATGTCTGTGATGAGGCCAGAGCTCATCATGAAGTCCATCATTCCTGTGGTCATGGCGGGTATCATAGCCATCTACGGCCTGGTAGTAGCAGTGCTGATTGCCAACAACATTTCAGAGAAGGTCACCCTTTACAAGTGAGTTCAGTTAGCATTTCTATTTGCTCTCATTTTTGTTGTATACAGCGTATTGATCAGTGCGCAAGTAAAACCTCACAAGCAGTTCAAATAAATGTCACTGCAGCTTAAGCCACATGATTTATATGCATCGTCATATAAAGACATTGCTTTCAATGCAGAATCAGTTTGCTTACTTTAAATTGCATTTTATTTTATTTTTTTTTTATCTAGAATACATGAAAGTAATGATGCACGTAATTGCTAATTCTTTCCTGTTCTTGTGTTCAGGAGTTTCCTTCACCTGGGAGCTGGGCTGAGTGTGGGCCTGAGTGGGCTGGCGGCAGGATTTGCAATCGGCATTGTGGGCGATGCAGGAGTAAGAGGCACAGCTCAACAACCGAGGCTATTTGTGGGCATGATCCTCATCCTTATTTTTGCTGAGGTCTTGGGTCTCTATGGGCTAATTGTTGCCCTAATTCTCTCCACAAAATAATAGCCCTAACATCTTTACAAGATCTGTCTTTTTATGTTGTTGCTGCTGGAGAGAAAGTGTAACTGGGGGGAAAAAAGTAAATTTCTGCCACACAAGATGAAATGATTGAAGGCATGGGGAATCCATGAATATGGTCTTATATCAACAATGTGTACAGTTGTCCCAGTTTGATAGTCAACTTGTAAATGCGCTATGTAGTGATGTCTGTCTTGTGTGCGTGTGTGTTTCAAAAAGATGATTTATTTTGTCCTCCACTTATATCAGGCCTTGAGGCCGGCTGAGGCAGCTCGGCCTGGTCTTGGAAAGCTGACCAAAGGGCCGCACAGCTTTTATTTCTCCCATATCATTGTGGGAGTTGACACAGTTTTTGCATTTAATCTTGAGGATGTGTTTGTAAAGAGAAAAGTGTATGGACTTACGGATTTCTTTTCACTAATTTTATTTATAATAAATTGTTAATTAAACTTTAATCCCCCAGGATATATTATACATATATACAGACATATATAGATAGATTTATGCACTGTCGGTTAAATGTGATAAGTGGTTGGAATTCCTCTGGATGTAACTCTTGGATTGCCTTTAGTATGTTGCTGGTGGAGTGGGAGTTTTGTGTGTAGCTGTATTCTAATCATTACGCAGCATTCTCAAACCTCAGTGTTTTCTTGTAGTGCTACTGTTTGCATTAAAGGTGTGCGCCCAGTGTTGGGTCTCACAAGTGTAATTTTCAAAATCTCCTTCACTCCTCCCGCCCTCATCTGTGGCTGTAATTCATCTTTCACATTCCAACCATTAAAGTCCTGCATGGATTTCAATGTTTTGTTGCTGTTGGATATAACGCTGATGAACAGGCTAATTTCAGACAATTGAATCCAGATTAAGAGCCTGTACGCAATGACAGTATAAACTAGATAGTTGGTGATACATTTTGTAGCATACTGTAGATAGGGCTGGCCTTGTATCACTGTTCTGATTTGATCTGGATTATGTTTTCTGAGAACAGGACTGCTTCTGATGCATTTAATGAAGCACCAATCTACAATCCTGTAATAACACTGGTACTGAAGTTATCCTGATGTGTCAACATTGTGGATGTTTTCACAATCAAATTCAAGAAGATACCAACTAAGATTTGGTTTGGTTTCCACACAAACGTAACTGCATAAGTCATTTTATATATAATTGAGGTGAGAACTAATAACCAACACATTATGCAATTGTGAAGGAAGTACTTTTAATTTATTAATACATAATATTAAGGCATTAGGTCAGGCATTTTCTAAAATTACAAAAAACAATCCCACAATCAAACTGTTTGGAGGCTTTTGAGCAAAGTCTCACATATGCTGCTAATGGCACTGAAGGTGGCGCTGTCTGGAAATGACTGGATGAAGTCTTTGCCCTCTTCTATGCTGGTGCTGAGTAGAGGATCCAAGGGCACACAACCTGAAAGGCAGCGTCTCAAATTAAGTGGCAAGAGACCAAGACATCAAGCTTTCTGTCAGTTGCTCTGTAAGCGTTGGTAAAAATACGTAGTCCCTAATGCTTCCATTGCCAGCCACAGCTAAGTGACATTCAAAGCTGGGCTACACTACCCAGGGTTAAGAGATGCATTAGCCCCCTCACTACACCTGGGTTTTATGTGCGCCACTGTTTAGAAATACAGTTTAATAATCCATTAATTTGACAGTTATTAATTGCTAAGGACTGTATGCTACATTGATATCTGTACCGACCATTTTAACAGCCGTGCTCTGATGTATCGCTGAATCATGAATGGAGTGATGACACCTTGTGGTTGAGAGCTTACATTACAAGAAATTTAAAACCGTCTTACCTAGAAAGACAGAGCCAGTGATCTTGGCCAACTCTTCGCCGCCGCCCTTTGAGAATATATTGCTGCACTCCTGAAAGTCAGATAATGTCTTGTTTATATGGTCTAACTCTAACATAAGGCCTATCACCTTTTGACTGTAAAGAATTACACAACAGTAAGACAGTGTGAGGTCAGAGAATTCACTCACTGAACAGTGTGGACAAACAAATCCACTCATATTTTCAACAATGCCCAGGATCCGTACACCTGTCTTCTTACAAAAGGTGATCTCTCTCCTAACATCCCCTGTAGATACCGCCTGGAAGTGAACAAAAGCACAAATATGACAGAATCCATAGTGTGAAAAAAAATGTAGTGAAGTCTATGTACTTTAATCGACTGTTACCTGTGGAGTGGTGATCAGTATGGCTCCATCCACTCTCTGCTTTTTCAGGTTTTCAAGCACAGCTAAATGCTCATCTGATGTACCCGGAGGAGTATCCACTAGCAGCACATCAAGCTCACCCCAAACCACATCTGACACAAACTGGCCAATTAAAGCTTAGAAAAGAACAACAGGCCAGAATAAGTCACAATGCAGTCAAATGCAGAACATTCACTATACCATTTTTTTGAGGGAGATTTTCTTATTTCGAAAGGGACAGCAAAAACTGACCACATTTCATTTAGGTTGTGCTACCTGTCTTTTTGGGCCCCCTCCACACCACTGCCTCGTCAGGGTCCTCCATTAGGAAGCCAATAGACATCAAGGCAAGGCTTTTCTGGGCATCAGTGTAGACTGGCACCCAGCCTGCGTCACACTTGTGCACATCTGGCCGGCCAACGCTCAACATTCGTGGGATACTGGGACCACACAGATCTACGTCAAGGATGCCAACCTTTAGAACAAAGACACTTTTATTTTATTCTTTCCCCAGTAGTAGGCCATTGTGTATTCTAAAAATAAATTACAGTTACTTGTGCTCACCTTCTTGCCTGCATGTCTAAGAGCCAGTGCCAGCTCTGTGGTGATGGTGCTCTTGCCCACACCTCCTTTTCCGGACAGCACCAGGACCACATGCTGAACTTGGGACAAACTGTCGTCTGGTATGTATGGTACAAAATAATGCAGCGGAGAGTTAAGTCACACAAAGACAACATGACACTTATCTGAATAATGTGATAAAGTTGCACTATGGTTACATCATTATAGTTCAGGGGAAGGTTACAGTAATTTAAGATAACCTAGAACATTGGTAACTGATAGTTGTTCAGCTGTTGCAAAACTACCAATAAAATCAATAAAAAATAAGTTGTCAGAGCCGTTTTAAAAAACTGCTTCATTGTACTTTTCAATTCTCTCGCTCAATACTTAAGGCAAATAATAATTTATGACTACATGAAAAATAAGCTGCGTAGACTTTTGTTCACTCACTATTATGCTCCATATTTCAGGTCTGGAATCTCATTCATGCGAAGGTGTATAGTTTCTTAACGAGGCTGAATACTTCCGCATCTCGTGACGCAGCGAAAAGCGGTCTGACCAATAACACAACACAATTTGCGTTAAGTCCCGCCCCTGTTGCAACTCAACAAATAGCATCAACGTTGCGCACTGAAGTGAAATTAAATACATTGTAAATACAGTTCTTAAAACGGTTCAGAATAAATATTTTCGCCGGCAGAATTATTTATACTTGAAGATTATTTTTATATAGATATATTAATTTTACCTAAATTCTTACAGACATGTATGCACACACCGGCCTACAGTTTACTTATTATAATGGTCACAGTTTACTTATTATAATGGTCACCGTCTAAAATGAGTTTAAAATTGACAGACTCCTCCTTCGACTTCGGTCTCATCCAGTCCACGCAAGTTGAGGGCGTGGAAAAGTAATGTTTACGTCTGCCCTGCTGAAAATTGGGACAGAGTTCATACGGCACCTGTCACACGCTCAGACCTGGACCACGTTGGACTCAAATGAGCCACTGCAAGACAGCGTTCAAGAAGACCACTGCAAGGTAAAGGCACTACTTTGTTTTCACACAAATGTTAAGTTTTTGCAAACTGCTGTAGGAAAGAGTTATACAGACACATTTTGCCGATGCATATGTAGGATGCAGTTATAGCATGTGTTATTCACCTTGCATTAGTATACATTACCTAATAAATGTATGACTTTTTCTGGCTCTGATAATTCTGGCTAAAACATTTAAATCATCCATGTTACCTTGTTGGACAGTCACGTAGCTTGCCCTGACTGTTTCAACTGATGATGCATGTACAGTAGCCTATGTAGGGTAAAGACCAATTAAAGTGAGACTAGCCCCAGACTACTTGATCTAAATTAATGGTGGTTAGTTCCTGCACCTGCTTGTATAGCACACAGCATCTGGTGTGTTCAGGAGGACATGTCATGGGGTTCAGGCAAAGAACATCATAGTAATAGCAATAATCACCTCATAGTGTAGTTATCTACTAAAGAAGCTACACTAAAGAAATCTGCAACATTATATTTTGAGCTTATAAATAACATAATGTACAGTTATAAGCCATAAAGGGGCTTTTGAATATCTATGTAGAAATATTTAATTATGATATTAAATCATCATCTGCAGAATTTAACTAGTAACCAGACTTTATGTAACAGACTAGTGTGCTTCCAGGATAAACATCTTTTTGCATAAGGAAACTGCTATTTTAGAAATTAATTGTGAATGTTTAACTGCAATCAAAACTTATTTATTTGGACATTGGCCTCATATGACTTGCAGTAATGCGAGTGTGTGTGTGACCTCCTGTTCATGTGCCAGCTTGTCCCTGCTGTCCCCAGAGCTGCCATGCTGAGAAGAGGCAGGAATGGTCGAGCTCGGCAATTGGCCTGGAGTGAGTCACAGCTGGAGACAGATGCCATGGCAGTGATCCAGACCTTAGAAAGAGTGGAAGAGGAGCAGGAAGGCCATCTGAGAACACAAGTAATACATGTGACTTCGGAAATTGCGTCAAAGAAAAAAAACGAGGTTGTCAATAAAAATGGAACAAGTTACATCCCAATTGCTGTGTAATAAGGTCAAATATGACTCCAGACGTAAGCTTGTTTCTAAGAAGTTACCAGTAGTTTTCCATTGGCACCTTGTAGGGCATAGAGGGTCTAAAGAGTGTCAGTATTTTTGGAATGAGTCTAATTTTACATGCTGTGCCCATGTCTAGTTTAACCAATTGGAACATAGAATCGCTTTTAGGGGCAAGGACTATATGCACGAGTTTGTAAAAGAAGTCTCACTCCCTGTCAGACACATTATCCTTGCAGCAAAACTCAAATCAAGAAGCCCTTGTCTTGCCAAGCCAATCTTGATAGATTATGGCCTTTTCCATGAACTTACACGATGCTGCATGTGCTGTGTGCTCTCATCAGATCAGTGACCTGGATCCAGAGGTGGATTACCTGGCGAGTTCCCAGCCTGTCTCTGAGGTGTTGGCATTGCCCAGTACTATACCAGTGACAGGAGAGTCTTTCTGCCAGTGTCAGCAACAGGAAGAGTCCACGCTGGGCTCTATTCTGAATGGATTTAACTTCATCCGTGACTGTCAGTGTGGAGAGGAGGACCAGGGTGAGGGACTTTTAGGAATTGTATTCTTTTCTTTCTTTATTTGCATTTCAACATAGACATTAGGCATCCAGTTTTGACTTTCAAATAGGAACTGTATAGATGCCTTTGAGTATTACATTTAAATGTGACCTAAAGCAGCCGGGAGAGGTTCCAGCCCTGCAACCTCTAATGGTATATGCAGCATTATTATTCTTAATTTTTATTTGATTGGGACAGTGCATGTTAATGAACATACATGAGACAAAGCCACATGAATGTAAACATGCCAGATTTTAGCCGTAAGCTAATTTCCATCCGCTGTCCCAACATTCTCACACCATACACCAGTGCTGTGACACTGGAGGCAAGGAGAGTTAAGTGTCTTGCCCAAGGACACAACAACAGTATAAACTGTGGGGAGAGCGGGAATCGAACGGCCAACCTTCTGGTTATAAGACGACAGCTCTACCACTGAGCCACTTCGCCCCCTGGCAGTAGAAAATAAATGAATCATTACATATTTGATTTCTTGTTCTTGTTTTTTTTATAATAAAAAAGACTTGTACAGGTATTAGGAAGTAGCATTTATGCTTTAAAACTTGGTAATGAATAAATGATTCAAATTAAACTAAATGAAACAGTATCCGTCAATCCATATTTGTGTATGTCTACCTTGATTGACTAAATGAGCTACATTTTCTTACCCAGATTTAAAGATCTTCTTAAATGTCCGTCTTGTTTTTTCAGATTTTGACTGGGTTTGGGACGAGACAAGCAATGCCTCGGGAGCCTTCCTGAGCAGTGACAAAAGGAAAGTAAGCTTTCATTCAGACTACAGCTGTGGCACCGCTGCCACTCGGGGTAACAAGGAGCTCACAGATGGCCAACACTTCTGGGAGGTCAAGATGACCTCTCCTGTCTATGGAACAGATATGGTGGGTAGAGGATTCTTGACTAGTACCGATGTGGTAGTGTAACCACCAGTGTAAGTAGTAAAACATTACCCTTTTTGTGATTATTGTTGCAGATGGTAGGAATAGGTACATCGGAGGTGAACTTGGAGAAATTCAAATACAGCTTTGGAAGTTTCTTGGGTCATGATGAAGACAGCTGGGGGCTCTCCTACACAGGTGAGTTGGTCAGAGTTAACTTAATGAATTTTACCTTAAAGATAGCTTAAAATCTAATTCTCTAATGGTATTTCATTAGGTCTATTCCAGCACAAAGGGGACAAAGTAAAGTTCTCCTCTCGGTTTGGTCAAGGATCCATTATAGGACTGCATCTAGATACATGGCATGGCACTCTGACCTTCTACAAGAACCGCCATTGCATAGGTAGGTTTTTCATGTAACAGTTTGTTGGTACTTAAAAAAATCAAACAGTGTCATCAACCCTAACTTCCTTAACATCTATATGGCAGGGGGGCTTGGAGGCTCTGCGGGTGGAGCACCAAGAACCTCCCTTTTCATTTCAATATCAACACTTAAGTCTTTTAATCAACTTTACAGGTTGGAGTACGTGAGTAAATACTAAATACTGATGTCTTCTCATTTCTGCTACAACAGGTACTGCCGCCACAAGGTTACAGAACAAGAAGCTCTACCCCATGGTGTGTTCAACTGCAGCCAAAAGCAGTATGAAGGTTATCCGTGCCTGTTACACACCCACCTCATTACAGTATCTGTGCTGTGTCCAGCTCCGCCAAATGTTCCCTCGCTGCCCAGACGCACTAGGCGTTCTGGATATCCCCCCGGGTTTGCACAGCCTGCTCCGTGCGCAGATGGGCTGGGTGTTCTCTCTAAACAGCAGCAGCCATGACACTGTGTCAGAGCACACTGTGGACTTGGCTGAAGTTTATCTTGAAGACCTGAGCCTGCCTTCAAGTCAGAGTAGCAGCCCAAGCCCCATGTCCAGCCTGTGCACCTGTGCCTCCCTAAGCCCCTGCACCAGTCCATTCTTCGACACTGTCCCATATCAGTGTCCCTGTCAGATGTTGCCCAAAACTCACCCATGCACCTGCCACTGCCTCCCGACTCCCCCCAGCAGCGATTATGACAGCTGCAGCTCCGAGCCGGAGGATTACCAGTGCAAAAGATGCCGCTGGACATGACAGTGTCCCGAACATCCAACAGTATTTATCTTTTCTACCACTGCCATTGATGTCTCCTGGTGGATACCAGAGAGAAACAGCACATATGTTCATGTAGTCATTTGAATGAATAGGAAGGAGAGTGAATGTGATGAGTGAAAAATGTTTTCATATTGAAGTAATTATTTATATTCTATAGCTGATGCAATGGTAGAGTGGTGCCATGTGCATTGCTCTGATGTTTTTCTTTGACGTTTGTAATGTGCCAGATTAGACCGTCTGAGCCGTAACAAATAAATATGCATGTTACTCATGAGTAGGACTCTGGGGGAATGGAAATTACTTTTTAATACTGTTATAACTTTTTGTAAAAAGTGTTTTGCAATCAGTATTTGGTATGAATATCTGCTTTGAGAACATTTGGTACCTCTGATTCTTGTTTTGTATTTATTGTAATTCTTTTTTTATTACCCTTTTTTTTTTTTTTTACTTAATCCAATATTTAAATAAAATGAAAATCTGCTGAGATTTGTATTCAAAAATGCACATGGTTTATTTTCTTTATATATATTTCATCAATATTTTCTTAAATCAGTAACATGTGTATAAATATTTTATTACTAAGAGGTGGACATGATAACCCAGGCCTATTTTTGTTTGTATACAACACATATGAAGCCAAGTGGTAACAAGCTTTCATTAGAAAGCATATTAGTAATGACATCCAAGTATCAAGTTAGCAAATGGACACATTAATCCAGGACCAACTGAGAATTTTGGCTTGTGAAGCAGCGGTAAACTCTGGATGATATCTCCGGCCCAATACGTCTCTCTTTACCTCCGGTCTTTACAAGAAGTCCAGCTAACAGCCCCTTCTTGTCCTCCTCCGACTCCATGTGCTGGTATGCCTAAAACACAGACAGACATGCAAGTTGTAACATAATACATAATGAAGTTATTGTGTTAGCTTATGTTTGGAAGCAAGGCCACGCCTCAACTACTTCTCAAGAACACATCTAATTTTCTTCAAAAGCCTATTTATTCACGTCAGTTTCATTCATCACTGCTTGTTTCTGTTCTCTCGACCCCACTCATTCGGCATCCTCTCTCCCATAACAAGACCCAGGTAGAGGGGTCCCTACTCAGCTGGGTGAACAGCTATTATCTCTAAAATCATTATTCACACTTTATCCTCCATCATCTCATCACTTTATTCTGATTTTTCAATTCATAATGTCAACTCTACATCGTTGTGGCGTGGTCTTTGCTAGTGAAGTACATGTAGTGCATATAGAAAAGGCAAAACCATTGAACTTCACCTGCAGAAGGAGCTGAGGCGACGGATAGGCTGTGGTCACAGTGGAGGCAACAGCAGGACTAACTCTGTTCAGCTGCTGGATTTGCAAAGCCCAGACCTGCCTAAGCCCAGAGCCATCCCTCTCGACCCGAGCTCCGCTGGCCCATGAACCATCCACACAGAAGGGCAACTCTACACGCTCTGTCAGCAGTCTGCAACAGTGTGGGAATAAAACATATATTACATATATTTTGGAACATTCACAAACTGATGTTTATGTACAATGGTGTGCGTACTTATAAGGGCGCCTTGACAAGGCCTTGGTCACGGCAATAACATGGTTTGTGACATCCTGCCAGCCATCCAGGAAAACCAGAGAGATATTCTTGTACAGCTGCAGGTAGACAAGAACCTGGGGTGAAATGAAAAAACACAATTTGTTTAATGTAAAGAATGAACGTGACATTGGCTATATGAGAAATTAATACAGTATGTTGATTGTATCATTTTAGCTTTAAATTTACTCATAATCAGTCAATAGTCAGCTGACCTCCTCTTTGGTTAGCTGTTCCATTCCCATTTTAGATTGCAGTGTTTCTTCAACTGAATCCTCACTGCAAGAACTGCTCCTATCAGGTGAAAACATAAGTGACAAGGTAAATGTAAAAGCTGCTGCCGTCATCATTTGTCTGAGTCAGTGTGATGTGTAAAAAAACACAACAGTAGCCACTCACGTGTAGTCAAACGGAGAGTCTGTCACCAATATTGTGACCACCTCCTTTGTATTTCGGTTCAAAAACTCAAAAAGTGGACTCAAAAAAGACTTTGTTTCTGTCTCATCCCCCTCATTGTCTAACATCTACACAGGGAATTAAAAGACAGCACTAATAACTTTGATTGCAATTATTTAAATGTAAGATATCAATCATTTCACACTACATTATAATTAATCTGACTTACTTTCTTTACAGAAGTCACCAGATCTAAATACTCAGTCCAACTCAACAAAAGCAGTACTTGCTCTTCCTTCACTATTGTATTCCCATCCTAAAAAAAATGGAAGTCTACATAATGAAATACATTACAGGAGATGTGTGCACCAGTTATTGTTTTTTCTGAGAAATAATGCATGGTCACCTGAGGTAGTTGTCTGGTCCAGGCGATAGACTGAGTGAGTGGCTGGCCTTCAATAATAAACTTCCACTCCAAAGACGTCAGTGTTCCTAATAGGATGTCTGAACCTTCTTGTTGCAGGAGAGCTTTTGAGACAGAAACCACCACATGATACAGTATGTCTTTCTCTTACTGTAATACCACACCATAATTCTTTCACGATTTTCTGGTGTCATGTGAACGCAGTACCTGAGTCAATGCAGGCTGTGAGACATTTAAGGCAGTTCTCTGGCCGGAGAGTCTTGAGGTTTTCTGCAGCCTCTCTCCTCCGCTGCTGCTCCAGTCTCTTCTTCTCCTTCTCCTGTGCGTTAGAAGCCTTCTGTCTCTCTCTGGCCTCTTTCCTCTCCTTGGCTTTTTGTTTGTCCACCTCTATGGCCTCTTTACTCCGACGTTTTCTCGGACTGGGAGTTCTAGAGCCCGCTGGTTTGGGAGGAGGCAGGGCAGAGGTTTGTCTTGCCTTGGTTTTTGCTGCAGGAGATACAGAAGTTTGGCCATCCTTGTCAGATGTTGTCTCCTCTTTAAAATCTGTACTCACGGCTACACTGGGAGGTTTCTCCGGATATTTTAAATCTGTGTTTGTTTCAACCTCTGTTTCATCCTCAGATTCAGATATTTCCCAGGTTTTCGCTCGACGCAATACATTAATTTTATCCATTTTAAATACACATCTCTGCGGGTTCCTCAGAATACATAAATATACATTTCCTGGAGTAATGTTACTGGGAACCACGTTAAAAGCACTACATAAAGTTCACCTCCAAATGTGTACTGTTTCTGCACTGCTTTGACTTTGACGGTGCCCGCGTAGGGACAAATCATTCATATTATAGCGTCGATTTAATTTAAGATTAAATTGTGTTGGTAATTAAACCCGTAATTTCTTTGTTACGGTAAATAAATGTTAGACATGTTTGATCAAAATGTTGATTAAAAAACAAAGTAAAATGTTTATGTTAAACAGTTTCCAGCGGAAAATGTCAAAGTGACGCTATAGTTACGTACGCTGATTTCCAAATCATCTGTAGGCCAGCCTCTACGTGCTGACCCGTATCCGTGTGTCTTGTAGCTCTGCAGTGAGCACTGAGCAGATGCAGCAGCAATAGACTTGTACACAAACTCTACAGTGCTAGCTAGTGCTCCGAAACAACACTAAACGATGCGCTTTTAACATTTTCTCAGATAGCCACTGTCTTTTTCCTTCACCATGGCACAACCCGCAGATAAAGGTAAGTAGGATAAACGGGTTTTTTTTGTTCCCCAGACCAGCAGCAGTTGATTTGGCCCTGTATAGTTCCCTTTAAAACGGGGCCACAAAAAATACATACTCGGCATTTTATCCTTGATGTTCGACAAAACCTCATGTGACGGGAAGTCTAGTCGAGGTTATTTGCTACTGCAAATATATAGTACATAAACAACATGTACGTATAAAAGTAAAGTGTGACGGGACATTGTGGTTCACAAGGTTGTTTGATAAAGCACATTTTTGGGGTTTCATATGTGACCTTAATAAAGTTAGGTGGGAAAATGAAGAAAGTGATTTAATCACTTCTCAGTGATGTTCTTTTTACGTTCACAGCTTATTATCGCTTTGTTGTGCTGTTCTTCAACTGCCTGCTGACATTTGGCTCCTACTTCTGCTTTGACATCCCCAGTGTTTTGCAGGATCAGTTCCAAGGGGTACGTATTGGTTGGAGCAGAAGAGGCAATCGTCATCGTTTTTAAGATTCCATGACTTGCTTTTATTACTTTATTAATGTGACTATGGGTGATTGGGTTCTTTTTTCTATAGAATTTGACCTGCCCCAATGCCACAGTGATCAATGGGACAGTGGACTGTGTGGAAGGGCTGGGGATGACCCCTCAGGAGTATAATCTTCTTTATGCCATTTATGCTTGGACGTAAGCACATTTACACTTGTATCTACTCAACTATAGATGATGAAATTGATGTGCTTTATCTGAAGCCTTCTTCTCTCAATAGGAATGCTCTTGTGGTGATAATGGCAGGATTTTTGATTGACAAATTAGGAAACCGCTGTAAGTTTTCAGATATCTTATCAGTTATTGTGTTCAATATTGCATACTTACCAATGCTGATTTTATTAATTGATTGATTTTTGCAGTTGGAGTGTTTCTCTTCTCTTTTCTGTGTGTTGTGGGGTCCTCCTTGTTTGCACTTGGCTCACACTTTAAAGGAAGCCCTTATCTGCTGCCCCTCATGCTCACAGGCCGACTGCTGTTTGGATCGGGCAATGGATCTCTTACCAGTAAGGCCCTTATTTCCATTTTTTCTGATTTGTTTTCTAGAAATGATCTTTAAACTATTTTTTTGTCTTCTTTAGTTGTTCAGAACCGCATCACAGCTTTTTGGTTCAAGGGGAAGGAGTTGGCTTTGGCTTTCGGTTTAACACTGGCCTTTTCTCGCCTGGGCTCAGTACTGAACTTCTTTTTTACACAGAGATTTGAAGAAAGATTTGGCATGCAATGGACACTGTGGGGAGGTGTGGATAAAATATAAGACACAATGGCTATCTATTTAAGATTGAAAACTTTATATGTACATGTGTTTCCGTGTTTTTCAGGTGCACTGCTGTGTGTGCTTGGCTTTACATCCGCCGTCATTGTCAGTGCTCTGGACAAGATTGGAATGAAGCAGCTAGGTCTCGATGGTGCTATCCAAGCAGAGTCTCGCAAAGTGGTACGAAAAATGAAGCACTTGAAAAAAATAAGTAACAACTCACACATTTTTATGGTTTATCTAATTACAGTTTACTAAAAACTGTCTTTGAATGTGTAGAGGATTCAGGATGTGAAGCTTCTCTCTCTAAGATACTGGCTGCTGGTTCTCACCATTATGTTTTTCTATAATGGGATCTTCCCATTCATTGCAGATGCCAGGTAATGTAATCAACATATTGAGCATGTTTTATAAGTGTTTACTTTACACCAGTCATTCATAAAGTCTGTATTATTGTTATTCAGACCATTTAACATTTTGAATGCATATCATTTTTGCTTTGAAGTAAGTTTATTCAGGACAAATACAATGGCTACAGTCAGAAGGAAGCAGCGTATATTGCAGGGGCTGTATATGACTGCTCTCTTGTCCTATCGGCCAGCGTGGGAATCCTAATAGTAATTATTGTTGTATAGTTTCACAATAAGGCCAAGAGATGCGAACATTGTTTTATAATCATCTGTGTGTCCCAGGATTATGTGGGTCTGCGGGGGATTTTCGCATTGGCCTGTGCTGTTCTCACGCTGCCAGTGTTCGGTCTGCTGGCGTTCACCTTTGTTGCTCCGCTCGTGTCAACCATATGGCTTGGAGTCACCTATTCATTTGCTGCAGTGAGTTTTGTAACATTCTGTTGTTCACACTTTGCTCCATATTGTGCCTTATTTTAACACACTTTGTGTTTCATCCAAGGCAAGCATGTGGCCGTCTATTCCCTTGGTGGTTCCTCAGGCAACCCTTGGGACAGCCATGGGCCTTGCTACCTCGATACAGATGATTGGAATTGGTGTGTCCAACCTGGTTGTGGGGCAGATATTGGGCACCAAATCTAGGTAGAAAATAGGTCATGGCTTTGTATACGTGTATATGTAATCAAAACTCACCTAAACTGTTTTTGATTGGCAGTGAAACTAAGATTCCAGTGTGGCGTTGGCAGAGGATGATGATTTTTATGTTGGCCAACACAGTCAGCTGTATCATCACCTCGGTGCTATTAAACATTGTGGACCACAGACAGGTTTGATGACTCTGTGAATGCACTAAACATGAATGGACTGAGAGAAAGTATGTGCTGGTATTCATTGTGTCTTATTTTTTAGGGAGGGATCCTGAACAAGACAACTAAGAGATCTACACAGACAGAAAGAGACCCGGACAGAGAGCCACTCAGCCCGGCAGAAGAACAGAACGAGGAGGAAGAAGAGGATAGACCACAGTCTCATTCTATCAATTCCTAAAAGTGTTGACTGAATTAAATCCTCACATTATATAATCTGTTTTTGTTGGCGGTTCCTTAACCAAAGCTTAATGAATCATGAAACATAACAAAATATTTACCTCCCAAGTATTTTTTATTTTTTTAGAAACATAAATGAAAATTGTGTCATTGTTTTTCATTCTCTTGTGAATACAGTTAAACGGTTTGACAAGTGTCAAAGTGTCATTCATAATATGATCAGAAAAGCTAAATTAAATGCATACCTGTTCTTCTTACATTGTTCCTAATTTCTAGTGCAATTGTAAAGCATTTCTACCTTTTAGTATTGTAAAATAAAGGGAATATAATGTTTTCGCGAATTACAAATGAAATTAAGAATCTCAGAATTAATTATTATTTAAATAAATTAAGAATTTCAGGTTTTATTGGTGCACGTGGCAGAGTGGTTAGCACTCCTGCCTTACAGCAAGAAGGTTGTGAGTTCAAAACCCGGCCGACTCAAACATTCTCGGCCGACTCTGGTCTTTCTGTGTATTTCCTCCACGTGCTACTGTGGGTTCTCTCCGGGTACTCCAGCTTCCTCCCACCGTCCAAAGACATGCATGTTTAGGTTAATTGGCAACTCTAAAGTGTCCCTAGTGAATGAATGTGAGAGTGAATGATTGTCAGTCACTGTCTGTCTCTATATGTCAGCCCTGCGACTAACTGGCCACTGTCCAGGGTGTACCCCGCCTCAGGCCTTAAGCTGCTGGGATAGGCTCAGTCACCCGTGACCCCTAACGGGACAAAGCGGTAAAGAATGAAAAATTTAAAAAAAAAGGTTTTATTTTAATTCTACACGTTACAATACACAGCAATAAATCACATCAGTAAATTCAGTGACGGATAACTTGTATTACCTAAACGTAATTCACTTTACAGCCAGTAGGTAGAGCGCTTTACACGTTGATAAATATATATATATATATATATATATATATATATATATATATATATATATATATATATATATATATATATATATATATATATATAGTATACACACACACACACACACACACACACACACACACACACACACACACATATATATATATATTTAATTCTCGAAGTCTCCTAATGCTTTTTCATTTCTTCAGCTTCTTTTACCCAGGCACTTTCACATATAGTAAAAAAAAAAAAAAATTATTATTATTAGTTGCATTTAAACTTGGCACAACAGGTACGCTAGTTTGACGTTGTGAGCTGCTGTAAATGAATTTATTGTGTGTAAAATACGTTTATTTTTTTTAAATATATTGACTAAAACATTTTTAGCACAAGTATTAAACACACTTCAATTCGTGTAGACAAGACAAGACAAGACATTTATTTTTGTTTAGCCCAATATCACTACAACAGCCGCCTCAAAGGGCTTAGGTGTAGGTTGTGTAAGCTAATATTTATATGTTTCACATAGCATAGCATGAGCACTCAGGTATTGTTAAGTTTGTAGGCCTACTCCTACAATGAACTGTCATTATTTTAGTTTGATTCTGTCCATATGTGTCAATCCTGAGCTACTTTGGCTCAAAAGGTCCAAAAATAGTAGTACCAACCCTTTTCGCGGACACGAGGCGAACCTGCTCCTGGTAACCATTACGTCTTTGTCAAATACCACAATAGATTTATATTTAAAAAAAAAACAATCAAGTGTACAACATGATTGGAGATTTAAAGATATTGTATAAACCAAGCAAAGTAGAGACAATGCCTAAAATGAATCAAAGCTTTATATAATATTTTTTAATCCATCTGCATTGATGATACAGCACAGGTGAATGACACATAATCTTCTGTTAAGTCCTCAAATCTCTCTGATACAACTTGTGATGGACAGTGGAACACAGGGAAGATGGTTACCTGATCGAGACTTCCTAGAGCCCAGATCCTCTGTTTACTGTGAAGATAAACCCTAAAAATATACCATGCCTAATCTTCTTACGGGGTGTGTGGCAGGGGTTAAACTTGATGGGTGACACACAGTGATTAGAGAGAAACTTAGTGCGTGACATGTAACAAAAGGCTCACTCATCTTTGACTTCTGCTGCTTTATGCTTTCTCAGTTGGAGTCTAGGTGCAGCCTGAGACCATTGGGCAGAGAATCTTGACAAAATGAGTATGTCCAGTCTGCTCAACCTCAACAGCCTGGGCAGGATCTGCGGCTCCAGTCATAGCAACGAAATGGTGGTGTTGGACCGGGTCAAGAGGAAGAACTCTGTCAGACGCATGTCCATAATCGAGGACGGGGAGATTGCTGAAGTGCTTTATCTTATTCCAAAACAGTCTTTAATGGGGCAACTTCCTTTCCTCAACCCCAACGACTACATTCTGTGTGAGAAGATGGCCAGTATCCCCGCAGAGATGTCAGGTAACACTCAACACCTTTTATCAGTTCACTGCACACCATAATGTAATACAAAAAAATACATTACATTCCAAATCTGTGAATCCAATTGCAAACAATATATTACTATCTGTGTGCATAACCTAGACATGATTTATGTGATTTACAATATGTCTTTACTCTCCTACTTATGTAAGGGAGACTGTGTTTTTCTTTATTAAACTGTTTCACAATCAGACTGCTCTTATTTAAAAGAAAAATGTAACTTATGTATAATGTTAACTTATTGTACATTATGTCCCAGTGCAGCTGTGGCTACAGACGTTGCTTTCCACCACCAGTGTGTGACTGTGGAGTGAATGAATAATGGACCGTAAGCACGGTCCCTTGGGATAAAAGCGCAATGTTAATCTAATTCATTGTTATTAATATTATTATATACCATGATCTTCTTCTTTCTGAGGCGGCTTTATTATGCAATAATAATAAAATAATAATGATATAACAAACTATTCAGACACTAATTGATTACTAAGGCCCTTGATATGATATTCACATATTCAAGTGCTCTCCACAGTGCGTTCCCCATTCCTTATTCGTCAGGGGTATTTAGTTCAGGGCCCACAGACAGTGGGTAGAGCAGTCGTCTTTCAACCAGAAGGCAGGCGGTTCGATTCCCACTCTCCCCACAGTTCAAAACTGTTGTTGTGTCCTTGGGCAAGACACTTAACCCACCTTGCCTCCAGTGGCTGTCACACTGGTAATTACTGTAGAATAATGTAAGTCGCTTTGGATAAAAGCATCAGCTAAATAAAATAAATGTAAATGTATTTTGTCACAAACTCACCCTCATCATATGGCTTTGAGGCTAATGCTATTTTGTGTAACAATGAGGTTTCTAACTTTCACTGCTCCACCACTGAGCTCTCAGCCATTGGTAAAAAATAGACTGTTGTTTTCCCAGACTGCTTATAATAATAAATATAAAGTGGTTAATTTATATTAGAAAAATCTGCCTTCTGTGTCATTTTGTGTAATGACACAGAAGGCATTTTGAGTCTTTTTTTATTAAAAAATCTCTATTTCCTAATGTGTGCTCTCTTTACTGCAAATAAGAAACATCTGAGAGAGATATTTTGTCACTGCAACTCCCCTGTGTAAATAAAGGATAAATAAAAAATAATTGGTGAATGTTGCACCATAAAGATGCTGAGGAATGTTGTCATGACGACTTACACAGAGTGAGCGTCCAGGACTCCCTGGGGTGCAGGATCCCGGTCTGGAGGAAGAGCTCTGTTCTTTCCTCAGACCTGCTAATAATAATAAATATAAACTGGTTAATTTTGAAAACTCAATTTCTTCTTTTCTCCATTTTAAAAAAATTATTTTGGGTAATGCCACGGAGATAATTTTTGACAGCAAAAGAGTAATTGCATTGCTGCCATCTTCTGTTCAGTTCCGGATCTCAGTGTTGTGTTATGTCCTACTCTGACTAAAACAGTGAGAAAGTCTTCTTTATAATTTTTCCAAAATTCATTCATTGGTCCATATTGTGCCCTCTGGTGGGTCGGGCTGCATGTTTGTTTTTCTTTCATTTTCACAACAGGCAAAAGGTGTTTGAACACATAGTGAAAATATTACTCTGTTGTTATTATGTCAGTGAAAACTTGTGTAAATATTCACGCATCACAAATCTGCAGACATTTACAGGATATGACACTATCATCTTAAAAGTGCTCAAACCTCTGCATTAGAGTAGACTACAAATACAATCTGCTGTTATATATTTTAACTGAAACACTGTCCCCTTTTTAGAACTTATGAGGTCATGGCTCAGAATCACAAGACCCCACACACACACACACACACACACACACACACACACTGTGTTTGGTACCACCCACTTTTCCTGGGACCAACAATCCCGTTAGTTGCTCTCCTTCCCCCAGACTCTGCACTGACTCTTCCACAGATGTGCATCAGCCAACAGCCGCCATGAAACAGAAAGGTACACATTTTTACTCTGTGCATATTTGTCTGTGCCGACAGTGTTTCCCATCATGGATTTGGTTTCATGGTTGTCTTTTAATATTCCTATTTTTTTTTTTTTTTGCACATTGTTTTGTTTTGTTAAGTTTTTTTTTCAAAATGAGGCGACTTGTGGTCATTTCTTTAAAGTAATCGTGGCTCATTTCACATTGTTTATAATCCATTTTGTCCAGTTACTAAACTTTCCGTTGCTAAATGGGCAAACCTGGTTTGTGATCACAATTGTGTCATAAAACCCTCGACAATTTATTGTTACTGCAGTTAATAATATTCATTTTGACTTGGCTACTGTCTCTGTCGTTTCAGTAATAGACACAAGAATGTCTGCTGAATATAATCTGATTTTATTGAATGTAATCAAATAGCATTCAATTTTGTTCTATATATACCACACACATTTCTCTTTGTGTTGTAGATCATTTAAAACTCTTGAAAGCTCATATAAGTCATGTAAACTTTCTAGGTGGGGTTGTATAGAAAGTTGTCCTACAGTGGGAATGACAGCTCAATGCAGTAGTAATACGATATGGCTATTGCAGGGATGAAGAGAATACTTTTTCCAGACTCCTGCATGGTAAATTCTGGTCTCATGTTCCTCTGCATTTGCTGTTTTTCTAAATCGACCTTTTGCTAATATTTCTGATGCAGCTCAAGACATCGAGACCTTTCATCTAATAACTTAATAACTGCAGTTCCTCTCATATGAATGCCAAAACTAGTTGCCCAGATATAGTTTGGTACAATCAGCTGGTTTCTACAAACATAAATATACATGACTTAAAGTACACAGTTTCTGTTTTATAATGTTTTATTAACCATCTGTTTTGTTGCAACATGCTTGTCACCATAGAAACAGATTTCTCCTGTTGTGGGGCAGATTTAGATAACATACCAAAGGTGCTTGTCTCAATTTTCTGAGAATTTCATCTTGTTGTGTTGGTCAGTAAAAATAAACCTTTCCTGTTCGGCTGCTTTTTTGAGGAAGGAGTGTTGAAAGAGCAAATCATTCTGTGTTTATAAAAAGACTAGATAAAACCTGTGTGCTTGTGACTGTCCGCTTGTGTCCAAACACGGGAGGGGATGGGGTGCTCTCGACATGCCACATTCTTCTCTCCTTGTCCTGTGCTAATCACATTCGGGGCATTTCAAGCGGCCTGTGATTAGATTGCACAGGCATCCACTGCTAAAGCCCACCATTTGTGAGAGAGGAATGAGGATGAACTTTAAAAACAGTATGATGGGCTTTCACACATTAGGGTCAAAGATCTTTTCGAATAATAGTTCCACTAATAACGCAGCTTTGACTTAATGCCCATTGAAGTGACGCCAAAGAACGTGTGCTTGTACATTACATTCAGTTCTGTAAGCCCTGGAAGGACAAGCTGTTGTTTTGTTGCCTAACTTAGGCAATAAAGGGATAAACCTCCCATTTGGATTTAAGGCCTTTGAGCTGCTTTTCATTTGTCATGCCTCAAAAAGTTTCAAACAGATTAATAGTTATTATATACACTTAGTGAGATGGTAGTATTTTTAAATATTTTGACCCAATGTAAAATTAATCCCAAGTGAGTGTCACTTCATTGTAGGATAGACTCTTCTCCCTCAGTCCAGCACAAAAGGGAGCTTCCTATAACGCTGAAATATTAGGACGTTTTCTCATTGATGTGATCGGACAGATATTTGCAACAATAAATTGTTGGTAGGATTTCTGTGGATGTGTGGGGTGGTATATAATATATACTTATTTAACTGTGCAGTAATAATGTTTAAGGTAAAAAAAAAATATTTGTAAAGGCCACATCTAATATACAAATAACAACCACTAACATGAGTTAATAACATGTTATTGGTGTCTCTGCAGTGCTCCACACTCAGGATGGCAGCCCACCGGCAGAGAAACAGGCCATCCAGTGCTACAGATGTGGGGAGCCGTGCAAAGGACAGGTGCTACGAGTTCAGAAGAGTCACTTTCACATCAAGTGCTTCACATGCAAGGGTCAGTAAACACCGTACAACGAACACACTAATAGAGAACGGCAGCCCTAAGTTAGTTATCACTGATGTCATCACAGTTGGAAACAAATGTGTTCTCAGACTTAACATTACAAAACATTGTGTATTACCAGTCTGAATGGGTTTTCAGATGCTTATTTGCAGCGGCCACTGTGCTTAGAGAGAAGCATATTTACTGAACAAGCTTTTGTGGCGACTAATTGAGAATGACAAGCTCCTCATGTTGTTGTCCTTTCATCTCATCTCAATGATGTTTACTGCACAGAGGAAACAAAGAGACTCTGAAAGAAGAGAACCTTGCAGTACTTACCACTACAAAAACAACTCAGAACTGGGTGGTCTTGTGTTTTCTTATTAACTTGTATAATAATGACTTAACTAATTTTACTGCTAACTTTACCAATATTTCTTTATGATACAGCTTCTGAAACTTATGGTATATAATGCATTTTACTGACTTGGTTGTACTATAAATGTGAGGAGCACACAGTGGGACCAGAATAGAGCAGTAATAATATGTCCTTGGCATCTGGGTACATTCTGATGTGGTAAGCCTGTGACAGGTTCATGGTGACACTGTCCGCTATGGTTGTGGAGGGATCACATGTCTGACAATAACAGAAAAAAACAAAAACACTGCCTTCCTGTCCTGGAAGTTATATATGAACACACATAGCAACTGTAGACACGTGATTACTTTGTTTCAGGTTTATTTGCATCTCAAATGCTACACAGATGAATAAACTTCATAAAACCTTTTCTCACTGTGTACAGTGTGTGGCTGTGACCTGGCTCAGGCTGGTTTCTTTGTGAAGAACGGTGACTGCCTCTGTCCACTTGACTTCCAGAGGCTCCATGGTACGACCTGCAACAACTGTGGGGAGTTTGTGGAAGGAGAGGTGGTCACAGTTTTGGGGAAGAGCTACCATCCGAGCTGCTTCGTGTGCACCATTTGCAAGTAATTTCACATCACTTCAGCGTTTCTTTAGGTGCTGTCTAACTTTTTCCTGACTAAACTTTTTTGTTGCTTGTTTGGCAGACAACCCTTTCCTGCTGGAGACTGTGTCACATTCAGTGGGAAAGACTGTATCTGCCAGCGATGCCTTCGACCAGTGTCTCCTGCAAATGACAACCCAAAGTACTCCAGCAGTAGGTGGACTCTTACATCACTGGAATATTTCTAGACTTTTCAAAAGTATGTGTTGGTGTGACTGACTGCAGCAACCACCCACTAATTCTTGTATATCCACAAAAACTTTACCTTCTTTGTGCACTGTTCCGTCTGTCAGTAATTCAGGGTAATGTGTCTCCTGCCTCCTCCTGGTACATAGTTTCTTCTTTCACAGCTCTGACTCAACAAATCCCATGGGTGCCTGCCAGGTCACAATGTCAGTACGGTCTAAGAGGCAGAACACAGCTTTCTACCTTAACCTTATCAACCTGACGACTACAGCAACATACACAGACAAGGATTATTAAGGCACCCAGACTCAAAGTCTTAAGGCTTAAGATTAGAGTACTGTACAGAGATGAACTTCTGAGAAAAGGCTCTGAAAGCTCTGAGTAATGTATAAATATATGCATTAATGTGTGTGTGTTCAGATTGCAATGGCTGTGGTAGAGACATCAAGAATGGCCAGGCGCTGTTAGCTCTGGGAGGACAGTGGCACCTCGGCTGCTTCAAGTGCAAAGTCTGCCAGCGAGTACTGAGCGGAGAATACATCAGCAAGTATGTACTCCTGCATATTAATATTTTACACCATAAAAGTATTAATTCTCTGGGAAATAGTATATTTTTTATGTAAAGTCAACGTCAATGTGTGGTTTTCACATTTTAGGGATGGTGTTCCATATTGTGAGAAAGACTACCAGATTCAGTATGGAGTCCAATGTGAAGAATGTCAGAAATATATCACTGGTAAAGTTCTTGAAGTAAGTTAAATTTACTGGACATATACTGTACATTGCAGCTACATAAAGAATATGGTCTGAACTGCCTTATTTTCTTTCGTAGGCAGGAGATAAACACTATCACCCTAGCTGTGCAAGGTGTAGCCGCTGTAACAAAATGTTCACAGAAGGAGATGAAATGTATGTACAAGGTTAGTTCAAGGCCGCACTGACAATTTAAAGACAATTTAAAGGTCTGTTCTTTGGGATTTCTAAGCACCAAAACGTGTAACCTCAATTGGTTGTTATAAACGTCCAATAAAGACTATTGCTGTATAGGTTTTTGATCTAAAAGTTAACTGTCCGTGTCTTCACAGGATCATCCATTTGGCACCCGGATTGCCGATGTAGCAGCAAGAGTGAAGACAGTTCTATGGTAAGAAATCAGACTTAAAGTGTGTTAATGTGAAAGATGTGCTGATGACACATTCTGTTCCTCTCTAGGTCAGCAGGTCCAAAACGCCGTGTCTTGATTTCTTTTTCCCCTCACATGAATTTAAGGTTATTATTTTGTGTAAGACTAATGTTTGCCGTGTCGGATTTCAGAGTGAGCAGCCTGTAATCTTAGATTAACCACATGCTTGCAAGTTTCACAAGACATAAAATGCAAGAACTCTGTCACTTAAAGGCCAAATACAACAAACACGTACAGCTTTCACTTTGAGTTGAAGAGAATATGTACATTTTGCATGTGTGGTTTTATATAAATAACTTTCAAAAATAAAAGTCCCATTTAGATTTTTATCCTGAGCATTGTATGAACGTTTTCTTGATATTGTCATGTAACATCTGTCTGCCACACTAACATTAACACAAGCTGAATTTTGTATCTCTAATAATACTAATGTCATTTCTTTTCTTTTTCAGCCCACACATTCGTCATCTGAGAGCTCTTCCTCCAGACCGGGATCCTGCACCCCAGGGAGTCCTGGACGCTCACTCTGTGTAAGTCGTCATGACAACATCCCTCAGCATCTTTATGGTGCACCATTCACCAATTACTTTTTATTTATCCTTTATTTACACAGGGGAGTCGCAGTGACAAAATATCTCTCTCAGATGTTTCTTATTTGCAGTAAAGAGAGCACACATTAGGAAATAGAGATTTTTTTTTAAATAAACAAAACACTCAAAAAATTTAACCTTGACTGGTCGGAAGTAGAACATTTCAGCTGTGGTTGAACAAGCAACCAAGTTATTCATATTCAGTGAATATGAATTTACTCTCTCAATTTGAATGACATTGCAATTCAGATTGAAATTGTCAGTGTCCTTTTTTCTCCACCTTATATTTTTCCATGCTGGTATTTGTGGTATTTATTGAATGCACTTTATTCCCAGTAAAGCATCATAGAAAAGTAGCTTGTATTTGTAATGTTTAAGTGATGAACTAGTAAAGGCTCACAAGACATTACAGTCTAATTGCATTCATATACTGCCAACTACAGGTCAATTTTGTGTCATGGGATTAAAGTTTCATTCCTCCCAGAACTTATGTAATATGCAACCCCTGACCTTTTATCTGTCCTGTGTTTCCTTCTCTGTCTCTTTCTTCCCTTCCTTCCCTCCTTCCTCACTTTCCTTTCCTGGTCCCAGGCAAAAGTAGATAATGAGATCATTGATTACCGAGACTTAGCAGCAATTCCCAGAGTCAAGGCTATATATGATATAGAGCATCCTGACATGATATCCTATAAGTGTGTGAACAACAACTCCTCTGCTTTGGACAACAAAGGCAGCGGACTGGACAGGCAAAGTCCTGCCGAGGTAACTGCATCCAAACGTCCCAACAGTGTGCCCAGTGACATTGTGTGTCATTGTCATCCATACTTAGTTTGCCTTATTGGTCAAACTAAGTCTTGTTTTATTGTTCTGATACAAGACATTTATTGTAAAAAATGCACTTTTCACTGTTTTGACAAAAAACAAAGCAAAAGACAACAATCTGTTTGGTAGATTTATTTGATATTAAAGCAGCACTAGGCAAAAAATAAAAGTCTATTTTTTTAGTCTTGCATTTCTTTTAAAAATTGAATCTCATCTTTTATTTGTTCTAGCACATAACCTATTTAAAATTGGCTGCCCGTGCTCAGTTCTTTTAATAATTTTGCCTACCACAGCTTTAATATTTTATGAATTAGATGTGTCTCTCTATGCGACAATATTCTTGGTAATGTTTTTTTTTTTTTATGTAATGTTTTTATTTTGTTATTACATGGATCTTTTTTCTATTTTCCACATTTTAGTCTCCTGTGAATATGTCTGTAAGCACAGAGGTAAATGTTTTTTTGTGTAACTTATTTTGAAAAACATCTAAATGCTCAGTGGCATTACGTAATGATCTTACATCTATTTTCCTCTTTGTTTGTTTTTTCAGGATAGTTATGAACTGACGAGGCACATACCAAGATCTACAACCCATGGATCTTTTGGAGCTTATGCCACAAACAGTCGCCATAGTTACACACCGACTATGTCTAGGTCACCGCAACACTTCCACAGACCTGGTAAGTCGAGCATATCTGTGTGATATACTATAGATTTGGATTCCTTTTTACATGTCTTTGTCTCCTTCACCTTCACGCTTCACTGCTCCTCTTCCTCACCTCTTTCTCAATAACACCCAGGGCTGATGCTTACTTCCTCTTTACACCCTGGCAACAATGATACACATCCCACTTCCTCTTTAAATCACAACCTTCTCCCTCCTGCCAAAGGTAAGACACTCTGCCCTTCTGATCTTGGCTAGTCTGTCATAAAATTTGGCACTGGTTCACTGACTTAGAAAAAGAGGGCCCTCTAGTGGTGAAAGATTACTTTTTCACTTAATTGCATTCACTACTGTAATATGTGATGTGTGAAAAACGTCTCTATTCTCTACAAATATTTATTTTTCTTAGAAGTATTGATAGGATATGCACTCTGTGTGACCAGTAGTCCTTAATGAGATTTGTCAGTCTCATTTAACTCTCTCTATCCACAGAACAGGCCTACAGCATGTACACAAGACCTCCAATATATAAACAGCACGGTAAAGTACTTCCTTTTTTTGTTTAATACAGAAAAATGCATGCGTCTGTATTTATTTTTGTTGAGTCTTCCTGAGGTGTGCTTGTTTTGTACGTGAATAGAACAATACTGAGAAGTTGTTAGCAGAAGGCCAGAGGACGTGCTAAGAAGCCATATTTAGTGTGCCTTGTCTATTCTGAGAGAAGAGATAAGCTGCGTGGTTAAAAATAATCTCAGCTAATCTGTGCGTTTTGCTGTTACGTAGATCTGAACTCAACAAATCAGGCTTGGTTGATGCCCGGGTACACTCGCCTCAATCCGGTGAGATCTGCCACTGGCACACACCAAAAACAATAGAACAATCATGTGTTTTGAATTGCATTGTGAAGCTCCAGAAAGACACTGAAAACTCCAGAGTGTTTTTTTTAGCACAATAGATTTAGTTTTTAATGATTGAATATTGTTTAGAATATTAGATTAAAACTCAAACTCAAATTGTATGTGTTTTGTCTTTCAATTAAGCCACAATCACCAAATTCCACACAGTACAACAGCAACAGAAACAGAGGTAAGAACATATTACACTCATTTGTTTTACATTTCATATTATATCAAATAAATCTTAATCATTTCTGTTATTTCTTGTCTTTCAGATTTTAAGGTGAGAAGCTCTGTTTGGAGTTTTGCTGTATTGTAAAAGGACTGGCCTTCCATCAGCTTGTTTAGACCCTTTATTGCCCCTCTCCCCCCGCTCTGAAATTTTTCCAAAATCAACGTTACTAACATTAATGTGGCTTGTAGAATCAAAGTCACTCATCTTAACACAATCTCCCCATTGCATGCTTCATTCTGTAGCTCATCTATGGTCATCAGCTAGCACGGATGGACAGAGGTGTGTCCATGCCCAATTTGTTGGAACCAAAAGCAAGTATTTCATTCATTTTTAATTTTACAGTTACTCAAAGACATTGCCAGTGTTATGCTTGGTCTGCGATTTTACAATTATTGTGTCTATTCATGATTTCCGTCGGAGTTGTTTTTTTGGAGTGGATTGACTAATTGTATTTATCAATTAGAGTTTTTTTCTTTTTTTCTTTACAGATCTATCCATATGAAATACTCGCAGTAACCAACAGAGGGCGAGTGAAACTTCCCAGTGATGTTGACAGAACAAACCTTGAGGTAAAAGTATCAGAAAAGTATTTCATTCATTAAACTTTCAAGAACTGTTTTCATCATAAATACTATATTTTGCTAATAACTGTGCTTGTTTTTGTGCTTCACTTTTATCTCAGTGCCACTTGTCACCAGATTCATTCTTCCACATCTTTGGCATGGAGATTCAAGAATTTGACAGACTTCCTCTTTGGAAACGCAATGAAATGAAGAAAAAGGCTGATCTGTTCTGAATGCTGCCTCCCGCTTATGAATTATGAACATGCAGTGCCATGTGGGATTCTGAATAACATTCAGTGTGTTTTTATGGCCAGTAAAAACAGTACTTAACACCATCTCTGTAAATCTCTATAAATCTGTGCTTCCCACTTTCCTCTATGGTACCTTATTGTAGTACATTTTCCATTTACAGTGAGTGTACCTCAAAGCAACTCAAGCTTGTTTTAGTTTTGACTTTATTCCTTCTGGTGTTAAAATAATTTACACAATATTTTGAAAACTGTACAAAAATAGCACATACATTACAATTCATCAGTTAATCAGTTAATATCATTTACGGTACATGTTTGTGTATTTTTGTATATTCTTCTGTATATTCTATACTTTTGTTTTACAATGTTTTTATGCAGTCAAAATGATCATGTGAATGTGCATAGGAGTTTCATATTTTTTATTTGTGCTACTGTTAAGGTGAGAAATACCACTGAACTGTACATTTTACCTTGACACCACTCGAGCCACAACATTTCCCTGAATAAAATAGTCCTTCTGACAAGCTCAATAAACATGCTGTTCCTGAATGTCTATGGTTTCTTTTTCACTAGTTTCCCAGTGGCTTTTAACTAATGCCAGAATGATCTCTTAGCTGTTATCTGTCTCCATGGGTTGCTTGCTATTCTTGGTGAGGAGTTAGTGCTGCACTTCCTTTCTTTGTCACAGTCACACTCGAGAATGATAACACTGTCGGGAATGTCTTGACTGGGAAACGCTTCAAAGTTCCAGTTACGCCTCTAACTTTCCTTTCCTCTTGTGAAATTCACCATTAGCTTTAAATAAACTGCTTTTACGAATGTCAGTGTTTCCATTCACTTGCAATTAGTGAACATCATAGGTGCACCAATAAGCTTCAAACCCTCATATTGAAGGTGGCTTGGATTGAGCTTTTGGAAATGTAAGACCAACAGATGGTGCTCTGGTGCTTGAAATCATAACACTTCAGTGGGATCACTTTACTTGTTTAAAAGAAACACCTGTCTGTCTTTAAGCTTGTATATGGAGATTATATGAGCTGTCTTTTTTTTTACTTGCACATTTCTAAATGTAGTGCAAGTGTGAAATACAGCCCTTCATATGGCAGACTGCTTCACTGTAGTAGCCGTTATCAGCTTCACATACATGCAAACTCCAGCCAAAGCATAAGCATGTAAAAGGACTGAATGTGAACCCATAGTAGTTTTGCACATGCAAGTTCAAAGTTTAGGCATAAAGAGTAGTAATTGAGTTTGTTTAAGAAATAACAACTGGTGCAAAGCTCGGAGAAATCCACCAAAACAACATCATAATCACAACAGAATTTACAAGATTATATCTAATAAGTTGTATAAGTTCATAAGTTTTCGTAATGAGGGGCTCTTTAAAGCCCACCAGGCTTGAGCCAAAGTGTGTCAGTTTGAAGTTTTCTATTGGACAGATAAATACACGGCCTCAGCAGTGGGCGTGTCCTAACTTGTGATTGGACGACACCGCTGTCCTTCAGCGCTCTACTTTCCCTCAACACTTCCCCCTCTCTCCACCAACTGGATGTCCGGCCCCAGCCAGGATTTTCACGAAAACATCAGCCGCAGACTGCGTATCTGTGCCGACTGCAAGCCTGGGACGACGAGCAAGACCCGAAGATATGGCTTCATCGGTGTGACAGCCGAGTCCATGGCGTTTTCAAACTCGGACAGCGGCGTTTGGCCTTGAGCTGTGTCGTCAAAAGCTGAAGATTACATTTAGCTGGAATGAATGCAACTGTATCACTTGTTAGATAGAAAATACGACGAGAGAGGGGCCAAAGTGGACTCCCTCCGCCCCATGGAGGATGACGGGACCTTTGCAGTAAGCTCCAGGCCCGGAATGTCACCTGTAAAACGACAACACCACTTTGGACAACGCAATTAAGGAAAAAAAAGAGCCTCACAACTGTGTGCGCTGTGCGACCACAAAATCAACTTTTTAAGCCTGCACAAGTTAGCAAAAAGTGTTAGCTGCGGGAGGCAGCCCCTCGCGTAAGATGAGTATCATAGATATAACTTAACGCGGGACTGCCTCCGGTGACACACGGCACACACGCTGCACACTATAATTATTTTTGCTATGTGTATTTCGCAAACTCTGGCTGTTTTAGTTAAAACGAATCCATTTGGCAGCACAAAATAGTACTGGCTGACTTTTAAAACTATTTTACGCAAGTGACATCGTTTTTTTTAAACCAGCCATGTCGTTGAAGGAAAATGCTTGCCGGAAATTTCAAGCCAACATTTTTAACAAAAGTAAATGCCAGAACTGCTTTAAGCCCAGAGAATCACATTTACTCAACGACGAAGACTTAAACCAGGTGATTAAGACATCCTTTATTTATCTGTGATACAGTCAATGTAGTGTCTTGCTGAGTTTTTTAATCTGACAAACTCCCAAACAACTGTGCCCTCTGTCAGTGGGGCATTGGGGTTAATTGGACATAGTTCCTAGCTAACCTAAGGGCATGACCTTATTTCATGGATATATAACTCCCCACCCTCCAAGCATCCACCTCAGAAGCTCTTATCAGCTGTTTATGTTGACTCAATTGGCTGTATGCCTTTTCTGCTAAAGGTCTGAAATGGAAGTCAACTTTCAACCCTTTTTCCATATCTTTGCTGTTGTCACTGACATGATGTAGAGCGGATTCTCCACGTCATATGGACTTATTTAATGACTATCAGATAAAAGCGGTTCAGATATGACTCCAGGTGACGCATGCAGGATGGAGATGCTTATTTTTAAACATTCTCCCTCATACATTGGTGGAAAAGATGTTTTTTCCTGCCAGGGTTACAGTTACTGTTGTCCCATTCCACCAATAAGATGACACACGTTGTACATAATGGATTCCTCTAATCTCAAGTTGAATCCAGTAAAAGGCAGTCATTTATGATGGGAGGGACACACTGATTGTGAAATAAACACACAGGAATACTCATGACTGCGTTTAACCACTGAACCACTGAAGGTTAAAAATGACCTAGATTCGTAGTTTGTCTCAGGAGGCCTTCACCCTGCTGTCAGGTCATGTGAGCGTAGATGGGACATTAAACTCGAGTGTATGGTGACCGAAAACGAGTTCCACTAAACCTTTTGAAAAGTGTCATTTTATTTTTAAGAGCGCAATTTCCGTCTGCAGCTACCCACACCTTTTCATACGGACATGTTTAGGATTGGTTAATTGTTGTGACGTCTCATTTACAGAGTCATTCTACAGATAGATGTCTTGTAAGTTCTGCCGACAAAGAGGATTTTATGCATGTGAGTGCAGATATGGCCGTAATCGGAAGCACCAATAGTGGAATGTGAAGGTGCCAGGCGTCTGTAAATGTCAGAGCTTTCCGATTTGATTTGTAGGCTGCTGTTGCTGCAAGTGAATTATGTAAGGTGCTTAATTGTTTTAAGCTGTTTACATGTAGTACAGTATTGAGTCTCAACAAATTTGCTACTAAAAATGCGTCTGTGCTTTTAGTACGTAGTTTTTTTGGGGTTTTTTTGCAGAAATTCCTAACTTTGAGGAATGGCTACAGTTCAAGAATGTGCCAGAAGTATTTAAGAAAGGCTGCCAGTGCAACTTTCAAAACTCAGTACATGTTTGAATTGCAAATCTGTCGCCACAAAAGCTCCCCACACTACTACTTCTTCCTTCCTTGAGTTTCTCATCTGCTGTTTTTCTTGCTGGCTTCTGCCTCTCGCTGCCCCCTCCACCCACCAGTCCACCCACTTTGAGGATCAGAGGGAAAATCATGTGTGTTAGCCTTGCCTTTTTTTTTTTTTTTTCTGTGGCAGCATGGTGCGCTGGAATAAGGCCAGCTGGGGAATGTAGCCTGCAGTCAACTCACGGCTGCATGTGAATCTGACTAATATACATCTTTTGTTTGGTTGTGTATATGTGTTGTGTGTGTGTGTCAGTCGAGTGGATATCGGCCCACTCCACTTTACAATCCTGGAAAGTAGCCTGCATCATCTCAAATGAATTAATAATAAATGCACGAGTGAACTGTCGATTGATGTGTTTATGCCCCACTTAATGTCCACTTAACAGCTGGTAATTATGTTTACTCTCTTGCTAGGCAAAGCCAGTATATGGAGGATGGCTGCTACTGGCCCCAGAGGGAACTAATTTTGACAATCCATTGCACAGGTCTCGGGTGAGTGAATTGCAATGTGTGACGCTTTGTCTGAGCTTTTTATTGAGCAAGTACAAGATAGTGACTGCAGTAAAGGTTAGTACCATATCACAAGACTAGGTGTTTGTTTTATTGTGCACTCCTCGGCACTGTCTTGAAAAGCAGCAAGACCAGAGATCACTGATTCAAACAAGCCTATTTTTCACAATCGCTCTGCCTTTGCACTCCTACTTCATGATTTCTCCTCCCCTAGCGCCACATAACAGGACACTAGCTCAATTCTCACTTATCAGTTTCCTTCCAGACTGTAATGTGGTGTTGCAACCCCAAAAAAAGGAGTTAGGGAGAATGTGGGGGAGGTGTAGGAAAAGTCCCAGTTCACACACAGCCACACTGATGGTTTCCATATGGATGTGGGGAAAAGCAACTTCGGGATCCTTCAACTCGACTACTGTCAACAGTCTGCAGCCGCTTCGACAGCATCACTTACGAGCCCGGCCCGTTCGTACCATCAGCTCGCGGCTGTATAATGAGTGGTCTACACACGGTGCTGAGGCAAGCGGACTGGTCAGGTTTTGACTGACCAGTACACATAAATAACATCATGTTAAGCATGTTTTAGCAACACTTTGGTTTAGCAGGTTAGACGTTATGGCAGTTCAGAATCACATGATTATGGCAGATATGTCAAGGCTTTTTCACATGGACCTTGAATCTTATCTGCAACCCTTTCAGATCTTGATGTAGCACCTCTTAATATTTTATAGAGTGCTCCCCGATTGAAGGAAATATAACACTGACACTAAAAGGCTGTATTTAGCAGGGCAGTCCAATCAATATAGCGAGAAGATAAAACGATACGTGTCCAGCTTCTGACCTTGCACAACGTTGTTTTTTTAATCTCTTATTTTATTTATGTATCTTTCAGTGAATTGTTCGTTTTTACAAAGAACATGCGTGAAATTTTATTTCTGATGTGGTGCAGTATATCTTTTTTGCATGTGATGTTGTATATTCTGAACTGGTGCCAGAGGAGATAGCAAGTGTTTTCCAAAGGCGTGCATCCCCATGAGAGTGTATTTACATAGTGTTTGTACGTCTAAAATAACATGACTTGTGTCAAATTACAATGCCTCAATGTCTTAAATATTTTCACATTTTCTTCATATGACCTCACCCATTACAAAACTGTTGTCTTCTTTTGTCTAATGCAGAAATGGCAAAGGAGGTTCTTCATTCTTTACGAGCATGGTGTACTGCGCTATGCTTTGGACGAGATGGTGAGTGAAGCAATTCCTATTTTCCTCAAATCAAAGCACCCATGCTACGTTCTAAAAGCCAATACTGACTGACCATTTAAAATGACAGCTCCACCCACAATGATGGATACTAACCATAGTGTTTCCTATCATGTAATCATGTCAGAATGTGTTAAAAAAAAAAAAAAACTAGGCTGACAAGCCCAGCAGTGTAAACAAAATCAAGCGACAACCCAAGGTGCTGATAAGTCATGTGCTGAGTTCTGTTTGCTTTTGTTGAGCAAGAGCCCCATTGCAACTTCCTTTTCCAAGAGAGAAACTGGAAAAACTACTCGGTATGCTGGTATCGATTTATACCTGCATAGTGATCTATGTCTAACCCAGGGGTTATATATCTGTGCAATTAGAATGTACTGCACTTCTTATATTTCTGTACTTTTTTAAAAAAGTTAGATGCTATCTGTAATGTGTCTGTATGTATTAGTTTACACTAGAGGTACATTTCAAAAATGTAATCTCCAGATACGCATTTAGTTTGTGGGCAGATGTCGGTAATGATGACCCTAGAGGAGTGATCATTATTTGTGTGTGAACAAGAAAGAACACTGATGTATTCATTCATCCTTGTCTCCGAGTGTCACTCTTCATCTTTTCATCTTGTTTGTGAATGAAGGATCAAAAGGAAGATTGCAAGGGTCTGACACAAGAGCTATCAAGCGGTACTAAATATAGAATGTTGTTTGTCAAGCAGGGCAACTTAGAATAATTGCTTGGTGTTGAATAAATGGCTTTAAAACATTGTTTATTTTGAATAATAAGAGAGATGTGTGGGGCTTTTTGTATTTGCATAATATTTAGTTCATTAGCAAGTCATATGTAATTCTACCAAAGAATAATTATTTTTATGCGTTGTACATTTTAAGCTGTGGTGTATTTATTTATTTATTTTTTTAAGCTTACACCTTTATTTGTCAGAAAGACAACAGTAAAGATGAATATAAATTTGTTGCTGTGATGACATCACATCAGATTTGAGTGCTGCCAGATTTTGCCACATAATAATGTCCGTAACCACATTAGAGCCTGCGTCTAGAGCAGTGGTTTGGGCTGTATGAGGAGGTGCCCCTCTGTTTTCTCCTCTCACTGCTCTTATGTTCTGGCTCTAACCAAACCCAGCTGGGCTGCGGTCCTAACCTGCAGGATGTGGCACAGCTTTGGGCTAAAGGAATGGACTAGCAAAGGCCTGGGACAGATCACAATTCTTTGAGCCATTGATTTGGGGTTGCCCACCTACAGTGAACACCCAACACCAAACATCAGTTGATACAGTTTTTGCTGAAGGCATTGAGGCTTTAAAGATGAAGCAGTAAGCGACTGATGATGACTGTGTGTTGTCACTGCTGAAGGACAGAGTCTGAATAAGCTGAAAACATTGGTCTGTATAAAGCATGCGCTGCCATACATGGTTGAGGTCCATTTTCTTTGTCATGTTCTTCCAAAGAAAAGGCCTGTTATGTGTTGAGTCGTTGCTATTTTACCAAACTATAGATTTGTATATAATTTATAAGTTAAAATGACAAAAAAAGCCTACTTTACAGTTTTCTTTTTGTTCAGCGTGTCCCCTATTTGTGAAAGTACAAGCTGGATTCTCCCAAAGCAACCCAGCACAGTTATTTCAGGGGAGCGTTGCCAGGGCAACATGTTTTGTTCTTTTGTCCACCAACAGTTGACCATGGCATGTGAAACACGAGGCAGAGTTACTCCCTGTAGTCAGGACAGGACTTGGCCTGTGTCTGTCCTGGCTGTAGGGACACGGGGCTGTCCTGCAGGTGGAGTGGTGAGTGGGCCGTGGTGGTCTCTAGGCTCACGTTGCACTCACCATTTCACAGCAGCTGTACAGAAAAACAACACACAGCATTGAAACTATTGTACAGGACAGAATTGTGGTTTGTGCTGAGCTCTGCATGTCTCTTGTGTTTACCAGGCCTGAGCTCAGAGGCCGTGTCAGGAACAGGTGCTGTAAAGTGTGAGGTTTAAAGGAAATGTATCCCATAATTCACTCATAGCACAAGATGCCACTTTTTTAAAGTATAGAGACTAAATCGTTCTATTCAAATATTAGCTTTATATTTATTTTGACAATTTCTTGAAATAAAGCAAGGGGGGAAAATGTTTTAAAAGACAATGTGCACCTGTTTTAAGACAAGCCACTATTTATCTTTTTAGAACTTTTATCTGGCCTTGAACTGTAAATAAATGTAGCAGTAAATCTTACTTTTGTCCTTTTCATGAGTGTACATCACATTTTAAATGCATACTAGAAATAAACAAAACCATTGAGATATCAACATAATAATCAAAAAGTCTACTTCTGCTTTATTTGTTTAACTTGATATGCATAGATAGATCGTGAGCCTTTAGGATGTCAAGTCGTTGATGTGAATTTCATGTTTGTTTTTTTGAAGAACACAGTATTTCAGAGTTGTGCAGTGTGCTAAGTTTACACAAAACTGCTATTTAATGTTGATTACTGTTATCAACGACTTTCTTGTCAGAACCACACAAAATCCCTGACCTTTTTGCAGAACAGTGACGTATGATGATGTAAGTTAATTTCGCTAAGTGTTGTGAAAAATGCACATACCAGAATCTATTAGCACCTGGTTGGGAGGTCGTGTGTGGGAGTAAACAACTATCGGCGTCCGTGAAGCCACTTTAGTGACATGAGTCGAAATGATCACCACCCACTCCCTAATAAGCACTTGGCTGTGCTGCGCTAAATGTCCCACACAGCACTTACCTCCCAGTGGCTGACCTAATTGTAACCTTTTTCTCACTGACACAAGCAGACACTCTCACATACGCCCTCGTCATATGATGCAGCCTGACTTTGTAATCTAGTGCAGGTCATACTAATTCACACATTTCACACTGACACTTTAGTTATGGCTTATGATTGATTGGCACTGTTTTCTTGACTTTGCAGGACATTAGGTACATTGTATTCTTATGCTGACCAAGTAATGGCAAAACAATACATCTGCAAATAGGCTTAAGTTGTATTGAGTTAGTGACAAAAGCTCTATTCAGGGAGGCTTTTAATGCATTTGTCTTGTCCTTCCTCAAACATTTCCACTTCTACTGTGTTTACAACTCCATAACACAATCCTCATGAAGTTTTTGCTAATAAAATAAGATAGTGGACCCTTACCTTCGAGCACATTGTGCCAATCTTTGTTTTTATCACAACTTCAGACCATAAACGTATACAGTTATCTATTCAGTGATTACAAGGTTTTTTTCCGGCCACCATTTTCCAGATATGTTTACAGTCTGCCTCTGACTTGAATCTTTCCCATTAAAAAATCCAGCATGAGTTTGCCCTCAGACTTGAAAGATCTTGTGATTTGTTGAAGAATGCATGAAGGCTTTTTAGGAAGATGAAACTGAAGTCTATTTTTAGTTTTTAGTTTTTTTACCATTTTCAAGGGGGCTTTTGGCTTTTGTTTTTTGTGTTTTATGTCATTTTGGGAGAAGGAACGGATGGATGACTGGGCAGGGTGCTGTGTTGTTGCTTTGAGGCATTCTGTGCATGGAGTGAGTGGAGGCTGAGTGCTGCAGCTCCTTTTTTAAAATTAGATATACTTATAGAAAGGCGGCAGTCTTCCAGTCCACACACAGCAAGTTAATCTTTGCTACAGGACAGAATTAAAACAAAGTAAGGTGTATGCAAAAGTGTCTTAGTAATAGCTTTATTTTTATTTATTTTTTTATTTCCTTGGAGAGGTTTGGCCATAGATTATGTGCGTGAGAGTCTTCTTGACCCCTGCTTTTCCTTCCCCCTGGTTCAAGAAGCAACTGATACCCTGGAATGTAAACTTGGCATGCTCTGGTCTATACTCTATGACCCAGCACTATCTGATGCTGAGATTGACGTATGCTACCACGCACTAAACTCTTAATTATTGCCTTCACATAGATCAGTCAGAATTGGCAGACTGACAAAGGTTTACACTTCCTACCTGGGCAGAAGTTTAGCCAACTCTCTCCATCGTCTTAGAGCTAGGCATGTTCCCTTTGGCTTTTTCCGAGTAGACGTAACAATTAGCATTACTGAGCTCTCAAGCCTTCTGTTTACATTTGATGAATTTATGTTCAACTTTTGACCCGCAAAGCTCTTATTTGATCCTTTTAGTGATCACAGTTTCCTGGATATGATGATAAAATGTTATCTTTCCCGCTCATTTGAATAGCTATTTGTTTAGTCAGACCGTATACAACCACAAATGGCTCTGAACCAAACCTGCACTCTAAAAACTAAACTCCACAAGCCACTGTTCTTGCCACTTTTATTGTTTTTAAAGGTACACAGACCCACATGACCGCAGCCCAAGGAAAACAATTCCCACTCATTTAAAACAAAATCAGATTGTGTTTAACTGTGAGATCAGATGCAAAAGAGTCACTGACACACTGACACTCCCCACCCTCCTTCCACCACCGCTCACCAGTTCCCAGTTTATTATTGTGGACTGGTCCAAATCACTTAATGAGTCTAAAAATAATGCCCTTCAAATTACACCTATTATTCAAATTACTCACAATAAAATTGCATTGTTTAAGTGTGGACACACACACACACACACACACACACACACACACACATATACACACACACACACACATAAAGGAGAATAAACCTCTTTGATTGGAAGAATAAAGAGCTGCTTGGATCCAGTGAAAATAAAAATAAGTAAACTTCTCACAAGCTTTGTCCAAAGAGAGTCCTTGTTTTCAGGCTAGTTCTTTATTAAGATATTGGTGCTCAGTACTGCATGAGACTGTGGACAGGATCATTTAACACGGGCCACTAGGTCTATCAGCACCTTCACTAGAACTAGACTATATTCCTCAAAGTAAGGGGATAATGGTTTCTCATAATGTTTTACTTTTCTCTCGACTTCAGTTTTCGGGTGCATGTGATTCTCATGGCTACTGAGCCAAAACGCTTGACGGCTGTCCACTTCTGCTCCAAGAGTGTCTTTTCTGCTGCCATTTTGCTGCCTTCTCTCATTTTTCCTGCTCTTTTTACCGATTTCCAACCATTCATTATCCCAAAGAAAAGTGAGCCCGGCTAAACCAGTGTCCACTCTCACTTTCCCATCTTTTTACCTCCTCACATTCTGCCAATCAGTCGTGCCTCTGTCATTCACTCCACTTCTCTCACTTCTCTTTGGGCCAATGAATCATTTGTGTAGCCAGCAGTATTGTGTAACCTCCCTCCCACAAACTCTCCCTTGTCTATAAAGCCAAACAGTGCTGACGGACTGCTTGCTTAGTTTGTTCGAAATACTAGAGAAGGACTCTGACAAAAGGATTCAAGGTGAAGGGTTAGGGAGCTCTAAGACAGCCGCTCATAAAACAGTGGGGCGGAGGGCTATGTGTCTAAGTCTAATGTGGGGAGTTTAAGGACACTGTGGGTTTACGGGTCAGATGGAGATAGCAGCAGTAGTGATGATTCTCTACGTGTTATTGCGGCCTTGGACCTACTTGCCGTCAGGTGATTCTTTGTGATGGGCTCTAGTGGACACAGACTGTAGTCTTATAGAGTTGCCGCAGGTGTATTGATAACTTTTTGACCTTTTTTTTATCTCGGCTTGGAATAATGCAATAGTATTAAGTTAAATTCTCCTAAATGTTCCTTTCCTTTTGCCTGATGAGCTAATTTGCATTGACTTAGCAAGGCTTTGGCAGGTTTGTAGTCATCATCAAAGAGGTATTTAATAGGTGGACTGCAGCTCTTATGTAATTTCTCCCTGTAGTACGGCCTGAATTAGCTTGCTGAGGGATTGCTTTTTTTTTGTGAACTTCTATACAGTTGTTGTATATAATTTTGTGAATTTGCAATAGTCACAGAATGTATCTAACCTATTTTTCTCTATGCTGCAGTGAGGCTCTAGAGGGGCACTGCTGCAGTAATACTGACACTGATGCTGATGACAATCAAAACCCAGATTCATCTGGAAAATCAGAATCTGCAGTAGGCCTTCCTGGTCGACCAATCAAGCAGCAGAACACTTGTTAACACGTGTCGTCACACAGAACACACAGCTAAGTAAGAGATGCCAGTAATCTACCAATGCTATACTTCTACAGATAGTCCAACATAAAATTAAAAAACTTAAACTAATGCTTCTCAGTAGGAGCCAGGCTTCTTTTCTGCATAAGATTCATTAAACCCCACTTAGTTGTGCTGATAAGTTTACATAGCCTGGCAGAATTTGATATATATATATATATATATTTTCTTTTGGGGGCGGGGGGGCTATTTTCAGAGAATATTAATAATGACACAAAAACTTTTCTTTTACTCATAGTTAGTGGTTGGGTGAAGCCATTTATTGTCAAACAGTTGTGTTTATTCTATTTTAAATCATAATGACGACAAAAACTACCCAGATGACCCTGATCAAACGTTTACATGCCCCAGTTCTTAATACTGTGTATTGACACTTTAAACATCAATGGAAGGTTGAAGTCTTTTGTGATACGTTTGGATCGTTGTGTTGGAACGTTCAAGTGCCTCCTTATTGTGTGTTTTTCATAGTCCTTTATTTCAGCTGAAATTATTTGTGGGTTTTTCTTTGCATCTCAAACTATTTTTCTGGCAGTTTTGGCTGAAGATTGTGTTGGTCTACCTGACATTTGTTTGGTTTCCTCATTTTCCACTTCTTAATTAGAGTTTGAACACTGCTGATTGGCATACTCAATTCCTTGAATTTCTTTTATATCTCTTTCATGTTTTATACAGTTCAATTACCTTGATGATGATGCTTTGACAATTCTTTTGCTTTTCCCATGACTCAGAAAACAGAAACATCAGTGTAACCCAGAAACTCACTGACCTTTCATACAAACACAGGCAAACAGATCACAGGTGAGGATGGTTACCTTTAGTAGCCATTCAAATCTGTTTGTGTCAACTTGTGTGCATGTAATCAGGCCAAAATCACCAGGATATGTAAACTTTTTTTCAGGGTCATTTGGGTAGTCATTATGATTTAAAAAGAGTAAACACTATTGTTTGACAATTAATGGCTTCACCCAACCACTAACTATGAGTGAAAAAAAAGTTTTCTCTGAAAAATGGCCAAAAAGATCACAAATTCTGTCATGGTATGTAAACTTATGGGCACAACGGTATTCCTTAATTCCATAGTTTTACTGTCTAAGGTAAAAAGCCAGTACAAGAAAGGGTAAGCTGTCTGGAAACCACACACGCAGACGTTATGAGCCGCCAACACGACATGACACAACTTGATTGGAGCACCTGTTTCTGCAACTTTCCCATCTTCTCCTTCAGCTGTCAGGGAGAAACAGACTACTTTTTTTTTACTGTCTGTTCTTAAGTTTGCTTAAGTAGTCCTTAAAGATGACACATAACCCACTTGTCATCCTCACTTACACAATGTACTAAATAAACTAAAAAAGCTTTGTATTTTGAGCAAACAACAGAATCCAAGGCAACTCGCTGCCATACTGGCACAGAAAGTCCTCTTCATCCGCCATCTCTCCCGCCTCTTTCTCCTCCTCTGCATCCACAGCTTTGTCAGCTGCTGGCCTTCTAATACAGCATTAAACCACCCACGTCCTCTCACTGTTCTTCGTAACGAGAGCAGCATTTCTACCACCCACAGTCATCTCTCAAATATCTGCTACAATTCTAGGTACTACTGGCTTTAAATTCCTGTTCTCATATCTCCTTTTCTTTGCCCTAACATTGTTGCTATGTCACTGGGTTGGTTGCGAGGTACTTATAGTGTAATATTAATTTAAATATCTTGCATGCATACCAGGGGCATGAGGTGTGTTTGCCTGAAGGATTTAACTTAGCCTTGCTATAAGGATGATCTATATCAACCATATGGTGTTGTCTCATTTTATAGCCATATATACGTATGAGGGCTTAGGCTTGGTATTACAGCTGAGGCCAAGGTAACTATCATCAAGCTAAAAGTTGTGGTTTGAAATTACAGGACCGTGAAGACTCCAGGGCAGTGATGATTGTAATCTTGTCCGTGACCAATCTATCGTCTCTAGTTCTAACCTTGATTGCTACATGTGTGCTTGTACGTATGATCATTGTAGCCTTAGAATGAAGAGGAAGACCATGTGTTTGATTTTCCTGCCGAGCTTCAGTAGAGGTGACTCTATCCGTCTGGCACCTGAGGACATTTCCCTGCAGCTGCTTATTGGCATGTTCCCTCCCATCGACAATGCCTGTTTGCATCTGTTGTGCTAAGTTGCTATGGAAAGATTTATTGCATAATTGCTGTTATCGGCAGTGTGCAAATGATGTTGGACCCTGAAAAGACCTGATTCCGGGCCATGTCCATGAGTCAGGATGAAGCCGTGCCAGTTCATCAGCTTTAGTCTTGGACTTTGGCTTTGGATGCACGACGGACTTGGAATGTGTGCAAGAGAATCCTGTTGCTACATGTCTTGTGTAAATTGACGAGATGTAACGTATGAATTTGTTATTACAGTTTTAGCAGACAAGCAGGCACCTCATATCAAATCACAGATGTTTACAACGACATAATCTTAAACCAGGTTTGTGACTAAGATGTCTCTTCACATAATTTGAAACATAAGCTGAAAAGCACATTGAGTCAGTCATTTCTTTAAAAGCCCTGTCATCCCTCATTGTATTCCTAAATGACTTACTTTGACTGCACTCTTGATTTTAATCACCAGAACCAGAGTCTTTGGAACGTCGATGGCAGAAGAGAATTTGCATCGCAACCAAAAATAAAAGTAGACCATCATCCTGCCAAAAGAAGCAAATAGTTCTGCTGCTGTGTCATAAGCGAGACAGGGATGTTTTGTTAAATGTTGAATGGCCAAGAGTTAAGGAAAGCCAAAATTAAGAGGTATATGTGCATGGGGTGTCCTAATTACCTTTTTTCTAAACAGAGGTTTTGTGCATAATAAACATAAATGTAATGCTACAAAACATCTGGATGAAGCACAGGGCCTAGGGCCCAAACAAAATGGCTTCTAAGTGTGTAAATTGGCAGTATTCCTTGTTACACCAAGTTCTGTGAGTAACATGAAAAGCATGCTTTTAGTTTGACGTGTCTGGTGTTATGGCAGAGTGAAAATACAGTGGAATGTTATTAGAAATGGTGGAGATATTGCCACAGTAGTTTTTATCTTTGGGTACTTTTAAAGACCACACTAGTTTTTATTTTACAGAATAAAAACAGTTTATGGCGCTAAGGTAAAGGGTTGCTGTACAATATGCAACTTCATTAAAACATTACTCCGTAGTCCTTTTTCTGACTTAAGCAGCTGTGAATTTGACCACATGAATGTAGCAAAAATTCTTGTTGGTATAATGTCTACTTCTGACTGAACTCATGCACTATGGCCTGTTAGCCTATGAGCTGTCTTGGCAGTGGCACAGATGTCAAACTTGAGCAAGTGCTGATTGCAGATGCCAACAGTGCTCATTCTTCTGGTCGAGAGAAACCAGATCTCTTCCTGATTTGTCCAATTCTCTCGCGACTCATTGGCTCTCATCAAAACAGTAGTCACACAATTGTCTGTACAACATGAGAGACAAGAATATGTTTATGCTGCCATCATAATTTCCACGCACTGATCACAAAAGGACACTTGTTCTTGTCTCTCGGTCATTTCCTTGTCAAGGCCTATGGGGAGGAGTGGCTCTGTTGACTATGGCAGCCAACAATCCCACATTGTGTGAACCGGCGCTGCTTCACAAAGGCCTCATTGTGGCGAATGGTGGCCTGGAGAGAAGGGGACTAAGTCTAGGCTAGGTGACAGTGAGGTGTGGGTTGGAGGGGGGCCTGGGTCTGGGGGTAGGTCCACTGTGGTCTCGTCCAGGGGAGTGTTGTGAATGTACTGTGTGGTGAGGCCGGTGATGATTGTCACTAGGTCACTGCTCAATAAATAAAGAATTAGTGACTTCCATAGGCCACCTCCTACTGAGCGCACAATCTCTATCTTTATGAAAAAGCCTTTAATCAGAGCCGTTGTCAGTCGCTGATTTATTTTTGATGCTGGAGGCTTAAGCAGCTTGTACAACTGTTCCCTGAATTTGATATATTTTGCTGTTTATCCTCTGACTGGAGCTCAAAGACAACCCACATGTGCCGTGTACTTTAGATTTGTTTACTCAGACAGATGGCTGAGCAGGGCAAAGTTTTAACCCACACAGCCATGTTTTCTAACTATTCTCCTTGACCACCAGCTTGAGACTTAATCACCAGTCTCCTGTCGTCTACTAAGCGTGGTAAAACTTCCTTTCCTTGACTCCATGTCTGAGAATGACAGGGCTCTCATGTCAAGCTGACGCCAGTCTCTCTGCCCACTCTGAATCAGGCTCAGGTCCTTGCCCAGCTGTCCCCAGGTCTATTTGTCCGTCTTTCTGTCAAGCGCGGCTGTTGTCCTGGCCTCTCACCTTGGTGTCAAGAGCCCATCGCCGATGATGACACTTCAAAGCCACAGAATCAAAACTCTCTCTCAGTTGTTGTCGCCGTGCCACCTGTCAATTCATGATGCTTCTTTGTTCACTTCTTTGTAAAGTAAGTCCTCTTTTCTGTGCTCATTGTGAGGCAAAAGCTGAAAATGAAGGGAGATTTTAGCAGTGGCCGAGTAAACAGTTCCCTTTTTTCACCTTCGAAGAGAGATTACCACAAACAGTTAGCTACTGATCATTTTGTCCAAATTAGTGGCTTTGTGTGGTTATGTTGCACACATTTAGTAGTTGTTTCATTTATTTGAGTGCTAACCTTTAAACCAACTCTCTTAATAGTTTCCCATATGTTGCAGGCTTTAATTTATCATCTGTGGCTACATATCCTTAGAGCCCATAACCACTATGGCATTTTGTTGTCTGTAATTTAGTCTGTTCAGAAAGTATAGTGACAAAAGTTGTTCAAACAGTCAGCTGATATGCGAAGAAATGCATTATGTAAATAGAGCACAAGAAGTTGTCAAAGTCATTTGGGAGAATTACAGTCTGTGTAATAATCGCTTTCAGAAAGTGTGCTACAGTGATTCTTTTCTAAACCAGACCAGTCTTTATTCATTGCAAATCAGGTGTGCACCATACAAAAGGTTTGTATGCCTAAACAAACCCACATCTGAAACCATAAATCTTTGTTTACACCATAGTATTATGCTCATTCATGGCTAACAGATGGCATCTATGCCAGTGTGTGTGCATAGTTGGCTTTACACCTCAGAGCCAGGCATCAGACGGATTAAACCCCAACCCGCTCGGTGAACCCATGCACTTGCGCTGTTTATAAATGGAACAGACAGTCCTTTTCAGGCTCCACGCTCTGCCATAATATATTACAGAGCTGCGTAGACAGGTGCCAAATAGCTGAACATTGTGACGTCAGCTATTTACATTCAAGTGGGTTGAAAGGGAAATATCTGGAGGAAGAGCAGAGCACTCTTGTTAATTAAGCCTGCACAATACACTGAAAATGCATTGTCATATATTATGGTATTGCATGTTGCAGGCACTGTCGGTCAAGAGGAAATGCAAAAAGTCACTTCAGTTTTTTGTTACAAGGGTGCACAATATTTTTGAACATAAATGCTTTAAATATCAAAATAATTTGCCAAACAAAGACCTGGATCAAATAAAAGCCTTGTGACATGTGGAGCAAGTGTACAGCCCTATTTATTTTTATTACTAAAACTAAATACAATTCAACCTGTATTCTGCTCAAGTGGAAATTAAGTTGTTGAACATTTCAAGGACAATATACTTACAATGATCATTTTGCATGTGCAGTTTTTTTCATATTCAAAACTGCGGCTGCCCCACTTCTACTGAGCTGCCACAAATGTGATAACAACACGACAAGACTGACGGCTAATAATGTTTACAAAGCACATAATTTCACCACCGGTAAAGATATTTTATGAACTTAAAACCATTTACACTATCAGTCTAAAATTTAGACTTTGACTGTTTGATTATGTAAATATATACAGTAATCACTCTTCAACATGTTAGCAAACATTTGACATCATCAAAAATAATCTATAGCAAGACCAGTAGCCATTTGCACAGGCTGCTGGATCGGCGTGGGCTGTGTGAGGCTTGGCATGAACATTGTTGGTGGGTGGGCTGTGTGAGAAGACCATGTGGAGAGATAAGCAGGCGCGTCTGTTCACACTTTTTTTTTTCCCTTTGCTTGTCTTTTTTCTGTATCGCAGCCCAGCACTCTGCCCCAAGGTACGATCAATATGAACCAGTGCTCAGATGTCATCGACGGAGAGTCCAGGACGGGTCAGAAGAACTCCCTGTGCATCATCACCCCCGACAAGGAGCACTTCATCCGGGCTGAGTGTAAAGAAATCACCAGTGGGTAAGAAAAGTTAGTGAATACATGCAGTGGTAATTCTGCTCAAGCTGAGGTGGAATGGCTGCTGGTTGTGTGGGCTAGATCTTGTGTAATAAATGAGAAAGAATGACAGGGAATTGGAAGGAGGAAGAATTATATGCTGCAACTGCTTTGGAAACAGCTCTGCCCCCTGCTGTCTGCTTTGGCAAGTGCGTTCACTCGTCAATATTCCAGTGACTCTGCAAATTCACTTAGAACTAAACCATACACAGTCCAGCTATTTGCAGTATTTGAGCTGGTCTGCAGGTGCATTTTAGTTGTGAATATGTTACATTGTGTAACTATGGGACAAAACCTATTCTCAGAAATATCAGCAAAATAATTAATCCAGTAAGATAACAATATACATGGCCCTTTTATATTATCTTTTATCAATTTGAGTTTATTGATCATATTTAAGATTCATGAATAAATGTCCCTGTGTGTCCTTTTATTGCTAACACACTCAGTGCTGCACATCCATCCCTGGCTGTAGCACATCCTTAATGTGGCTATTCTTAGTGAGCTGTGACTCACAACACCCACCTGCTGTATCGCTGCACACCTCTCATCATCTGGCTCCCATGTGTTGGTCCTGGGCCATCTCACCTTCATTATTTCCTCTGGCGTGGTTGTAGTTATCTGACAAGGATTCAGTCGTAATAACTTTCTAATATGGTGGATTGTGTTAAACTTCTAGAAGTCAAGAAGCTTTTAATTGTCATTTCAACCATATATAGCAAACACATTGCACCATGAGACTCTAGTGCTACATAAAACATTATATAAGTACTAACAAAACATCTACTCAGAGCTAGGACAGAAAATTTAGCCATGCTACATAAATTTGGATCCGGAGTGGCTGCTGTGTGCTACTGCCGCGCTGCCACTACATGTTTTTCCTGGGTGTGTTATACTGGCCACACGTTTATTTGTCCTGCACGCCCTTGTCATGAACCACAAGTTGTGGGTCTACCTGTGTAAACACAAGCACTGACAGCTGTGATGAATGAGTTTTTAATGCGTCACATTATCTTTATTGTAGATACATGTTTTTAGCATGGATTCATACATGCGTCATTTGTTTGCATCTGGCAGTTTATATAATCTATAAAAGTGAAATAATAAAAGGTTATTATAATAGATTTGACGATTTGACACAAACATCTTTTTTTTTTTCCTTCTTTATGCCAGAAGAAAAAAACATTGCAAGCACCACTCACAGAAGTTCTTTTTATTACCGGGTTGTATGTTGTAAATAATGAGGCAATGAGATAAGACTATAGTAGCAACACCTGTCTTTGTAGGTGGCAGGAAGCTCTGACTGTCTACCCAAGGACCAACAAGCAAAACCAGAAGAAAAAGCGAAAAGTTGATCCTCCTACTCAGCAGGTGAGGCCCTTCAGATACATTTCACACTCTTCAGACGTTTTTTCCTCTTGAACTCCTCTTGAAATGGTTAAGCCTTGGTTTTAGAAGGGGATTCATCTGCAGTAATGTACAGTACATTTTAGTATTTGAGTTCTTTTGTGGCAGTGGAAAGAACTTTCGCAATTACTGGCAGTTTAAACTTTAAGTAAATCTAAGACTATTAGTTCATCATAACTATTAATCACATGTGGAGCTTCATTTCTGTAACAAAGTAATGCCAATATTGACTTCAGTGCGGAGGTTTTAATATCCCCAGTTACAGCTGTTTTCCATCCAGCTGGCAGGTGTAGACATATTTTCTTACAGAGTTATATTGTATACATCTTCTGTGTCTGATGTGTGATAACGCAAATTAGCACTGAATCCAAAATGAAAAGATATACCCCCTTTTGTCGTCAACTGATCTGTGTTGTCCGGTCAGCAGTAAGGCCAGAAAAGTCCTAAGGGTTTGACATTGAAACAACAAAATCCCTGAAAACATAAACATTCCTCTGTCCATCACCGTCATCATTTCAGCTTTTTTTTGCCCTCGGACATTTTCTCACCTCATACAGATGAACAAATATTAGCAGTAGAGACAAACGCTGTCAGTTGACACAAACCCCACCGGGCCACGTGTTCCTCTTTAAAAGTATTTAACAATTGTTTAGTAATAACATGTAGTTTAAAATCAGTGATTATCAACAACAACAAAATTTCTCAACTTAAGCGAGGGATTTCAATAACAACATGGGACACTGGCATATACTGTTCTGTCCTGACCACCCAACGTGGTGTACAGTTCCCCTTTTTCTTCTCATCGCCTCCTTTTATGAGGTTTGTTAAGCTTTTTGGGCTCTCTCTGAATTTCATTGTCTGTCCTCTAATGACAGTGCCCCGGGACGATGTGGAGTGAAAACAAACCGCCTCATTTGCCGAGGAATAGCGCTGACACCGTAATGACCTTGTGTCCTTGGCTGGTAACCTTGGTCATTTATGTCGGGCTTTCTTAGTTGCAGCAGTAAACTGGTTTGTTGCTTACTCTAGTTTTCATCGCTTTGGCCAACGGCAAACTTCGCTGTCATAATTATGCAGCATCCACCAAAGTGAAATATTTACCATAATAGTTATCATTTTCCTATTGGCTGGTGCATAGTGTGGGTGAGAAGATTTTTGAATCTATGACAGATATTTTCCACATCTGTCAAAACCACATTCAGTTGTCCTCCCATTGTTACTTTTGCTGCTGAAGACATAAGCTTGGAAACTCCTCTGAATACACTTGGGCACAGTAGCATATGTTTTGAGGAGTGCCCTTAGACTAAAGCATATGATGAAACGTGACAGGATCTTCTGAGTCTCATATTGTGACAAACTCACCTTCTATTGACTGCTCTCTAGTATAATACTAATGATAAGAAAAAATGAAATCATAAAGAGAGTCACTAGCTTTACTTATCCTCATTGACATATAACACGCATTAACATCAAAGGCTTTCTGTGATTGGCAGGGTGGACTTACTCCAAGCCAGTGTTTTTCCACTGAAGACTTGAATGGACACCCAGTGAGTTCAGCTCAGCCAAACTTTTTATGTTATTTGTCCTGCTTCACCCTTAATGGCTTTGAACTCCCAGCCCTAATAAGTAACACTTAGCATAATCACAGTTGATCTAGGTGAAGGGTCATTGAAAAGAAAATAGTGTTTGCTTCTCTGCCTCATGGAAATAATCATTTATACCACCACGTGCATGTTTGTGTGGCTGAAAAGCTCATGTGAGGGTGGCTTTTCTTTCAAAATTTCCTACTTTTCCTTTTAGGCTTGAATAATCTTGGGTTGTGCTTGATTTAATTTGATTTAAAAATTCTTGTAATGTTTTTATCTATGATTTTTTTAAGTAATGTCCTTTGTTTGTTTTACCATTTGCAAATTCTAGCAATAGATGCAATGAAACTGTGTCTTTAATTTCTAAATGATTATGAGCACTGTACATAGCACATTGTTTTCATCAGAACAGAAGTCACAAGTCTGTTTAAACATAACACTCATTTGTAATTGATCAACAATGTAATTTGTAGCTAATTGTGAAAAATGGAGCTCATGTTCAACATTTGCATAATTTTATTAATGTTTCCTTTTTTATTTACAGTTGGTTAACAATGTGTGTTAATCTCCCTCCTCCAAATATTGTTCCTTTTTAAACATTCCTTTTTGTAGCCTCTGTCTGATCTTACCCCACGTTGTGTACTTCCTTCTTCTCATTCATTTTGTCCGACCCAAACCCCTACCCAGGAGCCAGGCCCTGCCAAGGTGACGGTGACCAGCAGTGGGGGCAGTATTCCTTGCCTCCCCAGCAGTATAGCCCGTGCTGAGCGTGTTCCGATGAGCCGGGCCTCTCTGTGGCAGGAGGAGACGCGGTGGAGCCGGACCACCATCCCCTGCAGTCGCAGTGCCTCCTGCATTAGCCAGCTGAGCCAGAGCCAGCCAGACCCCAGGACTACCACGCAGGATGGTGGGTATTCAAGAGAGGGCAGTCTAATAAAAACCTGCAGTGCTCATGAGCCATTGTGGCACATGTTTGTTGTTAGTGACACTGTGGCTCTGTGTTTCAGATGGTGGTCCTGTAAACACTGGGCGCAAGGTACGAGTGGAAAGCGGCTACTTTTCGTTGGAGAAAACCAAATCTGAGCCCTCTCCACAGTCAGTCCAGCACTCCCAGCCTCCTCAGCCACCCCAGAACCTGCCCTTGTCTTCTTCAGAATCTTCTTCCTCTTTAGGAGCTCTCAGTCCAAGGTACTACTCTGAGCCAAAACCCCTGACCTCCCCTTGCCAACCCTCCCAAGACCCTCTCCCTTCTCCAGGTGCCCTATTTTCCCCTAGCTACTCCACCATCAGCTCCTCTCAGAGCTCGCTGGACTCTGAGCCCAGCAGCAATGCCCCAGTCTTAGATGCCCGCACTGCTGGCATCAGCACCGGAGCAAGCAGAGTGGGACGAGCTGGCAAAGAGTATGCAACACTGTCAGACGTCCCACGAGCACGCAGGCTGACCCACAGGGAAGCATTTCGCTCTGACAAAAAGCAGCAAGAGCTAAGGGCGCGGACTCGGAGTCCTGGCAGAGAGGAGGTGGCTCGGCTGTTTGGGGAGGATCGCAGGTAGGGTTTGGCTGACAAGATCCACTTGGACTTAATGGAGTTAAACTTATAATCATTAATAAGCCACTGGTTGTGCTTCATGCCAATGAATTAGAAAAGTAGGTAATATAGTGTGTTGAGCTTTAGCTCCACCTTGTGACGGTTTTATATCTCCAGTGGTTTGCAATTAATGATTTTTAGAAATAAATTGCACGTGTTACTTTATTTCTTCTGCGTTCCCTTTTGCTCTTGCTCCTTTGCTAGTGGTTTTATCATTTGATCTTTTCCAGGGGCTTCTGAAAGGAGCAATGCCTTCCAACCCTTTCCACCCTTGTTCCTCTGCTGTTCCCTGCTGGTCATCGCTGACTCCTGCTTTCTATCATTTCATCTCTGCGCTGCCTGAGGGAGCACATACACTGTTTTTCATCATACATAGTGGACTTGCTGTGTTTGATCCTTTTTAAGTTTATAACATTCCTATATTTTGGAGAAACACAGTACAGTACATTTCCTTTTTCAAACACACACACACCAAATTTCAGTGTCTTAAGGTAACGCAAATTACACTCCATTCTGTTCCTAATCCTCCTTCATTCTTTTTCCTTCTAGATTTCCTCTCATCATATAATGCTGCTTTTCCTCTTTTTTATTATTATTTTTTTTACCTTGTTTACTTGTGGGATGTTGCCCAACTTCAAAATTCATAATTGTGAATGAAAGGAACTTTGAGTCTGAATGATATTCAAATCTGACATACTGTGTGTTATTTTCTCTTGACCTCCTAAATTAGATTTTGACTCATGTTTTCTTTCATATGAAGCTTTGGGCTTGATTTAAGCAAATTAAGTCTGTGCTGCATTATTTTCTTAGAAAAGAGTCCAGCATTTTTTTTAGTTTTACTCAAGTATTTTGACTAAAATAACTATTTATATAAATATAATGTGTGGTCATGAAGTAACAATGTATATATTAATCCTGTTTAAAGTTTTTTAAAAAATAGCCCTTTGTGTTTTTTAGGCGTTCACAAATCATTGAATGTTTTGAGGAGTGTCAACAAGTGGAGCGTATGGACACCAGCAGCTCCAATGATCCGCCTAACACCTCAGTAATCCAGAGACAAGGCCGCAGTGAGAGACGCTATCTCGCCAACAAGCAGGTGCTTTTTAATCTCTGTACAATAACTACTCAACAAACTGGTGTAAAGCATAATTCATTGTTTTTATTAACTGTTTTTAATACAATTCTTTTTATAGGACTTGTCACTCGATGCAGGAAGGGAACGGTCAGTCCCGGATGTGTCCAACTCAACTTTTGCCAATTTAAGGAGGGCCAAATCACTGGATCGCAGAGTAACAGAGTCATCAATGACAGTACGTTTAACAGTAAAAATAATCTTTATCCAGTTACATAACAATCCAAAAACTAAGCATAAGCATATGATTCAAACATAATGACCAGAAAATTACAGAAATAAAATTACAGCTGACCTGAGATCAGCTTGAGCAGCTGTATGATCCCAGTCAGTGTGTGGTTGGTCTGTCTGAGCTGCAGCTGCCATAACCCCCTCCCACTGTGCCACACACAAACACACTCCGTTACTGATGAATATAAATAGCCCGCACAGAGGCAGCCGCACTGGTGTGTATGTCTCTGGGATAGACGCAAAGAAATTGATTGTCAGCATATGAAGCCAGTTAGCGATTCAGAATGACTCTGTGCCAAGCAGTAACACCCTATCGGATACAGCTGAACAAAAACAAGGTATTGTGGAGTGAGCATAGGTTAGATTTTGGGCAAATGATTGACTTTAGAGTCTATAAACAGACGTAGGCTTGGTTACAGTGTGCTGCAGTTTGTGTTTCAGTGGGAAACTCCAGCTCCCGCCAGTCAGTCTCTTCAGCTGGAGCCATGTATTAGAGTTCAGGAGCTGATGTGTTGACTTAATGTATTCAAGTGCATCCATTATATTGTTGCATTATTTTGTTTTGTGTCCACTTTAGCCAGATTTGCTGAACTTCAAGAAAGGATGGATGACAAAACTTTATGAAGATGGAGTGGTAATTACATCTGACAAAAGTACTATTATTTGCCTCTGTCTGCCAGTGTAACTAAAACTAAGGTGTTGTTTTTTTTTGTTTTTTGTTTTTCACGTTGCAGTGGAAGAAACACTGGTTTGTCCTCACCGACCAGAGTCTGAGGTACTACAAAGACTCTATTGCTGAGGAGGTAAAACAATGAGGTGACTTTAGTATAGCTTTATATGTAGAAGTGTCTTATGTGTGTCTTGCCTTTTTTAAATTCAGGCGTCAGAACTGGACGGAGAGATTGACCTTTCCACATGTTATGATGTCAAAGAGTTACCGGTCCAGAGGAATTACGGTTTCCAAATCCTGGTGGGTGCTGATTCTTCATGTCAACAAATGCGCTGCATCATGTATCACCTGTAAAGATGAAACTCATTGTTTGGACAGTTCCGCGCTCCTGTCTGCTGCCAGGCCACAAATAGCTATAGACATCAAGTGGTGCAGGTATCAGGTTTTGCCATTTCTCTTTTTGAAACCATTCTTTACCTGTCATGAAGGATGTCACTGGACTTGTCATCTCCGTAAAGGTCTGACCTCATGATGGTCTAAATCTGCTGTGGCTGATGAACGTCTCTGTCTCTAAGCTCACTTGCCCTCAAAATCCTGTACAATAGGTTCACCCAACCCCTTGGATCCAAAAGGCCTGCCCTTGTCTTTACTCTATAACACTTACATATTGCAATAGATCTAAACTAAATAACAGCTTCTCAGCTTTGCATCAGCCCTGAAGTGGATACGCTTCTTCATGTAATTATTAGGCCATTAAACACTTTTAGCACTTGTTGCTGGCACAATTCTAGACACATACAGATGCTTGCAATGTCAGCAGAGGGTTTGCTCATTGCTACATATAGATTCAAACCTGCCAAACAAATCCCTTTTATACGAGGAGGACAATATTCACAAGGTTGTTTTCTCCTTTGTTTACATTCGCTTACAGAAGCATCCACAGGGTTTCTAAAGAAGTCAGAAATAGTCATGGAGGGGACGGCAGGCTGTGAACAACATGGGTTTGGTGTCCAGAAATGAATAACTGTAGTATTTATATCTGCTCTCAGATCCAGTGTGCAGACAGGGAGGAGCTGTTCTGTTGTTTGTGACGCATAGCTATAGTTCAAATATTTGCAGGACATATTTGAATGCTTTTGGATGAAAAGCTCATGTGCTATGTTCATAAATGTGACATGCCTCTGTGAATGTAGTTTTAATGAAAACATTTTTATCTGAGAAATGTGATTATGTGCACAGACATCCTCTTACCTATTACTGTGGTAAGTGTTATAAAATGTTGAAGCTTTTTTGCAGCCTTGATCATGCTGTTTGTTGATACCACTATTACATTTTAACTTAGTTGCAATAGCTGACATTTTGACAGTTAAAAGGAAAGCTCTGTTTTATTTTTTTTTTTTCTTCATGCACAGTAAAAATCTAACTGCAGCAACAAAGACTGCCTTTAGTATTATTTCAGATCCCTTAAAATTGATTATTTCTTTAAAGTCAAGTAGTATCAAAGCGTGTCAACTAAAATGGGAACATATTGCTTATACGAAGTTACAAGACTAGCATATTTTTTGTTTGGATTTTTTAAAAGCATCCATCCTTTGCTTACATGTCACAGCAGTATTTTAAGCCTCACATTATCTCACTGATGTAATGCTTGACTGTTTACAGTGTAAAGAGGGATTGTGCACCCTGTCAGCGATGACCTCTGGAATCCGTCGCAACTGGATTCAGGCCATCATGAAGAATGTGCGACCCACAATCGCCCCTGATGTCACTCGGTAATAGTCAAAGAGGATCAGCAGCGCATAAGCACTGGCACAAACTGTATAATACACACTTTTCTCACTTCTTTCCTCCTTCAACTGGTATTTTCATCCTGCCTCCAGGAAAAACATCTCTCTGAAACTATCCGTTCTGAAGCCCAGGTTGGATTGCTTGTGTGTTGTATCTCCTGTTCCTCAAACAATGATGTAATGGCTCAGCTATGTTGGCCTAAGCGTGTTTATCGTCCTTCTCTGTGTCATGTGATTGCTGAGTAATGTCTGCTTGCGAGTTTGTGCCAGAGACACATAGAGACATGTTGCTATTTCATCAGACCAAGAATTTCTTATTATTGAAGATAGGAATTCAAATACCGAGAATGGCTTAAGTGGTCTGCAACACGTTTTGTTTTGTATAAACACTAGACCGTTTTCACTCTGGCCTTCCAGTGGTCAAGTATGAACAGGCCAAACTACAGAGATTCAGATATTCTTTCCTATAGTATGATTCGACCTACATGTTTCGAGTCACACGCCGAACGCGGCCTGTGTGTGTGTGTGTGTGTGTGTGTGTGTGTGTGTGTGTGTGCGTGTAACCTCCGTCGCCTGCGCTGAATGAGGATGTGTGATATTTTTGTCATTTTTGCACAGACACCTTTCAGTCATTCTTCAGCTCTGTTCCTTCACTCACTGATACCTCCACACTGATGAAAATAGACTATTTGCTTTAGTCAACACTCCGTACCCATTTTACAGTAAAACTGACAACTATACTGCAAATGTATTCTCACATAAAGCTGTTGTATAAATAGCATAATGAAAGTAAGTGAAAGCATCTGCAATAGGCTTAACTTTGAGTATGTGTGTAAATGGCAAAGCTGCTTTAGCTCTGTGCACACTCTGCTTAAAGTGTCAGTGTTAATGCTTGCTGATTTTTATTTTTTATATATATTGTTTTTTGTAGTCTAGTGAAGCTTCATGTAAATGTATAATAGTTCAAACTTGTAAATATGTCTTAAATTGCTTTGATGGATTTATTTATATTTTTGTCTATCTGTTAGGTCCCTTCCCGAAGATAACCTGAAAGCCCAAGTCATGCTGGAGCCATGTTCACAGCTGATTTCTGAGCCAAGCCCCACTTCTGAGGTACCTAAGACGGATATCAGCAGACCGACGAGCTGCAACAATGCGTCCTCTCCTCCCCCTGAGCCACGCAAAAGCAGGGTGCGAGAACGCAGACGAGAGGGCCGCTCCAAGACTTTTGACTGGACAGAATTTAAAATGGAGAAGCCCGAGAAACTAGTGAAGGAACGAGCAGACACAGTAGACCTCAGTTCGTCACTCTCTCCAAATTCCTCCTGTTGCTCCTTGTCATCGCCTTCCTCAATAGCGTCTTCACCTGCCTCTTCTTCCTCCCTTCACACGTCCTCTGTCTTAACTACCCAGCCACAGTCTACAACCGACAAAGGGAAAACCACTACACACTCGGCAACTACTTACACTGTCAGTATTACATCCACACTAAACACCAGCCCACTAGTGTCGTCGCCGGTTCGTGACTGCCAAGAGCAAGGAAAAATGGAAGTAGATCACCCACAAGATAGAGACAGACGGGACAATAAAACCTCTGATGTACAGGAAGAGATTGAACAGCGATGGCATCAGGTGGAGACGACACCTTTGAGAGAGGCGAAGCAGGTGCCCATCACCACAGCTGTAGGAGTCTCCAGTAACTCAGACAGGATACCTCCACACGAGTTGGCCGCTCTGCTGGACAAACAGGTGAGTGTAGTACTCTATTAAAGCAGTCGGTATAATCCAGTTACTTTTAAAAGTATTTTTTATCTAAAATCTAAAAAAATTTTGTTTTTTTAAGTTGGGACAGAAACAGAAGGAGCTGGACCGACTTCAGAAGCAGAACAATCTTTTAAAAGATCAGCTGGAAGATGCACTAGGACGAGAGCAGAGTGCCAGAGAGGGCTATGTGCTCCAGGTATGACCACACTTACAAAACATAGCGTGTTGTACTATAATTTACTAACTGGTTTGGGTGCTCACTCTCTGAAACTGATACGCATGGTTGTGGTGTTCCTAGCATGAGTTTTTGACGGAGGCTCACATCTCTTGGGAGGAAAAATAATGATTATTTTGCTTGTGATACGAGACTGACAGAGCAGCTTTGCACTGTGCTTTTTCTCTCCGTCTGTCTTTGCTGCCTTTGTGTGTCCTTTTACAAACTTAATTCTGCATGCTTCTGGGAAGTGGCCAACTACCTTTTATTGCCAAAAGTATTTGCTCGTCTGCCTTTACACATTTAAATTTGAGTGACATCCCATTCTTAAACAATAGGCCCACCCTTTCCATCTATAACAACTTCAACTCTTCTAGGAAGGCTTTCCACAAGGTTTAGCAGTGTGTTTATGGGAATGTTTGACCATTCCTCCAGAAGTGCATTTGTGAAGTCACTGATGTTGGATTAGAAGGCCTGGCTCACAGTCTCCACTCTAATTCATCCCAAAGGTGTTCTATCGGGTTGAGGTCAGGACTCTGTGCAGACCAGTTAAGTTCTTCACACCAAACTCACTCATCCATGTCTTTATGGCCCTTGTTTTGTGCACTGGTGTGCAGTCATGTTGGAACAGGAAAGGGACCATCTTTGTTCCCACAAAGTTTGGAGCATGAAAATCCAAAATATCTTGGTATGCTGAAGCATTAACAGTTCCTTTCACTGGAACTAAGGGCCTAGCCCAACTCCCGAAAGACAACCCCACAACATAATCCCCCCTCCACCAGACTTAACACTTGGCACAATGAAGTCAGACAAGTACCGTTCTCCTGGTAACCGCCAAACACAGACTTGTTCATCAGATTGTCCGACAGAAGTGTGATTGGTCACTCCAGAGAACACGTCTGCACTGCTCTAGAGTCCAGAGGCGGTGGGCTTTACACCACTGCATCCAACGCTTAAGGCTTGGATGCAGCTGCTCGGCAATGGAAACCCATTCCATGAAGCTCTCTACGCACTGTTCTTGAGCTAATCCGAAGATCACATGAAGTGTGGAGGTCCTCGGCATCCGCTGTCTCTGGTCTCAGTGTGGGGGCTCCCTCTCTGGTAGTGCACCCACCTGAGTAGTGATCCCCCCTCCTTGGGTCTAGTTATGGGAGAGAGGACGCTGAAAGAAAATATGTACTGAGAAGAAGGGGACTGGGAGGGTGGGGTTGAGAGAACAGATACAAGCAGTGATGAATAAAACTGACATGACTGAATAATGCTTTTGGGAAAATTGGTGTGGTTAAGGTAACTACGGTGTGTTTGAGTCACATTATCTTAATTTTAAGGAAACTTCCCAACCTGACCACCACTTTTGGCTTTGAGACTTTGTAGATCTCTTAATAATGGTCTAGATATGACCATTATGTTGATTTTTATTGGCACAATTGCAATATATTTTCATTGTTTGTCCGAATTACTATGGAGATTGTTCTGAAAAAGCACAGTGGAATGAATGTAGGAGTTAAAAGTTTTAGAATTTTTTTTTAAAAGGAAATAAAAAAAAGGTCTTTGTTGAGATGTGGTTCTCCGTACGTGAAAGCAGGTTATTATTACTAAAACTATCTCGTCAATCTTTTCCAAGAGTGCAACACCCCCTTCTTCATCACCAAACAGAGTGCCCTGGCAACGATTGCACAAACTAAACCAAGATTTGCAGGGTGAATTGGAGACCCAGAAACGCAAGCAAGATCTTGCTCATCAGCAGATTCAGACTTTAAAGAGAAGCTACACCGAAGCTCAGGAGGCCGTAAACCGTCATGAGTCGGATATTCAGGCTCTTCAGGCCAAACTGGCATCTGCAATGGCAGAAATTGTAGCTAGTGAACAAGCTGTAGTTCGAATGCGCAATGAGCTTAAGCTAGAGCAAGAGCGATCCAAGGAGCAAGAAGAGGAACATAACCGGAGTGAGGCCACCCTTAGAGCTCAACTAAAGGATAGCGAAGATAGACTACGAGAAGTGGAGGCCAATCTTTTAGAGAGAAACCAGGTTCTTCGTCATTTGGAGCAGCAGCAGGCTTTGCAGCGAGACCACATGAGAGAGACACAGAGGCTCCAAGAGCGTCTGCAGGAAGTCACCGGACGGTTGGCTGCCACAGAGCAGGGCCTGGCTCTAAAAGAGGAGCGCTTGAAGAAAGACCAGCAGTGCTTACAAGAGTCTCATGAGAGAGAAAAACAGAGTTTGTGTCGACGATTAGCTGAAGCTGAGAGTGCACAGAAAGAATTGGAGGACAAGCTGTTGGAAACCGAGCAGCAGGTTGAAGCACTCCTACATGGCAGACAGGCCTCCAGTGAACAGGAAGAGGAAATGCAGGATCTGCAAGAACAGCTTTCCCAAAAAAACAATATGGTGGAGTTGCTGCGAGAAAGCGTGCGTAGGCTGGAGGAGGAGAAATGTTGTCTCACTTGCCGCTGTCAGGAGCTTCTCAACCAGATTGCAGAAGCAGACCGTGAAGTCAACAAGCTCCGCAATCGCTTGGAAGCAGAGGAGGCTGATTACTACACCCTTGAGCACTCGTATGAGAGAGCCACTGAGGAGTTTCAGAAAATTAGCCATTTTCTCCGCGAAAAGGAGCAAGAGATCCACCAGACAAAAGAAATGTATGAGAGGCTGGTGGAACGCAAAGAGGAAGATTTAAAAGAGGCCTTTGTCAAGATGACTGCACTTGGAAACAGTCTGGAGGAAACGGAGCAGAAGTTGCAAGCGAAAGAGGAACTTCTGTGTCAGATGAGTCGAAGTCTGTTAGAGCCCTGCACTGCTGAAAAAGATCTGCAAGCCAAGCTTATTATTGCAGAGGACCGTATTGCGGAGCTAGAACAACACCTCCATGCCCTGCAGTTGGGCTATGCTGATCTTTGCACTGAGAGACCGCAAAGTGCAGAACAGCGCACCGAGAAACCAGAGTCTGTAGAACCCTCAATTGACACTACAACCCAGGCACAAAACTCCTCAGATGAGTCTCAAGCTAAAAGACCAAGGATACACTTTTCCAATATTCAGTGCCAAAAGTACACTAAATCTGAAGGGCCTGTGACATCACACGGCACAACACAAAAAGCTCACTCAACTGAAGAAAACGTTTCCACTGATCTCACATTCCCTCACACAAGTGACCCTGAGAAGTTCATCTCTATTATACATGCCCTAGAATCAAAACTACTCGCTACTGAAGACAAAATAAGAAACCTCACACAGAATCTGGATCGATCAACCAAAGATGAAGGCGTCTCCAATACTGACGTAAAGCTAAGCGAAAATACACCATACACTGAAAACTTTGAAAGTGATAGTGGCATTCAAATGATTTCTGTTGATAAGAACTATGCCAAGGCCCTTGTGTGTATAGAAAACTGTCAACAGAAAGTGCAGGGCATTCTCAGTGGCTCTCATGACACTACTGACTCTCAGCTGCATTCACTTTCAGAAATAGAGAGCCACTTGTTCAATGCAGCACTTTATATACAACAAGCACAAAAGACTGAGGAAGAGCAGTTGATAGAAGTTGCTCTATATCAAACACCTGAGTCTCTAGATAAAGATGCAATGCACCTCTTTGCCAAAACCCTGTCTTTCGAGGCAGCAGTTTTAAACAAGATGGCTTTATTAATACAGACTTCCAAGTCTGACCTTTTACAGGCTCTTAGTGAAATATGGGAAGACATAGAGAACATTAAACACAGTGATAAAGACTGCTTGGCAATAGTTTACACTGATATCTTGACCAAGAAACTAATGTTAGAGAGTGCTTTCTGGAAAGACGTGGAGAAAGCTGAAGTTCAGTATGAGCCCTCTGATGAGGCAAAACAGGGAAGTAATTCAGCTGATGCAAACATTGACACTAGAATTATATTTAACAGCTATATAAAAGCAGAACTACTCTATTCTATTCAAAACATTAAACTCTCCTATGACGAGAAATTCAAAATACTGAAAAGGGAATTGGCTGAAGCACATAAGAACTTGCATCAAAGGGAAATGGCTTTGAAAGCAATAATTGATGCTTCTAAAAGTCCTGATTTAAAAAATGTCATTAAAGAAATCAAAAGGAGCTTGGGCCTTAGCAAACATAAGCTAGCTGACGTTTTTCCACCTGAACTTGCACCTTACATGGAGCAGATAGAAGTGGAAGAAACCAGGGTCATGGCTGAGGAAATCATAGACCGCCACTTACCCGGAGGCCTCTCCTCTTGTGGTGTTGAATCTATTCAGTCGCTACAAAATGCACATGAAAACTTTGCTAATGAGCTTCAGAGGCAGGCAGCAATCCTTCAGAAATATGCTCAAGAGTTAGAAAGAGGTGACAACCATCCGGAGCTGGCTAAAATGATCCATGCTCTTTTAGGACGGCAGACATCACATACATTTACCCAAACATCCATCTGTATGCGTGATGCCCTCATTCAAGCCCAAGTGGCCTATGTGGCATGCAAGTTACGGGCCTTGCATGAACAAGACATAAGTTGGTACAAACAGTCGAGTCAAAACATGGGTGCTCTTATCCATCAGCACGCCCAAAGCATCCATGCAATCCAAGATAAATATGAGGCATTAATAAAAGAGGAGCGCCAGAATTTCACACAAAGAGTGGAAACTCTTCAAAATGAAAACCAAACACTGAAAAGTGAGATTAGCAAACGTGTGACGCAGCTTTCTCAGCAGCAGGAGCAGCTGGCAATGTTAGAAGAGCATGTCCAAAAGGAGGCTGATGAGCTAAAGCAAAGGCACAAGCAAGAGCTTAGCCATGTAGAACAAGACCAAGCGTCCACATTAAAGACTCTGACAGAGACCACAGCTGAAAGCCAGAGGGAGCTAGAGGTCCTACTCACGGACATGGACAACATGGAGAAACAGCACAAGAGCCATGTCAGGAAACTAGAGGAGCACTTTGAACTGAGGATCTGTGAGCTCCAGCACTTACACCAAGAAGAGCTGGAAAAGCTACAAGAACCCAAGGACAACAACTCTCCTCTGAGTGAGACAGCAGCTCCGATGGAGGAAGAGGAGCAGGAGAAGGGGGAGGGTGAGGACGCACACATGATGCTCCTCAAAGACCGCATTCAGGAGCTGGAAGTCCAGATGAACACCATGAAGGATGAGCTGGAGAACAAGAGCCTGGAGGGAGACGTGGCCAGCCTCAGAGAGAAATACCAGAAAGACTTTGAGAGTCTGAAGGTTTTTGCTCTTTCATTTTGTATTACTTTACTACCATAGTCTTTAGAAGAGTCTTAGACACATGCTTCATCTTCACTCCACTCTTAAAAATCAGAAGGATTAAATGGTGTATTAATGTTTCATAGAAAGTTCCCAGCCCCAGTAATAGTTTTCTTATCAAATCAATGTAATATTATGTTTGACTTTTAAACACACCATTTTCCCGTGAAGGGAATCTATTGATACATTACAAGCTCACTATCTTGCTCCACTAGATTTAAACTTCCTTAACTTCCTTTCTTACTAATTTAGCTTTGCTCTAGAATTGCATGCTTTTCTTAATTATGCATGACTCTTTTAGGTCTGATGCTCTTTTAGGTCACCAAATGTCAGTGTCTATTCATAGATTTTATGAATCATAAAGTCAGTGATGTGTGATAACAGACTTTTGACCCTTCTTTCTGTAGGCCACGTGTGAACGTGGTTTCGCTGCGATGGAAGAAACTCACCAGAAGGTAATTGAAGACATCCAAAGGCAACATCAGAGGGAGATCTCCAAACTAATGGAGGAGAGAGAGAGGCTGCTGGCTGAGGAGACTGCTGCTACTATTGCTGGTAATACATTCACCATTTACACCCCACACACACGAGCACTCACACATTAACGCTGCGATGGTAATTAGCTCCCTCTGTAACCACAGTTGCCCTGGGGCAGACTGACAGAGAGACCACTACCTAACACACTAACACATTCATACACCAGTGCGGTGGCACTTCTACTGCTTTATTCCAGATACCACCGTTGTTTGGGGTTAAATTATTTTATAAATCTAAGAAATATTAGTTTTTGTAAATATGCTGATCTGGTGTGTGTCCAATTTAAAAGTGCATTTTCCCCAAATCCTATAGTGCTCTGATAGATCAGTGGCATCCCGCTGTATATCTGAATTTCCATTATACCTTTGTGTCTATATCTGACGGCAGATGCAACAGACCATGCCAGATTCTTACAGTCTGACATGTCTGCAGTCACTCAAACTGGCTGTGGTAGGTTATATTATTATGACACTTTATACATGAAACAATTATGTGGCTTCTGGACTGGGATAATTCGTGACCTCACAAAATCATATATCACTTTTCTAACGTGCTGTTTCAAATGACAAACTAGTATCTTTTTAAGACTGACTGCAACTTTTGCCTTTGGAACTTTGTACTCTTTAATGAACAAAAGCTATGTGGCTTTTTCAAGTAAAAGAAAAAAGAAAAGCATTGTTGGAAACTTTGACTAATGTCCATCTTTTTGTAGCTATTGAAGCTATGAAGAATGCACACAAAGAGGAACTGGAAAAGACCCAACGCTCTCAGCTGAGTGGACTGAACTGTGACATTGATGAGCTTCGTCTACAGTACGAGTAAGAAAAAATAAAACTTTTATTGTTCCTACTTTTACTGGGTTCACCCCATCACGTAAATACAAAGCTTATAGTCCAGAAAACAATAGCTAGCATAGTTAACTTATTTTTTTTTTTACTAGGGAGGAGCTGCGGTCCATCCACAGGGAACTAGAGGTGCTATCGGAGCAGTACTCTCAGAAATGTCTGGAAAATGCTCACCTGGCCCAGGCACTGGAGGCAGAGAGGCAGGCCCTCAGGCAGTGTCAGCGAGAAAACCAGGAACTCAACGCTCACAACCAGGTCAGAAGAAACGCACTTGCAGCTCCAGCATAGGTTTATTTATTCACATTTCATAAAACGCATCATTTCTCCCAACAGGAACTGAACAACAGACTGACTGCAGAGATCACCCGCATGCGATCCTGTTTCAGTGGAGAAACTGCAATGTCATCCATCACCCAGGGCAAAGATGTCTATGAACTAGAGGTATGTTAAATACACCTGTTCTAACAACACATCCTAATAAAAGGTAAGGTCTTAATCTAGGTTTGTCTCCTAGGTTTTGCTCCGGATCAAGGAGTCGGAGATCCAGTATCTAAAGCAGGAGATCCACTCACTGAAAGATGAACTGCAGTCTGCTTTGAGGGTAAGGTGGAGGTGAAATCAAATCCATTCTTTGAGAAAATAAATAATGCAATTTTCACTGGTTTCTTATATCATTTTGTGCAGGACAAAAAATATGCCACGGACAAATACAAGAACATCTATACAGAACTAAGTATTGTTAAAGCAAAGGCTGACTGCGACATCGGCAAACTAAAGGAAAAATTAGTTGTGGCCACAGAGGCTTTAGGCGAGAGGAATGTGGACGGATCAGTCACATCTGGATACGGTGCGGTGAATATCTAAATCAAAAACTCTTTCTCTTTCCACGCAAATCAGTCATTATTTTTTGTTTTATTTTGTTGTAGATATTATGAAATCGAAAAGTACTCCAGATTTCCTGAAAAAAGAACAATCGGCTGCAGCCAAGCAATCAAGAGGCATAAGGTCAAAGGTGAGACCGTTGAAATAATTTATCTTTTTAGTAATGCAGTGTCTAAAACTGTATGTGTTGTGTGGTTATCAATGTTCAGAGGTGACAGTTTGGCTTGTTTTGTAAGTTTGTCATCTGTGTTTTGTTGCGTCAGTCTGTCACTGAACAGGTTTCATGGGATAGCTGACACTCCCATTGTGGGGTGAATCCCCTCCAGCCCTGTCCCAAGACACTGTAGGTATAGCATGATGTAGAGCTGAGCATGTCCCACCTGACCTTGCATGATGTCCATCCACTTAGACACTTCTTCCTCCACATAATGCACCACTCTTCCTGCCTCTAGTCAAGTCTCACTGGCACAATCTTTACAAGTTTGAGAAAACATGGGGTTTGTCACTTCAGTTTGCTAAGCAGAAGGTCAAGTGATTAGTTACATTTGTGCAGTGTCAGTCTGGTTGTCTCTTGTTAAATATGTCTTTTGTAATTGTTTTAATTGTCAGTTGAATGTGTTTTATGTCTTAAACAGGAGTTCTTAATTCTGTGTCAAGTTGCATGACTACCTTTGCTAACCAATCATAACTTAACACTTACATCTGGGAATTAGATAAAAGAATTTAATGAATGCAGACGTTCAAGTGTTATTAATAGCTACATACTGTCAGGTTTTGGTGTGTGTACTTTCCCTCCTTCATTTTGTGCCGTTTACTGTTTCATTTTTTTACTTTTTTTTTTTTCCAGAGCCTGAAAGAAGGACTGACTGTGCAGGAGCGCATGAAACTTTTTGAAGCAAAAGATTCCAAAAAGATCTGAATAAAGTTTGGTCAAGATTCTTGTCTTTTCCTGACCCTGGGTTTGGTCGGGATTCTGGCTGCATTAAGGTCACCTAAACCTTGGACAAATATTCTTATTAATAAAAATAGTTTTACAGATGAAAATAGTTTTACTGATCAATTCTGTGTAGTTCTTATAAACTATGGTTGGACATAGTCTGCCCTGTTTTTTTTGTCAGATAAGCTGTGAAAGGAATGCTTAACAGCTTTTTTAATTTATCCTTTCAAAATGCCAAAATAGACCGCACTATCCATTATGAATAATATATATTTCCCAATATGACTTAATTATCTGCTGTATTTTATCATTGTTACAGTTTCTATATCTAAGAGTTTTAATGTGTTTAATGTTGCACCAGTCGTATTGTACATAACTACTGGATATATGTAAGCGTAAGGTTCTCTATTGATCGTTGGGGCATCTGCTGTAGTATAACTATGGTTTGAGTGATAACGAGTGACACAATGTGATGCTTAGCTTGTTTATGTGTGAGAGTTTTATAAGACGCTGTGTCTGTGTGAGGAAGGAACAGGAGTGAGATTGCACTTATCACTTGACTACTTAAGGAAGCTTTTTTGTCAAAAATGTGGGTGTAGTGACATTAAGTCCGTTTCTTGCAGTGCAACCAAACATCATGACTTCTGTAAAAATTAAGTGAACAATTGATTTTGTGAATTGTTAGTGGTACTGGATTTTATAAATGTTTCTTTTTGACATGGATTTGTGTTTGCTCAGTTTGACTTTGGTGTGACGGTATCATCTCCAAGTGAATACTATATAGGACTTTGCATGACTCGTACATTTGAACTTTGACTGCAGACTGATCCTGTTTCCTCATTTTCTTACTTTGTGCTTTAGAGTAGTTCTCTTAACACTTATAAGCTTTGCTTTTGCAAGTCCTACTGTTTAGGTGTGATGATGATTTACTGTAAGCAGCCGTCTTGAAGCACTTGGCCCAGTCACTGACCTCTCACTGAAATCTATTCGTGCCTCAACTGAGTGAAGATTGAAACATCCATGAAACCTGTGCAGCTATGGATACACACTGTGTAGTATTCAAACCACGCCTTGTACATAATGTATGCCTCACAGAAGACTTCTGTGTTTGTTTTAAACGTGTAACTTGCTCACTAGCTCTATATAAAATATATGAATATTTTTTATTTTCATGTGAATGTATAATGTCAAATAAATGAAGTGTTTGGAAAAGTTGGTGCAGAAATCATTTGACTGTTTTTAAACAAACATTGACTAAAAATGCAATAAACAAAGAGTTGCTGGCAAATTTTTTTTTTTTTTTAATAGTTTGACAAATACTTTCCTTTGTTAGTAGTGTTGCCTTTATACAGCATGATACACATAATTTATGTACAGGAAAACAAGTCTTGTCTGTGACTCGGTGACCACACACACTATTTCCACACCACCTCTTGTACTTTCTGTGTTTGACTTTTGACATTTGACATTGTTCGTGGGCACTAAATCTAGTTAATGACTAAGGCTAACTCATCCTCGATGCCTCCTGTTTCCTTCTCTTCCCCTGTGTCCTTTAAAACGTGTACGAGTCTGACCCAGAACGCTTCCTGCTCTTGCGCATCCTCGGGCCACATCAGGTAGGTCTTCTTGCGCACCATCTTCCGCAGACGAGTATAAGGAGTAAGACAGTGCTCGGGGATCTTATCCAAGAACACCAGCAATAAAACATCACTGCCATCAAACAGAAGCCTCAAAGTGGCCAGCTGAAACTCCACTGAGCACCACTCGCTTTGCAGGAAGTTGCGAGTGACGACACAGATTGTGTGGCGGGAGTTATAGATGGCTGCCTCCACGTTGTCCAGAACAAAAGCACCAGGACGAAAGTCTCTGTGATGGAGGCACAGTTTGACCTTTGCACCAGAGGCAGGCCTTTCTAACCGCGGCACCAGCTTTTCCATCACCCAGGCCTCGTCTTTGGAGCTGTAAGACACAAAGGCATCGTACTGGAACCTAGCCCCACGGGGCCCTTTATAACCGCGGTATTTTGCCTTGAGGAGGAGCCACAGGTAGCGCAGGGTAGGCCCGTATGTGTGCCAGGCCAGACACACAAATATAAGCAACATGTCAGTCACAGAGCAGGAAATGAAGAGGGTGAAGGACAGCTGCTCAGAGGTGCAGGCCAAATCTTTGAACTGCCACAGAAAGGGAGCGCCTCTTTTATTGTCACACTGGAGGCTGAACAAAAAAGGCACCTGGAAAACATATTAGAGCAAAGTGTATTTGGAATGATATATCAAACGGATAGTGCTGTCAACATGTGTTACCTGTGTATAAGTGTTGGACATGGCCCAAGACTTCAACCAAGAATTCTCACAGGTACAAGACAAAGGGTTTTCTCTTAAGTTCAACTCGCGCAGCCTGGAAAAAAACACCGGGATTACTCAGTGAGTGATTGAAAATCGATGGACACAGTGTTGCAGAGGCCTACTTGAGATACGTTTGACAGTTGTCTGTACCTCGGCAGCAGGTCCAGCATGGTCTTGTCCACTGTGCGGAGGTGGTTTGAGTGGACTCGGAGTATCTTCAGGGAGTTTTCCAAGGGCAGCAGTCGAGTTGGCAAATTATCAAGGTCCGTCATGTAAAGGGTCAGTTTCTCCAAATGTTTGAGAGGGGAGAAGAGTGTGGTCAGGTTGATGTCTCTCATGATCATGCTGGATATGTACAAGTATTTCAACTTGACCAAGGGTTCAAAGGCTTTTTGATTAAAGTCTTTCAAGTTGCTATTCCCCAAAGCGAGCTGGGTGAGATTACTGAGGCCTTTGAAAACATCTTGTCCAATTGAGCCAATCCCGATCCCTCCTGGAGCCTGGTACCTCAGTTCGATTAACTTTGACATGAAACACACACGAGTTATCAATCTATTATTGAAGGAACATGGCCTACTATTGTGCGACAGTGTCATACCTCTAGAGAAGTCAGGTTGCGGAAAGGAGAATCATTTGGTCTAAAGTTAATGCGGTTGTTGTACAAAATAATAGTCTTTAGATTTGTAAGCCCACTTAGAATGGCAGGCGTCAGTCTCTTGAGTCGGTTCCCACTGAGGTCGAGTTTTCTAAAAGCAAAACAGACCGCACCTGATATTCTTTTATTTTATTTGTGAAAAGGGTTTAAATACTTCCACGATGCCATATTTTATTATAAGAGATTTTAATAGATGAGAACTTCTACGCCAATCACATGCTTGCAAATCCACACGCTTGAAAAAGGAGCACTCCCATTGGTTGAAAAAAAGAAAATACAAAATAAACGCAAACTCAGAAAATGATTATTACCTGAGCTGAGAGAGGTCCTCAAAGCTGCCCTCTTCAATGAAATCAATGATGTTCAGGCTCAGGTTGAGTTTCTTCAGTCGCCGCAGCTTACTAAAAGGCTTCTTGGTGATGTATTTCAGTAAGTTAAACTGTAGGTACAGGTGCTCCAGTTGTGTAAGGGAACTGAAAACCTGAGAAGTCAACTCAATAATTTGATTTTTGGTGAGGGAAAGACAAGTGAGGCTCTTCAGATGGGCAAACCAACGAGGGTCGAGGTCACGCATTTTGTTCTTGTCCATACTTAAAAAAGTCAGGCAGCTGAGACCTTGAAAACTGTCAGGCTGAAGGATGACTTTGTTTTGATCCAGCTGCAGTGTTTGTAATCCGCTGTAGCCGCTGAAAGCTGAAGGCAAGATCTTTTTGATGCCACAGTTTATTAAACAAAGCGTGCTTGTGGTGTGCCCTTTACCGAACCGTGCAACATCACCAAGTTTAGCATGTTTGAGAACAACCACTAATGGACTGGCACAGTCCAGAAGGCTGGAGTTGGTCTGAGGAAGCCTGGACCCCTTTAAGTCCACCTGTAAAGGACAAAGAAGCTCAATGGCAAAGGCTTTGAGTTAGTTTTTGCAGAGTATTGTTCTGTGGGGCTGGCATTTTTTATTTCTTTTTGTTTTTCATTAGCAGGATTTAAAGGATGCATACAGTTAACTTATCTTGCTGTTTTAGTCATTCTGCTTATTCATGTTTTTATCTTGAAACGTCATATAGGTCATATAGACTCCATTCTTTTACAACATATAAGTCATATTTAGCCTTGAAAAACGTCTTCCAGTTACATAACTAGAAGTAGCTATTAGGCCTGCTTAATTAATCGCATTTGTAATAAAATAACAATATAAAAAATCAAGACATTTTACGCATAATGTCATTAAAAGTAGTCTATTTATTTAATCCTTTTGATCCATGTATACCGTGGCATGTGTAATTTGGCCTACAACAGTAGTTAAAAAAACTTTATGAAATAGTACATACTTCTAAATTCTTTGGCTGGGTCATTTCTTGTAGCACTCCACAGATGGTTATCGAGGAATTCTCCGCCCACAGGGAAATCGACACATTGGTCAGCTTTCTCTTTGTCTCTGCGGAGAGTCCTGTGAAGACTTCCTCGTTCACTGCTTGGAGTTTCAGTGTCTGTAGTTTAGAGTTGAGGGCAAAGGCATCTGGCGGCAGCTTCAGGTTAGAATTGTTGGACAACTGGATGTTTAGCAGTGAAGGAAAGCAGCTTACATTTACTCTGCGAAGGTTGTTTGCATAGAGGTCCAGCTCTGTGAGAGTCGAGGGGCCACGCAACTCATCGTCACAGCTGAAAACCCTGAGCTTGTTCAGAGATAGATCAACCGTTTGGACCACTGGGAGGTACCGAAAGGCACCTGAAGAGAATGTCTCAAACCTGTTGTACTTTAAAAGAAGGGTTTTTAGACTTTTTAGGTCTTCAAAGGCTTGTGGGTCGAGGTGCGTGATGTTGTTGCAGGTGAGGTTGAGAATCTCCAATGCAACCAGTCCTGTAAATGCTCCTCTTTTCAACGAGACCAGCCGGTTCTCACCCAGTTCTAGGGTTTTGAGTTGATGCATCTTAAAAAAGGAATCATCTGGGATGACTGTAATTCTGTTCTTAGACAGATTAATGAATTTAATGTTCACTGGGATCATGCTGAGGACTTCAGAGAGGTTGGCAATCTTTTCATCAGCACACCACATTGTCCAATTATCAGGGAAGTTCTGAGAGCAGCTCTTGAAACCATATCCACAGCAGACAGAAACGTTGATGAGCAGCAGGAGCAGGGCTGACCGTAACATTGTTGCTTTTGAATCCAGTTTAGTGAAGTACAATCAAATCTGTGAAGAAATCCAAAGGGGTAAAATGCCTTTTGTATGTGTAGATAAACTATCAAGAAATTTGTGCAGAACAAAATTCCAAACCAAAAAAAAAAAAACCTACTCATATCTTTTCAGCAATGATACACTAATGCACATCGGACTTCACCGCGGTCAGATGCACTGTACGTGAGCAGTGCAGTTTTTGTTCTCTAAATAAACATACTTTTAAGGAAGTGTAACTACCACTGAAAGTCTTCAGCCAACACTGAAGACTTTACACTCTGTTTAGTTTTCATGAATTTATACATTTTTTAAATTTGTATTTAAGGCTGCATTAGTAGTTTTAACAGTTTTTACCATTTGTCTATCGGGACAAATGGTGAGGCACTGAGGCTGGTAATGTCCTGAAGAGATGTGTGCAGTAACAGTTTCTTCTTTACTGAAGAAGAGTCGTCTGTGGGATCTAGTAATATGCAAGTAATCAAAGCATCGGTGTCATCATTGATGTGAAATGTTTTTACTACAGTACATAGTTTTCTTACCTTCAGGACTGACAGGATTGGTATTTACTGTTTCTAAAGGAGACAGCATTGTCACATTACAAACAAAACAAAACTATTAGTGCTGTAAAAAAAGGCAGGGTACATCTTTCTTGTTCTTAACATCCTTCATAGCCTGTTTTTATTCGCAACAACTCAACATTTTTGTCTTCCACATCAAGAATCAAGCCAATATTAATACATTGAAATACATAAATCACTTCTCTAAAACACTTCTCTAGCACATACTTTTGACAGAGGTCAGCACGCGATAAATGCACTGGATGGTTGCAAACTGTCCCTTGAATATTATATAAAACTGTTAGTTTTGGTTAATAAACATACAGTGCATCAAATTTCAATCCTTACACAAAAAAACATTTAAATATACATAATATTTAAGAGGTAACAGTCCCATGTGAGGTTGCAGCAGCATTTGACCTTCATTAAATACAGAAGATGAAACTTTTTAAGGGAAGAGTTATCATATGCATACTTACTGCAGCTGGTGGTCATCAAGATCCCGTTAAGGTCACAGAGGTCAAATACAGAGAATAACAGACCTAATAAAGGCCTGTTCTCTCAGACTTCTTACCGAGTATCCTGATTCAGGAACTTTGATCCGGTCCAGGGTTTTAATAATCTTAAAATAATCTTAAAAGATCAAACCCACCAGCATCTTTTAGTTTTAAAAACTGTGCAAAAGGAGTTTCTTTAAACTCTGCAGTTACCATCTTGGTCTGAAAAAAGAAAACATCACAATTTTCATTCTATTACAGCCTCATCAAATATACCAAACACGATGAGGGCCGTGCCTAACCCTGATTTCAGCCGGTGAGAGGACTGAGGAAGAAGCAGCAAAAACTGTGCACTCAGGGGACCACCCTCCTCTGAGGAGCAGGACATACCCGGCTCTGTTGAGTGGGGTACAACTGGAAAAGCTTTCTGACTTTTAGAAATTGTGTGCTGTATCATTTGTTTTATCAAATAAAATACTCAGTGCATTGAGGCATATTAAAATGATCAAACAGTAGATGCAAAAAAAACTATTCTAAAGTGAATCTTTAATCAATTTACACCATCATTCACTTAAATTATTAATTCAGATAGATTTTTACCACTTCCACTTATATCAATAATATTTTGTTACTTCCACCCCTCATATTTGTCCACTTGAGGGAGCTGTGATCTGGGATTTGTGATGTCATATAACATTACTATTTCATCCTGACTTGATGGTGATAGTGACCAGAGACCGTCTTAGAGTCCATCATCCTGAAGGCACACAGGTCTGTGTTGAGGAGGGCCACTTGACCTTTGTAGAGAAAGTCCAGGGGCTGGCCGGGTGCAGGTGACCCCTCAGATGGAGGTTTGGCTTTAGGAGCTGCTTCACCTTTAGCTCAGAGCCCACTGTCAGGGCCAATAGAGAAGGGTGAAGATGCTGCTGCAGTTCTGTCTGTCTCACTTAGTCTTTGAATCAACAGTAAATGCGTTTGTGATCACAGCAGTTGGAAGTATTTGTTTTTATAGAATTGGAATTGTTTTGCCTTTGTTTCGAGTAGACTTTGCAGGAAACAAAGTAGTGCACGCTCCTCAAGGTAAGCCACTAAAATGACTATTTATTCAAGATGTTAAAAAGTATTAATACTAATTTATATTTATAATTATAATAATAATAATATTTTATTTATAACGCGCCTTTCTGGACACTCAAGGTCGCCTTACAACAATAGTAAAAACACAATATCACATAATTAAAATACTCAAGAACAAGTAAAAACAACACTTATGGTGGGAGTGAGTGGGCCAGTCTGAACAGATGTGTTTAGAGTTTGGATTTGAAATGTGGCAGTGTGTCTGTGTTGTGGAGGTCAGAGGGGAGAGAGGTCCAAAGCTGGGGAGCAGAGCGGCTGACGGCTCTACTCCTCATGGTGACAGGACGGGCTGGAGGGACTGAGACCTGTGGAGAGGATACATTCATTGCAAATATATTTTCTTATTCATGAAACTGAAAACCAATAGTGTCTGCCTGGTTTATTTACAGTGTATGATACATTGTATTTTACAAATCAAATGACACAGTCCATCAAATTATCATATTTATAAATCTTTCTTCATTTTCATCAAGCGTTATATTATATATTACATTATATATAAAAACTTTTACAAGATTGTCTCTTTTTTTTAACAAATTTGGGCTTGTGTTTTATGTTTAATTTTATTGTAACAATCTGTACAAAATCTTTTTTTATTTTTTTATTTCATCATTCATTCATTTTCTAAATAAGGTGCTATTTTTTGTGAGTATGTGACAGTCCTTTTTCAGCCAGTGATTTTTAAAGGCATGCCAAAAACAATACAGAATATGTATTAAGTAGTAATAAGATAAAAGTGTTCAATTATCTGTAGCTGTTAAAGGGCTTGGGGGGCACTGGGTCTCAAGCCGCTGTATAGATGGGGGTCTTTTTTGAGTTTTGGCCGAGGAGGGGATGTCGGTGAACACCACAGATCGTCCGTCCGGGCAGAGTAGGACGCTGGAGTCTGCCTCACATTTTGTGGTTCTGCTGGGCCATAAAGCCTCAGCCGGACTGGGTCTAATGGCCAGGGCACCAGCTGTGAGAACGTCTGCGTTCACCACTGACGCTCCCGACTGACTCATCTTGATCAGCATGTCCAACGACTGCTTACGACTCTCCAGTGAAGCGTTCAGGGCCTTTCTCTCACTGTGATCCTCTCTGTCCTCCCTTTTTTCATCCATATCTTCATCCTCGTCCTCTGTCTCCGTTGTGTTGTTATCTCTGAAGCAGCCGTCTTCTCTCATTCTCTGTTCAACGTGCGCCGCTGTATCTGTCTGGTCCCGCTTCACAGACAGATCCAGAGGGCCGTCACTTTGCCGCGATGTCCGCTCCAGGGCTTGGTGAATGTGGGAGAGCTCACTGCGGATTGTGCTCAGGTGTTCCCAGAGGTGTCGCTGGGCAGGAAGGTCTTCTGTCTCCAATTGCGAGATTTTACGTTCAGCTTCCTGGTAGTCCTGCAGAGCCTTGGAGAGGTCAGTAAGGAGGGCGGCCACTGAGTCGGACGTCCCCTCGGGCATGGACCGGACAGCTGTTGACCCTTGGCTGTTGGGACCGCCACAAGTAGAAAGAGATGATGTTTCGCTGTTGGGACTGGTAAGACCGTCTTTGTACCACAGTTCAGGAGGCTGAAGCTGAGCATCCTGTGAACTGGGAAAAAGCACAATTTAAGAATTCTTCATATATTTTATTCTAATTCTTACAAATCAATTTACAATTAGGACAAAGAAATGTCTTACTTGTTATGAAAAAGAAGTTTATCTGCGACTTGGTTAAGACTTGATGCTGTTTGAATATTCTTGAGTAGATCAAGCGTAAAGCCCATATTTGGCCTCTTTTCAACAGGTCCTTCCACGTTTCCCAGAGGTGCCCCTGTCCTTTTGAAGGCCCAGTTTGCTTTCACCTCCTTGGCTGTAGTCTGCTGTTTATCCCCCTGTACCCTGTATGTTTGGTCGGGGGAATCCCTCTGAGGTGACACCCAACTGGAAGACTGGACTGCTGCTGTTCCTGGACGTAAGGCCGGAACTTTCCAAAGGCTTACTTTGGGCTGGAAACCTGACAAGGGATTCCCTTCAAGGCTGTTTGTTGAAGTTTTAAGTGCTTTACTGGCCTCACTCTGACCTGAGGCCACTCCGAAAGAGTGCTCACACAAGAAGGGGTAGTAGAGTCTAGGCGGGATGAGGGCTCTCTCAGCCGCAGTGTGTGTGCTTGAGGCTGGGTGCATCAGTTGAGCGGCCGACGCCAGAAAGGGAAGCTGTGCGAGCTGAGTCTGGGCCGCGACACCGGTGGCTGCTGTTGGAATAGCTGAATTCATGTATGAGAAAAGGCTGGGGCTGATGGGATATCCCACCCCGAGCACTGACAGATTGAGACCAGTGGGATCCTGGTAATCCACCAAATTTGGCGGAGGGGGGTAACAAGGGATTGATCCACTAACTCTGGGTTCTGCTTTAGCTTTGGTGTGGCTAGATGCGAGCAGCCTCCATTGCTCTGAGAGAAGCCCAGGGGCAGTTAGACAGGTCTTGGAGAGTTTGTAGTGTTTGAGCTGAGCTTCGACCTCCACCGAGCGTGCACGTAAAAGCTGGTCTTCCAAAGAGAGCATGTCGGCCATGAGTAGCTCTGACTCGGGCTGTTTGTTTTTCTTGGTTGTGTTCTCTGCGGCATCTCCTCGGTTGTCTCTACAGTTTTCTTTGATCATACCTGCGATCTCTCCTCCATCGGCCCGTCCTCCGTCCTCTTCCTCCTCCAGCTCTTGGGTCTCCTTTTCCTCTGTGTCCTCGTCCGGTGTCCTTCTCTGCCTCAGTCTCCCTTCAGCCCGCGTTCTCTGATCTATATCGTCTTTCCCGTTACTGTGAAGACCATGTTGAAATGAGCGAAGCTGCTCCGGGTGCAGGATGTTACCTTTTTTATAGGGCCAGTCTGACTCGATGAGCAGAGAGAGGGAGTTTTTACACAGGCTGTACTTCATGTGGTTGTAAAGATGAGACTTCTCCATACAGGTGAAGGGGCACTGGAAACATTTGTAGTTGTAAGGTTTGCCCCATGGCCGTGGAATATAGTGAGGCTTCTTGGGCTTTCGCTCCTTATGTTTGCTCGCAGATGATACTTTACAAGTGTCGTCCTTGGACATAATTGAATCTTGATTTTATAAAAAAAGAAAAGAAAAAAAGGTTTGAGAACACAGAAATTCTAATTTTAGATGAGTGTTTCTTTAGTTCCTGTTGATGGGAGTAAATGGCATTGTGTTCAGATAAGCAGAACCTATAAAAAAAAACAAAAAACAAAGGTATTTTTTTAAAGAACACATTATCACCTTTATTTCAACCTGATCCAGACACAAAATGTCAATAGTGATTTCAAAGACAGCACTTTTTAACTTTAAAATTTACAGCCTTTGAAAAAATATGAAGAAAAATATCTCGTCAATATTATGGGCCAAATCGATTCAAAGTCACGCATCTCTGATGAGAAATCAGTCTTGAAAGCGTAACATTGGTACCTCAAATTTTTTTTTTACCTTTTCCGTTCATGCTATTGATCATTATAAACAAATAATGGCTATTACATGAGTGCATTTGTTGATTGAGAGATGCCACAGTAACGGCAGGAGGCCCACGGTGCTTTTTTCAAACTGTACCTGCCACTGCTCATTAGTTCCAGTGCAGCACTAACTGAGCCTGTTCAGGGCTTAGCGGCCTTAGCACCTGTGCAGGGGGCTTCCCTCAGAGGCCCACTTGAGTTTAGGGCCGGACCCTTGGAGGCCAGCTAAAGGCTCAGCAACACGCCATAGGATGAGCAAAGTAAGGGTCAGAGCTGGGGGTTTAAGGCCTGTTTCCTAATGAGAGGTTGGCATTATGCCTAAAGGGCATCATTAGTGCCAGGTCTGGGATCTGGGTCAGGACACAGTGCATAGGTTCATCTGCTCTCTGCCCTGTGACTGGTCATACAAAACCTGTATTTGGAATTAAGTTAATAAACAGCTTAAACAAAACAGCACTTGAATGATATAGATTTAACTGCTTTTTTTTTTTTAATAATAGAAAATAAAAATAAATCTAAATATCTCAATATTCAAAATCTTAGTTTATCAGCGTATGGAAAACGTAATAAATATTTTTTATTATATCATATGTAAAAATGTGTCAGATTAATAAAAATTATATTCTTAACTTAATTTCTTTCATCAGTAAAATACAAAAACTTTGTATTACTGATCTCTTTCTTTTTCTACTTGGAGCCAAGCCGTTGGGTGGGCCCTGGAGTGAGATTCAATTTAAAACGCTCCTCTTTGAGGCTGATATTTTGTGTTTTTCCTCAGGTCTTTCAAAGATAAAAGTGTGCGGGTTGTTTGAGAATTTACGTTGCAAATGACAGAAAGTTACAGAATAAGGTCAGTTTGGCAGACCCACAGTTTGTGACTGGTAGCCGGTTTTGTTGAGAGACAGCACAAGCTCATCTGTGAAAGCTGATGATGAAAGGCTGTGTGACTCTAACACAGGATGGCAGGCGTTTCCCTGTTGCTCTCCCAATTGGACCCTCAGAATTGCCCCGTTAGTGGCCGACCGTTTGATTGGCTCACTTGTCTGCCCCAGGGCTCTGACCTCAGCTTTAAGCTCATAATGGAGCCTAACAGCTGCAGCTACGAGTCAATCAATAAAAATCATTTTTACAGTATATTTTTTTGCCCCTCTCCTGGCCACTGCTATCTGCACGCCTCTAAACTGACTTGTACTCTGCCCCCCTTCACTGCCCCATATCCAAACCCTGCGGTCTTGTTTTGAGCTTTTAGGGTTGATGATCAAACAAGCCAATAACCGCTTGAACATCTACTGTCGCTATTAAAGAGGTGCCCCCACACTAAAAGCTTTGACAAGTTAACAAGACAGCAGCGGCCACAACATTGACAGCCTACTGGACACATACACAGATATAGTTTTACATTTTCTGAATTAGACAAGAAATAAATAAGCAAATGTTTATTCTATTTGAAGTTGGTTAAATGTCATAATTATAACAAACAAATGACAAATTTACACAATGAATGCAATAAAATTGAAAGGTTTACCTTAACTGATGTTTGTCTCTCCTTTGGATGTTGAATTAGAAATGCTGAAAAAAAAGTATTATTTTATAACATTTCTGAATAAATAAAAAATAAAATAAAATGTATTTTACATGTAGTTGAACAAAATTTGTAATTATGATAACCTTTTTAATTTGAAATTGTAATTATCAAAAATAATTTTGGTTACTGCCATTTGTAGAATATATTTGCTAAATAGGCTAATATTGATTAGAGGCCACGTTTAATTAAATTTAAAGTAAATTTAAAAATCAAGTCCCAATTTGTTAATAGACTATAGGGTAAAAGAGTAAAAAAAAATGTAATACCTGCTTTATTAAATTTTACGGATAAAGGATAAAAAGTTCCAGTTTAGCTAATGATGTTAGCTTAGACACATTATTTAAATTTGGCTGCACTTGCAATTAAGAAAAATTGACCTTAAACCTAACCTTCTCCTTGTAAAATAAATATTGACCTTCTTGCCTGCCTTGATAAAAGTAAATAAAAATGTATTTCTCATACCTCGGTCTCAGAGGTCCTGTGTGGCTGTGTCCCGCTCTGGCTGTGCGCCGCACTGAGGCCACGCTGACGTTGTCCCGCTCAAATGGGAGCGGAGCACAGCGCGCGGTGGATATATAGTGACTGGGAGCACTGCCCGGAGGCACTACATACAGCAGCTCCCCCCTGCTCCCTCCTGCTCCTCTCTGGCTCCCCCCGGATTTCAGCAAATGTGCTCTAGTCTCTACCTTCATCCAGGATGCAGTTGAGCAACTTCTACACTGGCAGGTTAGAAATGACTTCTTTAAAAATGCAGTGCACACGTGACAGAGTTAGCTGATGTAGCTTAAACCAGTTAGCAGTTTGGCTAATTGTCTGAGATAGTCATCATACATAATTTTGACGTTTTTTTGGAGCTGCATTGTATTTTTTTTCTTGCTGTTGATATTTTAGGAAATAGCCTACATTATTTACTCAAAACAGAACAATCAGTAATTAATTACCAGTTGACTTCCTGCTTATCTTCAGTTTTAACCAATTAAAGCTCAGGCAAAAAACTACCCTAAAATAAAACATCCTTATCATACAGAGTCTTGTCATATTTTCATGTAAATTTATACCATGTTGCTATTCGGCTTACATTCACAAATAACATAAATATTTAAAGATTTCATTTTATAATTCAGCTTATTTGTGCTCATGCACCCTTGCACCTGTGATGTGTATTGTCCATTGTCATTTTTTCCCGGTGAGATTTCTGGAGTTTCTGGTGAAGTTATATGGAGCAACCTGTTTCAAAGTAATTAAGCTGGAATGATTCATTGTGGATGTAGGTACATTTGCCCTACGTCTTCAGAACAAAATGATTTTGTGTGAGTGTGGACAACCCTCTAATGTCTTTCAATGTCTAAGTCATTCAATAAAATATTGGAAAAGTTCATTTCAGTCTAATTATCTGCACTGCTTTTTGTCTTTAATCAAGCTATATATTTGACAGTATTCCTTCAAATAGCCGATAAATACTACATAGACAACACAAAAAAGGATCACCAGACAGTCCACTATGGAACTTAAGTTCTTACTATATATATAGCTGTAACAGTTGTATGAAGGTTTGCAGTGGTGTAGTAGCAGACAAAGCTAAGTGGGTGCACAATATTTGAGGAACAACAAGCTACCATTTCTTTGCTACAATCCCAGCTCCTGACTGCTCCTTCTATTTATATCATCTGTCTCCAAATCTAACCCCAACCTCTCACTTCCATCCTAATTCTTCCTCTGCATCACTTTTAGCCGTGCTCTCTTAGCCTGTGGCGGGCTGTGGGTCAACTCCAGGTTCCTGGTTTCTCTCCTCTGGCTGGGTGGGAAGCGAACATGCATGCCAGTCCCTTTGAGAAATGTCAGTGTCCGTGTGCTGGTAAAGTCGGGGGCCCTTCACGAGCCATCAGGCCCGCTGTCACACTGAGGCGGCCAAATGGAGACTGACAGGCCACTCCATAGAGCCTAACCATCTGTACCAAATGTGACAGCAGGGGAAAGAGGATGTCTGGTAAATCAGGAGGAACGACAGGAGCGCACTATGACACGGAGGAGGAAGTGGAAGAGGACTCTCCAGATCTTAAAGCACGGCCACATGGGAGACTGTGTCAGTTTTCCTCATAAGTGTAAGACTGTTAAGTGAAGAATGACTCCTTCATAGATATTCAGCATCTTTATTGTCAGCTCTGCCTTACAAAGTGTGATACCTACATGAAAAAATAGAATTGACGACAAATACAAATAATTCTGATGATAGAAATTATTGTCACACAGTAAATGACTGAGCCAGTAAGACCTTGTCTCCTAAAAGTGTCCAGCAAGTTGTCAGATGAAGCCCCCATGTATTAGACTTTGGTTTGTCAAGCGCACCACACTGAGGCTGTAAGATCGGCAATGTCTCCACCACCTACTAGTACGTGGACTTGAGATTATACACTGTCTCTGATTATGATGTTATAGCTGATCTGTTAATGCTTAGTGCAGAAATGGTATGTTTATGTTGTTTAGATAGTGCTACTTGATCAGTACTTGGCTGGGCTGCCCTAAAACTGAGCCTGTGTGAGATTTCATTCCATTGTTTCTGTTGTACACTGCTGTTTGGACATTTCAAGTAATTTTTTAGGTAAATAATGCTCTGGTAAATGGTGTGCTTTGTTGTACCCTTCTCTGGCACCCAAAGCGCTTTACATCATGCTTCCATTCATCTCATTCACACCTGGGGCAGACAGAGGGGGCTGCCATACACTCAGCACTCACACCCTTCTATGACCACCACCAAACTCGCCTCTACAATCACACACATTATTTTTTATTTGTCAGAGCTGTGGAGCATTGGAGGCAAGTGTCTTGCCCAAGAACATATTGAGCACAAACTGGGGAGAGCAGGAATTGAACCAGCAAACCTCATGTCATACACCTGAGCCACTGTCCCCCAAAGTCAGAAGGCACAAAAACTTTTTAATGCATCTGAAAAAATCATCATCACTCTAAACTCTATCTAGTTATGTCTGTTCTTGGCACACGTTGATGTTCCTTTTCTTGTTATAAAAAACAAAATGTTTTTTATACAATAAAATAGATTTTTCCTTGATTCTGATTATAAAGTCACTGAACTGCTGAAACAAAAGCCAATATATCATAAATTAGATATGTCATCTATTTCAAATGACTTGGCAGCAAAAAAGTTTTCTTAATATTTGATTGACTTAAGTTTTCATTCTTCGTGTTTGGCTTTTCAGCTCAAATGGAAGCTGCCATAACATTTTATTCCCATATTTCATGTCAGGCTTTCTTGTTTGCCTTCAAAAGGAAAAGTAGGAATAAAAATGTCAGCATGCAGAGGAAAATGTTGGCTGAGACTTGCAGTGCAAACACAGAACTCTTCTGGGGAGTTGAGAGAGGAGTTGAGGGTCCTTATGGAGCAGCATCTGGGGAGGCTGACAGGAGCACTCTATTACCGCTCAGAGAAAGGAACCTGAGGGCTGCAACAACACCGCTACCAGCCAGATCCAGCTGTGCACATGCCTCCGAAGGAAAGCGCGAAGACACACAACATCATGCAAATTAAAGAGATGTTCACAATACGCATGAACATCACAAGAAGAACTATACACCACGAGAAGAAAAGATTTATGGATTGAACAACAACCACCTTTAACCCTCAGTCTGCTCTTTCCACTGCCTGAGTTATCGGCCTGAGGTGGAATAGCTAACAGCTCCACTCTTAGCCTGCGCTGCTGGGCACATTAACTAAACTCATATCGCTCTCAGCCACTATCAATTATTCACCACCCATCCACCCTTTCCCTCCTTCTCCTCTTTTTCAAAGGAGAACAACTCCCAACAGCCATTCCCAGCTTTACAAACACTGTGCGGCGACAAAACAACCTCATTCCTTCGGCTCTTTCTAAAAGTTATCAGTATTATCTTTGGAGACATACTAATATCATTCTTTCATCATTTCTTCACATTATATAGACACTAACTGATCCATTTATAAGTAAGTTTAAGCTACTTTAGGACTTTTAGTTAAAATACCTCTAATTATGCTTTTTAGATAGAGGACAACAGTCCAGAGGTAAATAAAGCTATTAGGACATTGTCCGAGCCTTATCCTGAGTAGTAAGATGGATGTCTGTAAAAATTATTCTTAATTATAATTTTTCATTTAAGGATGTGCTGTTTTTATTAGAACTTGGATCTACCTTTCTGTCCAAATGTCCTCATAGAACAAAGAGATGTGTCTTTTCTTGACGTTAACTGCACCCAGGGTACGTCAGGGAACAGCGCTGGAAGCATTCAGTGAGACATTTGGAGCTTTACACTTAAACGAGCGCTCACAATTATACAGATGACGGGTAGATGAACACTGGCCACTTTCCAAAGTGAAAATGCAGCCTCCAAAGTGAGCTGGGTTGATGTCTGAAAAGGGCAGATGTCAAGGTTCAGCTATGACTGGGCGTATGACTTTTAAGGAGTTTTCTCTGCAGATATCCATGCCCTTCTCTGAGCCTTGACCAGATAGGCAAAACATCAGATATGGATTTGTGGCATTGAGTCGTAGGCGAGAGGGGCGTGTGACAGAGGTATTCATTTGGAATAAGATGCAGCTGAGGCCTATCATTCACTGTTTATCATTCACAAGTGTCAGTGTGTGTGGGAGGTGAGCTGCACTACGGGTCAGTGACAGGAAGCAGCTGGTGCCTTGGTTGATGGCTTTCACTCACCGTCTCCATTTTCTCCGCAGACGCCCCCGAACGCATCCGCAGGAGGTGGGGTCCCTGTTGCCGAGGCACCTGTGGGTGTCACCTGATGGGAAGAAAAGCAAGCGGAATTGAAAGGAAGCAGCCGATTCTGTCAGAGTACATCAAGACTCCTGTCCATCACAGCGTTGACCTTCAGGGTACGTTTGTGCGCACGTGTGCATGTGTAAGTCCATAAACAACTGCGCCCACCCAACTCTGGGCATGTTAACTCACTGACCTACGGGGGGAGTGTATGTCAGTGTGTGCATATGTTTGTTCATCAATGCAGGCAGTGTGAGACTGTGTCCGTAAACACACAGACCTTCAGGGTGTAACTTGGTTTAACTGTCTTTCTCTTCTTGTGCAGTGATCTGAGTCAGATAGCTACCATGGCTGGTTGATACTCGTCAACTCCTGAAAAGCAAAAGAAGCCAGCATCCAACAATTCTGATGACAGACGTGTACGGGTAGAAACTACTTCCCAATCAAAATAAGGCCCTTTTTATGGAAAGGTATTTTCACCTTTAGCTTTAGCTAGTCTTGTTTTAGCTATAAAACAGAGAGGCAAGGGAACACAGTTTGTTTAATGCTAGTACCATTGCATTTTTGTCTTTTGCCTTTATCAGAAATCTGAAAAAAAGCAACTATGAATGCAATTATGATTTTTAAATTAAACATATTTCCATCCTGGTAATAAATAGCTGTAGTCTTTTCAGTGAGGTTATTCTTTTGTGACTTTATAAGAGTTATAATTGGATTAAATTTTAAAACAAATTGCACTAATGTTGTGATTTAAATTGCCAGGCGTCTCTGACTGTTCATGTCTTTCTGATACTCACTTTATAAGATCTGCTGCTATAGTCATGGTACTCCTCTTTTGTGGATTTTGGTCCAATGCGTCTTGTTCTACTCCATGCTTCAGATGTCCCCCCCAGAGTGCTCTGTATCTGTTTGCATGAGTTCTGAACACTAATGGACTGCAAATGTCCATATGTGTTGAGACCACAAGTACCAGCATGCCCTCTTACCAAGGAGCACAGCTTTTATTCCCTCAGCAACTGGGCTCTGTGCTGCACCACACTCTAGGGAAGATGGTGTCAGTCACTTTCCCAGCTGCAACCAGGCCTTCCCTGTGTACACCCCAAAGCCTGTGCTTTGCCCCTCCCACTACCCCTGTGTTTGACCCAGGCCCGGTTGCACAGAGTAGACAGACTGAACGCGAGGCCGCTCTGTGCTGCAAACTACTAGAGAAGGCTGTTCAAGCTCTGGCTGTCCAAGCGGGAGGAATTGAGGGAGACAGCGACCAAAGCCCGTCAGCTCCATCCCTTAGGGTGCCTTGGCCTCCCCAACTACAAGTCCATGTTTTAGCAAACCATATGTTCACCCTCCTCCCCAGCCGCGCACCCTCCCCTTCTACTCAGTTAGCAAATAAACAAGTCAGGAAGCCATAGCTAGGGGGCGAGTCTTGTTTCCTACTCACTGGCTGTCTATCTTGCCAATTCTCACTGACGCTCGCAGACTCAGTGCTCTCACATTCCATGATTGGAAGCTGGGATTTGCACTGGAAGAGTCACAGCAGACATGATATATGATTTCTATTATTCTTTTAGAGGTTGCAATTCCTATTTGAATATTAAAAATGATGTGAAAAGAGAAGGGTTTGCTGGCAGTTTTTTTGCAACATTATCTGAAAGTTTGCCAAATGTCACTTATGTCACTATCACACAGTAATACCAATGAACTTTATTTTTATTTTTCAAAGAAGTAAAAAATTTTGCCAATGCACGCTCACAGTTTTAGTATGCCATCTAAAACTACTTGAGCTTGTATTTGTGATCCAATATGCAGAGTCATGTGGTACTGCAGCATTGAATGAAAGACACACAGATGGTCAGCGTGTGTACAAGGGCCGTAGAGCCAGTCCCTTTGGGCAGAGAAATTGTCCAGAGATGGACAGCTGTGCCCAGGGCAGGGCATAAAGGAAGTGAAATCACACACACACTGTCTTTATGGCTCCCTCTGGGGCTACTAACTCACTGACCTGGCCATCCCGCAGCAGACCGTTTCTACAAGGTCAGTCCCTATCCATGACTTTTTAAGTAGCACTTCAATTATATTTCAATGTTAGAGACTTAGTTAAAAGTGCCAGGACATTAATATGAGCCTTATGGTTTGGACAGCCATTTCTGTGTTTTAATAAAATAGGTTTAAAGAATTCGAGGCAGACTGACAGAACGAAAAACAGAGGAACAGTCATTGAAGAAGAAGATCAGAACAAGAAGAGCCTTTATAGGAAATTAAGATAATTTTCTTGAATGAGTTATATGTTTGACTAGGGCACACTGAAAATGAGATTCTGTTCCTTCACCAATTTTTTTTAGATCTGATAAAAAATTCTAACATCCCAATCTCCAGTTAGATAATTCCAGCATTGATGATGTCAATAGTTCACAAACATACACACACAGTTCCTCAGATGACAGGCTGGCTAAATGACTTGTCCACTGAGTCATCAGTGACCTTCTGTGGGATTGGAGGTGCCAAGCCAATTGACCAAATCAGTGATCTTTAAAAGCAGCTGAGTAGCTCCCCTACTAACCTCCTCCAACACACGTACAGTACACACAGACACACTCCTCCATCCACCTCACTCTCCAATCAAGGAGCAGGCAGGACTTCGGGTCGCTGCAGCGACACTAACGAGAGGCGACAGCTCCTCAGCGCTCGGGGCAATGACCAGCTCGGCTGTCGAGACCGCGGAGAGAGTCCGCCAGGCACGCACTGAGGCAAGGTTGGCTGTTTTGGGAGAAGGAGGAGGGACGAAGAGGGGAGGGGGAGACAGTGACTGAGCTGGTGGTAAACATGCATGGGGAGTTCATGCAGACGCAAATGTTAGGAAAAAAAACAATACACACGACTACTATTTTTCATTTTAAAATTTTTACACTGCAATGTTTTTAAAAGAAGCACCAACAGCTGCAGAGATACACACAAACCGAACTCAGCCTTCCCAGGCCATTGAGCCCTGGGGCCTACTCGCACAGTGCTGTAACCCCACCCCTCCCTTTCTGCCCCCATCTCCTCTGGAACACAGTTTAACTTCTGTCATTTAGATGAAGCAAGTGAGTCAGTCTATCCACGACGAGACGATGTGACAGGCCGGTAATGGACAGGACAAAGAGGGGATTTATGAAGTATTAGTAAACCTTAATAATTCACCAACATGAGAAGACCCCAGGAGACTCCCTCAACCGACCCTTGTTTCTGGCTCTGGTCCCAGCCAGCCCTCTCAGTGTCTGTCAGGTCTCCTTTGAACAAGTCAAAGACAAGAAAAAAGTGTTACACGTAGATCCTTTAGAGACATGTATAGTTATTGTATCATTGATTATCAGTATGCATAAAAACTGAAATAATATTAACTTAAAGGATCAATTCAGCTTTGCACAACAATAATGGAATTTTAAGTTAGGCAGAATAGTTAAGCTGAGTGCTTTAAAGCGACATTATAGAACTTTTACTGTAAAGAGTCGTGTCGGCCGCTGGGAAAGGGCTGTAAGTTGAGGTAACTTTTGTCTTCCCTCTAATCATGTCAGTGTTATGAGATTATTGCAAATATATATACAGTCCTAAATGTAATAATACTGTAACCATTCACTGGTGTTGTAAACCTAAGCACCCTTTTTGTGCCTAACAGCCTTTGAAACAGCGCAGTTGCACTATCTGTAGCTGGTCTATTACGCACACTGTCAAGATTAACCAGTTGTGTTAAGTTTTCACGTGGAATAGTAAACACGTAACACAGACACATCACAAAAAGTATACACAGTGACCTCTGAGGGCCAGAAACAAAAGGAATGTTCATTATTGTAATCATAGAGGAGCTATCTTGAGGTCATATCTTGCCTTGGCATGTCCTCCGACCCGTTTTCATAAAGGTGGCTTGTACATTAAAACATGTTGGCTTTTGTTTTGTCTTGATGGTCACCTGCTCTGAGGCAGACCCCACAATTCTTTTACATTTTTTTCAGCTTTTGCTCCCAGCACCACCGGGCACCAATTAAACACTATCAAAGCTTAACAGGTCATGATCAGTCCGACAGGATTCCTGAAGGGAACACGCGCACCCACAAACACACACACACACACACACAAACACACACACCCACACACACACCCACACACACACACACACACACACACACACACACACACACACACACACACACACACACACACACACACACACACACACACACACACACACACACACACACACACACACACACACTCACCCAGCTGCTCTACTGTGGCTCCATCAGCAAAACAAACAGCGTGGAGTTAATTCCCTCTCTCAGCTGTCATCTCTGTGATGACTGCTGTTGTGGCTGTGAGTGGCAGGCACAGTCATTAGATCCCTGGATGGCCCCACTGGCTGCTCTTTTTGCCCTCCTTTGTGTGTGTGCTGGTTGTGGTGGGAAGAGGGGGGGGTCACAAGGAGCAGTGATGGGTGTCAGTACTAAGGCTTGGTCCAGTCTGCTGTGGCCTGGTGTGACAGCGCTAGTGCCTGTCCACCATGCTTCTGACCCCTCTCCCCCTCTCTGCTGCCTTCATGGCCCCGAGAGACGTGGAGGGTGATGGGGACTGGCACCGCAGGGCCCTCCTTGGCTGGTGCCTTTGCTGGTGGTCTCTGTGGCCTATTAGTGTCTTGCTATAGGCCTGTCAGACTGACAAAACAGGGGCCTGTCAAATTAAGTAGGGGCTGAATATCGGAGATATGTATTCAAACGCACCACGGGGAGGTAGAGCCGGAGAGGGCTGAAGAGAACCAGGATGAGGAAAGCACCGGTGCTAATGTAGACACTAAGTGAGAGTGACAGGCTGGGAGCTGATCGGAGGGAGCGGACAGAGAGAGAGGGAAGCTGAAGAGTGAAACAGTAGCTGTAGTTGATAATGGTGGTGTGGTTGTCCTGAGGAGACTTGTTAAGGGCCAGTCCAGACAGAGCCAGACAGCCACCATTCCCAAGGATCTGAACGCAGGTAAACTGCTCCAAGTTTGTCCCAAACAGCTCGGAGTTACAGCACTTCTTCCTCCTAATGAGATCAGACTGATGAGCACTCACTGCAGGTGTGTGTCTACACTGGCGCTACTGAAACATCCCAAACCACAGAAGTATTTACCCAACAAAAACTACTTCCTCTGTTTATAACAGCACATGCACCCAGGGCTCTGCTCACACATATACATAAAAAACAAGCATTTATCTAGACACCGAAGGCATCTTGCACAATCTTTATGTATCATTGCATGGTGACAAAAAACTTTTCATCTTTTCACCCTGACTTTACCTCTGGAGAGCTATACTGTAGGTGGCTGATGCTTTAGGGCAGGCCATTATGAAGCATTACACAGCTAAACTCTGTCAACAGCTTTGCTCTGGAGCAGCCTGATGTTTAGGAAATGTGTTGTCCGCTTTCACTGAGTTACTGTGATAGTAATAAAAAGACAGTGCAGCATGGAAGGAGGTGAAAGATCACTTCAGGATCAAGTGCTGTGGTGGTTGTTTGGTGCAGCGTTGTGTGAGCATGCCGTGTGCTGGGCCGTGGTGCCACTGCCTGCTGTGTGTTTGGGAAAGAGGGCTGCCTCTTATGTCGCTGTGCGTTGCTGAGACTGAGAGGCTGATGCACAGTGGCAGCTCCCCCCTCGCAGCCACAGGCCTGCCCAGAGCCACTGCAGATGATAGTTTTAATTGCTTTCAATCTTTCAGGCTAGTCCCTGCCCAGTGGCGCAGAGTGCTTGTGTGTCTATGTGTGTGCGCATATGTGGTGTTCATGTCGAACACTTATTGTCTGAGGATGCTCTACACATATGTGCACTGTGTTTGATGAATGTGTTTGTCCATTATGAAAGGAAAATGAACAGAATAAAGGCCTTGCAGTGGTACAGAGAAAACATATGTTTATGGAGTTGATCGAGAAGCGTATGTGACAAAGGTGATTGGTGCTGCGGTGATTTAATAGATGCCCCTGCTCTATAAAAGTGATGTGTTTATAAATAATATAGTGTAGGCTTTTCATGCAAAGACCTCAAAACACATCCTCACGCCCTTAAAAGCATTTTGAACGTGGTGAACTACAAAACCAACCCATCAATTATTTATTGTGTGTGTCCACATAGCATAACAGAACACAGAAAACAGCCTGCAATCAAAATGGCAGCTATTTAGAATGTGAATTGAATCATTTCCCCTTGATATGACCTACACCTGCCTACACCCCAATAAACTGCATGCACTAGTGTGTGCATGTTACAACTTCAATTGTCCTTTTAATATTGTCAAAAAGTAAAGTGGAGTTAAGATTTTATGGGCCACTCCAGAAAATATGTAGAGCGTTTAACATATTGATAGTTGGGTGTGTTACTGTCTTCACACATAGTGAGGTTGTTTTGGTTTTTTACTTAGCAGTTTTAACCTCAATAAAAATAATTCCATAGTGCAATAAATGTAACCTAATGCCTGTATGTGGCGCTCTGTAGAGTAAGTTGTTTTCACAAATGTCACTGGCATTCTGATCATTTAGTGATAAAATATTACTTATTGCTTGCCTTAATCCATCTTCTATAAAATACTAAATACTCTCAAAGCTCTATACAGTCACCCCATAAAACCACAGGCCATCTTTCACTGACCTGCTAGAAACATGTAGTCCATTTACACAGAGGCACATTTCTAACAACCCCAACCCTCTGAGCTGCTCCCTCCTCTCACAGCTACACGCACACATGCGCTTTTGGCCGGGGGGTAAATTAAGCCTAACATTCCCACAGAGGCTAATCTCCATCCATTTAGAGGGCTGTAATATTTAATCAGGAGGCCCTAGACCGTCTCCCAGCGCCACTCGCTGTGGCATGGCTCATATGTTCACAGCAGAGACCAGCCCAGAGGCGACCACTAAGAGCCACAACCACAGAGGCTCATCATTCTCACTTTTTATCACTCTTTCAAGTTATGTTCCTTTGGAGTTTTGGAGACAGATAAGGAATTATTAGACAGCTGAGATTATTGGATTTGAATGTTAACCATATTTGCACATATCTCTTGTCCAATAATTAGAATCTTACATCCTAAATAGGACATGTCTCATGATGTTCTGACACTTGTTTTTTTTAAGAAGTGACTTTTTTATCAGTTCATCTGTTACGTATTTTGAGGTACTTGTTTTTGTTGCGTCTACAAAAGACAAAATGAGACAAAAAAAAACATATGTGCATGATATTTGATTTTATAAGGCAATATTGAGTATATAATGAATGAAAAGTACACTTCTGTGCACTAGGTTTTGGCAAGTGTGAAAAATGCCTAAACCTGCCTAAAGCTTTTGCTTTTGTGTTGATGAAATAATAGACCATTTAGAGATAAAGAATGCAAAAATGAAAAACACTCTATTTTGTTACAGACTTATCTCCCAGTCCTTTCCAAAGGTAGACAATGCAGTGTGGTCCATCCTGCCTCGAGGTGTCACACCAGATCCAGCCAACTGCTCACACTTCGACACGGTAAAGGTCAGGACTCTCACAATCAGTGTGAAAAACTCAAATGAAAAGGGTATGGTCCATCTGGTTTTATCAGTCGGGACTTGTGACCCTACTGTGTGTGTCTGTGTGCGTGAATAGATTAACCTTGTAGTGTACAGGCCTAAACCGAGCTGCAGTCTGACGCGGTGCATCTGCTGTGATTTGCTGTTTTATAAACATAACATTTGCGCTGTTAAGTCTCAAGTGATAAAAGTGTCATGTGTGGGGCTGCTGTAACGCCTGTCCCCTGATTCAGACTGACTCTAATGGGAAGGCCTGGTGAATTTTTCATGCAGCCCAGAGGGGGGAAGACCGGCGACCACACTGCTGCATTACAGGCTCTGAGAAAGAGAGTGGCAGAGTTAAAGAGGGTGAAGGCATTTAGAGATTTTCCTGTAGTCAGATTTTTGACCACTAATAATGAACTTACCTCAATTGGAAGTAGCATAACAATCTCTTTGTACTCCTTCTAAGACGCATTGATATGATACAGTAACATTTTAAAATCACTTTTTATTGATTTATTAACTATTGTGCATCTCAAACTCGACAAAACACAAATGACTTGACCTCAATCCTCGTTCTTAACACTGAACCAAAGTCATCTGAATAATGGCCAAGATCTTAATTTAATGGGCTGAAATTTCTGCAAGAAAGCTCTAAAAAAATTATCCATCTGTTCAGTGCACACATGCCTCACACGGCTCTCTCAGATAGCTCATAGCACTGTCTTGCGTATGCAAATATGTTTTGCCTGGAAATCTATTTGGAGTTGCTCGAAGGAATCCAGAACGGCCCTCCTTCTGTCTGCCCCGGCCCCCTCACGCGCTCCTCCTCTTGCTGTCTATGTCCTCTCGCGTGGAAAACATTTCACCAGCTCCACACACACGGGACACATACACAGTGAGCGACACCGCCTCAAAGCACCATGGGCCAATATGCAGATCTTGCAGGCCCACAGACTGCCGGCCCTGTCCGCAAGCAGGACAAGCAGGCCCGCAACTGTTTGTCCATTGGGATTATACATGCAATGCACAGGGGGGAAATTATCCACTGACTGAACAGCTATCTTAATATTCCAAGAACAAGGATCCATCTGTGTAATTTTAACCTGGTAACAAGACTTTTTACTTTTAATGTGATGAGGTTTAAATTAATGTTATTGGTACTATTAAGAAGAGAATCAATCATCCCGTCTTAGAATAAAACGCCCAAATTTTAATTTTAATACTTAAATACACTAAATGATTCATGTTGGCTGTAATGTGCCCATGGACTTAAAAGTTACTGAATCTGCACAGATCAGGCAGACAGAGACGTGGCATTTTCAGACAGTCACTGTACAAACGTAGTTGGCGTTGTTTGTTGTTAGACTGTAAGGCATAAAAAGGTGCAATAAGCAACGGGAAAGGTCTCTAATATATGACAGCACAGCAAAAAGAAGGGCCTGTTCTATGCATTTCAACACTTTTCAACATATTACATTTTTTGTTACACTATTACGCTCAACTTAGAGCAACTGATTTAGTGTTGGACTGTCAAAACACAATGGCCATGCATGCTGTTCCTATTGTAGCTCATGACTCTAGCGATCTCTACATTGGGATGGGTTACAGTTAAGACCGCTATAAATAAAAATCTTAAATAGCTTCTTTAACAAATCACCAAAATAAATACATAAAACGTCTTTGCACCCTTTAAACTTAACAATGAAATTTAGCGTGTTTATATTGAACAACACAGGAAGACAGACAAAGAAGGAACTAGCAAGGAACTAAGAAACTGTGAGTGTTGTGCGTGGACTTGAGGGCTCAGAAGCTGAGGCTTGGGCAGATGGTCCACAAAGGTGTTACCACACAGTCAGTGGGCACCGCGATTGATGCATTGCAACATCCAAGAAGGTGGAACATTTGGCTGCTGACCCGCAGTCAGAACTCATCGGCCCTGCCTTCCTTCTCCTCATTTAGCCGCTGCTGCCAGAGAGAGCCAACGGGTGATTTTCGGTCAGAAACACACAGTTTTCCAGCCTCAAGGGAGCCGGGCTGCCTGGATGCACCACGGGAAAAAAAACTTCCCCGTGTTTTGTGCAAGGAGGTCATGATGAGATAGAGAAGGGAAGTCAGGGTTACTGTGTTACACTCGGATGGACAGCATTTGACCCTCAGCTTCTTCTCAGGGGCATTTATTAGTGTGGCGATTCCATATGACTTGGTTTCTGCAAGTAACATGTAACACATCCATCTCATTATGGCTTCTGTCCTTATTGCAGAAAATCTGGTTAATACTGTATCAGATGGCACAGGCCTAAAAGAAATGAGCATTACAATCCCCAAGCAGCTTGATTTGATAAAATTATATCTACTTAAACATTAAGGAGAATTGAATTAAGAACACAATTATTGCACTGTGAGAATTATGTAAACATATGATTTTTCCTTTAAAATATTTCACAGAGATATGATTATGGTAATAAGGAAGCCACCATAGTTTACAGAAAAAAACATTTCTTGAGAAAGGAACCTTTTTATTATTATTAATGCATGAGACATACTTTTATTTCAGGCCCAAAAGCATTCTTACATCATTTGAAACAGATTAAATTCATGAGCAACCATTTGAATTATAGCCAACATTATTGAAAGATAGTATTAGCTCTCTAGAAATAATAATCGGACAAGCTGCAGAAACCACATGTAATGATTTCAATATTTATATTAAATTATTAGATTAATTTAATGCCCTTTGAAATGCATGGGCATTATTGTAAAAAAAAACTCTGCACAACTCTCTCTTTAATGTGTACTTATGCAGAACTGCCACCTCACCAGCTTTGTGCATCAGATCAGGACAGTATTATTGAAGGTGACCATTAGTAATCAAAGAACAAAATGTAGGTTCTAAATGTAGTAATTAATATTGAAATGTAATTTCTATTATATTAGTTTTGTTATTTGGACTGTATACAGTGTCTTACTGCTGTAATAATAATAATATATATAATAAAAGTGCTTTGAGGGCCTACTAGATGGAAAAGCACTATATAGATAAATAAAAAATAAAAATTATATAAAAGTATAATGTATTAATACCTGAAATGTGTATCAGCAGCTTGAGATCACCTTGTTGGTAAAATGAATGGCAAGTGGACATCCCCCTGTGACACAACTATGTAAAAACAGTATCTTAAAGCCTATCATGTTAAATGAAGTTAACATAATGCAGCGCTGACTCTGAGAAAGACAATAAAACATAATATAATGAGTCCAGCGCACACCTCTAAAGCCTTGCCTCTCCATCCACTGGACTCAATGTCCAGTCAGTCGTCATCTACCACCATCACATTACCATTCGGCTCATAGTCAATTGTGCCCCAGTCAAAGATGTTACCCTTTGGGATTTTGTGTCTGTAGTGCCAGGCCTGGATCATGCTTCTGGATAAAACATAGTCCCACATGTTCAGGTCAGTCAGCTCGCCTACAAAGCTTTGTGTGGCCTCCAAGCCCCCCAGGTGTTTGTCTGGGTCTTGTCCCAGGAGGACGGTGCCTTTAGGTCGGATGGTGTGCCCTGGTTTGTACACCTGGTATGTACTCCGTTTACCATCAAACCAGAAAGCTGCCAGGCCAGTGCGGGACTCCCAGGTGAGGCAGAGACTGGTGCGGAAGGTACCCAGAGGGGGAAGGTGGAAGAATGCGCCATCACCACTCATGTAAAAGGAAATGCGTCCATCCTTCTCTCGCCACACGTTGAGTTCGTCATAGTTGGCTGTGCGGTAAGCGAAAAGGATAATCTGGCGCTCCTCTGGCAGCTCAGTGGCAACACGCATGCACAAAGTGAAGGCTCTTAACGCCATGTCTTTCTGTGGGATCAGAGCCACATAACTGAAGTCTGTCTCATAAGGGAAGATCAGAACCTTGTCACTCAGACCCACTGCAAGACACAAAGAAAAAATCAGTTCAACAGGATAATAAAGCATTAAATCTTATTTTAATTTATTATTATTTAATTTTTTTTTTTTTAATACAGTAAAAATATAGCCGTTGTATCTTGAAGTCCTACTTTGAGTGGCTGAAGTGGACTTTAGACACAAACCCAACACACAGAACAGAAGCACAGTGGGTCTCTGGTTTTTGACAGTCTGCAAACACACACAAGATCTTTATTTAAACCCATAACTACACATAAATAAATGGTATAAATCCATATTTGAAGAGAAGCAGTTGCCTTACCATTTTGTTGATGCTTTGTTGTTGATGTGGTCTGCTCCTTGTCCTGTGCTCAGTGCTCTTCCCTCCAGGCACGGGCCACAAAGTCAGCTCTTCAGTGGACACTGACAATAGACTCAGTGTTTAAAGAATGCTTTTGTTTGTAACACAAACTTCTCATCACCTACTCTACGTTTGTGTGTGTCCATATCATGAGCTGGAACACACTGTGTCCGAACAAATGTTATAGAGACTGCTGCCCTGTACAAAGTATACTACAGTTTTTCTAATAATGATTAATTAGTGTGGTACTCAAGGTTTTGGACTTGTTTTTTGTTTTTTTTATATATATCTGTGAAATTCATTGTTGGCAGCCACCACCAGGCCGCACCCAGCATGTTTTTGATGTTGGTGTTGGAAACTGAAGAATCTAAAAAACTAAAACCTACCCCTGCACAGGAAGAACATGCAAACTCCACATCAAAAGGCTCTGTCTGGCCCAGGGAGTTGATCCCCGGACCTTCTGCTGTGAGGTGACCCCTGTGGTTAGCACTGTCGTCCAAAAAGAGCTCTAAAATTAGTCAACATCATTTTGGTAACAAGAAAGTTCATTTTATGTCGTCAGTTTAAACAATACCCTTCTAACTCCCCTTTCACCAAATGCTAACCCTTCCATAATTTTGTACTGCTCAATTATTTATCCATATTTAGTTTTTTATTTGACAATTTAATATTATCATACACTACTATACACTCATAAATGCACATCAATTTGAAAATGCTGTATGAACACACAACTGACGTGATTGGCTAAGATAAGTGCCTTTCAGTTGCATTGCTTTCATCTTTCATTAATATCTTCCACATAATTACAACATACATTATACTGTACATTACAGTTGTAGAGCCAGAAATGGAAATGAGTGCAGTTTGTTTTAATTTACATACACACAAAAAAAAATCCCAAATAAGGATTCATTTCTCATTAGCAACAAAAATGTCTTGATGGCTAGTGCCTCTAATGCAGCTGCTTTTGTCTCTTAAAGACCACAACACACAGACTCAAAGTTGACAGTTTAATGAGGACCAATGAAAACCGAACCAGGTATTTGTTATCAACATATCTACATTTAATACAGTTTCTCAAGCTCTAGGACTTATCAAGAGAAAAATAACCTTATATTCCAAGCAAATTATATGCACTGCCTGCATCTCAAAGTGAACCACCAGCAGGCCTAATTCATCACAAACACATGAACAAGCAGGTGAACTAATATCAATCAACTCAATATGGGTTTCATAAGAATTCCAAAGACCAGCACACAAAAGACGGTTGAGGTACAGAGAAGAGTAAATGATCATTCCAGCAACTTTAATATGGTACTTATGGTTATTAAACTGTAAATCCTTGAATTTAACCTCAAGATGTCACTGTTGATTGTTTTCTAGAGTAAAACAAATAGTAAATACAATAACAGGTGTGAAAAATCTTCAACCTTCTTCTTGCCTTTGAGAAGAAATCACTTCATGCATGTGTGTCCTCTGTCACTGCCAGGCAAAAGGCAATAGTCAGAATCACTGTACTTTCTTCAACAACACATTGACAGCTTCCAAGGGGTTGTAAACCTGACCATCAGAATTTTTGATGAATATCCAGCTCAAACTTTTTTGTGCAGTCATTTTCAAGGCCTTTTAACATTACATCTGATTTATAAAAACACAACTTATAATTACTGTAGGTCAAAACTGAAGAGTTAGTACGTATACATTCAACTTATATGTCTGTAACGTGGTGCAAATAAAAGACTACTCATCCTGTTAAGCGTGAATGTGTGGCTACAGTGAGTTTGCAGCGCCACCTGGAGGCAGTAAAGAGGATTTGTTCCCATAGATTGTAACAGTTTTTTTTTTTTTCCAATCTGATTGGTTCAGATTACTTTCAAATATTCACAAACACAGATGTGAAACTGCCATTTAACCTCAACATTGTGTACAAATGTCTCCCTCAATGAGGGTGATTGACTGTTGATTTGATAGTATGAACAAAATGATCTTAATTAGGCCTGCCACCTGTGTGTGTCCTGTGCATACTGCGGGCATCTGTGAAACACTGGAGTGCAAAGTCAATGCTTCTCAAGAATTGTGGCACAAAGAGAGAAAAAGGTCAGAGGAAAGGGATCTTAGGACATGGCCCCCGATGGGGGTCAATGTATAAAGAAAGGGCTAACATCATGAGAAGGAAAAAAAAAGTCAAACAGTTTTAGAGAGCAGCCAGCCATGAACAATGAGCCTTTTACAGCAAAGATCAAATGTGGGGAAAAGAGGCTGGTCGTGGTAGACAGCTCTTGTGTAGTGATCCAACGTGTGCCTTCCCCCAGTTTGTGTAAAGTACAAATCCAGGCAGAGAGTGATCTGTTCTCTAAAGCCTGGGGTTGTCAAGGCTTATGTTGACTGAGGGTATGAAGCTGAAGAGATGTCCTGATGTTCAGTAGTCTTCCACCCAGCCATTCTCCTGGATAAAAGCATCAATCACTTCCTTCATGGCCAGGTTTGGGATGAGCTGGTCCTGGGTCAGTGGACTTCTAGTGACTGGGTCAAAATGACCCACTCGCTGAACAGGGGAAAAATACAATGTTGACAATATAATTTGAGTGCATATGATTAATAATGGGAACAGTATACCCTTACATTTATACATTACATAATTCGAAATCAGAACTAGTTAAGAATTGCATAATTAAACCGTCTTTAAACGAAGCTCTAGTTTCAGATGTGAATTCACCTGTAGGTGCTCCTCGATGTCCTTGCGATCGTAGGTGATTCCACTGGGTGTGATGCAGGGCTCCCTCATCAGCTCAAAACTGATTTTACCACAGAGGTAATCTGGGATCTCCCGTTTCTGCAGCAATTAAACAAAACCTTTTAACCACTTCAAAGAAATACTTTTTTTAATCTAAAAATTTAATCAGATTTTAAAGCCAGTGTTAAAATAGTGACAGCCTGCTCTCATTACACTGTCATACAACCTTTTTCTGTAGTTCTGTTCTTCAAAATGTGGTAGCAGCGAACATTTATTTAGATAATTCTATAGTTTAAGAAAATCATTTGAAAAGGTATGTTATGTATTTTATGTCATATTTTAAATAATTTTGCAAGGTTATCCATACCCTCACAATAAAATGCCATAAATGTGCTTCATTCACAGTAGATCTGAATGGACACAACTAAATGTTTTGATACTTACTTTTCTCTTTTCGTCCACCTGAGAGAACAGCTCATCCATGTCCATTAGGTACTTGTCCTAAGTATATCGAAGTTTTTTTTATCACCAATTACATGCACGTTTCATTTTACTATTTAATAAAAGACAACATATAAATTAATAATAGTTACAAACTTGAATATTTGAAAGACATACATGTTTTGTGGCAATCTTTGTAGCATCACTGCTGTTTTGATTGTCATCCTGGTTTTTTCTGTACTCTTCTAGTTCTCTGCATAACATAAAAATTATCAGCAGAGGAATTGATCTAAACTATAGTCTAAATGCAGCAAGTCTGAGATGTCCCAAAGCTGTATCCCAAGGCTCACCTCTCCTTCTCAGCTAGAATGAGTTTAGTCAGATAAGCATGCAGCTCATTCTCCTGGTTAATTCGTTTCTCTTCAATGCTGTTCCAGCGTTTCTTCTTGGCAATGCGCAAAGCACTGGGAATGTCATCTCCAAAGTTAAGCCTTTGTTCTTTAGCCAGGTTGTAAGCTGCACAAAAACAATAAAATAAAAGCAATATTGAATTAGCTCCAAAATGGTAAGAGCTATAGCAGCAACATCTCAAACCAGTGAATAGTATTTACATGTACAGTAGTATAGTATTATTATAACTTGCAGCATAGACACCATAAAAGAGAAAAAAAAAATTTATGATTGCCACAATGCTTTTAATTTAAATTTTTATTCTGACCTTTCTGCAGGTTCCCAATGGCTTCATCATAGTTTTCAAGCTCCAAGTGACACTGGCCCAGGAAAAAGTGAGCCTTGACTGACTGACTGTCTAGCTCCAAAGCATGCTTACAGTCTGCTAGAGCTTTGTCATACTGCTGCAGTTTCACATGACAGAGAGCTCTGTTAGTGTAGTACACTGCCACTGAGGGATTACGGTTCTAGAAAGAGAAACAGACATTTTAGAACAATTATAACCTTTGCTTTGAAAGAATCAAAGGTTCATTGACATTTATTGAAATGACATCAATACTAAAGGTATCTTAAGAGTATATCATAGAACCTACACTTTTGCGATAAGATACTCACTATAGCTTTGCTGTAGCATGTAGCAGCCTCCTGGTACTTGCGGCAGAGGAACAGTCGGTTACCCTGCTCCTTAAGCTCCTGCGCGGTTGAACTCTTCTCCGGGCTGCCGGCCATCTTCTCCACCGGCTCCGCGGGGCCCGCCTCGCCCTGCTTCCCTATCCTGTTCCCCGTCTCTTCGGCTGGCTTTAAGACAGGTTTTAAAATATCCCGTCTCTCCAAGATTTCAATAACTGCAAGACATATAATGCGTGTTATGTCACGTCCAGCTCCACATGTCACTGCAAGGCATCTGCAATGCGCGTCTAAACAGTGCTGCAGCCTTTGATTACACCCAAGAAGCACTTGTTTTATTCGCTGACAGAAGCAAGCACGAGACAGAAAAATACAGCAAAGCAGCTGGACACCAAGAATTAGCAATAGATGTGACAGAAACCACAAGTGACTAAAGACGCAACGCTGCTAGATGCCTGACTATATGATTATATGATGAAATAGCAATCGCTAGCTATTGATTAGCTTTAAATGGAACATGGTGAGATGGGCACGAGAAAAATAATTATTGGTGCACAATGGTTATTACTTTATATTATTAAACGGGTGTTTCAGGAGCTCAGCAGCCGAGTGCCAATTTAATTAATTTTAACTTCAGACAAGAGATCGCTGATCAAAAATCTAAGCTGATTAGCTAAACTAGCATGCTAATTTAAACTATGACTTGTACCTTAGCTCTACCTTGCACGTGCTTTAATAGCATATTTCAAAAACTGTGTGGATTGCGAAATAAGATGTCATTTAGCTATTAAAGACGTCCAAAATCATATTTTTACATCGCTCTGCAACAACAGATATGCAACTTAGCTAATGCTAAGTTAGCTGTATTTTTGTCTGTTTTTCGTTGCTGATTTTTGTTCTTTTTTCAAAACCCTGAACATGTTTAAAAGCATACTGCGTTAGATTATTACCTTATTAAGTAATGTTTACAAATTGAAGCGAAAACGTGGGTTATATCAAGCGATATAAAATCTTTGATCAGATATTTTGCTTCACCCGAACTATGGCCATGACAGGTTGTTGTTGTACAGACGTCATGTCATTACGCGACGGCTACGGAAGCCGACAAGAGCTAAAATAAAATAAAGCCGACAATACCTAATGCTAAAATCAGCTTTAAACCAGTCCGATGTATTATATATACAAATAGTTGGTAAAACAATTTTCTAACTGGTTTAATGGCTACTGTTTATTTGTATTTCTGCCATGTATTTACAGAACGTTAGAGCAGAGCAGAGAACTAAAAAACTTAAAACTACATACGGCTATGGAGGGCGCTCTAGGACACGTAACCGATGTAACTACTGCTTGTGCAAACACTAAAAAATGTATTCTGTAATCATATCTTAATCTTTTTTTATTATGTTTCAAAAGAATGGTCTTTGATATTATATTTTCTAATCTCCATCATTTTTATTTCAGAAACTTAGGAACAGGAACATTGTAGTTTAAAGTTAAGGTCTGTGTTGGCAGTGGTAGAAGTTGCTGTGTAGCGATTACCATTAGAATGCACAAAGTCTTCACTTTATGCTTGCAAAATGTATCTTATAATTTCTTATTTTATTCTGGCCCGGGTCATCCCACCCACAGAGAGATTTAGCCACACACAGACTGATCCATAGATGACCTCCGCACACCCAGAAGCCTTTATATGAAAAACGCTTATCATTCAAGTTTATCCTCCGAAGAATTAGCGAGGCTGTGACTATAGACAAAGTCACTTTAATCCCAGACTGTCAGGTCCCTGTGAAGCTGCTGCACAGATATCAGTGGGTGAAGATTAGGGCACATCCCCTGTGTAAACAGTGTTGGGGCGACTGATGTGCCGCAGAGCCACCAGCACTGTGTGTCCCCAGCTGTGTTTACCAATCTCTGCCACTGTGTTCCTCTGATCCCACAGAACACCCCAACTAACCCCCTGGAGTTTAAGAAAATATTTAAATTAAATTTCAATTAAGAGATATTCAGCACATTTGGCACATTATTTGTAATTACATACCCTTGGCCTTTTCCTGGTTTTTATTTCTTAAAATACTTTAGAATTAAAATAATGTTTCAAGTAAGTTATCACTGCATAAATGCCTGCTAAAAATGTACATTAAAATACTGAAATCAGTCATCTAAAATGCTTGAGTAATTGCAAGGATAAGGGATTACATGCTTATTGAACATGGCTCTCTTTAGAAAAAAAGGTTAATATGAGACACTTTGTAGAAACTGTTTGAAGTATCCACTGTTTATATTTAAACTAGTCCTCAACAGTTATCCTTGGCCAACCCGATCAACTCCAACTGCTGCCCCTGCACCAGCTGGCTGACACTCTCATCACCATGGAAACCAGACCAGGAAGTTGCCCGGCTCCTCTGGCACAGCTGAAAAGCTGCTACTTCCTGATTGATTCTGCTCTTTCTTTCTGTCTATGTAGTCGTTTTCCCATTTGGCAGTGGTCTCTGTCGCTTGGCGCCAATGAATCTGAAAAGACAGAAAGACTGAACACACTCTCTTTTGCGTTAAGGGAAGCCTTAAGTTCAACTGGCTAAAACAAAAGCTGTATTTATCCACAGTGGTGGCCCTTTGTTTGGGGGCTTGCTCATTTAGAGAAGGGAAAAGGCTCATAGACTTATTGCAGTTTGTTCAAGTGGAGCTGAATGAAACATGTACAAGAGAAGAATGGGTTTACTGTCTCAGTAAACAACAATAGAAATGCAGAGAAGGGTTCTTGGTCAGGGTTAGTTTGAACTGACAACACAGGCTTAATGCATAAAACGCATGTTTGCCCTTATCTGAATCAGATGTGGTATACAAATTTTTGTTACCATGTTCAGAATATTTTACATTTTGAGCTCACCTTGTAAAATTTATGATCTTGTAAAATTTACAATCTTGTAAAATTTTATTGAAGCTGTATTATTATTTAGCCTTAATAACAATTATTTTAACAATTATTATTAATTTTTTTAGTTATTTTTATTAAATCTGACTTGTGCAAAAAGACTGCAGCTGCACATAAAACTCAGTTTATTGTCTCTTATGTCCCTGCCTCACTGTAAGATGTACAACCACCTTTTTTGAGATATGACAGCCGACTTTTCCCACGACAACACGTCTTTTGTCTGCGACATCCGAAATTGTACAGTGTAGACCATGCTTCAAATCAACAATATATTTTTTTCCAACACATAGCCTTGATATCAATAAAAGTTATAGCCTGTAAGTCATTGTGATGGTTCCCAGACTTAAGAAAGTAATTTTCTAGATATAGTGTGCTGAAGTCACCACATGCTGCACTATGTAACTCTGAGTGATGGGGCAGGCTACCATCTGATGAGAACACATTTCTCGGCAGATCAACATAACTTTCCACACATCTGATATATATAGAGGCGTAGCAGATGTGAGCAGCAGCAGTGCAGTTGGCGACAGTCGGTTTAAAGTAAGCTTCCCAATGTTCTTGCTTCTAACTTTCCGTACTAACAAGTCGACTTTTTGGGTTCAGAGTTAAATGACTGACATCCTGATGCTAACCCTGAGGCGTTAAGAGAAAGACTCAATGATAACCAGAGGTCAGAGGTCATGTACACGCTCTGATTAAGCCTGCTGACAAAAGCAGGGGGGTGGAATTACACATCTCTTGTCTCTGCTAAGGGTAATGTCAGACACTAGAGTCACATGGACAGTGAGGTTAGTTTGATTTTTGTTTATTAATACGCTCATGTGCATTTGAGTTATTCTCTATGTAACAAATTATTGACACCGGTTGTCACGGTTACTTTCAGTAGCTTACCGAAAAAGCATATTCATATCAAAGTGTTTGTTTTTGGAACGTGCGGATGTGTCCAAAAATCCTCCACACACTGGGGGCTTAACAGCACTGGGGGTGGAGGAGTCTGCCGCTGTCATACAAGTGATGGGGGAGCACTTTTTACAATAGACATTCTGGAGGGAAACTCCAGGGATGCAGAGGAAAACCCAAAGTACCAGCTGCAGCTCATGCCATAAAATTTTGAAGTTGATCATTAAGTTCTGTGACTCTAAACACCCCTTGGACACCCTCTTTTTATTAAGTCGGCCTTAACAGCAGATCTCAAAAAGGCAAATTTTTTTTTTTTATATATAATAATATTCGCATGTCATTGCATTTCTAAGTGAAAAGCAAGCATTCTGCTGGAGCTCATTTAATTCCTTACTGCTGACAAATCAGTGTGTTTTTTCACAGAAACTCAATGAGGGCCATTCCAGGAGTGAGCGCAGCCAGCAGGGGCACCACAACTTACTTTTACTCCCAGAGAAGTCCCCATCCCCCCCTCTGTGTGTCCCTACATCTTTAACTCCCCCCAGCGTCCCCTCAGGTCATGCTCTCTGGGGTCACCGAGCCCCACCCGGGCGGTCCCCAACCCCCCCCCCCAAACATAATGTGCTCCGGGCTAATTGTGTCGGTCTAAATGTGATTACACAACTCATTTTATAGGGACTTGGTTACCTGTTTGATACGGACATAGTAGAATTCAAAGAGTTGTGTTTAAAGCTTAGCAAAAGTTTTAAGGTAACATTGAGAGAGGGTGCATCTATTTTACCGACTTGATCCCCATGTTAATGCAGCCAGTGTAGTTAAGTCTCACATTTCATTTAATAAGAATTTAATGGAGAATTAAACACTGCATATATTTTCTTTTTTCATTCAATATTCTGCAGTGATCAGCTGATTCCACTACAACATGCTCCAAATAGTAACCTTTCCTAAAGCTAGAGTCTTAGCTCTAAAACTGAGGAGGGTGCAGCTGTGACTGTGATGTTGATCATGCTATGTTTTTTGGAGAAATTGTTTTGCCTACAAACTATAAACTATAGTTCACCGTGTTGGCCCGGCCTTCTACAAGAGTCCCATGTTCTAATGTGGCCCATGGGGAATATAATTGCCCACCCCTCTTCTAGAGGCAATAAGACTGAAGAACTCTTCCCCATGGCCTCCACTGTAGGCTGCTGGATCTGAGTGTTTTACTGATTTTTTTACTCATGTCTTGAGAAAATGACAGTCAAAAGTGTCATGAGAAAATGACAACCTTGTAAACCCTGTGTAAACTAAACTATGAAACTAGCTGCTTTATACTAATCCTTTGTATACTACACTTTAAAATCATGCCAGCAGGATGAGAGTGATCAAATGTAACAGATTTATGCAAATTGTGAGCTGATTATAAATTCAGGAGAGATTAGAAAATACTCAGACATTAGCTAATATAATGAAAGTGTGTGATTGGCTTAAAAAGGACACAATGTCAGATCCTCATCAGAATGATGTTTAAAGGGACCAGGTTTTGTCTGAACCAAAAAAAAGTTAAATATGCGTTTATTCTAACACATATTTAGCCTTGTCTCAATTGTGTCTCAAATTGAAATGAATTCAACCCCTCCAAATGATTTATTTATTAACATCAATATTGTGATAGGCTAGAACACTACACTATAGACACTGATAATGAGACTATGTTAACTTTTATTACAATAATCCGTAACAAAATCTCCCACAAAAGACATGCACCTTATATTTGTGCACTAGTGAAAATGTAAAGGATCTTATTTGAGGAGAACACAAAGTGAATTTAATATTGACTGGACTGCATATTGGAGTTTTTTGGTTCACATTTCATGTCTTGCTGGTTTATAGGCAGTCAAAAAGATGTATCTTCTCTCCTCTTTCTTTAATGAAATGCGCATTTGTCATTCCTCTGAGTTTTTTTTTCTTTTTTGAATGGAACACTTTACTCTTCCTGCAACAATCCAACTATTTGTTTGTGATGTAAAGTTGCTGAAAGCTGCTTGGCTGATCCCAGAAGTGTGTAGTCGGCAGATCCCAAATTGAAAATAATCAGATCAGTGCGAGGGGTTTGACAAATGACCAATGACAGGCACTGGACCCTAAAGAATGGGAGGGGTCAGGGCCGGGGGACAAAGGTTAACTTTTCAAAACCGCTCAATCGAAGTGCCATTAAATTCCATTTTTGTGTAATGTCTTTGCGCGGTTGTAGAAAAATCAGTAGGTTGTGGATTCCTGCAGAGGAGGATTGTATCTTTAACTTTTAAAGCAGGCATATACTTATCACAGTGCAGTGTCCCAAACTGCAACAACCAAACCTGCAAAAAAATCACAAAGGATTTAAGTGTCTAAATTAAGTAAAGCTTTTACAGAGTTACCTTTTTCAGTTCATTATAACCAGGCCGGCCACATCATTTGTTAGGTGTCATCTAGTGTTAAAGCTGCAAGGGGGGCTTTTTCTTCAGAACTGTCACTTGTGGTTAAATTAACCTGACTGCACAAAGTTGAGCACCAGACCAACACAAGGGTTTGGGTCTGGGTTTATAAACGCTAAAATAGTGTGGATACATGGATGCTACTGAAAATTCTGCATAATACAACAGTAACAATAGTCAACATTCAGTGTCAAATAAAGTTTTTAGTAAATGGTGCAGTCAACACAGATATGATCTCATTCGAGCGCTGAGACGGTGTTTGGAACTGAACGTCTTTGTGGTTGACCATTAATCAGAGATGTCTGTTATAGTGTGTGGAACTATAATCAGTCTTAAACTAAGTATCAGGGACCCACCAATGTGGTACGTGTATCTTTTCCTCAAACCTGTACTAAAATACCGGTCCAGCCTCCCGTGTCGCTGTATAATTCCATCTGCAGTGGACCCTTAAATTGTTTTGTTGCTATTTTTTAAGGATTTTGCCTCTGTGTGTGTGTTATCTCATGTGTAAATTATGTCGTCTCTGGGGCGTCTTGTCTCGAGCTTTGTTTTCCTACGCCTGCCGTCCAAATTTCCATCACAAACATGTCGCCCTCGAGTGACCCTTGGCTTTCTGTCGGTGAAGAGGCCCTGATTAGCTCCAAATCTTCAAGTCCCCTGCTATGTGAGTATCTGTGTGTGTGTGTGTGTGTGTGTGTGTGTGTGTGTGTGTGTGTGTGTGTGTGTGTGTGTGTGTGTGTGTGTGTGTGAATCATTTGTGCATGCATGAATGTGTTTCATTGACGACTAGCCTCCGCGCTCTAATTATTCCAGAGTTCCTCTTTTTTTGAATCCGCTGTCTCACTCTTGTGCACTTCCTCAGCTGGGCAGCTCGACACAGCTCGGTGCAGAAAGAAACCGGACTCATTCAGCGTTTTGTGTCTCTTTTATCCATCCACTTCCTCTGGGGATCAGCTTTTGGGGCTCGATACAAAATTAAAGGAAAACACACTCTGTCAATATTTATTGCATTCCTTGCAGAGGAGTCCTCAAAGCAGGAAGTGCATAGCAAAAGACAAATAGATTAAAACTCAGGAGCTGTTATTGCGTTAATCAACCAGAAGATATTATGACCGCTTTATGGATTCAAAGGTTTTAGTCAAGAATCTGTAAACCGACTGCTCTCTGTCTGTATATTTACAATTTTATTTTCAGGTAGTGATGTGTGGCTACTAGCTAACTACAACTCACAAAATAAAAACACAGCATGCAGCTAGAGTTTATTTTAAAGCCAGAGAAAACTTGGGTTTGACTTGGATTTCTAAGTAAAAAGTCAGACAGAGCTCCTCTAAAAGCTATCATCATGTGATTTCCAGTCACTCAATTCATAAGAGATATAGGTTAGATAGAGGCATAAAAGTTGCTTAGACAAAAGATCAATTATTAGATCCACAAAAGCTATGTTTTTGCTTTGTGCAAGAAAATAACATCTACAGTACAGACAAACACCCAAAATGACATCCGCCAGTTTAACCCACCAGATGTGGAACAAGCAGCAGGTTTTATGTAATAACTCAATTTTATATTTTGATATAGTTTCAAGCACAATAACTATTACAAGTTTATGTGTTGTGTCTGAATAGTGATTGCTTTAAGTTAAAATTCTATTCAATGCTTTATTGCCAGACGACTGAGTTGTTATGGATTTATTTGGTGTGAACTGTGCAATAACAGAAACATATACACTCACATTTACCACAGCAATAAGTTAAAGAAAAAAATAAAAACAGCATGAACATCAGTAAACCCAATCAATAACCCATTTAGATGGGTAAGACCTGCATATATAAGTTAAATTAAGTTCTAGATAAAGTACCATCTACAATAAAAACGATATATACAATGAAACATAAAAGGTTTAAATGTTCTAGGGTTTTAAGGAAGCGGACCGCACTGGGATATGTCTGGTTTGTTTTGGTCTTTATGCTTCTCAGTCTTTTGTGAGAGGGCAGAGAATTAAAAAGTCAGTGTGCCAGGTTAGACGGGTCTTCTAAAATCATCAGAACTTTCTTTTCCATTCAGGCCTCATAGATTTCAGACTGAGCTGGAAGTTGTTTTTCACAACTCAGTTATTCCGAAAATACTCTCCACAGCTGCTTGATAAAAAAATATGACAACCTTTTGTTTTTGGCACAGGTGTTTGTTTGTCCATTTAAAGTTAGCCTTTATTTTAAAACCCAGGAACCTGTAGTAGTAGTCCACCTGTTGCACTTAAATATTGTTGCGTAACCGGGGAGAGTGCTCCTCTTTTTTTTTTTGTGGAAATCCACCACTAATTCATTGGTTTTGCTGACATTTAGTTAAAATAACCACTGCATGACCATGTTAATAGATGTTCATAATGTCAGCAGTGTTTCCACATACTCTTTCAAGATACAATTTTGAAAATTCCTGAAAAGAAAGAAATGTTTCACAAGGAAAATCCCTCTATGCCATTCTTATGTCCCTCTAGAACAATGTGTAGGTTATCTGTAACACACAATGCCTTTAATGAGTTGTAGTTTTCAGCATCTTTATTCATTTTTGTCTTGTTTTGAAGTAACGCAGACCATTGTGTAGGTTTAAACTGAAAAGGCATTTGTGTGGACGTGGCCTTAGCTGAAACCATAATAAAGGCTGAATCTCATTGGGCCCCACCTGTTGTATACTTTCAAATCCACCTGTTATCACGAGGAGGTCCAGAGCGGTGTGGCGCTGTACCTCAGGGGCATGTGATGTGATACCCCTGTAGTGGGAGGTGTGGGTTAACGCTGGGGGCTGGGGGCTTTACTAAATTAATGGAGTCGGGAAGGAAACACTACATTTTGGCGGTTCCCTCAAGGCTCTCTGCTCGCCTCAAACAAAGACTGGCCCTTTTGCTACAGAAGTATACATTTTGAATAGACAGGTTCCATTGATGAAAGCAGGGGAGGGGTCGGTTGGGGGGTGCAGGTGCGGGACGAGGGAGGTGGAAGGTGGGGGTTAACACCACGTGCAGAGGCATTTTAAAGATGAGATCCAAAACGGGGCAAAGAGATGAACCGCGGGTCAGGGAGGATTCAAAAGGGAGCTGATGACAAACGCTATGTGAGATAAAAGATTATTCAGATGGGGATGTCCAATTATAGCCGCTGTGGGACCCTATTCATACACTTAAATTGTTGTCCAAAAGGCAAAATGTGAGGCCTTTTAGATTGGGTCTAAAGCCAGAAGAATGAACTTTTAATCACTTGGCGGTGCTCTAATCTAAATAGACTCCAACTTGATTAAATGTGTTTGTTTTTGTCAAGATCAAACTTCAGCTGTGTCAAGTAATGGTCTATGTAGTAGATCTTATTCTGCTGCCACCATGATTACAAAATCTATGTAAGAAAAGTTTAAGAACAAAACCATATGACCAAAAAAAAAAAACTGGTATAGGCCAAAGCTTAGTCTTGTCTCTTGTTACAAACTTCACAACGACCAGCTTTGGAGTCGTAACACACACATAATAACTTTATCACTCGTGTCGATCAATCCTAAACTTGATCCAAGAGATTTATGGCCTTCAGCTGAGATTGTCACCTGCTGCTGAGTGTTTGTTTTCTCCCTCTGATACGGGGGAAATGTGATGCCGTGTGATGTTCCCGCTCAGTGAGCACAGGGCAGCGACCGCGGAGCAGGTTAGCAGCGTGAACAGTGCAGGGTTTGTGCCTGAGGAGATAGCCACAGGGTCACCGCATCGGCATGTGTCTATTGTCTTCATCAGCTTCATCAGACGTAGAGGAGGGGGTTTAAACTTTAAAGTCCCTGGAGACGACTCAGTGTGTCTGTGTGTGTTTGTGTGTGTAGGAGGATAATTGTATTCTGCACAGCCCAGGGTGACCCCTGACCACGCTCAGTGCTCCAAGCGGGATTCGATGAGGAGAAGGAGGAGGTGCTGTTCAAATGCAGTCAGGCAGCAACAGGATGAGTGGACATACATTTTTATTTATTTTACTTTTCTACATTGAAGCAGTTTCTTTCATTGTCTGAGTTAATTACATTCTGTGTGATTTTTCCCTCAGCATTAAAAATGTGAGAAAACCACAATGATTGACATCCCATGATTGAAAAATATAAATATCTTAGAGTTGTTGAAAGCGGTTGTTTGTGTGAAAAAAGATTGTAGCGTAATTAAAAAATGTTAATTTAGTGGGTTTCAACAAACAGTCTTGGTCACAATCTATAGCAGTGGTTCTCAAAAACAGGGTCAAGACCCACAAACAGGTCACAATAGATTTTTGTTTGGGCCGCCAAAAAACTATAAAATAAAATGACTGAAATAGAATTCAAATTAATTAAATAGCATTAGAAAAGAATAATATTAAAAAAAGATATTGTTTAGCCTTTAGAAAAAGGTTGGGGAAATGCTACTATTTAAATAGGGTCTGCTCTTTGACTGAATTAAACTTTTAAAAACACACAAGTACAGTAGTGCAGTCCAAAGAAAATTCAAATAACCGTCTATGAATTGTACTAAAAGCAACCGCTCAACTTTTAACCCACACTAAAAAAGACTAAGCATATGACTCTGGTTTTAAAGGACCTGCACCGGCTGCCCATTGGTTTTAAAATTAATTTAAAGATTTTACTTTTAAACTTTTTAATGTCTGGCCCCTGGGTACAGACAGAACTACTATCCCCTTCTGCTATAAACATCTGTATCCAGAGTCTAAAATATTTTTTGTTTATATATGAGTTTAAAGGAACAATAGTCCTTCTCAGATCGACTTCTCAAACTTGTGCTGCTGTCGTGGCCGCCAAGATTATGCATGTGCCTTGACCGCCAAAATATCGCCCTTTGTATCGAGCTCCATTGTATCCAAATCAGGCCATTCAAATGTGGATGTGGTCGAGGGCCGCAACATCTGTCTTTCCTATGGACAAACGTAAAACACTATACCTATTGTCAATTTTGGAGGGATCCTGCTCCTTGTTAAGTTTCCCTCCAAATTGATCCGGCCAATTAGAGCTGAGTGCGGGGGGTGGGTGAGGGTAAGCCAAGACAGACAGGGAAGAACCTCTGTCTGACCCCCGGCTGGGCTCCAACAACACCCCCCAGCATTAGCATAGCACCACTGGGCCGCTGATAACAATACTCTCATCTGGATTACCAACAGCACCATCAGGAGACCACTTTTAATTGCTGTTAATGAGAGCCATAAAGTTGAAGTAAAAGCGGCTGGGGAGGCTATCTTCCATGACGACAAACAATGAAAATGAGTTTCCCTCCAAAAAACAAGACAAGCCTAACTACACACAGACCTGCTTTTGCAAATCAATCCCCTGCCCACCCACTTAATGAGCACTAATAACACAATCCAACATTTCGTTTGCTTCAGTGTGGCCTCAGTGCTGAGCTTTGTAGTCCAAATTTAGCCTCTGACCACAACGGGAACTTCCTGCACATTCTGCGGTCGCGTCTGCTGCTCGCAATCAAGCTGTCAGAAATAAAAAGCTCATGTTTAAAAAAAAAAAAAAAGTCTGTTGATCCTAGAGCTAAACTATTTCCTGTGTGTGCTTTCAAACACTGGCATGTAAGAATGAACACCAAACACATCAGGTCAATGATCACACTGTTGACGCTGTAGTTGTTTAAAGTCAGCTTCGGTCCAGTGATACTATCATTATCTGTTTAGGCTGAAGATAAGGCCTTGACTTTAAGCTCTTTGTCATGATAAAAATCTAATCACACTCACACTTTAGGAATCTGGCATTTCAGATTGAGACTTATTTAGTGCTTTTAAGAATTATCTCTAAACTTAAAACAAATAAATAAATGTTTCAATTGGAAAAGATGTGGGAAAGTAGCAGCCAAACTGAGAAGACATTGCCAAAATGTATTACTCCAAACTATATCCATGACTTTTTAATCGTGACAGGACAAAGCACAGAGAGGGTCATTTTTTAACACCTGCAGCTTCTTCCCTCTCTTTTTGCTAATGAAAAGTCCCCAGGGCACCCAGCTGTGACCTTTGACCCCAGACACTATAATTAGGTTTTAGATGGAGTTGCTCAATACAAAGAGGGGTGCACGATGAAGAAAACTTAAAATAAAGAAGATGTGATAATATACGAGCGATGGAGGAAAACGTGAGCCCATAAAAAGAAGTGTGTAGGAGATTAACGCAGATTTATTGCATGTGTAAAGTGAGCCTTAATCTCGTTTGCCACAAGGTAAATCATGGGATAATTCACATAATCCATTTGATTTATAACAACATATGGGTTGAATTTTAGTGCAAAACTTATATGTGACATCCCTACGGAGGAGATTAAAGCACACTTGAGCTTTGAGACAGTGGGGCTAAGTGATCTATTACATGTTTAGGAAAGCATTAAAGAGCATTCTCAGGGTGTCTCTGCGCATTTCCAGCTGCGTTTGCTATCAGCCTCATCTTGGCCCTGTGTTTATCTGCTGTAGGGCCCTGCTCTTGTTTTGGGTTTCCCACTGGGCTTTACACCAACACACACATTCACACAAGCGACAACTAGACAAACAGACATGAGAGGCACTGAGAGAAATGTACTGTCATACAAATAAACACGTACACAATCGAGACCCTGAGAAAGTGCAATGAGAGAGCAGGTGTCAGTTTTCACATGTGGCTCTCATGAGGGCGGAAAGGGTAAATCATAGTTTTGGCCACTGCTGGACTCTGAGACGGAGGAACGGGGACCACTCAGCAGCACACAGAGGTGGGAAATAAACAACTTTACTGGTCTCACTAAGTCAACACAAAAACTAATGTGAGACTGACTTGTGCAATCAACAGGGAGATACTGGCAATTGATATGACTACAAATAATTACACACTTACTGACAGCATAAGCTATTCCTAAATAAGGAATTAATAATTGCCTTATAAGACGGAAATGGTTAGAATCCTCTCTTAATTTATTTGGGGTAGTTGTCACCTCCGTTTTCAGCATTAGATCGGTAAATAAATATACTTTGAAATAGATAATTTACAAAACCATGTAAAATATTTGACAAGGAGCCAAATATTATGTGCATTAAAATAAAATGAAACATGGCTAAAAAAAAGAATGAGACATAAAACTGATTCATGGGGAACTCAGTCAGGTGTAATGGGTTTTTGAGACATTTCCACTAACGTAAGTAAATGTGTCAGTTTCCCATGACTACTCTGGCATTGACCAAACAAAACCAAAGACACAGTGCAATCCTGGAAGAGGGCCATATTTTCTGTGATCCTGAACATGTGTAGGTAGATTACGAGAGACTCCTGCCAGGGTCTGAGGTCTCATTACCAGCAGATAGATGACTCGGTGCAGGAAAACAAACAATAGTGATGTCAGATCAACTGGATTAGCACTGAGGTGCCATGGGAAGATGCCGAGAGGGATGGGAACAGAGGCATCTTGGCTTCTCAGCACGGGTCAGTTTGTTACAAGGAACATTTCAGGTCAAATTTTGCCCCCATCATCAGCACTCTAAGAGGCTTCTGCCTACACCATACAGTATATGCAATACTGTTACCATCACATGTAAACTAGAGAAAACAGTAGGGCCTAATACAGAACCCTGGGGTACACCAATAAACTGTTATATACTACTACGTGCTGGTGCACAAAACCAAGTTTACTATATAACTTGGATAAATAATATATTTTACTACTATGTTAGGTAAAAAGAAAAAAATTAGGATGTGGAATACCCTCTAAAAGTTTTTGGATGCAATTTTATAAATAATAAAATGCATCTATACGTTTATAGATGAAGTATCCAACTTGTAAAGGACCTCTTTGTGCCCGAGAGAGTGTGAGAATGTCATGGTCCAGTAAAAAAGTCGTAACACCACACTGTCAGTACACCATCTCTGCGTAGACACACACACAGACACATACAAAATGGTACAGTATGCAGAGCAAATAGACACAGCACTAACAAATACATGCAAACTCTTGTAGGCCTGTTTGAAGACGCTCTTATTGGCGGGACAGTGAGAACGCAGAGAGAGGTCCAGAGATGTGGGAGAGACTGGTTGAGTGGTTACGGTATGAGGACAAACAGACTGAGTTTCGTTACAGTCAAAGATGGCATTGTTCTGACGAGGAAGGGAAACAGCAGGTCTGGGATTTCACACACTCAGACTGGCCTTCAGTAGCAACTGCATGTGTGATTGCAGCTCATTGCACGGATACATGCAGTGTGGTATTTCTAATGTATAACGGAAGGGCTTTTGTGTCACAGATATGTTGATACAAGCTTGATGGAGCGTTCATGGTCAGATGTATTAAAGGTCTGAACCTAGTTTTGTTTTCTTTGATTAAAATGGTTAGCAGGTTAACACTACTAACATTAATTTACTAAATTAAGCTAATTCTAATTAATCTCTTTATTAGAAACAATCAAACCCTACAGAGTGTAAGACAACTTTACCACTTTTTTTAATAGTATCTCAGCAGGGTGTGTGAGCTATTGTTTTCATCTACACATTTGAGTTCAAGAAAGCATTTCATGTGGACACGTGGATATTTTTAAAGCCCATAACAAACTCCAGGCACTAATGTATTCATATTTCTCTGACTGGGTCGCCCCGCTGTCAGTCTGCACGCTTTAAAGTCCACTGCTTTGAAACGCTGTGCAGTTGACAAAACTCAGTCCTGCGCAACACAATAAAGCAGCTGGATTTCTGCACATGTGCCTTTGTGTGCTTCTGAGGCCTTGTCATAACTCAATCATAGGGGCTAGACGTCCCAGTACACGTCGTCTTCTCAGAGTCACTGACTAGGGGAGATGGATGACAGCTAAAACACAAAAGAATATTTGATTTGGTTATAAATACCACAACATGAAAGAGTAGCCCAGCAGGCTAATGTGCAAAGGGCGATAGATGCAGGGGAGCTATATTCTGAACCTTTATCCTCACTAGACATAACAAAACAGATTTGAGAATCACCACTTGTCAAATGTTGTTCCTTTTTCACTTGTATTTACTGTGATTATGTCTCAGAAAGTAAAACTCTTTTTTAAGCACTATTTAAACTTTTCTCCCACCTGCATGCATTTTCAGAATTATTTTTTGACTCCAAGTGTGGTGGGTTTATTGGCCCCCTGCCAAAAGGAATTGACCTAGATATACCAAAATGTATCAACGCTTATGTGTCAGGTCTGTAACTAACTATACCTGGAAAAAAGAAAATCTATATATATATATATAACCTCAAACATTAACCTCACAAACCTACTTTAACCTACTGTGTCTTTAATAAACAAATACACGTTTAAATGCTATAGAAATGAAAGTCAAGTCTATCAGGTTAAACTAATTTGGGGGGAAACATTTAATTGGTTTGAGATGTGATAGCCTATTGATAATCTAATATTGACTGTGTAATATTTTTAGGTCTTATTTTATAGGTTTTGAAACGGCTGTTACCGTAGCCTATTTTAAGCAAACACATTTTGTGCTAAGTGTATTCTAAAGATAATGGGTCTATCTTGATCAGACAATAATGAAGTGGGTCTCCATGCTGTTACTCACGCGCTGCTCACACGTCCCTCCCCCTCCGCTGAGTGAGTGGTTTAAAGTTTCCCGTGCCGCAATCTGATTGGTCGCTGAAGTTTCTGTGTCGGGGGATAACTTCAGAGCCCTGCGTGCCCCTGGCGCACATCAACCGGGAGAGTTGAGAGACCAAGTAGATAGCAGAGTGAGGTATTCTCTTATCTAATACGGCGGGGTAAGAGGATACTCACGACTATGGAGTTTATCACGATTAGAGCGGTTTTATAGCGGAGTTTTGTTGGTGAGAGGTGTAGGTTTTGGTTTAATCCATCTGCGCATTCCTTTACTTCGCATCATTCTCTTCCAAAGATGTCTGCGTGTGGAGATTGGAATTACATCTTTTGGATTTTATTGGTTGTGTGCTTCGACGTGGCTTTATTACATTATACCGAGGACCAGTGCACCTGGAGAGGCAGGCAAGTATTTCTCACATCACGACATTATCAACTTTAAGCAACTGAAATTTGGCTTTAGGTGTTTCTTATCTGTTGTCATAACCCTTGACCTCTAGAAATGGACAATTCTTGTTAGAGTGTAACATGTTCAGACATGTCATTAGGGCCCTGCAGGGTTTGTCTGCAGGAGGCATGGACAGTCCAGACAGGCAGGAGACGAACGGGTTAAAGCTCATGCACCATGGAAACGCACTGTAGTTGTAACTAATCGGAAAGTGAAATTATGCATAATTATGTTAAATAGGTCAAAGATAACTATCTGGATATTACATACAAAAGTTTGGCTTTAGTTATCTCTTGGGAAAAAATTGTTTAGTTTACCATAACTCTATGCTTAATTTAAAGGATAGGCTACAGCAGAATTCAGGAAGATAATCTTTTTCTTAATTTCAATTGTCAATTTTTATTCGGCAATTTTAACTTACCTGGAACTAAGGATACATTTTAAGAGATGTTCGAAATATAAGGCTTGAAAGTCTAACTCTAAGCTGTTTTTCCTCTCCACAGTGGTTTGTCTCAGCTGCAGGGCAGTGTGGAGCAGATCTCCCTGCACTGCTCTGAGGGCACTCTGGACTGGCTGTACCCCAAAGGGGCACTAAGGCTTACCCTGTCACCCCGACTGCCCTCTGTGGCTGTGGGACCCGGGGGAAGCAGCTCGGGCCTCATCACCGCCTGTGTCAAGCCTTCAGAGCAGTTCCATGGGGCACAGCTGTATCTAGAGAGAGACGGGGTCCTGGAGCTGCTCGTGGGGGACCGACTGGGCTCATCTACTCCGCCTCGGGTGCGATGCTTCAGCCGGCTGCCTGGAGAGAAGGTGGCTCTGTTCTTGCAGGCCACACCACACCAGGATATCAGCAGGAGGATCGCATCCTTCAGATACGAGCTGAGAGGCGACTGGAGTGCGCAGGTTTCAATGGACCCCAGCCCTGTCAGCAGCGAAGGTGAGCGTCATATCAGGCAGCCATATTGGATAGGGCATGTTACGTTTTTTCTTCTGCTATGCCTTAGTTTGTAATGTTAGATCAGTCTTTTTTACTCCTATCTTTTTTGACTATTACATAACATTAAATGTGATGAACTATAATCCTATTCTTAAAAAAATTCTAATGTAGTGCATGTAGAGGTCACAGCAGTATTTGCACTTGCTCAAAGCCAACCACTGATTTATTTCAAAGCCTAAAATCCCCTCTGTAGATGATTCATGTCATAATTCATAGCAGAGCAGAGTGCATGGGAGGAAGTGGGCCAACTTTCCACCACAGCCTGTGGCCTGAGGAATGGCTGCTTGGGATTCAAAGGAGGGTTAGACTGGAGTGAAGTGGAGAGAGGAGGGGCACAAAAGCACAGTATGTGGGGGGGCTTTTTCGCTCCAGAGTCCAGAGCCCTTTGAATGAACATTCTGGGATTACTGCGGTCTCCTAGGCAACGTGGGGGAGGCCTGTGCCCAGCTGAGAGGCTCCCCTCTTTTGTTGGGCCGCCTTGCTGTGGGGGGGAGACTTGTCAGTAGGAGTGTGTGCCCCCTTACGCCACAGCTCTCTCCCACACACACTCATTAAGACTAAAGAGGAAGGAATCCCATTTATCAAGTTTTTTTCTTGGCAGGGACGAGACTGTGGGGTGGGTAAACCAAGGGGCCTCTAAAGAACCACAAGATGAACTTTAAAATGCCCCAACCTTTCCAATGCAGACCATTTGATTTAAATCTTCTCTGTGGCTTTAAAAAACTCCAAGAAGGTGCACTGGTTCCCATTTGAAATATTCCTTTCATATAATTTGTCAGGCTTTGGCACATAAAGGGAACTTTCTCAGAAGTGGCTTTGTGCTGCTCAAAAAAAAATCTTTTGAAGTTGCCTCCCCTTCCTCTCGGCCCGGTCAAAGCTTTGATGAGGTGTGACTGTAGACACCCAGGAAGGGTTTAGGAGAGGAGAAGGAGGGGCTTTAAATTGTCTGGTCAGGAAGCCCCTCACAGCTTCACTGCTCCTCCAGTAAACTGTAATAAAATAGAAAGTAGCAGCTGTCTGTTACTGTCACAAACACATTCCTAAACATATACCTGTATCCATAGTTAGCAGGGGCCTAGTAGCAGCATTAGCATATAACTACTATACCTGACTATAACCTATTCACTTTTATTTCTTCTACAGAGGCCTGCAGACCATGCAACAACACTGAGATATTAATGGCCGTCTGCACCAGTGACTTTGGTAAGTTACCTGTTTTTACTAAAAGGAAATGTTATTGTCACACTAAAACTCCCTTTCACTAATTCTAAAAGCAATACCATATTTTAACCAAACCACCAAATGGTTAGGATCTACAAAACACTTCCCTAAAACCGGTGCCCACAAATACTGTCTTCGGAAAAGGTGCAAAGGTTAAAGGTGAAATAGTAGCTATTCACACACCCTGCACATAGGACTCCCAAGAGAAGAAACTGTAGTGCTCTAATCCCAAAATCACCCCCTCCCTAAAAACGAGCATTGCACTAATCTGATTGAGTTGTAATGGGAGTTAGGAAAAGTTCTGCAGCCAACAAAAGTTAGGATTAGAGGTGGGCTTTGGGCCTTTGAACACGAAACTAACAATGCAGGCGGAACATTTTCAGTGTGACAGAAATGCTCTAGAAAAGATTTAAAAATGTATGTAGAAGAGACCTTTAAGAATTGGCCACAAATTTATCTAACCAGACTTTCCTTGCCCCACAGTGGTGCGTGGAAACATCCGCTCAGTGGAGGATGATGAAAACCTGCGAGCGGCTGTGATCAAGGTGAGCGCTACCAGAGTGTTCCGTCAGAAGTACACCCTATTCACCGGAAACAGTCGTCTGACCAGCCAGGGCGAGATCAGGACTTTGCTTCAGTGTGGTGTCAAACCAGGCCCCGGTAGCTTCTTGTTTACCGGCCGGGTCCACTTTGGTGAGGCCTGGCTGGGCTGCGCTCCCCGCTACAAGGACTTTCAGCAGGCTTACCTCAAAGCCAAAGCAGCACAGCAGATACCATGTGAGCTACCTATAGAATGAGAGTAAGACGGAGGCATCTTGTGTCTCATACGGAAGCAGCCGGGCCAAACCCAGCCCTGTCCCAGGTCATGGATGAAGCCACAGTGTCACTGCAGGGTGATGCCGCTCCGGGAGCAATGGTCGGTCTTCCCAAGGAATGGGGACGAAAATGGACTTTAGCCATTTTGGTGCAATACGCAGTTGCCTAGTCACAGAGACCCAAAAGGAGCTGCCAAAAGAAGTCGTTAAAATGAACAAGATGTGACGACTAAAGGCCACAGCTACCAAACTCAGGAAATGTTTATACTGACATTTTTCTGCCAATATTTAATATCTTAATGTTGGCAAGCATTGATGGTCTAGGATTTCAAAGTAACTACCTTTGTCCACTGTGTCTTGTTCAGAAAAGGTTAGGTCTACATTTTGAGTCACCACACAGACAGAACATCCTGCTTTGGTGGTGTCCTACACTGGGCTTGTCCTCAGTGTTACTTAAATGAGATTGTGAAAAGTCCTGAAAAAGGAAGAATTTGCACTGATTAAAAAAAAAAAGTGAATGATGTGGAAAGTTTAAAGCTGCAAGCACTGAAAACCAAAAAAAAAGCAACTATATGTAGCATAGTGGAGCCATGAAAGAATTATATATATATATATAGATATAAACTATATAGGTAAGCATTTTCAGTGGAGAAGTGAGTCCAGCCGAGGCAAAAGGAGAAGGTGGATACAGATCTTCTATAAAGATGTAGATTTAAAGAACCCTGTCAAAAACCTTACCACAGATTAAATACAGTAGCAACGTATTGTCCCTGCAGTGTTGCCAAAGCCTTTACAGTTATTCTCGGGAAAAAGAGATAAATTCATAAAATTATATCAACAACAGTTTGTTAATATATACAAATGTTTAAATTTTGTAACAGGCTTATAACACTGGCCAAAACTCACAAGAATATGCATCTGATTTTTGTTGTGTAAATGATTGATATACTATGTGCACTATACCTATAAGGGGAGGGGTTCATACCAAATCTCTATTATACTCAAGTTTAATGCATGGACGTCTCCATAGAGTACACTGCCATTTTGTTATTGTATTATGTAAATGTATGTTAATATGAATGAAGATATGGTAATAAGATATTTTTGTGAAACCATTGTGTAAAAAGCTTGTGAAAAAAGAACAGTATTGTGGAATATTTTTATGTTTGTCTGTTATTAAAATATACCATGAGAAAACTGTTAATGGTTGTTTTTTATAGACAACCAATTCACACTTCACACACATCTTAAATTATTTATCCAGCCCAACCTGCATTAGTCTGCTTGCGTTAAAAGTTTTTACTCGGGGCAAACCTTTCTCAGACATAAGTCACTTCAAGTGTCCATAAATTAAATGGCTGAAGGCTCAGGACAAACGGCAAGTCACAGAGAGTGAGAGGCCAGGAGATTTAAGTCAAGTTTAGGCCCCCGAGGCTGTTTGGACTGGGAAGGAGCTAAAATAAAAACACACAGAGGTTGGAATTCTGTTGTCCTCTGCCTCCCATTTTCAGAATTCAGGAAGCAATAAATTACCATTAAGGGAGCAGTGTGGCGAGCTGGGTCGAGCTGAGGTGCCACACTGTCGCTGGCATTATCCTCAACACGTGCATGTGAGGACAATTGACCACAGTAGATTAATAATAAAAAAAAGCTATTATTTAAATGACTCTTTTGCCATATTCTGAAGTGTTGTGCAGCATCTAGATCTTGGTCATGCACACTCCTCTGGTCTCTCGTTTTGCTGCAGCACGGAGAAGGGTGGTCCATGTTGTTTATTAAGGCATCTATACGGCCAGACCTGCCTTGCTTTATCGCCATATCAAAATTGTTCAAGCTTTCCTATTGTTGAGCTGGACCAAGTATTCATGGCCTCTTCGATCCTATCTTTAGATTTTTAAAGGGATGCTTTTACACTTCACATAAGCACACAACTTTAGTAAAATAGTAAATGCTTTTGTGAAAATAAAGATGCTGCATCATAAATAGCAGTAAAAAAATAAAACGACTCTATGACAAATTCAGCACCTGTTTCAATTCCTGTAAAAATCCTGTCTCACTCAACAGAAAAAAAACAGGCCTTAATAAAGTTTCCAATACACAGTAAATTTATTTGAAAAAGAGCAGCTGGGGGAATTAACATGGTGTTTAGGTGAAATGTAAAAAGAACCACAAAAGCACGACATGCTTTCTGTGTCTGGCGTCCATAGAAACTCACTGACAGAGCTCTACCCCTGCATCAGTAGGCCTCCCCAGCTATTTACTGCCTCAGTGCTCCTTTAAAACGTCCCGTAACTGCAAGGAGGGGCACTGTCTTCACCCCCCTTGAGCCAACACAACCCGTCCATCTGAGGTATGTGCAGCGAGAACGATAACCCAAAACAAAGAGCTGTCTAATTATACTCCCTCGACCAATACATCATGTGACACTTCGACAATGAGCAACTTCCTGCGCTGTTGTCACTACTCACTGACCCCAGACTAAACCCATACCACTCTAATATTATTGTCACTGGTAACACCATAACAAGAACCTATGTGTTCATATAATAGTTATAGTCTTTAATAATATTACAGTGCTCTTTCACTAATCACATAATGCATCTGATATTTCTAGAGAGTTATGGGTAATGATGACACAAGCTGTCTAAGTTTGGAGGAAATGTGAGATCTGCCTTGTCAGAGGGATGTGCATACTGGTTACCAATGTGCACAGCTTTGTTGAGCTCTAATATAAAAGACTGTTTAACTGGACTACTGTCCTTGTCGGAGTTTACCTGCATAGGAGGAATTCAAATGATGGTGTTTGCTATGCACCCACATATGTGCTAAACAATATAACCAAGGTTTGTAAATGGGACAAAGGTTAAAAAGCGATGTGTCTACCAAGCATCTTTTTTTAATTTCCTAATTGACAAAGTGGTTATTATAGTTGCATCACAATAAGAAAGTCCTGATTTTGACTCCCAGGCCATTCTCTGGTTTCCCTCTATTCTTGTGCTGCAGCTTGATTTTCTGCGCCAAGCTAAGTGACAGGTCTGGACGTGTTTTAGGTTTGAAGATTTACCGTTTTACTGTTACAAACGTAAACAACATGGCGGGGCTTGATTAGATAAAAGTGTGGTTGACTAAACCAATCACTGGCCAGGTATCTGCCCTTTTGCAACTTTCAACAGGAGCCCTCTCTGATGAGACTGTGGAACAGACTGTGTTCTGTGGAGCACATGTAACATGTAATATGACCAATTACCAGCACTATTACAGAGTGGCTGTGGCTGCCCACTGCTCAACTAAATGATAAAGAGTAACTAAACTTAAACTTAGTCGAGCCTTTTGAGATCACTAGTCTGCTTCTCACCCTTGTCCTGAAGAATGATATCACCTGAGCAAACAGACTCAGGTCGGTTTCTATTTGAAGTATCTGAGTCCTCAGTGTTCTGCAGATGTGACATTGTTGTGTCTGTTTAGATCAACCCAAACGTAAATGTGTTAGCTTAAGCTTTTTCAAAGTTAATGTGAACAACATGAGTGAGGGCAGTAGGCTGTTTCTGGGATATATACCCCACTGGCTTCTCTTCAATGGATCCATTACCTTACGAATAAGCATGCTCACTGCAAATAAATAAATAGTCAGTATGCAATTTTAGTCACAAAACATGATAAACAAAATAAAACGCTGTTGCGTTGTCGCTGTTGCCCAAAGTGTGCCCAAGCCACACTTTGGGCACCCCTGGTTTAGATGTAGACACAAAGCAGAAGCAGGAGGCACAGAACGCGGCCAGATGTGAGTTGTTTGGAAGGTGTGGACTTCTATAAGGACCTGATGGAATCACAGGGAAGTGCCTGGAGACAAAGCTCCAGAGATGGGACGACCCTGGCCAGAGTGCTACTGGTCCCTCCCTTCTACTTGAGTGCAACACCACCACACCCGAGGCACGGGTCGTGTGTTTGTGGCCGATGTTTCCTCTGATATTTACACAACATTAAAGTACGGATCGCAGGAACTGTTTTTCTATATTCAGTGAGCACTACATTGCCCTTTCAATGTTCTGCTAAAGCTGCAGGGCATTAGGTGTAAAGTATTCAACTCTTCCGTGACTCAGTGGTTGTGCATCCTGCCGCTTCTCCATGAGCTCAACACCAGCTGAGCATGAGAATCATCCCCAGAACCACACTTAGGCATCCCAGATTTCCAGCTGACAATTTCTGGTTCCCATAATACCACTGCACAGCTGGGAATGACAACTCCCAAATGAAAATTCTCTGGATGGGCACCTCACGAACGACAGGTGAAAGGTCTCAAGCTGAGGGGAAGTCTAATTGCCAGTTTCTGACTCATTCAAGGTGGTAGAAAGTGATAAGGGCATTAAGAGCGGACTAAGACCAACGCGGTCAGCTTTAAATTGGAGTAGGCTGTTCGTGTGGGTTGAGAGGTCAAGGTAGAATAGTGAACAAGTGTAGAGCATGTTTATCTGCCATGTTATCCCTCTGAAGTAGCAAAGGGAGGAGAGTGTGGAGCCCCCTTTGTTCCTCAAGTACCCGCAGATGGCTGTAATCCCTTCCAAAATGCACACTGAAAATCAATCAAGACAGGGTGGACATGGTGTATGTGTGCAGAGGCGGGCGATCCCTTTCTTAGGGAGGGAGTCCCCAAAGAAACACAAGTTGGGTCAAACCAACGCCTTCTTGTGATGCCTTCCCGCCAAAAAGTGTATTGTAGAAGGGAATGAATTGCGAAGCCTCTCCAAAGACGGGCCGCTACACCCTCGATGTGAGATGAACACAGCTGCTTATTCCTCACAGCATCCTCAGCCTGACACGGGCCTGCAGGGGGTAAGCCTCAAAAACCTCCAAAGACATGGCATCACCCCTAATAAGGCAACTTAGAGGCCTGCATCGTGTCGCACAATTAGCTGGATATCTTGTTAGCTATGTAGGTTACTAATATGAGTAAAGGAAACACTACAACATTATAGTTAAACGTGTAACAGTAACTTTAACAAAACCTGCATTGATTATATATTTACAACGAGTGCTTAAATATCTTTGCTGTAGCTGTGACCTTCTCACATCTTGTTCATTTTAACATTGACCCTCATTTGGCAGAGTACTGAACCGTAATGCAAGAGACCGAGCACCCGCTGTTTTTATATATTCATCTGAGGTTCCACAGAGCACTTGCTTAGGTCTCTTTTAATTCTCACAAATTTGCCTGGGACTGCACTGGCGAGAATGAGGAGCGCCTGAACTATGCAAAGAAGATTCGTCAGTAGCTAAATCCATTACTGAATGTGGAAGGGACTGTAAGGGCTGGAGATTTACAGAAGCATCCCACTGGGGCTGTCCAAAATCCCACTGGAGCAAAAGAAGAGATTAGTCTCGTCTTACAGGAACTCTCATGTCCAGTCCATCAAGCGATAGTGACAAGCTATAGTGCCACATACAGGAGACTATCAATATAAATACAAACATATAGCAACATGTTGACATTACTGTGCAGTCTGTAGTTACTCGTGTGTTTAATTCTAGCCTTTAAACAAAACACACCTGTTTTTAAGTTGCTCTTAGACTCGGCCAATTAAGCTGCAGTATTATGCTTTTCGGACAAAACTTCTTTCATTGTGTGCACAATGGAGAGAAACCTCTGCGCTCTCACTACCTGCCACCATCCACAGTGTTTCTCGGCTTTAATCCTGTGATCCAGGAGTGCTGCTCAGCCTACCTGGTCTACCCTGTTATCTCTCGCTCCTCTCAGGTTTCCTCCTTACACTCATACAGCACTCTGTCCTTTGTTCGAATTGTTTATTAAGGAAAGAGGGAGGCTGGAACGAAACTGCCACTCACCGTTGTTTTGTTATGTTACTAGTATCTCCCTGGCTTTTCTCCTGCGTTATGTAGCTTGAAGGTGAGATTTATGCCCAGATGGTGCTCAGTTCTGAAAATGATGGGGAACAGTGATGATATTTAAAACCTACGTCATCATTAAACCCCGGAAAGTGTTTATACGCAAGCAGGGAAAAAATAGGTTTAGTAAATTAAACTAGAATTACAGTTATAAAAGGAAATATCTTAAGTAGGGCAAATCATGAGCTTTGTTGAGTGTGTTTAACCGGTGCATTCTGGGCTTTTGAGACCAGGGGTTGGATTAATTCATGTAATGACGCAAAACCAGTTGGACTAGTGGACTGTTGAATTGGGACACATTGTCACATTATCAAAGCAGATAGAAATATCTGCTTTGCCCCATGACTAATAGAATTAATGGTAAGAGAAAATCAAATTGGTGTAACCTTTTAATGAGCTGTAAAATTCCCCCATCATCCTAAAAGCAATGCACACAGCAGAATGTCAAGTGGCAGCTAAAAGCATTTCTCCGCTTTAGGGGCAGTGTGAAAAAAGAAATGTAAAGCAGTTGTGAATGCATTTATGTTTTACATGTGCTGACAGTCGAGAGGTGTGTTTATACTCCAGCAAAGTGCACTCACACATGAGGCCAGCCGCAGAGGCCTGTCTGATGTGTCACAACCTTTCTCCTCTCCCTTCTCCTCCGTACGCTCATTGCAGGGGAACATGTGCGCTGGAATTCTCCCCCAATTAAGACAGGGATTATCCGGGACCACTGTGGGAACCGGCCGAGTGTGGGAAAGCACTGGTCTGTCCCTCTCTCCTTCCCTCATTCTCACTCGCTCCTGTTCGTCAACCCACCCCTGCCTCTGCCGTCCTGCCTGTATCTCTCCTTCCATTTGTTCTCACCTTATATTTGATCATTTTTATCATAGCTTGTCTATGCCTCATTTCCAAAATTGTATTTACTATTGTTCCCTGATAATTCTCCTTTCAACTTTGTAAGAAAGCACTTTAGGTTTTTCTCCTCTTCAAACTTTTTTATTCCCTCACAGCCACCCAGATTCTCCATAGCTTTCAGGCCTAATTCTTCAGGGTTTTCAGAAGTGCATAGCTCTTCTGTACTGGCCCCCGTCCTTCCCTCCTCCCTCTTAATGCCTCTCTAGGCTTCATAGTGAAAGCTTGTCTGAAAGGGGAGCAGGGGACTCTTGCATAAATAGTCTGAGACTGTCAGTCTGAAGCGGGGGCGAGAGGACAGCTCATCAGAAAAGAAAAGACAGGTGTCTAAGAAAACAGACAGTTTGTAGCCACGGTTTTATGCCAGCAACGCTCCTTCACTTTAAATCACAATAGGACAGCCTTTTGGATATATTTTTAAAGAAGCTGATACGGGGTAGGTTAAGATGTGCACAGGACATATATGAGTCATGGGAAAATGTAGGCGCCCATAAAATGTGTCCATGGGAAAAAGGGGGCTTGCCCCCATTCACTGTCACTACACTGGGGTCTCATGGTTTAGAAAATGGTTTTATTTTGCTAAAGTGTACTAGATTCTTCTCCACATTCCTCGTACTCACTGTCATCTTTTCTTCCTGGTTCCCACTTAGTCCCTGTCTGCTCCTTGCGTTCCCATAAACCTTTTCCCTGTGTGCTCCCTTACACAAGGCTTGTCCGTTTCAATTATGACCGGGCCCTGCAGCCCCCCGGCTCACACACTCACTGCGCACACAGCCTGCTCTCATTAAGGCTGTATCAATTAAGCATTAACCTTCTAAAACAAAGGGTCTCTTGACGAGCAGCCCCTTGTAGGCCATGTGAGGTACTTCCTCTCACTGCTCCACCCTGCTTCCCATTCTCAGACACACACATTCATACAACCCTGTTCCCAGTGGACACAACACACTGATGTGTCACCCTTAAGCAGCTCAGCACATTGGAAGAGATGGACTATCAAAATGTTTCTGTGTAGCTGTAATGAGTTGTTATGCAAAGTGTGGCATGCAAAGCTGAAATGTGTAGCTTTGAAAACCTGACTTCTAATTTAATTTAGTGAGTTAATTATGGAAACCTCAGAGATAAAGTGAGATAAGGTTTATTTATTTTCTAGAGCTTAACATCACAGATTAATAAATAAGAATCCTATTTATTTCTATAAGAATGATATTTAAACTAATGAACATACTTTTAACATTAAGTCTGGTTCCAAAGACCTTTCAGAGGAAACCTTGGCTTGTAATTGCTTTCCGTCTTGAACATTACATTTTTTAAATGATTAAACCAACTGTATTAAAACAATATTTACATCATAATAGTGACCACATACAGTGGCCAAAGAGCAGCTGCTTAGTCCAAAAAGTCAACTTTTCCAAAATGTCCCTGAACCTCTGAAAGACTTGGCATGTTGCCTGGCAACCAGCTGTGGCTTCCCACTTGTATGGATTTGTGGCCATTTCTGTTTGCCCTCTTCTTGCTCTTTGTTTATTTGCTACACTGTATTTGAATTCTAAAAGTGTGCAGAGGCCTCAGTGGGTGCATCACTGCTCTGTCTTTGTCGGCAAAGTACCAAAGAACAACCTGGTTTTGATTTTCCCACAGATTCACAGAGATGAGAAACGTGGTCCCCAGCACCCAGAGCTCTGGCACTGTGACTATGTTGGCATCGGCCCAAGCTGCAACCCCCACCCATTTTTCCCAGGGTCCTGGGAGTGTAATACATTACTGACAAAATCCCACTTCCCATTCCTCTCAAACTTTCACACCCCAGTCATCCCAGCCCCCCCACGGCTGGCATGGCCCCTGAAAATGGGATTGGGGTGACATGCACATGACTCCATGCTCTCAACGTCCCATCAACCCCTAGAGCAAAGTTAAATTTAACATAACTATACTGACACAAACTTTACATTAATGTATGATAAGAAAAAACCTCTGTAAATAAGTTGATATCTGTTGTAGTGTGAGGCATAAACTGGCACCAAACGTGAAAACATACAGAGGCTTTCACTGTTAAAGGTATTTAAAGGGAACAGCAGCCTATTCACTCTGAGATCCTAAACCTCAGACCACATTTTGGTAAAGACCTGCTTGTATGCCCCTGAGTTCTCTGCGCCAGGGGAAAGTATTCACAGGCCTGTATGTGTCTGGGTAACATGTAATGACATTATTCTCACCAGGGTGACCCCTCATTGTCAACGCGCTTTCTTCTTTTGAGCTCGTGAAATTGACATAAGCTTTACAAACATTCCAGGCATTTTTTTCTCAAGGCCAGCTTTCTTTGGGGGTCTTTCATTGTGAAAAGTCCCAGCATTTCACAGCACCCCCTAGTGATAGTAAAAATATATACCATAAACTGAGCATATTGCCTGTACTCAACAGAAGGAAGAAACAAATCAAATTTTATTAACATTGAGTATAAATGTTGTGTATTTTATGATTGAAAAAACAACTTGTAAGAATACAATATTTTTTAATAATGTTATATTCTACCCCTGATTCTTTTAGTGAGCAGTTCTGGACCGTTGTGCTTCCCCTGTGCCACGTGGACTCACCTTGTACCTGCAAATCAGAAGCATCAGGACATAGGGGGTCAGAACATTTTCTGATTTACAAAGTCCATTATAGGAGGTCATTTCAAGGCGAGCCATATTTAATCTGGTAGCACAAAATAGCTCAGGTACATTTTCTACAATGTCTAAGGTCGTAACGTTTGACCCACTAGTAATAAATACACTCAAAGCTTGCATTTTTAAGCATTCTTAAACTTTAAAGCACCCACAGGAACCCTTTAACTGCTCAGTTTTTTACCTGCCCAGGTGGTTGTCAATATACTCCTGCAGCTCGGACACCTGTGCTTCTGCCACTGTGGCTCTGGTGATGAGAAGAACACGCTCCTTTTCAAAACCTGCCTGTTTGAACAAAACACATCTGAATGGTCTTTTTTTTTTTACCAGACAATAATAAATAAAAAAGAGCCTTTACCAGTGTAGACTCTGTGATGTCCTTCAGCTGTTTTCGGATGTTCACCCAGGATTCTTCACATATCGGTTGGGGCCTGATAAAGTTACATTAGTTAACTTAGATATGTGTATTCACAGGTGGCAACTTGTGTCCACATTCCCAAAAGTTACTTACTCCTGAGAGACAGTTTGTACGGGCATTTGGAGGGCGCCCACCTGCAACAGAAAAAAATGTGTGCAAATCAATTAAATCAAAGACCTTGAACTGAATATTAACTAAAACAAAATGTTTATGAGTCATTGTTCTACTTGTCCGAGGGCTGTCTCTAGTTGAACCTCAAGCCTTGCTTTATCCTGGCGTAGGTGCTGGACTTCTTTCTCCATTTCACCCTTTAGTTCACTGGGATCCAAGCTCCAATACGCCTCGGGAGGTCCAGCGTTCAGACCAACCTCTGGTTTGGCCAATATCTGTTCCCTCTGAGCTCTGAATCGATATGTTAAGGATGAGTGAATAATAGTTTTGTCAGGATTATATGATGCAGAGACAAAGTCATTATCAACCAAGGCCACAGTGTAATGACTTTCAGGAACTCAAACTAAGTCAAGACTAAGACCAGTGCGTGGGACATGGTTCTGAGGGAAAAAAATGTAATCACTTAAAACACTACAACACTAATGCATATGATACAGTAAATCTTTGAGATAAAACCTCACTGTGTAAAATGTGTTGTAGTATCCAGTTTAACAAAATGAAACAGATCAGTTCAGTTGTGTATAACTACATCAAAATATCACTCTTTGTATTTGTCTATCTTGGAAAAATAATGTAAAGGTCAGTAGTTACCCTACTTCCTGTTTCTGACGCTGCCCAGTGAGGACAAACTGAGCACTGAGGATAAACTAATTTAACTGAGTTGACTTTTTTGTAAACTCACCTTCTGACCTGTTCAAGAACATCACATACACAGCTTGCATTACCTGTATGCCATGAGCAAAGCATGATGGTTATTAGTGAGCCTTTCTAGTCTCTTCTTATAAACACGAGCAGCAGTAGCAAGTTGTTCCTCTCTCACTCTGTAGGACGAACGCATGTCCCGCAGCATGCTGTCCACAAACCTCTTCATCCCACTCTTATCTGGAGGCTTTCTTGATTCTCCAAGTCCATCCATGTACTCCTGGTGAAGACCACATAGATTTTGTTAATACACCTAATTCACAATTGATTTCCGTGTTAAAAATTATATTGCAATAATATTTTGACACTTACTGCTAAGTCTTGTATATAGCACACAAGCCGGGATCTGTATTCCTCGTTCAGCTCTTTAATTTTGAGTTGTAGCTGAGCGTTCTCTTCCTCCACCTCTTTAACTTGGCTCTGGGACCATGTCAAGGCCTAACACATTTAAGGTAAATGTTGTGTGACATCTTTAAAAGTAGTCCCTTAACATTTGATGTATTATTCATGCTCACCACACTCTGCTGAGACAACTTCTGCTGTCTATTATGGATTTCCATCTTGCTCTCCTTGTGCTCTTTACCCAGTGCCGCTCTAATGACCAAGCCAGGCAAGCCACAACACAGGACGACACAAAGAAACCACATCACATCACTCAGACAGGGTACAGCTTAGACAAACTCAAACAACATACACCAGAGCAGATGCATGACAAGGGATGGAAAGCAGAACATGTTCAGTGCTTTGATGAGTGGAAAAGGGAGGATAATAATGTTTGTTCAGCTCAAGTAAATGACAAACAGCCCTCACACTTTCTCCTCCAATTTCTTCTGCTGTTCCTCATAGGTTTTCTTCATTTTCTCCATCATGTTTTTGAGTTGATCTTGGGTTCCTAGAAGCTACAGATGAGAACTCAGTCAGGTTATGAAGGGAAAAAGTTGGTTAAGTTGGGTGTACTCACATTTTCTCCCAGAGTTTTCTGCTCCTTGTCCAGGGCCGCCAAGTCTTCCGGCTGGTAATATAGTTTTGTAAAATGTAATGCTAAGGCAGGGCACAAAGCAACATATAAACTGACAGTAAACCTATTCACACAATACCTTGACTCTACTGTGTGACATGCGGCTGACTATGCTCCGGACACGGTCCAGCTCAGTGTGAAGGTTCTTGGTGGTGGTCTCAACAGTCTGCTGCTGTTCCTCTAGCTGCCTGCGGAGTGCATCCTGGGCCTGAGCCAAGGTAAGCAGCTCAGCGCTCAGCTCATCATTGTGAGCCAGCTCTTGGTTATGGGCTTGAATCAGAGTCTGGTAGTTCTCCTTTAGGCACGTATACTCCTGAGTGAGGTCTCTCCCAGACCTTTCTCCAACTGTCAGACGGGCCTCAGCCGCCTGTAGCTCACACTTCAACTTGTCTCGCTCCAGCTCAAGTTGTGTTATCAGACCGTCTTGATTCAGTATCTAGCGAGGACAGACGGATCATATTAAACTCTGTGCTATTTCATAATATATAAGACCACTAATAAATGATAACAAATGTGAACAAATGTGTGTTTAATGCCTTAACTCACAGAGCCCCTGGCCTGGCAAGGGATTACACCCACCACCAAACCATAAACACTATGTTACAAGCCGATGTAAATATAACAAATTGTGTGTACACACTTTTTCTTTGAAGTCCAGAAACTCTTCCTCAAACTTCTCCATAATTTTGTTATTCTGTATTTTCTCCTCGAGAAGTTCCTTGGACAGCTGTGGACCATAAGATAATATTGTGACATTGATCCAGCCATTTGAAACATGATTGTGCACAGGTCTCAGTGAGGTACCTTGAGTTTTTCCTCTTGACTCTGAACCAGGATGCAGGACAGCTCTGTGTTGGAGCTGGCCAGGTGACTAAGTCTGGACTCCGATAAACCAACTTTACTAAAAAGAGTTTCACCGTTTTTATCACGCATCTGAAGCTAAAAGTGAAAGTAAAACGTTTTTCATAAATTCAAAGTATGGATAAATATATCAAAACAATACCGAATGCAGCAGGAATATAAAAAAACCTCTACTCACGTTGACCTCCATCAGAGGTTGATTTCGCCCTTGAACACAGTCTGGTGTGAGCTGCTGCTCCTGTGCGTCCATTTCAATCAGTGTCCCTGGCTCCAGCCTCTAACAGTGTTAATCTGACAAGATGAGGTTGCTATGGCTAAATAAAAGAAAACAAAACGGAGGTTTCTGTTTGACAAACAGTCTAAGCTGCAGTCCGGTGTTTGGGGAAACAATCACGGTGTCCTTGGTTTACTATGACCAATACAAAACATATTAACAATTGTATTGGAATTTGCGAGGTAAAAAGATAAACAAACCTAACCTTTCAGAAATGTATTTATACTGACAGGACAACAGTGGTTGCGATAATAATACGCACCATTGTCAAAGGCTACTGATTTCTGGCTTATTCAACCTTTTAGTGGCGTTTAACTTAGTGTAACCATAAATCGGCGCCACAGAGCCTTAACAATTGCGACCTCTGTCGGCCACTAAAGGCACAAGAGTATATATTCAGTCTACAAGTTAGAAAATGTGTAAATGTGTTGTGAATGTAGCCTAATTTTATGTTGTAATGTGTATATATATATATATATATATATATATATATATATATATATATATATATATATATATATATATATATATATATATATATATTTTCAAAACACATGTTGGACTCACAGCAGAGGATGTTGTGTGTTTTGCAACATGCTTGTACCACGTAACAACCTGTAAACCGAAAGCCCCTAAAAACAGTTAAAATGTTATGATGCTAACTCCTATATAAGGCACTATTGGGAGTTGGCCTTGCATTACCTCCGTGTGTTTGACTCTCAGGGCAAATAACCCACTTTGTTTACAAATTCATTTCTCAAGTTAAAGAAATGTGCATTTGAAAAGATTCGTTCCTTTGTTTTTTTTTTTTATATATTTTTTTTTCAGTAGAGTCTACGCGCTATCTGACGTAATGATGCGCGCTGGCTATTAATGACGTCACATTCTAAAGCCCGCGCTATCTGACGTAATGATGCGCGCTGGCTATAGTAGAGGAAAAATAGTATCTATCATTCCATTACTTTGCTCTGTACAGACAAGAGGCATATTGAAGGTGAGAGACAGATTTTTTTACTGAAACCAACCAATAGCCTACAAATAATCTATAAACGACGCCATTAGCACTCGGATAATAGTATAACTTTACCAGCGTTTAACATGGAGAGCACTAAAGGACACACCATGGCTTTGCTGAACAAGCTAGATGCAAACTACAAGCATGAAGTCTGCGAGGTGTACGAGCTTGCAACAATACACTCCTTGCATGCTCAATTTTTGGAGACCAAAAGGCAAGGTCCAATCCATAACGCAACATTTGGTTGCCAGGCAAAAGTTGGTGAGTACACTGGATATGGAGAAGGACCCACAAAAATAATTGCCAAGACAATTGCAGCACAACAGGTGCTGGTTGGCTTAAGGACTCTGCCAATTGTGCCCAGGCCTCCAAAGTCTTCCTTTTGGAAAAAGAAAACACCAGCCGTCCCTGGGCTCTGGAAACCTGCTCCAGTATTTAAACCTGGCAGGAACCCAATTTGCTGCCTGACAGACCTAATAACAACCATGCGAGGAAAACCTCCTGTTTTCGAGGTCCTTGATGTGAGCGGAGGACCAACCGAGTGGTTGTTCACAATGCAAGTCTCAGTGGTTGACAAGACTGCGATAGGGACAGGGCGGACAAAAAAAGAAGCAAAGAGGAACGCTGCTGCCAGAATGATGTCAGAATTTGGATACAACTTTCCTCATGATGACCTCATGGTGCCCCACCAACCAACTAAAGTTACCAGGGAAAACAAACATCTGCCACAAAATGTAACTGAAGAAGTCACACCTGACGTAAAAATAGCAGATACACCTGACGTAAAAATAGCAGATACACCTGACGTAACAGAGGAAGTCACACCTGACTTAAAAATAGAAGATACACCTGACGTAAAAATAGCAGATACAGCTGACGTAAAAATATTAGATACACCTGACGTAAGAGAGGAAGTCACACCTGGCGTAAATAAAGCAGATACACCTGACGTATCTGAAGAAGTCACACCTGACGTAAATAAAGCAGATACACCTGACGTATCTGAAGAAGTCACACCTGACGTAAATAAAGCAGATACACCTGACGTATCTGAAGAAGTCACACCTGACGTAAATAAAGCAGATACACCTGACGTATCTGAAGAAGTCACAACTGACGTAAAAATAACAGATACACCTGACGTAAAAATAGAAGATACACCTGACGTAAAAATAACAGATACACCTGACGTAAAAATAGTAAATACACCTGACGTAACAGAGGAAGTCACACCTGACGTAAATAAAGCAGATACACCTGACGTATCTGAAGAAGTCACACCTGACGTAAATAAAGCAGATACACCTGACGTATCTGAAGAAGTCACACCTGACGTAAAAATAGCAGATACACCTGACGCAACAGAAGAAGTCATACCTGACATAACAGAAGTCACACCTGACATTACTTTGGGAGATGCACCTGGAAATACAAAGGGTACCACAGCTCAGACTGGCCCGTTTGAAGAAGCTCAATTTAGTCAGGATGAGCCCCCATCTGTGGACCTGCTGCCTTTGGAGGTCCAGCCTGTTTTGGCATCAAAGGCAGTCATTACAAACAAGAATCTTCAAGTGCATTGGTTTTCCAGATTCCAGCATTGGTTTTCCAGATTACAGCATTGGTTTTCCAGATTCCAGGCCCTGTCAAAACCAGAGACAGAGACTGTCCCTGTAACAGAAAACGCCTGTCAAGATGCCTTGAGAGTGACTTACAAGGCTCTCATTAGTGCTCTAGTTAGTGAAATCTTTAAAATGGCTGGAGTCCGCAGCCAAGACCAGTATGATGCAATAGTTGCAAGACTGGAAGAAGCCATGGGCCTGCTTATTATTAATAATTCCAAAATAAGCTCACAAGAATTGAGAAATCTTGGCCAAAAAGCAGCCAAAAACCTTGTGCTGGAGTATGGGTCAGCCTCAAATCTTCTGGAGACAGCGCGTAGAGGAGATTCTGCTTTTGAGGTAGATGTTTTTAAACATCTAAACATTCAGCTGAAGGCTTCACAGCACCAACCAAAGTCCCTTCTTTCACGGTTCTTCGCGACTGTGCACAGGGCTTTCACCTGGAACAAGATCTAATATTAGGTCTTTGAATGTTCTGAGTCAGGACATTCATTATGAAGATAGGGAAGCAAAGGAATCTGGACAAAGGTTTCAAGGTAAAGATGTTTTTTCTTTACTTTGGAACTTTGTCAATTCTGAGACATTTTCTCGGAATTTTCAAATCTCATTTGATCAAACCTCTTCACTTTGAAACCAAGTTAAGATGACTTTGCATAATTCTTTTCTTCATACATACCGTTTTCTTTAATAAATTCTTTCTTCTTTAATAAATGACAAAAAATCTAGTTTGGTGTTGTTGTGTGGACAATTATTTACTTTTTAATTACAAATGTTAGAGTCAGACTGAAATGCTTCCATTAATCGCTGAATGATTTCTTGACACCTATTAATCAAGGAATTGTTGTGTTTCTGAGTCAATACACTTGTAAATAAAATATTTGTACTGCAAAAAAGTTTCAAAAGGATTTATTTATAAAAGGGCATTTTACAGTACATTATAGAAATGTTATGCAAAATAGATTGAAAGCTTGAGACAATATGTGAAAATATGGCACCACTTGACATCAGCATAACTGCCACAATAATCATTTATTTAGTTTACATCTAATAAGGCAATATTTGGTCCCGATAAGTGTGTACCAGTCTGGCCCCAGGTAACTGCTCAAAAGACAAGTGACAAAAGATTTAAAAGAAAAGAGGTCCATTGTATGTTTTACTGGTCATGTGGAATGTGATGAGGCTTATTCTCATGTATATGCTTTGTTGTGTAAGGTTTAACTCATAAGTTTAAATCATAAAGTCACATGTCACTGATATAAGATGATGTGGTCTCGACTGCATCTTTCGCATGTCTCAACTTCTGAGTCAAGTGTGTTTCTTAACATGGCTGGAGTTAACAAGCTTTCCAACTTGACACATATCCTGACAACTGTAGTCACATTACTTACACATATTTATGAAAGAGGAAGTCAAATATATCAAATGTGTGGTAAAAACGATAAAGGTCATGAGAGAGATTCATTTAACTCTTCCACCACCTCATCATCATCCTTCATGCTAATCCTGTGGTCAGAGCGATCCAGGACAACACCCGTCTCTCTCTGCAGGGCCTCAAGGCTGGCCGGGCTGATGTAGTACTTTAGATTTTGTGATGGCAGCAATTTCTGTAGCTCTTCTAGCTTGTGGTAGGCCTGGAGATGTGAAGAAAAATGTTAAGAATGTTACGCTGTAAATCAAATCAAAACTACGGAGCCCCTCTGGTCACACTATTTCAAAAAATATATATATGTAACTAAGTCGTGGCCACGAGATAAGTAAATATGAATGAATATAAAAGGAGAATGCACAATGGAGCAGCTTTTCTCCCGAAAGCATGCACGCTATCTCTGCCACCCATAAGGCTCATACATACAGCCAAATAGAGGTACCGTGACCTAAGCCTAGAAAGCCCTCTGCTGACGTTTTATCGTAGGCTACACAGACATGCTTTTCCAAAATGTCAAACACTTCAATAATTAATAAACCAGTCTGCACACTACTGTAGACTATCTTAAAATCATAATCAGAAATACTTTATTGATCTTTATTGATATCGATAACCCAGGGGACAATTGTTGTGTCACAGTTGATGTGCACATCAAGACATTTAAAGAAATATAAATAATAATATAAGTTGGTAAATAAACAAGTAGCCTATACACATGTAAAAAGTATAAATATATGCTATAAAATATGAAGAAGAGTTATAAAGGACCATGGATATGCAGCCTACAAGATTTACATTACTGTATTAACAGAATTGAATTGATTGTGATGAACAGTACTAGTAAATAAATAGAAGCAGAACTGCAGCAAACTATATTACACTGAATATTAAAACAGATAATATTGCACAGAATGTGAAGTATTACATTGCACTACAGTACAGGGTCCATTTAAATAACAAAGGTTATTGATATCAATAAAGATCAATAAAGTATTTCTGATTATGATTTTAAGATAGTCTACAGTAGTGTGCAGACTGGTTCATTAATTATTGAAGTGTTTGACATTTTGGAAAAGCATGTCTGTGTAGCCTACGATAAAACGTCAGCAGAGGGCGTTGTAGGCTTAGGTCACGGTACCTCCATCTGGCTGTATGTATGAGCCTTATGGGTGGCAGAGTTAGCGTGCATGCTTTCGGGAGAAAAGCTGCTCCATTGTGCATTCTCCTTTTATATTTAGTCATATTTACTTATCTCGTGGCCACGACTTAGCGTATCTTGAGGCCACGACTTAGTTACATATATTTTTTTTTTTGACATAGTGTGACCAGAGGGGCTCCGTACAAAACAAACCAAAGAGAAAACTAAATATTATTTTGAGTGAAGACTACCACTTGGTATTGGCCCTGCTGACAATAGTGATCCACCAAGAAGCCAAAAGCATCGCCGACCCTGACAGCTGGGTCTAACTCCGGCTCTTCTAACAGGGCTTCACATAAACGAACAGCTTCATCAGCATTCTCCACATACAACCTGGAGACAAGGGCAGTTTAAACAGTTTTGTGCATTTTAATCTGTTAAAAATTAGCCAGGGGTTGTTTTGTTTTTTTACCTGCGTGCATGGACAAACTTCTTGATTAAACTGATCTTATGTTGCATGTCTGACAGTTTTCCTTCCTGCTTTACACCAGAAGAGTCCTTGGCTTTTGAGAGACACTTATAAGCCTCAGTCAAAGCATCAAGTGCCTTTTCATAGTTTTGGTAATCATCTATTTCCACCTTAGCCACAGAAAAGAAAGATCTCAGTGAATAATAAGATAAACAGCAAAACAGTGAATGGTTGAAAGTGTTACCTGTGCACAGGCTTCATAGAAGCCAGCAAGCAGTTCTGGTGCTCTGCCTTTTGTGTAGAAACCTATAATGGTCTTGAGAATGTCTGGGTCTGTCCGCCAGTCCAGAGACTGTAGGTAGTTGGCAGCCATAATGAAAAGTTCTTTCTGACGGCAAACATTGGCAAAAAATATAATTTTCTCAGTGTCGCCGGACTTGAGAAGTGCCCTCATCGCCTGTTTGGAATAAAAACACAAACACATTTGTGGTTACTATTTTATACAGAGGACACATTATTTTATCTCTTTTGTTCAACAAATAAAAGTGAGCAGAAACCCTACATAACCGTTATTGTTATACCTTGAGCTTGTTGCCAGCCTGTGTGTACTTCTTTGTAGCTAAATGGTAGTTGCCCTGACGCATGCAGCAGTCAGCTATTCTTTCCAGCAACTCCTTGCGAGCTTCTTCTGACATGTCCATTAACTCAGCTACAGTCATTCTCTCTGCAAGTTCCTCTGTGATGGCAAGGTCCTGCGTCACACACAGCTCCAGTGCCTGATGATACTGTAATGATAGTAACAGGTTATTGTACGCATAGTGTCATAGGATCCATGTCTAATACTGCCATGAACAAACATAGGCACCTTCTTGGCTGCTACCAGCAACTCCATAGCCTTTTCATACTGGGAATGTGTGATAAAGAAGTCAGAGCAGCGAGCCAGGAGGGCAGGATCAGAGCTCTCGTTTAGATCCTCTGCAATGAGCTGCAGTGCAGAGAACTGTTTAGTGGCAAAGGCCAGCTCCAGGGCCTTGGACACATAACCGGCCTACAACAATAAATACAAAGCATTAAACCAATACAGTCATGAAAGCCTATTGGGTAAATACTGCCTCCTTGTGGACTAAAGAATATAATCTGTTACACAGAGACCTTGTGGTAAAGGGCTACAGCTCGATCCATATGAGAGCCTTTTTCCTCATAGTAACAGGCAGCCTCCATCATGTCCTCGGGGTTACTGAGTAGAGCCAGGTTCATCAACTGCTCATCCAAGCTATTTTCCTGGACAGACACAAAGTAAACACATGTGAGAGTAGTTCAAATATTTTTGTCAAATGTAAGAGTTTTACAATGAAATACATTAGTGTCCTGTACCTTACAAAGACGGATGGCGTTGTTGTACGCTTGGGCCCGTGTGTAGAAGTGAACAGCCTGTTTAATATCATCATGTCCCTCATAGTGCCGGGCCAGGTGGTATGATGCTGCCCTATCTCCGTGTCATTGGCGATCTCAGACGCCTAGAACAAATATTGTTGTTTTCCTTAAATTAAGGCCTTTTTATGAAATGTTTGGACGACAGTGTTATTACCCTTTGAATGTTTCCCACATAGCAGAAAACCCGAACCAGAGAGAGGTAATCCTGAGCTAATTCATAGTAGCGCAGAGCTGCATCCATGTCAGCCTGGCTCTCTAGATACTGTGCCCACCATTTATAGATGTTCCTGAAAACAAACAGTTTGAGTAATGCACTTACACAAGAGAGGTCTGTTTTTTAGAAATAACACTTGTGAACTTACTTGTCTTTCATTTTGTTCACATATATTTCTAAAGACGATGTGTCATCTTGTAGCATCCTTGGCACTTCAACTCTGTGACTGTCTGATTTCTCAAAGCTGTAAACATTTAACAAAGCATTTAACCTTGATTGAGATCTTATAAAACAGCGTATGTGCACTATAGAATAAAATATGTCTTACAAAGTGATTGCCTGTGTTCTGTCGCCCATAGACTCCAGGTATTTTGCATAATTGTAGTAGGTGGTCCGCAGATGGATGCGATCATGGGTGTCTGCTATCTCCAAAGCTCGCAACCACTGGCCTGAAGCCTGGTACAAGTTGTTGAGGAGGTCATAGCGCTGACAGGACTTGTACAACCTCTCAGCATCTTCCTGTATAAACACAGGAAGAGATGAAGAGAAAAAGATAACTGTTATTAGTCAGGAAAATCCCCTAGTATTGTGAAAAGAGCACCTCTTTTTTTAGCTCTACAGAGTAGCAAGATGCAACTAAAATAGCAGTGTTTGCAACAGTACTCTTTAGTTAAGGTGGCTACCTTAACAATAAGCCCTCACCCCCTTAATTGTTGTCTTATGTTGGGACCTAAAGTCTATGTTATATCAGTTTTTGTAAAAAAATAACCTTTTTTATCTGATATTGTTTTGCATTTTTGTGAAAGCCTAAGTTTAGTGCCAGATTTATGTATAAATGACATAAATCTGTAGGTAAAGAATTAGTTGCGCCAACAAGTAGCTAGCATCTTAATGTACAAATATCCTGTGGGAAATACTGAATATAAAATATAAATTATATAAAATGTTTAGATACATTTTGAGGTATCTTACCAGCATGCCAAGCTGAATAGCTAGCATTGCCACTTGGGCCTCAGGTTCTGGCTCAACCTCAGCCTCCTTCAATGCTTTTGCTGCCCTAGGATTTCCCATATTCCCCAGACAAACTCGAGCTACATCCAGCCGACGAGTCTTTACACACATGCGTGCCATGTTTTCCCATACTGCTGTGCTGTAGAGAGAAGAAAAGAGAAAAACACTTGTGAGCAAGGGCCACATTTCACTTTGTCGACTGATAAGGTACATGACTTTCTCATAATATGGCACTGTAACTATTGTAAGATTTGAAAGTAAATGACCCCATCAACCTGTGCCTGAAATGTCATGTGCTATTAGACTTATGTCTTGTTAAACAATTAAGGAAATTACACACACATTTTAATTCTGTGTAACTGAGCTACTGTTGGGGCGGCAGTAGCTCAGTGGGTAGAGTGGTCGTCCTTCAACCAGAAGGTAGGTGGTTTGATTCTTACCCACAGTTCATACTGTTGTTGTGTCCTTGGGCAAGACACTTACCCACCTTGCCTCCAGTGGCTGTAACACTGGTAATTACTGTAGAACAATGTAACAATGAACAACGCTTTGGATAAAAGCGTCCGCTAAATGAATAAATGTAAATGTAAATTAACAGTAGGATTTCAGAGACATAATGAAGACACGTGTCTCAATGTTCTGTCTTTTCATGCTGACGTAAATCAACCCCCTCCTGCTTCATTTGGAAATATAAGATTCCACAGCCATCTGTTCTCTATTTGTGTCCCCTCCTACCTCCTCACTTTAGCTGATACAGATGTGGGCTGTTTATTAAATTTAGGCAACAGGAAATAGCCCAAATCTTTGGGGGCCTTGGTATGAGAGGGGGAATAAAGTGTGAGTGAAATGAAACACGAGCCACACAGATAAAAATACTGCAGCACCCAACCATTTCCCTATATGGACATAGAAAACATAAAAGTTACATAGTTTGTTCTGGAAAGTAAAGCCTGACCGGCAAGATCCAGTGAGCCACAAAAGGAAAGACAAGAGAAGGAACAGGTCTACATTTGGCCTCTTTTCCCATCCTCTTTCCTCTCAGGAAACACATCCTGTAGCAGACCAACTGTGGCGGCCAAAATGTTTGTTGCACACGAGGACTTTAGCAAACGCCCCCTGGGCTCCAGACAAAAGAATACACAACAGTGACGTCTAAGAGGGGGTCTTTAGGACATTCTCCCACAGACACGCAAACACACTGACACATACACACACTTTTAAAGTGATCACCAAGAAGTGTGCTGCAGGTTTTAAAGCTAGCTGAGAACTGGTGGGAACTGGTGTCTGAGACTATGATGGACAGCGACTCCCACACATTTCAACTCTGACCCTGAGGAATCATACAGGGAAACTGACAAAGAGAGAACAGCAGAAGCAAAGGGAGGTGGACTGGAGCACTTTTTGTTCCTGGCAGCAGGGGATCCTTCAGCTATGAGAGACGCTTAGAAGTGTCAACTCGTAGCAACACAGTCGGGTTATTTTTGCATCTATTTCTGGAGCTACTTAAGAGAGAGGACAAAAAGAGATAAAACAAGCTCTTCACTGACTGCAGACCCTGCTTGGACTGAGATTGAAAGAGCACAAAATATCAAGCAGCAAGACAAAAAAGTGAAGCTGTAGCCAGTGGAATGGACCTATCTGACTGTTGGATAAACCCCTGTGTGCCTGCAGCGCTGTCTGAAGAAGAGGGCTAAGGACCTGCAAGCATCCAACTCCTGGATGACAATGGATGGAGATGTTCTTTAGATAAACTCCAAGACAACACTTTTAGTTCCATCTCTGAGCAGAAAAACGGAACAGCTGGAATCTGAGGAGAGTGCAGCAGTGGTGGGGGAGCGAGAGTGGAGCCAGGAGGTCCAGAGCTCTGGTCCTTCTGCCCCTGAGGAGAGGAGAGGCAGCAGCGCAGAGAACACTGAGGAAGCCCAGGTGTCTGAGGCAGGACAAGAGGGAGAGGTAGCAGCCGTCAGGCGTCCCATGGCCGTACAAAGGCTTGTGGCAGCCGCGGTGGCAGTGGCTCTGCTGTCCTTGGTTCTGAACAATGTGGCTGCCTTCACTCCCAGCTGGGTGTTGCAGGCCCTGGAGGACGGGCGCAAGCGGAGCGTGGGGCTGTGGAAGCTGTGCCCTACAGGGGGGGAGAGGGGACGTGATGATCTCCAGCCTGGCCGAAAAGAGCATGTGACACAGAGACAGTGTGAAGGGCTGGGATGGGGCTCTGAGTTTGCAGGCTACCAAGAATCTCGCAGTACTGTCAAATGTAAGTGTCAGCTATTTCCTGCAACTGCATTAAATGCCTTCAAAATATTAACCCAGAAACCATTTAGTGAATGATTGGTGACAATTAAATTACTTGTAGTAGATGATATGAAGTAATTGCAGGCTTTAGTGGATATGTAACTCTTGGCAACCAGCCAAGTTAAAGAACAGTTGCATTTTTCAGCAGGACATGCAGTCACACTTATGAGCACGTTCATCACATGTAATGAAGTGAATGTGTGTTTAACTAAAGCCCCATTGAGAAGTTTTCATTCACAAACAAGTTTGTGAAAATGAATCAACTTTTACCGGCCACAGGCTAACATTAGCAGCAGTACTAAGTTAAAGACAAATTATTTATGACATGAGTGCAGAGGTAACTGATTTAGGGCAGAATTTGTTTTAGAAAAAAAATTTTTTTTCATTGTACTTCCATGTAACAAGTTTGGTACAAGAAATATGATGCTATTCTGTCATTGGTGCCTCAAGTGCAGTTTGACATGATGCGAGCATGTAACCTGATGGCAACGATGGCTCTGACTGCCGGTCAGCTGATCTTCCTCCTCGGCCTCATGGAGTTGCCCTTCGTCACGCAGGAATCACAGTGGTGGGAGGAGGCCATCGCCGCACTCTTCCAGCTAGCAAGTGAGTTTTACAACTTCAAAGGCTTTACACAAGCAACGTTTTGAGATAGGCACCAGACAACAATTTTAGAAACACCTTATTAATAAATAAATAGTTAAACTTGAAGACACATTACTGATAAATGTGAAGCCAGTATGAAGACAACTCTGGAGAGACTGGCCGTTTATTACCCAGCAGTTATGTTACACAGCCCTGTCCTAGTGCCATTGGAGGGAGTGTGTTTTGTTCAATATTGGATCTTTGCCACTTTGTATCTATGTGGCACAATATTGAGAGATCTACACTGGGTCTAAATTTAGTACAAGTCTAGAATCCACGGGCCAGAGCTCCAGTGAGCCAGAGAGCGACTGCCGGGCGCCAGGATATCCCTGCTCAGGACAAGGAAATGTCTGTGACTACCTGTTATGCAAAGCCCCAAGCAGAAGAAGGAAAAGAAGGGGAGGGGGAACAACCGGGAAAGACAGTTTCGACAGGGACTGTGTGTTTTGTGTGCGCTGGCAGGAGGGAATATGTGTATGTTTGTGTATGTCAGTGTGTTTATAGTGTGTCACTGGACAAAATGTCCAGTGGTACACACGACAGAAGGGTGGGAAAAGCACAGCCAAGATAAGCTGGCCTAGCTTTTATGTCTGTGTTTACAAAATGTCCGACATCAGTGGCAAAAAAAGAATCTCCTCTTTATCGTTACTGTCTTCGGCACGCAGTGCAGCTTTTATCTCTTGAACTTGGTTTGAGGGTTGAGACCCACCCAGTGTTACAATATTTTACCACCACCCAAATGCAGTGACCACAAACACATCTGACAACAGTACTTTGTTTCAATGGCATAATCCCATTAATCATCACCTACAACAAAGCTCACTGATGCAGTAAAATGTTTCCCATATATCTACATTTTAATTTATTGTCCCATTTTATTTATTAAAATATGAAGATTAAAATGACCAGTCAATTTGTTTAGACCATTTGATTTGATGTTTGTAAAAATAATCATAAACTGGCCCAGTTGCGTGTTCAGGTAATAAAGCCTGTACAGAGACAGCACAGGCCTCTGCTACTTTGTCCTTCAGAGTTAATGAATGGGCTTTAGTTATGAATGAACTAGATATTTTGGCCTATTATCCCCCTCTTCTCAGGAATGTTTTCATTTTGATACGTGCCAAAAAAGGACTCCACTATTACAACCAAACATGCTCTATTCTCAAATATAACATTGACGACTTCACCCCTGGATACAACTCTGGAATGTGTTTTCTGAATGGACACTGCTCTAACATGTCAAAAGTCCGTTTGCAGGTCACACAGCTTTCAGAAACTTTTCTTGCACACAGACTAAAGCTTTTGTGTCTCTACTTACAAGTGGATAGCTGCTTTCAGAAAAAGGAGAAATGGATGTGGAATTTGTGCTTTCCAGCCACAAAGCAGCATCACAAGTGGCTAAATTAAACGGAATTTAATTGAGGTGTGAGAATGGATTAAATATGGTGCAGTTGTAGTTTAGAAATAATTTAAGCTAAGCATTCAGAATGGTGTTTAATTAATCACTATAACTATATAATCACTATGGACTGGAAGGAAAAGTGAGCAGACCAATTTGTTCTAAAACCATGGCTTGAAGATAAGGCTTGTTTAGATTTTTTCTCTGACAGATCATGTCAAAAGTCCAGTTATATATTAACCTCAAATTTAGGGAGTGGAGAAAAGGGAAGGAAGGAAGGATGGAAAGAGGAAGAAGGGGAAGGAACCTTGGGAGATAAGTCCGTGCCAAATAAAAATGTTCACACAGCCCGCCCTGGCTGAACGCTGGAAAGAAGATTATTCATTTTGTTGGATAAGGAGCCAGAGAGATTAAACATGAACTGTTACATTCATGGCAGTCCAGGCACGCAGTGATACACACACACAGTTGTCCACATCCTTCGTTAAAACAATGACAGTCATCATACTGTAAAGGTAGAGAAACAAATAGAAATGACCCCGTCTATAGCAGCTTCAGGAAACAGACTGATTCATATCCTAGAGCACTAACATTTCCATTTCCACTCATTATTTTACCCTCTAAATTTAAACCACTGTAGATGAGGCATGCTTCTGGATATCTTGTTTTACCAAAGAACTGCACCGGACCAAAATTGAATGAAGCGTCGATAAATTAGGTAAGGTGTAGTTTATAGAGACTCTGACTCAACTTTAGCTGCAGATATTAAAATATTCATTATTGTAATGTAGATAAAACATGTTCCAAGAGACAACATTTAAAATAGTATGGCATTCAACAATTGCACGCAAACAGGAGTTCCTCGCTGCGTGAGTCAAAGAAATCAGGAAAGAAAGCATTTCAAAGGAGTTTCTAAGTCTGATATTTTTACTTTTTAGATCTCCAAGCTCTTCCTTTGGAGGACACACATTACAAAGGCCACACACAGAGCTCTTGCTATAAATGGAAATGAATGGTTGTGTGCATTTAAAGAGCTTTTTGCTGATTTGACTGTTTCTGTTGCAGGTTTGGTGCTAGTGATCGGACTAGTCACATTCTACAGAATCGGCCCATACACACACCTGTCCTACTCCTGCTACCTGGACATAGCTGCATGTCTGCTGGCCACATTGGCTGCCGCAATGCTTATATGGAACATTTTACATCGGCGCGACGACTGCCTCGCACCTCGAGTCATAATCATTAGCCGCTCACTGGCATCACCTTTCCACCCACGTCTGGACAATGAGTATGTGGAGTCGCCATGTTAACACCAAACAAGACAATGCTCCATTTAGCTGCAGCTTGACAGAAGACGACACAGCTGACTCGGCAAAAGCTGGACTAACAAATCTCTATCACAACTCTTCAACTGTCATAAAGGATGGATTATACTGCTGCTCAGTCAAAAAGAAGAATAAGATACATGTATAAACAACATATTTAAATAAATATATTGATACAGTTATTTAGTATTAGTTTCATAACTAAAAGGAAAGTATGTCGTTTGGGCTGGACCTTGACCTGTTACACCCATTTACATTTATTAAAAAGGCCACTGTATATTTATAATAAATAAATAATTATTAAATATAAATTGGCTTCTGTGTAAAACAACAGAACCTGTTTTTAAATGTTAAAAATAATTCATATGTCTGGGTAAATACCACATTACCTCACAATAATAAAATTCTTAAATCCCATTAAATCTTGGCTTCAACTAAATATTAATAATGGAAACGTACATTTTTTTTTTTTAAAAGTGAAGGGGTCAGCTGATCTACAAAACATTTATCAATTTTAAATTTGTAAAACACAGAAGGATATATGTTTGAAAATCATTTGAATTTTCTCAACTGACATGTGACAATTAAATATATTTAAATGTAATTGCTTTTTATAAAAAGTATAACAAATATTAACTGCTTGTGGTACATACTGTATAATTAAATTAATATAAAAATATATAAAAAGTGAAATAATGTTTTAAGTATAATTTTAATGTTACATATGAACTTAATACTCTTTGTGGATCTTCCAATCCACACTACCACAGACACAGAGGCACTTGGAAACAATAATACATCATAGAATATGTATTGTTAGCTGTGTGTGTTATTGTGCTTTCATGTCTTCCAAACATTAAAAAAATGTCAGCAACAAGAGTTTGTGGTGTTTACAGTAAAATGTGTAAGATCAGGAGCCACACAAAATAAATTTTAATTGAAATGAAAGCATTATTTTTGCGCTAACAGGTCCATGTGCCCTGCAGCAGTAGTGTCACTATTTCTGTCTTTTATGTTCAAGTTACAGATAAAATGAGTAGAAATAACACTACCTGGGTTAGAAAAGTAACATTTTTGTACTGAGAAGTTTTAAAGTATGGTTTGCAATTCAACCTCTTCCTAACATTTAAATATCTTACCATAATGGAGAGAATTTTTATCAAAGAGTTTGATTCATGAAAATGAAATACAGCGATGTAGCTGAGATAACTACATCATGTCCCCAAAGACGCTGCTACAGGAAAAGCACATTCCTGTGGGTGGAGATTTGTGGGAATTGAGCACAATGCTGGTGAAAAAAGAAGCAACAGTAAAAAATAGCCTCTGTAAAGCTGTCATCAGGCCTATTAAATGCTACAGAATATCCGGAGAGGTGTTTGTGTTGTTGTTTTCCCTTATGGGTAATGTCAGAATTCAATGGGAGTACCTTAAATCACATACTTTCTAAAGATAATATCAGATTCAAAAATCACCCTTTTGTGACCTAACCAAGCTTAACATAGCTTGCAGGAATGGGATGGGAACTTTTTTATTTAGAAAGAATTGGCAAAGGTACTTTATGTACTGTAAGTGTATGTTTAGAAAAGTACATCCCCTTTGAACACACCCACAGACCAACAGAAACAGTCACATTATATACACAATGAAGAGTTCCTTCCCTTTGCACAGACACTGTTAACGTCATTAATCACGTCCTGTGATTCCAAATCTATTCAATTTATTTACATGGAAAATTGAAGAGAAAGCTTTGCTGTTAGTGAGAGGACTTGAGCTATATATAGGCCAGGAAGATAGAGACTATTTTAGTATGTTTCACCAAAACTGTCAAATGTCTTAAATGAAGTAGGTTCTAATGTGTAAGCCACCTCTAAAAAAAGAGTCTTAATCTAAATGAAGAAAAGGTTAAAACAAAGATGCCTTTGGTTTTACCCTTTCTTAGTGGCAATATTTCCTGGAGAACCTCCACAGACATCTCAATGTATTCTGAGAAGAGTCAAGGTTGTAGGAACAACCCTTGTGGCTCTTTCTTATCCTTTGAATTTCAGCCCAAATAAAAAGGGGAAGTAATGTAGAAAGTCAGACAGGAATGTGCCCAACTGTGTATGCCATTCAGCACGTCTACTGACTCACAAAGCAGTGCTGAGACTCCCTCTGTGTGATGTCTAAGCATGAACGTGCAGTGTTGCACTCCCGTCCACACAATAGGTGATAATAAAATCTTACCTCTTGATCAGTTTGATCGACTTGAATGCTTCGTCCATATCTCCAATGGTCAGGTAGAAGCTGAAGTTTAGCATCGCATCTCGGGTAATCTTCTCACAATTCTCCAGCCCCACAAAGTCTCTGAGTGCTCGCCTTGACACCATTCTGGAAAACGTAGGCACTGGACCTTTAGATGACTGTTGGTGAGCTGACATTTCAGGCAATGATGGATCTCTCTCACCAGGCTGAGGAAGGTTAGATTATGAAGAGGAATATTGTGTTAAGAATGGCATAATGGGAAACAGGACAATACAAGAATGGCCACTAAAACAGTGCAAACTGACACGATACACAGGGAGACAGCATGGTGACATATTGGGGAGGATATTTTACTCCAGAGGGGACTTTTGAGCTGCTTATTTAAAGTTGGAACAAGGCACCATCACAGTTGCAGTAAGCAAGCTTTCTCAAATGGGATTTTCACTTACTTCTGGAAGAAAGACACCACCCCTCCAATATAACAGCTGGGGTATTTGTGGCCAAACAAAGAATTACACATACAATAAATGATGGCTCAAACAAACTTTTTTTCCCATAGGTCCTACATTTTATATTACAACATACACGCTTCTCCAAAACATTCTGAACACGAGTGGTCTCTGTCCTCACCTTGCAGCTAAAGTAATAGTATGGCACATCCAGAGCGAGGAGAGACTGGAGGCCTGCTGGTTTAAGGTAGCAGTCCTGTAAAAGGATTCCATGCTCCTGTGTGCAGAACAGCGTTACCACCGACACATCAACCTGAAATGGAAAAACAAAAACAAAAGATTACATAGTTAGACAAAAAGCACTTTCAGTTAAAGCTACATTTTACCCAAAAGTATGTAAAGGCCAGTCATAGTGTTAAGAAACAGTCATTACCACGTCCACAGGGATAGCTGATGGATTTTCAGAACTGATGGGCACAGTTTCACAAACAAAAAGCCGAGGTTCAGTCTCATCCCAGAAGTGAGAAAGAGGGCAGCGGCCACTGAGCTCTGTCCCTTCAAACTGTTGCCTAAAGTGCAAAAAAAGATACTGAGTGTCAAAACAGTGAAGAAACAAACAAATAAATAAATAAAAAAATATTCAAGCTGTGTTACTTTTCACTGTCTTCAGATGACATGATACCACTGGAAGGTCTGCCACTAAAGAAGTCAAAGTGTGTTATCGTGTCCATTTCAACATCGTAAAAGTACACTTTGTGGTCGGGCCGCCCATTTATCTGGGGGAACAAAAGAATATAATTAATTATTTGTCTAACTAGAAATATGAGTCATTTTTTGTGATTGGAGCTGCAAAATTGTGTCATATTGTAACATATTATTCTCATTTACTCATGTCCACCTTACCATTTCACCTGCTTAATGATACAGGTGAAGTAGTGGATTGGTGCTTAAAATAATATAAATCAAATCCTTCTTGAGCTATTTACCTGCGTTATTAGGATGCTGACTTGGTTGCCATTGGCGTTACACTTAACAGAGCTTAATGCGCCCAGATTAGGAATCAGCTCGACCAGGTTCTTGGCGCTGCAGTGAGCTTTGGCATCCCTATTAAACACAAAGTGACATTAGAATTGTTGAGAAAAATGAGTGCAATATAAAACAATGAAATAAAACTTAATATGTACCTCCGGGAGAGATCAAATACTCGAATGTGCGCAGTGTCTGTACCCACCACCAGATATGACTGGCACACACTGAGTAGCACAGGGTTTCCCTCCGTTTTGGAACATGTTAACAGCTGTTTCACTGTGCCCTAAGGGGAGAAAAATTGTAGCTACAAAAATATTATGTTTGATGAGGGAATTAAAGTAAATATTACTAACTAGGCAATAAAAACTAACCTGAGGTGTACGAATCTGGACTCTATTAGGCTCCACAGTGTAAAGGTTCTCTCCATGAACAGCTACTATATGGGAGTCGCACTGAAACGATCCTGACAGACAAGTTTGAAATAAACACCTTTTGGAGTGAATGTAGGACAGGGATATTAATAATTTACTTTATACCTGAGCTACGCAAAACTGTCCCTGCAAGTTCATATACAGTGACCTGCTTGCCACTCCAGACTATCACTGAATCCTGTTTCATGCAAGAAGAAACAAAGCAATTTGTAAAAAATATATATATATAATAAAAAGGAAAGAAACCGTTACAATGACACAACAATACTGCTTTGTATTTACCTTTGTAACACAGACTCCCTTGATGTGCATGTCACACTGGAGCGAAAGCTGCACTTCTGGACTGAACTGAGTGATGATGAGCTGGCTCTGTGAAAGCTGCACCGCTGCCACCTGCTGGTTGAAGTGGGCTGACATCACATGCTCAGACAGGATCAGGACCGTGTGTGAATTGTTAGCAGCCAACAGATTCAGACTGGGCCTCCACTAAGGAAATAAAAGCTCAGAGTAAACTTCCACAGCAAGAATCTATTAAATATAATTACTTACCTACATACAAGTTTTATTATATTTTTTACCTCTAGCTGAGTCACATTGCCCTGTATTTCAGTGGGGGTCTGCAGCTTCCACTGGGCACTGTGGTCTACCTTGTTGCCGCCAGTCCGCACCATTCTCCACATTGCTATGCGACCACAATTGGTACCTGCAGCCAGCATTTCTGCAAAGTAAAATGAAAAGGGCAACCAGACAAATTGTTTTGTAAATGTTAGAAAGAATCTGTGTGAACATAAAACTAACAATGGTTATAATTTTAGTCAGTACCCTTTCCAGCACAGTAGGTCACACAGTTGATTAACTCTTCATTCTCAAAGCCTACACTTTCATCAAGAGACAGAACATAATTTTCATCTCGTTCGAGGTCCCACAGCCTGTAGTAGAACAAAGAAAACATACTTTTATTATATTATGAGTTTTGAAAGTTAAGACGGTCAGCTTTATATCTATACTTACCTAATCATGTGCTCCCCTGTTGCTGTGATGAGCAGGCCGTTGTCTGCCCATACAATGCTATTAATCTGTCCGTACTTGCTACTCAACTTAACCTGTCATGACAAATTCAGAGATGTCTAATTTATACATTATTTTCCCAAACTGTAGAAAATAGTAGCAGACTAATTAAACTAAGCATAATTTTTGCACAATATTTATTTTACCTTCATGAATTCCTGAGCTCCTCTTGGGGGTCCCAAAGAGTACTGAGATAGCATCAAGGTGTCTGTGATCACAGCGAGGATGTCTCTTTTGTCAAAGTAGTACAGATGTTTGATGGCCCCCTCCACACTAAGAAGTTCATTTGATTTGCCGTGCTCATCCACAATATATACATTACCTGTTTCCAAAACACACAGTTACACACATGAAATACTGTATGTTAGTGTTATGACGTGACAGGTAAGGATTTTTTGGAAAATTACAATTATGATTTAAATTTTTCTTTAGAAAAAAAAAAAATATATATATATATATAAATAAAATCTTACCATCTGTGGTGCTGATATAAAACGTAAGAACCTCCTGTGGGCCCATCTTGAGAGGAGCTCCCTTCCAACTAAACTTGTCCAGAGCACTTTCATCTCCACTTACTGATGCCCGGGCAAGCATTGCAACATCACTTCAATCAGAGTTACAGTAAGTTTTACAACACTGTGTATAACTACGACTAATCTAACCATAGTAATTCAATAATAAAGAAAAATAATCACATCTGTACATTGCTTTACTTACTCCCCAGGTGTGGCTGGTTTGAATATGCAGCATGTTAAGGGATTCTTGTATTCATGCTTAACTAGATGATTTCCTTGCAGTTTTCCCCTCACATCAAGCTTCCATACAGCTAGCACTCCATTCTTAATTTAAAGAGTACAAAATACATGCAAATGTTATCCACTACACATTATCAAATTATGGTAGGTAGGATTTTATTTGACATGTGTAATTTGAACCAGTCCTTACCTGATCACCTGTTACTAATCGGCTCCCTGATCCACTCCACGCCAGCAGAGTACTGGAGACCAAATGTGTGCTAGGTAGGACTGCTTGATCTCCAGAGGGATATGTCACCAAGATAACTTCTCCATTCTCCCAACCAACAGCAAGCACTGGCTTTGTAGGATGCCAACGCATAGAAGTGGGCTGGTAAGGCCTTTCAACATGGCACCTTTCCACAAAATCACCCTGCAAAGAAATAATGTTTTTAACTTTCAGCATAAATATTAAAGTAGATACAAAAAAACTTTATTTGTTAGGTGGTAGCCTACCTGTTGAAGGTAAACATCTACAGTGCCTCCAGAAGAGGGGTTACTTGAGGCCACCGCCAGAACGGGCGAAGTCGCGTGCCAGGTCAGATCTAAAGGTGCACCGCTGCTTTCTGGGGCGTCGATACGGTGGTCAAAATACACCGCCATGTCCCCAGTTGCGTCAAGCTTCGGGTAAATGTGTTTAAAAGTACAAGGTTAATTTTACATATGGATTTGAGATTAGGTCCCATTTGTTATTTTTACAGATTAACACTCAGATGTGTGTAGTTTAATTATGACCCTGTGCGGTTACTTCAGCCGCTGGCTAAATAACGTTGTAAACTCGCTTATTAAAACACAAGCACTTATTAGGTTGTAAAACACTAGCTTGGTTTCAATTCGGAAAATAAATGTTGGATAATATGAATGTTTATTGTCAGTAAATTATTTATATTTTAAAATTAGGTATGCTACCTGTAATTTGTACAGTTATAAAAACAGCGCTTGTTACATTTATAAATTCACTGACTTGTTAAGTAAGTTAGCCCGTCAGCTAGCTGCTATGATAGCTTGCTAGGCTAGGCAAAATTAGCATATATTGCTGATCCTCACCACTGTACAATGGATTATTATGCTTTGTTTGTCCGAACGACCTACATTACTGTCAGGTATTTTAGGTTTACACAAACTGGAAACTTTCCTCACGCAAAATACTAAAATACAAACCTTAATTCCAGTTTTCGTGTTAGCTTTCTGTGAGCAAAGCGTCTTTCCTAGTTGCCCCTGACAACATCAAAGATGGGTGGAGTTACGAAAAATAACGAATAGTTCCGAGTTTTAGACGTGCTAAAATTATTAAAACGATTGTAAAATGTATGAAATACTTATTACTAGCTACTTAATTTAAAGCAAAACATACATCGTGCTTCTTTTAAAAACTCTACGGGCTTTTCCTACTTTAAAGGATGCTCTAATAGTTTATATTACAAAGGGATATGATAGATGGTAAATGTCGAATTAAGTGGGAGGGAAATAAAATTGCGAGAAAAGTTATCAGTCATGTGTATTTTATCTTCCAAAAAACATACAACATATACAATTTGTCAATCTAGTATTGTGCAGCATTTGCTTACAGATTAGTTATAGACCTAAAGCACAGACTCTAGAAAACATGTGCCATCTTTTTCCTTTCGGATGGCTGAGTTCCAGGATATGAATGTGTAGCACCTGCAGCTGAATGGACATCCTTCATTACCTGTGACAATGCATTACCGGGATTTAGACACAAAGCTTGCAAATATCTGTATATCACTTGTATAAGTGTTTATAGCCTCTGTGTAAACATTTGTGTATGTATGTTAAAACTAGAGCTATAGTTTATTAGGTAATCTATTATGACATTAGGTTCAATGCATGTGGATCTTGCAGCTGTTTCTTCAGGCTTTTATCCAGGAGCACCAGACTCTGTACAGCCAAGTTGCGGCAATCTGCATCAGGGTCTCCTTCAGCCACATCTAGAGATAAAAGAATGCAAAAAAAAAAAAAGAAGAATAGCAACATTATGGAACTAGCAAGAACCAGAACATGTGCTGCAGTAAAGATGATGTTATGGTATTTAGGCCATCAAAAGATAAAAAAAAAAACACACACCCTTTGTTCTCTTTCATTGTATGTCATTTCCTATAATCTAACATTAGTATTTTCAGACTGTTGGTGAGCCAGTCACGTCATGGACAGTGCATGTAGCACAGGACATCCTGGTTCCTCAACCATTTCCCAGAAATAGTTAGCCCAGCTGTGCCACATTTGTGTGTTCATAAATGTGTGCAAGTAAAGAAATTAGTGTTGTATATTAACTAATAATATAAGACATGTTAGTATAAGTATAGTATAAAAATGTTATTACTTTTTCAATTACCCCCATAAGATCTAAGAACCTACTGTCTCAATTGATGTGTCTTACCTGCCAGCCATGCTCTAGCCTCAAAAAGCTGATCATTGAGATCCAGCAACAGGCTTTGACTGGGCATGCTCAAAAACACAGAGCACACAGCAAAGAGGACACCTCGTCTCACTGTCCTATAGCAGACACAATACAGGTTACACTTCTTGTTTTATCTGTGATTCTATTACGGACTTAAGTCTTATCCTTACTGCTCAACGTGATAGCGAACCGTCCACACAAAGTCCAGCAATGCACGGCCCATTTGTGCTGCTATCTGCAAAAAGCATCATAAGCAGAGTCAGAGTAAATTTATTAATACATTAACAATAAACTCTACGAATAGAGTGGTTATACTGATGTCTTCTGATTCTAATATCAAGTTCTGAACAAGTTAATTTAACAATACAAAATAGGTTAAGCTACCGGTGCATTAACTGCAAGGTGCATGAAAAGGCCTAAGGTGTGGATCAGCTTTCCCAGCACAAGGTGGTCACTCCCCAGCAGGTCAAACGTCACTTGAGGCCTAGCAAAAAGTATTACATTTTTGGTGCTTCTGTTGTAAACACAATCATGTAAAAATACAAAGAAAACATCACTGACTTGTCATAATTCTTGAGCAGAGGAAAGAAGAAATGTCCAGCTAAAGAGGCATAACGGTTTGGAGTGGCCTTGGGTGGTGGTTGTGTGGGCCTCTATAGCACAAATTAATGAGTGAATAAAGAGCTTAGGAATTATTTTAAAAGTAAACAAAATGTAAATCTGCTCTTAGTACCTTACTGAGGCGCCTGGTCTTGTTCTGAATGCGTTTCTCTACCACTTGTTGCCAGTGGACAGGGTTGTCACCGGGGTAAGAAGTAACATCTGTGGTGGCAGTTATACCTACACATAGATCTCCTTTGTTACTGATTGGTCTTGAAAGCTCCTGAGCCGCTAGAGCAAGGACCTAAATGAGAAAAAAATGTATGGATTACATTTCCTTTCATGAAGCAATACAATATACAATCCTTCAATAAGCCGCACTCACCTCCAAGATATCAAGACGCTGACGAAGACTATAGTTCAAGGAATAAAACTCTGTTGTCAAATACTGAGTGACCTTTTAAAGACAAAAGGAAACTGTTGTGAGTAAAATTCACATTAAATAACCTATTTATGCTGTGGGTACACTAATTACATACAGGTATGCAGTCTGTAACAGTCAGTGCCACCATGGTTGCCTGTATGAGGGCTAGGAAGTTATCAATGCTGTATTTATTTTCAATGTGAAGCAGCACTTTGGACATCTGAACGCTGATCTGAAAAGGCAAAACAGTCACATTTTAAAATAAATCTGTGTTGGCATATATCCATTACTACATTGGTTGTTTAATATGATACCTCTTTGGTTGCAAAGGGGTTCCTCCGAACCAAACCTTCAGCTACATTCAAACTGAGCTCGACTCGTACAGCATCATCAGAGGAAATCAAAGCTGGTAGAAGAAGTTAATGAAAAAGTATATGCGTTGGAACAAATCAATCACAAAAAGTCATCAAAGTTTAATAACCAATGTGAGGACATACTTTCTAGACAGTCCCGAAGGTAACGGGGTGGGGATGCTTGGCTCATCTTTTGATCACCAGACATATCATAGGGAGTGAGCTCATCGTCACTGCAAGATTTACAGGCTTTCCTTAGTGCACAGAATGTTAGGAACAGTGTCATTGCTTTTATCGTGAGAGATTTTAAACACACCTGTCCAAGTCAGAGTCTGGTTTTGTGCTTGAAGGCTGAGAGCGAGATGGATTTTGGGATGATGTAGAGGGAGTTTTCTCTTTCAACTCATCAGGCGAGTCCACTCTGCAAATTACAGGTGTCCATTAAATGTCACTAGTTACAAATACTATATAATCCTCAAGATAAAAAACTTTCACATTTACTTTGTATCAGGTTCTAGTCCGTTGCCTGTTAAAGGAGTCATTAAAGATTTCAGCTCCTGTGTAAGTTCATCTGCATCGTACTAAAGTACACAAAACAACTTTAAACAATTCATTCACAAGAGACTTCGTAGCTGTATGTGAAAATTGTGATTAATTACAATTTTAATGACCTCAAATTTGAGTTTGGTCCCGTTAATGTCCATGCGGGAGCTCAGGCACTCGCCAACCACCATCCCCATGTGTCTGATCTGCACCACACTGCTGTCCAGGTGGCTCTGCATGCCGCCCAACAGACACTGAAGCAACTCTGAAAATAATCTCATTTATCTTGTTTGACTTTACACTGAAAACAATAAGATATTAATATTCAGGGCTGTACTGTGGCAGAGTGGCTAGGACTCTTGCCTCACAGCAAGAAGGTTGTAAGTTTCAAACTCAGGCCTTTCTGTGTGGAGTGTGCATGTCCTCCCTGTGTTATCAAAGTGGGTTCTCTTTGGGTACTCCAGCTTCCACCCACCGCTCAAAGACATGCATGTACAGGTTAATAATGTCAACACTAAAGAATTCTTAGTGAATGAATGTGAGAGTGAATAGTTGTGTGTCAGTGTCTGTCTCTAAATGTCTGGCCACTGTACCCCACCTAAAACCCAAAGATGCTGGGATAATGGGACTAAGCAGAGAAAATGCATTAATAAATCCAGCTGAACATAGTGATATAAATGCATTCATACCAGAAGTATTACTTGTTTAGAAGGATATGTACCTGAGCGTAATTCCGTCAGCTCAGAGTCTTTTAGCAGGCAAACACTGAGTAGTAATGCCTTGCTGATATGCATCTGTTGTTCCAGTGGTGTGTGTTTTACTGCACTCGGATTAGCCCACGTTTGACAAACTGACCGCAAGACCTACAAAAGAAGCAAATATGCTAAAAAATAACAGTTATATACATACATAAATATATTTTGTAATATGAGGCATAAAAAATATTTCTTGCACACACTTGTATGAGAAGTGGCCTTCGATCCCTGTCTGCTGCAAGGTAAACCAGGACAACCCTCAAGACTCGTGTCTGAAAAACACACCTATGTTTAATAAGGTAAACACAAGTCTGTTTTTGTCTAAGAAAATGTTTGTCTTCTTACCTCATATTTGTATTGTAGCAATAACAGTTTATGAGTCAGGACAAACTGGGCCTTTTTATTTGATACAACTAGATTTCCTATAATTCTTCCCAAAGCATCAGGTCTATAAAAGAAAGAAAACGTGAGATGCCAGATTAATCTATTCCCCAACTGTTTGAAGCTGCAAGAGCGTCTTACCCACTGACAGCCTGCACTAGCCCAGTGAGCACGCTATCTATCCATCGCTGTGGGACGTTCTCCACAAGCTTCCAGCAAACCCTCTGCCAGACCATATCAGAACGTGTACAGTCGGACAACCGGGGAGCCAGAACTGCCATCACAAGACCTGAAGAGAAGAAGTGAGAGCTGGTAAACAAAAAGACTGACAAGTGGGTTAGAATTTGTGTTTGATTTGACCATGCCAAATCAAAGCGAATACTATGTCGTCACAGTAAATTTGAAAATAAGAAATACAATATCGTTCAAGTCGAAAACACACAAAACACATACCACTGTGACCCTGGATACAAACTTTTCCAAGTGTTTGAGCAACAAATGTCAGAGTACAGTCAGTTCCATCTGTTAAAAAATACAATTTACATTTACATTATACACAACTTATGTAGAGTTAATTATAATCATAACAAGAATTGGGATTTTTTTCAAGGACCAAAGTCCAAACACCTTTTAGCGTCTGACAGGTTTTCTCCAGAGCCGAGAGGATCCCTTCAGCCAGCAGTGGGTAGTATTGATGAGGAAGGAACAAGGGCTTGTTGTTGAGTTGTAACTTGTTGGCAGTAAGGTCTGGGAGAGCTACTATTCGGCTCAGCAGAGTCTCTTTGAGCTGTGGGGAATCCGAGGAAGCAGTCTGTAAACAGTAGGACCACAGTAGGTCAGTGAGCCGCCCACTTTGAAGGAACTTTTCAGTGATGCTCAGCAGGTGGTCCAGATTAGTGCTGGGGCTGTAGTAGTAAAGATAATAACATGTAATATGTTACTAGAGGAAATTGAGGCACTTGTGTGCAACTTTAGATTCCATAGTACCCACCTTAACCCTCCAATCCCATCTATAAGGACAAGTAATGCCTGCTCTGGTGGACCTCGAAGAAACAAGCTGTCCCATAATTCAGTGCGCTGGGCTGCTGAGAGGTCATGAAGCCAGTCTGCCTGGATGTTACTGATGAGAAACTGAAGAGTACGACTGAAGTGACTTCTCCTAAACTCCTCCCGCTGAGCTAAAGTGGTTGCACTGTCCAGCCCTCCGTCCAAGAAGGAGTTAAGTGTTCGAAGAGCACTGATAATGTCTTGATTATCTGATGATGTGCTCAATGTGCGAAAACACTGCCCCACTGCCAGACGAACCTCAGCTCTTGATGTGAGTGACTCCATCGTTTATATACCTATAAAGTATTACCATATTATCATAAATGAACACAGGATAATTTAATTTGAAACAAATAGTAATGCTTTACCAACATATCCAGTTATTAAACTAGTTTAATGGCAATAAAAATAGTTTTTGCCCTCGCTCTGCTATATTCTGTACATAAACGTATGCCATCAATGGTTGGATACAAACAGTGTGCTACGGATAGGTATTTTGAGTCATTATTATTCGCAGTTTTGGCATAACATTGCAAACCGGATACGTACCGCTGCCTTTTCCACAAACATACAATGCTGCCACTCTAGACCATATTTATGTCATATTTAATACGTTGTTTGTGCATTAAATCATTTTCTCCGCACCGTATCCATGTCGTTCAGTTTGGTTCAACCTGTGCTCCACCAAAATACGGTCGTCGTTACAAAGTGCAAAGATTGTTCCGGAGAATTTGTTGCATTCAAGACAGCTACGTTTTTTGTAACACTTGACTGTATAAATTTATATGGTATAATAATAATATTATATTTGTAACTGTAAGTCCGATGCTTTAACATAGTTGTATTAAATATTAAGAGTAACGTGTTTATTGATTGATGGCCGTCAACAAAATGAGGAGTACAATAAATAAACAGGAGTATTTATGTATGTCTCTCAATGTTGTTAAAATTCATTAAAAGGAGTGCTTTCTAATCATTCCTTTCAACTCAGAGTACAAGTTTAAAGGGTGAAGGTATGAGCATTATCGCTGTGGTCACTAGGTGGAGGGTCCACACCTGCACACAGAAGTGGTATCTAAAAGCATGTAGATTGGGAAAACTGTTTTGTTTAATTCTGCAATGTTGTTAAGTAACTTAAGCAAACAAAAGAAGACAACACAATAACTAGTTTTTATTTAGTTCTTTATTTCTCTTCTAATCTTACTTTCACTGCTTACTGTAAAAGTTCATCATGTTACAACGACTGCAATTACAGTATATTTCCCCATTAACAAGGATGAGATCAGTTGGGGATCTTCAAAAATAATATACAATTGTAACCAATACTGATATAATTTATACATTATCTTTGAAAATAGGAATAAATTTAACATTTTAAATTTCTCTTTTCTACAATATTTCAATCTTCCCATGTCACATAATGGCAAGCCATGCACTACGACAGTAGTGATGTTCGGGCCTTCACCAAACGTTCTTTGGACACTGGAAGTGAGCGTGAGAGAAAACAAAGTTCACAAAAAGGACATTTCATATTTACAAGTTTGATTTCATTATTATATTACAACAAACTGACACACGGTCAGTGCTTTCCCCAGGGCTCATCAACAGGTTTAGCTTCGAGGCAATGTTTGAGACACAGAGGCACAGTGTTAAGACTATAGCAAGCCAGTTCGTTTGTTTTACTGGCACTGGTGACGTAACCAAAAGTGTAACTGCAGACCCTGATAGAGAAACTCGTTTGTTTAAATTCAAACACCCATCTTTGGTCAATTTAAAAGCAAGTTTAAAGTAGAGAAAAAAAATAAATCTGGTTAAAGTGCAATCACCTTCAGCTCTGCTAAAAGGGAATGTTTTCAAATCTGGTCTCATCTGTTTCAGCGCCCTTTAAGGGAGACTTCACTGCTTTGCTAACTGTTAATTACTATGCTGGCAATTAATTAACCATAAAGATATTGAGCATTAAATAGGAAGGGGACTAACCTTTTAAGTATTGTGATGACAAATCAAGGTCTTACAATCTACCAGGCCTCTGACCAAATTCTTCATTTGCATTTGTCAAAAGAAAAAAAAAAAAAAAAAAACAGATTAAAATTATTTTTCTGTACAGTGTCCGACTCCTTCAGGGAAGACAACAGTACAAATTGCAGACTCTGCCATGTTTGCAATACTGATGAGGTCATGACCGCATCAGCATTATCATCCTCAGAGAAAAGGCGAGCAGGTCACATTCAAGCTTTTCCACAGTACACTAGCTCACGCATTAACACAACATAGACTTAAATAATTCTCTCAATTCAATAAATTCTCCATCTGGGACATTTTTACAAATTGAGCATAACCTCCTCCCTCCTTTACAATTTCAAAAATACAATTATACAAATGTCTTTTCAGCAGAATAGATCAGAGACTTGTGTCAAATGGTGAATAAATATCTGTGATTTCAAAGAACCCCAACAGGTACTGTACACGCTACATGCTACAGAAGAATACAGGCAGCCGTTTCCCAGCATAAGACGAGAAAAGGAGCGAGATCTTCCCACTATAAAAATACCTAGAATCTAGAATGAGTGTAGAAAACTTTACATGTACAAGTCATTTACATCCAAGGCCGTTTTCCGTGGAGTGGCAGGTGATCAAGCGCAGTGACAAATCCATGAGGTGAACACCGTGAGAAATTCTTACTAGCACATTGTTAACGTACTGGTGCAGAATGCCATGCGGTTTGGTCAGAAGCAATCCCTTGAAAAAGTCTATTAAGATGTTTAGCAGGATCACTCCCACTTGAAAGTCAGTCTCAGAGACGAAAAGTAGTCGGAGAACGCTGCACAGTACTGGCGAGCCAAGCATCAGTCCACCATGAGTCCTTTTTTTGTGGACGCTGCTTTAAGTTAAAGAGATTTAGCACAGCGCTTTGATAACTCTCCTCCACAGATGTCCACGTTCTTGCAAAGCATTATTGCTACTCCATTATCTCCGCCAGGAAAATGATTTTTGTTGGTGCGAGTGCTTCCAGTTATTTGTTGAATCCCTTTACAATAAACATTACCACAAACAAACAAAAATAAAACAAAACTTAGTGCAAAATACAACAGGTTTTTTTTCTTCACATACACTCCACTGTGTTTCAGTCAAAAACAATTTCACTTAATACTTATGTAGAAAAAAAAAAAAATAATTACCTCGATAAGCTTGCTCCCTATCACTTTCACTCAGCCAGGGAACACTGCTCAGGCGGGCTACGTAACCGAAGTGATAAAGCAGCTATGAAAATCCTCTCTACACTCAATTTCACCGTTTACTGCTTGTCAGTATATGTCAATGGGAATAGGTGTTGTTCATTACAGTGTCTAGGTAAGCCCCATTTGCCCAAATACAAGTATGTAAAATGAAAACTGTGGTGATTTTTTCACTTGAGGTTCAAAGCCCACCTGAGGTATGGAACCCTGTTTCATTGTAAAAATAAACAATATGAAGCAAATACAACCACTTCTTTGTGTAAGAAAAAATGATTGCATTATTAGTTTCCCCATTAGTGTTTTTCTCAAAAAAAAAATAAATAAAAAAAATAAAGTCAAACACACGTGTAACCCTCCGGGAGTTGTTGTCCCCTCACTTGGGTTAACTGGAAATTGAGATCGGTTAAAAGTAGGCAACACAGCAAACGTTTAACTAATTTGATTAGAGGAGTTGCCGTTTCTGTTCCCTGGATTAGAGCATCATATGACTTTGAACATCTGATTAGAACACGATTCAGCCCTGTCCAATAGAATACAGAAACAAATACTTTACTCACCTTTTGATATAAGGCCTTACGGTTTACTTGTACTTTAACATTGACACTTTGCATTTTTGGGATTGGAGGATTTCTACTTTTAAGTGACCTGTTGCACACATTCATACATTTTAACAGAGACTCAGGTTCCTCTAGCCATGTACATGGAAGTCACCAGAACCCAAGTGTATTTAGGAGCTAACACATTCACAACCGCAGATATACAAGGGATATGTAACCGAAATGATCTTATTTTGTCACAAACATATTGTAAATGCCTCTTCATGGGGAGCTGAATTAGTTGAAAGTATTGTGGTTGCATGGCCAAAATCAGCATCAGAATATTTTTTTTACATCTTTTCATAGTAGTTTATGTTTTTAGCCATGTCTCTAGTATTTTTACAGCCCGAGAGACCGTTTGTTCCTCTCTGTTCGTCTATTTGACTTCCAAAATGGAGGGGTTGCACTCCATGATGGCCACGATGATTTTGTCGATGTAGTCCTGGAGTCTGTAGTTGATCTCCTCCTGTTTGTGGACGGCCTCCATCAACTAAAAACAAGAAAGATGAAAGCTTACAACTCAAATCAACATGATCACGTTAGGAGTCTGTGGTGTTGTTGCTACAAACCTCTGCTCGGGACACAGAGCTGATCTCAGCTGCCAGTGAGTCTGAGAAAGAGGCTGACATAAGGTTCTTCGCTCCCTGAATACTGAGATTGATGATCTGGCCGTTGAGTTCGTCATTCTGATCCTTAAGGCTGCGATTGTCCTAAAGAAATAAGTGAAAGATTAAAATATAGAAGAAAATAAAAGGGTAAAAATTAAAGTGGTGGTTTTCAGGAGTTTGTACTTGTTTAAGCCTTTTGATTTCCTGCTCCAGCTCGGCTTCACGGGTTCTTGTCTGATATTCCTGAAGTCCAGCGCCAGGTGTGCGTCCTCGTTTTGTTTCTACTTCCAACTTGTACAGTTGTAAGTGCTCGAGCTGTTTACGCAAGTCTTCGATCAGCTGTAAGGGAAAAAAGAAGAGAAATGTACTCGGTTGTGGTGCCTTTTAACAGATACATTATTGTGTACACTGAACACAAACTAGTCCTACCTCCTGAGTGCTCTCCTTCTCTTTCTGGTTTAGATGGCGCTCGTGGCTGAGCTTATCTGCAAGTTTCCTACGTGACTCCATCTCATCCTGCAACCGGTCTGACAAGGCCTCTGTTTCATCTTGCAATTTTTTCTTCTCCTGTCACATTAAAAATAACAAAGTAAAGCTAGAGACAAGAAACAAACTGGTAAAAATAGAAGCAAATGAGATGCAGTAAAGTGTCCCAACCTCTTCTAATCTCTCTATATTTGCTCGTAAACACGGAACACATGACCTCAGCTCACTGTTCTCCTCATCCAACTGCTGCAGCCTGGAAAACAAACGCATTAAAGTCTCCGCTGACTGGTCGTAAATTTAGAAAACAATAGCAGAGATTTGCCAGAGGGCGGCAGTATAGAGTCACAACACTACTTCAGTCAACAGTCGCAAAGTACACATGTGGTTTGTAGGTATGTAACCTGACAGCAGAACAACATCTTATTTGTGTACCTGGCCTGCAGATTCTCCAGCTCCAGGCCCCTCTCTCGCTCCAGTTTGCTGACGGCCTCTTTGTGCCGCCGCGTCTCCTGTTGCAGCTGTTCGTCCAAGTACAGCTCCTGCTCTTTCAGCTGCTCCTCCAAGGCGTTCGCCCTGTGAACGAGGTGAAGGTTTTCCTGACGTAGCCGCGTGTGCTGCTCTCCCGAAGCCTCCGACTCCTTCTCTAGCTCTGCCACCCGCCGCTCAAGCAGCAGCACCTGGGAAAAAGGAATAAGAGGAGAGGCAAAAAGTTTAACAAAAAAGCAGCTAAAATGTTATTGGTCCCTTATAAAAATGTTGGGTCGAGGAAAACTTAAAGCAGAACACCTTGCTTGACTTTGAAAAGGCAACAAGCTCTAGTTAATGACCTACCTTGTCAGTAATGTCATTGTCGGCGAGTTCCAGAATGTCCCGCGTCAGGTCGCTCACTGTGTCCAGAGTCATTGAGCTGTTCTGCAGTAGATGTCTAAACAGAGAGGGATAACTAGTTAGCAGACAGAAATCTTGTTCACTCTCTTTTTCTGTTCGTTCTTTCTTTCTGCAAAACCTTCACCCATCTGAACATCAGCATTTGAAGTCAAAGAAACATTTTTTTGCTTACCTTGCTACTTTCTTGCTGGACAGCCTCTTGCCAGCACTGGATAGAGAGATAAAAACAGGAAGATGGTCAGGAAGAGTAAAAGGACAGAGGAAAGAGAAAACCCATGTCCTGAGGTTGCTTATTGACAAGCCTTTCATCCCACACTCTACAAGATGATAACACTAAAACAATGGAAAATGATTCTCGTCACATCGCAGCAATCTAAGACAAACAAAACAACAAACTCTTCAGAGGGTCAGTAATTAAAGATTGAGGATCACGTTGCTTATATGTTTACTGTTAAAAAATATGTACTCTGCTGATAGATTCCCTCTTTCAAATATGCCAAACCTTTTGAGATTTCAAGTTTAACATGTCATACAAAAGGAACTTGATGCTATAGGGCCATTTTACAGGATCAGCAAGTCTTCAAATGACACATGTCAAGGCCATATACATGAAAAGCCTCTAAGATGAGTCCTTGTGAAGATGAAACATAAACGGTAACACGGAAAAACACACAAAACACTCACTTACCTGTGAAGAATTATATTTTTCACCTTTTAATGATTTGTTTAAAAAAGGATGGTGTGTATACTTGCATCAGTAGCTCAAAGCCAACATGCTATGACACTACTATGACTCATGTATAGCAGGCTTATGTGGAAAATAGTTGATAAAGGTTTTGGAGAAATATGGGCCTATAACAGACACACTCCATGCCACTCCTAATTTAACTACCCCAACACTGCACGCACACATAACATGAAGTGTGACATGGATGTGTGATTTCTAATCAACACTGCAAACACAATCACAAGCAGAGCGGGCCGTGAACAACGTGTTACCTAGTCATCTCTAGGAAATTGAGGCGAGTCGAGAGGTCCTCGAGGCGACTTATTTGTTTGTGACACTGGCTACAGAAAAAGTCCAGCGCCTCCTCCCTGAGGAAGCTCTGAAAGCGGTCAGGGAGAGGAGCAGATGCACTGGAGAGGGGAGAACAGGAGGGGAAAGGAGGAGAAGAAGGAGGTGTAGTGAGTGACAGACCAGAAGGGGTGTGTTGCTGTGGTGGGACAGAAGAACAAGCCTGAGTGGGGATATTATCAGTCAAATCAAACAAGTCTTCAGTATCAGGCCTGCGGCAGGTAAATATTGTGCAAAGGTGGGGGGTGTCTTTTGGGTGGTGGATAAACAAACACTAAAATGTGGTGATTTCTTTTCACTGATAAGACATCACCCTGCTGCCATTTCAAACCTTGACATTCTTGCAGCGAGGCAAAATAATTATCTATTTAGATAACTAGGTCAAAATAAGCTATTGCGCTAGAAAAGTAAAGCACTGTGCGAATTATTCATTGTATCCTCCTCTGCTCAAATCACCTAACAGCTGATTGTTTTTATAGAAAGCAATAAAAGCCCTGGGTTATGCAACACACTGGCACCGGTTCTGTTTATGTCGGCAGAAAAGCAGCGTTCCGACGTGGACCTAGAATGAAAGTCACTTGCTGCTCATATGCACAGTGTACTGAACTAAGGACTGTAGGAACAGAGTGACTTGTTGCTACAGTGATATGAAAGTGTGTGAAAAGCACTGTAAGATGTAGATAGATGTGCGTGGGCGGCTGTAGGCTGCACTGTAACATGTGCCGTTGGTTCATAACACAGTGACGCATTCACACCGAGTGGGTGAGGTTAGTAGGAGGCAGTTTTGGTTTTGTCTATGACTTGTACGACTAACAGCCGAGTGTGTGCGTGTGTGTGTTAGTGTGAGTGAGTGAGTGAGTGAGTGATGTCATCTGTTACATACCAAGCCTGGACTTAATTCCCTGACATATTACTAAAAGCAGCTTTTACAAACAATGTGCATCTCCTTCTACACATTACGTAAGCTTCAACTATGGCACCTCAAATGTTATTACAGTCAATTTTCATTATATTAATAGAACCTGAGACACCACCTTATTTCCTTATGAGCAACAATAAGAAGGCGGTTAGCTGTTTTAAGATTCCTGGTGGGGCAATATGGTGCAATCACCCAAATGGGAATAAGGCTTTTTGTGAGAAATTACAGAGATGGGACACAGTGAGACAACACCACAACCGTTGTTCCAACAAATGAAAGCAGAAATGTTTTTAAGTTGTATATATATATCCAGGGTTAGTTCAAGGACTTACTAAGATGTCTCAACTAAATACAAAAGAAACATGGCTTGGCAAACAGAAGACAGAAAGTTTACCAGGCTGACTAACTCACTATCAACAAATGTTTTCACATATTTAATCTTTTTTATTTTATTTTTTTAAACAATGAGATTAAGTACTGATGTAACTAATATTCCCTGCATTTATCTAGACCTTTCCCAGAAACAGCTAGGAGAGAATGACATCTGTAGATAGGCGGTATCACTGTTTGACCTGAGTGTCTTTGTTGAAACAAAACATTTCTCTGTTGACACTTAGACTCAGGACAATAAAGCATGTACTGTAACACAGTTGAAGGACTGCTCAAAGTTACACTCGTTATATAATGTATCAGTTAACTTCTTCTTTAATAGCTGCTACTGCACAGATTCAAATTAAAATGCCACATTTGATGTTGATTGTACAAACGGTTTATACCTGGGGGAGAGCAGTGACGAACCATTGAGCTGCTCAGGTGACTGTGTGAGAGGCGAGTTTCTGTCTCCCTCCGTCTCTGCCGCACTCGTTTCTAGCAGCAGCTCTGATGTGTTACTTTCTCCAAAGTCCTCAAAGTGCTCTTCTTCTCCACCGATGACGGAGACCAGGGAGTGGCTGTGGAGCTCCGAGTTCAGGGAGAACCTAAAAAGACAAACAAGAATGGCTTATTCTCACCGTTGCTACAACAGCCCTGTTATCTGTATGTGTATGTGTTAACCGTGTCAGCTGTGACCGGAACAGCTATAGAAAAAGTGACAATGTTTAGACCTGCCAAGTATTATAACAAATATTTTCAAGGTATCAAATTCTATAAATGCTATCATGTTTTTGGACAAAAGAGGCCCAAATCTTAAAGTACAAATAAGCTTCTCTTGAACAGACAGCAGCAACAATCTGGACATTCACATCTCTTCGAAGGTAATCTGTTAATCCTAAAGTCTGCTTCAGCTGAAACAAAATGTCTCTTCAGTGGGTACCGTGATGGGCTGCACTTCAGACAGGGAAGATGCTGTTCTGTGAGTTGATGTAGGACAAAGGACTGCAACTATGGTTTTGGTAATTGTAAACTCTATTACACAGCTTAACAAAAGCCAACCAAGTGTATCCCAGAATCAGTATTGTGTATTTGATTAGTCACAAACACACAAGAGCAAATAACTCATTGATCTTTATTTAACAGAAACGCTTAAAAGTGAGGACTTTCCTTTTTCCTCCAACACAGGATGAGGATGTCCAAATCAGCGGAAAACTCCACTGCCCTCTCAGCAGACAGCCACACAACCAACTTACATTTCAAAGTTTAAACACTGACTTTACATTTAGGTAATGACTAAGCAGATCTATGTAGCCATTTGCCTTGAGCTAAAGCATAAGCAGAATACACAGAACACACACAAGCCTTAAGAGGTGGAAATATTGACCAATTTGTACCCACTTACCCCTTTTCTAGTCTCGTACAACTCGGCCCTATATTGAGCTGCTTCACACAGAGGGACGGTGAAGAGAAAGACCTCATCTTTAGTCGCCCTCCGCTGTCCTGGCGTCGAAGCCTCGGAGCAGCGGGCGTCAAAACTCCAGACAACCAGAGAGGAATCCTGAAGTTTCTCAGGTCGCACCAATTTAAACAACTAAAATTCTCCACTTGGGAGAGAACACATCTAAATTTCAAGGATGTTTTTGTTAATTAGCTTTCAACCTGGACGACTGACAGAGTAGTCTATGAGTGGGTTAATCAGATTTGACTAAGAAATGGCCAACAGACAGTCCCCGCTGACCGCCCAAAAGCCAAGTGTGTGTGGGGACAGAGCAGGACAGGGATGGCAAGAGAGGGGGAGGCTAATCCTGTTAGACTCTTAATCCCAAATCCAGGGCCTGTACTGCAAGACTTAATATGTCTACGGGCTCCCAGTAAGGTGAGCAATAGTACCACAACACATGACCTTAGCCATGACTTCCTACTATGGCCAAAATATACAAGAACCAGTCCAACAGGAAGTTCTCTTTCACCTACAAAGACTGTTAAAGAGGTTTAAATGCACAGTTAACAAGTAAAGCTGTGATTATTACAACTAATCTATTAAGTTCCAGACAAAGAGAGTTAGTGTTTTTTCTTCATTGATGAAAAAAATACTTGGATGAAACATAAAGTAGCTTAGTATAAAGGCTCCACAGAGATGTATGAAAGAGTAAGGGGCCACGCAGTGAGTTTAGACCTCACCACAGAAAAAAATGCACGGGAAAGCAACCGAAAAAAAAGGACTAACTCAGCACTTCCTGGAATTCAAGTCTCAATCATAGGATGGGAAGTCTAAACATATTCATGCCAAGCAGAGTAGCCCAATCCATCACCGAGCCAGATAGACATGTCACACAGTCAGCAGATAAGGCCCCCAGCGCACTGCACTTCCGCCGGCTAAATACTATGTCAAAAGCAACACAGGCATATAAAAAGCACTGACCATGATAAGAAAATGCATTAAGACAGCATCAAGTAGCAAAAATATAGTATTGACCTTTACTGAACCTGACCCTTGAAGATACAAAAAGAGTTTATGTTAGGGCTAAGAGGACAACAAAGAAATATCACAGTTAAATGAAGATTTTACCTTTATTATCATTCAGGGCCCATGGTTTGACAGAGTTTGTTCTGTAAACTGGGAGTTTTCTAATGCATGAGTGAAAATGACTAACATCTTCCTCCAGAGCACAGAAGATTACAAAAGGATCAGCTCACTTTTCAGCTGAAAGAAATGATGAGCCACTCATACGCATCAAGAGGGATCCCTTTGGTGCATCATTCAGTGTTCAAGGTCATACCTAAACAGCGTTTAAGTTATCTCAAAAGGAATGTATTTTCTTTTCTGTGATATAAATGTGTGTATATTACTGCGGACCTTAGTAACTTTGTTGAGAACATTTAGAACCAAGACAAGGAAAACAAATACGACAGAAATGGTATGGCATTCAGTCTGATGTCAGTAGCTGTAGCCTATATTTAATCTGCCTGTCTGATGACCCAAATAGTACCAAAGTCACTGATCCACTGTTGGCCGCTCGTGTTGTAAAACCATGTGATCTGTGTAGAAGGGTATTGCACTGCTAACCCATAGCTGGAGATCTGACACGTATTTACAGTAAACTCTGTAGCCAACAGCGATTACCAACAGCATCATGCCGAACAAGCTAATCTGACACATGACAAGAGGATCAAGCCAGAGATGATTGTATCTAATCATTAAAAAATAATAAAAAATAAAAGGGGAGTAATTAAATGTTTCAAGGCTGTACCGACCTGTTACTGCCGTCTTCAGGGTCGTGCAGCGTGGCCTCGATGCCGCTGTCCGTTTCCACATCCTCGTGCATCTCAGGTGGTACAAGGGCTCCTGTATCTTCATCTGTGAAGGTCTCGCACTCACTGTAGGTGCTTTCGGAGCCCAGGTAGGCGCTGTCGGTCACTTCATTTTGCTGCATTTAAAAAAATTTAAATAAATATAGCACATAGAAAGTTTTAGGAGTTCTTGACAGATTATGTTCATAGCAAATAGAATTTTTGATCTTTGTAGAAAGTAAATAACACAAATGATACATAGGAAGAATAAACAACTATTTCTCACACTTGGTCTAAGTTTTAATATTCAGGTCTAGTTAGTAACTACCAATGCCAAGAAAGCCAACAACAACAACTCAGGGAGCATAAACGGACTGCTTTTTTCATGACAGCTCCAGGCACAACCTGCAGCAGCAACCTCTAAGCAACAAGTTCAAAGAAATGGTTAAGGTTAAGAACAGGTAACTGTGGGAGAGAGCGCAATACCAGTCAACATGAAGCGTCAGAAGGAGCTGGACACAAGGGGCTGCCCACCATTCCTACGACCATTGTCTCTGTCCGGTGTCACAAACCAGCACAAAACTATTTCCCATAAAGCCAGTCTATTGTCACTGCTTTCCCACCTTTACTTCCAGACTCAGTGAGAGGCTGGATGGAGAGATGAAAAACACTGCAACACGTCGTTCCGCTGGGTGGTCAGGGGGAGGAGACCAAAGTCCAAAGAGTAGCAGAAGTGGCCTCGTACAAGCTCCACCTGATCAGCTGAAAAAACTGTTTAATCCCGGAGGCTCACTTCCTGACTCAGAGTAACAGTGTAAATTATTAAGCCATTTAATACATAGCTCCAACAGCAATGTAACTGATTTACTTATCAGTGTGTCCAAGGAAAGCCAACCACAGCAAAGAATTAACTCAAACAAAAAGTATAGGCCATTGATGGAACAGTATTTTTAGCCAATTCTGAGCAGGAAAAATGCTGTAAAAGCTATTGAAAGTGGAGAAGTTTGAGTGAGGGGGGGGGCACAACATTTCTCCTCTGCCAGGCTCACCTTGCCTGTTTTGAAAGCAAACAGTGCGAGAACAGCTCTGCCATTGAACATGGAAAACCCTTTTCTGCCAAATAACTCCAGAGGGAAAAACAAGGCTACGGACACAGGTGTGGTATCGACTTCAAACGTACACACACCTTCTCCAGAAGGTTAGCTCAGTGCTTCCAGTAAATAGCAGCCACAGGAACAGGAACACAAATATTTTGTAAATGACGGACATGTTCTTTAATGTTGTAATGCAACCATTTCATTCATTTTTATCTACACAGAGCTTGGTAGAAAGTGTAGTTTTTGATACAGCAATCAGTAAAAATGGCTTCCATAAATGGAGGGCAGTCCATTTGTGTCCTTGCTGCACTTCTAAGCTAAACCAAGTGAGGGCAGTGACGGTGTGCAGCTGCTAAAACAATCTCCATCTGCGATGTTCCAAAAGCCAAGGACATTCAAAGAAGCAGGCAACAATGAGGTGAAATATACAAGTTTCGTGCACAAGTAGAGAAAAGAATCCCAGAAATGCTGACCACAAGTGCAAAAACACAAGTCAAAAATCTCTGGCACATTCCAGCTCAATTAAATATTTGCCAAAGAATACGCTGAAGTGCAGACTGCCAGATGCCCTTCAGTGTCAGCCAAACCAGCGGGTTCAGGCGGAGGGATATTCACATAGTGGTAATGATAGGCCTGCGAGCCGATCTGCCAATTACAGTGGGTTGAGCGAGAGTGCACGGGGAGTTCAGCCACTGACCCGTCGCACCGATGTGAACCAGAGCTAGGACAAACCGGAGAGCGCCTTACCTCGTCATATTCCTCGGGACAGCCCACGGCTCCATCACCCGGACTGTAGTTGACGTTGTAAAGCTGCGGCTCTGGACCTGCAGTAGGAGAGGAAAAAGACAAGCTTATAGTGTGCAGAATAAACAGAAAGTGTTACAGGAAAGAAATGTGGGTAGAGTGAGTGTCCTTAGGCAAACAAAGGTGTTTGAAGGAAAAAGGAGGATCATGAAAATTAACTCTGTTGTCTATTTTCATTTTAATTTTCATTGCCTAAGGATGTGGCGAATATGGTTTGTCCAGAATCAGCTTACGTTTCCGCTCATTAGCACAACTCAATTGTTGTTGCCCTACTTTATCCTCATTCATTTTAAAGCAAAAGGGTGACTTTGCTGTTAACAGATATCCATGTTTGATGAATTGATAAAGCTGACCGTGTTGTGTTTGCTTTAGTAGGCACTCAGCACATTTAATATTCCTCCTCTAGCAGCCCTTCTTTGGCATATTTACAGTCTTTAATCTTTAGCATTATTATATTTATTTTATACTGTACTGGTAAAAGGCAATCGTCTCCAAATAAAACAATAAAAAGTGACAAAGTAACCCATATCTGTTGAATACAGACACAAACGCCTGAAACAAAACCTGTGTAATGCGAGTAGACCGTAAAGATGATGTCCCAGAAGCCACTGCAGGTCCTGTATCAAGTAAACAGTGCTGTGAATAGCGCCTTACTGAGAGAATGGAATACAAACAGGAATTTTAAAACAGCAGCCAGTAGCCCTCAAGGTTTATCTGCCCCCTGGTCTGACAGAACATCCTCCATTAATGACTGTAAACTGTCCATATTCTGAAGCTACCTGTGGGATATTGAAAGATTCATGACATTTGAGACATTTTCTTTGTGGTCCCAGACATGCCACAGGCACTACAGGGAGCAAGGCATTTCCATAGCCCACAGACCTGTCTTTATTAAAGCGAGCCCTGCCAGTTACAGGCAGTGAACAAATGAAATAAGAGCTTTTATACTGACAGATGAATTAAAGACCAGAAAAACAAGTACAAAACAACAAAATAAACAAGCAAGTAACACAGAAAGGGCATAGTTAAATAATTGAAGCGAACAGGATTCTGCCCAAACCCCATGTCTCTGCCCCAGTCCCATGTGAAACCCTTGCCAATTGGCCCATGTGTCTACGCAACTCAGTGCATTATTAATTCAAAGCCTGAGAAATAGGAGATGTGCAACCTAGAAAGCCTTTGGAAAAAGTGTTACGACTCAATGAGAGCATCTTCGGGCAAACGTTGCTCTGTTGCAGTGACGTCACCACAGCCTTTTGTAGTGAGTCAACACAGGTAAACTCAATCCACTGAACGCTGTTTGTTTTGGCGTCACTAAAATAAATAGAAACTCATCTCTAAAGACAACGGATACATTCAAGAAGGTTTGCCAGAGAGTCTAGAGCTGTAGATTAGAAACTAGATTTTTTAAGTTTGATAGTGCACTTGAAATCTCTCTCCATTATCTCAGTATGTAGACTAGTAGGGCAGCAGAAATGGTTAAAATGGACAAAACTGTATTTTAAGTTTGAGTTAAAAAAGTGAATTTGGGTCACTCTGCAGCTTTTTCCATCGAAATCCCTCATCTCACATACATAAGAACAAGCACAGAGTGGTATCAACAGTATTTGGTGCAACTGGGAACGCAGTGAAAGACAGATGTTGAGGAGTAATTGAAGGCACCAGCACTTGCTGTTTAAGTATTATATACTCTAGAATTAGGTTTGGTGGCAGGTTGGCCAATAAAGAGTCCATCAGTTCTTACACTGATGGATGACATCAAACTTGAGGCATTTACCCCCAATAATTATGGTAGTTTTTTTGTGTTTAATCGTTAATTCATGTGAAGTCTAGGCGGGTCTTAAGCCCAAAATACAGGACAGTAGGTCAAGACTGCAAAAGCTAGCCAATTCTAGATCACAAATATTATGTTCAAAAGCACATGTGATGAGAACACACCTCCATTGCTAATTGCAGAGATTCCACGGTGGAAGTCTTCAAAGCTGATCACTCCCAGGCCACTTGGATCCAAAAACTTGGTTAGATCCTTTACCTAAAACAAACAAACAAAAAAAACATTTGTTTTTATTCAACAAAAACCTCCACAACATTTGCACTTGTATTGGATGCTTTAAAATTATGTCATAAATTATGTAAGGAAAAGTTTTTCTCCACACAAGGGAAAAAAAATTGGACTGCAGTGTTTGCATACTGACTAAAATGGAACAGTTAACCACATTCAGAGGAAACAGATCAGGACTTTATAGAAGCAGATGCCACCAACGACTACTAAAAAAGCTATTTTACTGTGATTCTCAACACAAAGACAGTTTTACTGCTGAATTGCGTGCGGCCAATCATGTGCTTCTGGGAGCAAAATGTCACCAATAAAACAAACCTTCTGAGTTTTGTTGAGCTTTTGTGTCAGGGATTTCTTAGTTTATTGGATTCTAGGCAATAATGGATTTACAAGGCTTTGGGAGAGGCATGACGAAGAAAACAAAAAAAGGCAGACGTTTGCTTCTGGTAATGTAGAGCGATTGCTAGATTAATAAACCTCACAACAATGTCTGTCGAGAAGCAATACAGGCTTTTAAAAACAGAAACACAGCCGCTCTGGGCGCTCTAGTATAAAACAAGTTACGTAAGTGCACCTACATGCTGTATATTCCTACAGCCGTATCCTGGCAACAACAAGATGTGCGCTCCAGCTCCAAGTAGACACAAAACAAACAGTGTGACCAGATCTATGTTCATTTAGACTTTCTAAAAAGTAGTCTTTACATAATTCTGAATGGCGCCACGGAATCAAAATCAATTAAAACAAATAACAGACTAAGCCAAATGTCGTCCAATGACACTAACCCATTATTACGGTATAATTTCAGGCATGACAAAATTAGCTGGGAGGGATCCTGAGAGTAAGTTCAGTCAGGTTTTTGTGGTTATTCTTTACATATCCTTGGAGGAAACAACACGCCAAGTGAACATGGCCATTTAGAGAGACTTTGAATTCTGTGAGCAAGTTCTTTGTTCATAAAAAAAAAAAATAAAAAAAAATAAAACAGCTGCTCTGCTTTGGAGATGCAGCTCTCCTGTGATAAAGCATCTCCCACAAAGCTCCGGGTTGACAATGTAGCCAGAATATTAAAGCCAGCTGTATTTGGTGAAGGGAGGGGAGCTGATCTCACTGCGGTTAACAGTGTAATGTTAAGTTTAGCATGTGGAACCGAGACTTGTCCTTCTGTCGTCTGCTGCAGTGTTTTCCATACTACGGGTGGCGATCTTTGAAATAATGAAAAGATGTGCCTGCCATCACCAGTAGGTGTTTAAGTTCTGCTTTCCATTTTGCAAAAGAGCATGGCAGTTGACAGGAAATAGAAAAAGATTGTTTTTGTCTCCATGCTGCTATTTAGAAACACCTCTGCTGGGTGAGGTGAGAAAACTGCAAGCGAACTGACATCGCGGTCCACAGTTTCAGTATTAGTCACTTCTGTAAGAGGCAGGAGCACGTGTCGGCCCATGGGCTTTGCTAAATCAATCTGGCTGTAAAATGCATTTTGGCTGTAAGTTAATAAATGTGTGCGTGGAAGCAACATGTGAAAAGGTCTTATGTTTGGGTAAAGTCAGAGGTGGCAGTCATATTCAGACATATTGGGCTCAATGCTTTAATTTGGCATTGATTCAATAGCAAAAAAAAAATAAAAATCTTTGGTTGAATGCATTGTGTAAACTTTTACAGTATAGATAAACAAAATGGAACTCACATAGTTATGGTCAGTACTATATAACCTCAAAACAACACTAAAATCTATACATTTACAACCACAGAGAATCCCAATGACAAGAGCCATTACTTTTATCAGTTCCTGTTCCTTCAACTAGCCAAACCAAACAAACCAGGCATAGCAAAAGAGAAGCACATTCTTGCTAATTTGTGAACACACAATGTTTTATGATGGTTTATGGTATCTTTAAACTTAATTGATTTTTGTTTCTACATTTTTTTTTACCGTGAACATTCATGATTATTTGATCTAACCTATTTCCACTGGATTTGTACACCATGTCCCTGCAGGGCTACCATAAGTGTTCACAGGGTGTAGAAAGGAGAGTTGGAAAGAATTGCAATCTGGATTTTGAAAGTTGCTGTAAGTTGACTCTTAATAGAACATGCAATTAAATTAAAATCTCTCATTGATATTGATATCTCTTCAGATTGTATAATCATTTTACAAAGAAGATTACCCTTCATAAAATCATCCAAAACTAAAAAAAGGACATAAACCAAGGTAAGCAACTGTGAAGGCTGTCCATGGCCTACATCAGAACAGCAATGGGGCCAGGTCTCAAGAGCAGTTAGCAGCAAAAAAAAAAAAAAAAAAAAATCAATGAGATGAAAGTTCTTAGGCTTTAAAAATTACCCACTGATGTAATTTTAACAGTGCAACATCAGGCGACCGCGGTGACAAACCCCAACCGACTGTCATCTCAGTTCCACTTCTTACGGAGCAGGCTCTGTGGTTTGTCAGTTCCTTCCATTTGTGTTCAATCAGTGCCGGGGCATGCCTCACTGCCTCCACACAAGCCACTGATGTTCATAACCCCGTGGAGAGGAAGAATACCCTTTTCTGAGTGTCTTTCCAGGGGGAAATTTAACAATGGTGTCTAAGCAAAACACTAATAACCATTGATTATAAGCCTGGATGGTTTGCGTTAGATGATGTAAAATGTGATCTTTGTAGAATCTCTGAATACAAAACCCTAATGAGAGCACAAAAAGCAAAAAAAAAAAAAGGAAAAAAAGTGGGACGATTCGGGAGCAGGGGGCATTCCAATGTGGATTAGAGGGGCAGTGCATAAAAGCAGCGGGTGAGGGGGATGGAGGCTGGCAAAAAGTCTGCTGTGCAATAAGAGAGATGACCACAATGCAGCTGAGAATGTTTTTTGTGTCTAAAGGGGGTCAGAACCACAGAGTACATACAGTGTTATGAAACCTAAATCAGAACAGTTTCAGTCTAGAACAGAGAGCCCACAACCCATGGATCCTTTTCTACTGGTCCGCTCGGAAAACTTAAATTTAATGGATTTTGGATGTCTGGGTGTTTTATTTAAAAAACTTTCACCGGAAGCCCTTTACCACGCTTGAATGCACTTGACTAACTCACAGCTCCACGTGCTGCTGATTTAGCTAACACATTGGACTGAGCTAAAATTAGCAAAAGAAAAAAAAAGAAAAAAAAAAAAGTCATCTCTCAAATGGCTTTATCTCAACAGGTGATCACAAACTGCCCTGACCCTCAAACTCGGCATGAATGGATACATAACCTATTTGTGCCAGGTGAATTGGTCCCATTTGAGCATGAGGAATTTGGTGCACTTGACATCACAAATGATGGTGGCCTGAAAACTATATTAATTTGAGACAACTTCAAACAACATTCTGGATCAATATTAAGGCAGAATATTCAAACAAAAGCCTCTAAAATCAAAGCCCAGGGCTCCCACTGACTCGACGTTATGATGAGTTTTGTTACATTTACATTGAGTGAAAATGGTCTGTGAAAACACTGCCAAATTTGAAAGTGGTCCGTGGTATTAAAAAGGTTGGGGACCCCTGCTCTAGAAGAACAACACCACCTGAATGGAACTGTGAAACCTTAACGACTCAGGAGTCACACTGGAACAGCCTGGTCCAATCAGAGTTAGTTTAAGGTCAAACCCCTCCCTCTAGAGATAAAACTCAGCTCTCTTACCATTTGATCTCAGAATTTATAAAGTCTCTTGGAATTAGAGACGAAACGTCCTCAGCTTAAAAAACAGATTCTTTTGCTTTAGCCTTTTTTTTTTCCTTTAGGGGGATGTCTTTGCCAGAAACACTTGACAAATAGAACCCCAAAGGTGTTCAAAGGCCACATTAGTACATATAGAAATTTTAAGGGTTAAAGATATTGGTAGTAATATATATGTGTTTTCTTTGCAGTAATTCTGATGGCTTTTATACATTTATAATAAAACCTCTTATTAGACACACTGGTAAGTGTTTAAATATTACAATAAAAAGGGCTGAATTTGTCCAGCAGGTCTTGAGGTTGACATTGGTGATTTAATTTAGCCAAACAGTGTTTATATCTCCAGCAAAGCAATATTACTCAATAAAACGAAATAATTAAAGGCTCTGAATCGTTTTTCCTGCAGCTTTGGGGGCCTACATTCCGTGATGCTCATATTTAAAACCACACACAGTGCTTATCTTCATAAGCCCACCACGGAATACTTGTGCAGGAGACATTTGCATGCTTAGCGTAGAGGTACCAGTATGCAAATACCTGGTGAATTCCTTCCTGCTTTTTGTGACAGACTGTAGAGACGGTTGTGGTGACGCAGGGAGTCTGTAAATCCTGCTGATGCTATCCATAAAAATCCATATTACATTATCTAATTGAACTATATCCAGACAGTACAAATATAAAACTTATAACTAAAGTACTTATGAAAACACTTTCTTTAAATCCTACCTCCCTCAGGATTATGTCCCTTCTTGAAACGTTAGCTGGCATGCTTGTCTTAGCTTTATAGCTTTAATAATTACAATGCCCTGAGCCACAATGCAAATGTACTGTGCAAATAAGACTATGGTAAAATGTCATTAAAATGAGATGCTTTGATGCAGGGGTTACGCAAGCTATTTTTTATCTCAGTGAGGCTAAAATACAGGGCACAGTATAATTAAATGTAAGTTTCATAGGTTTTTCAAACTGTTAGGAGAAGTGACACATTTGTAAAAAAAATTAGCACAATGGCCACAGACGTCAACTACATTTAGTTTTAGTCCCAAATCCAAACAATCTTCTGCTTCCCTCCACTTTTCTGAGGCTTAGGGATAGAACTGGATTTCTAAACTATTAGTACACTCAGGAACATGAATACGTCTTTGACAAACATGGGGGTGGGGGGGGTGGGGGGGGGAATAGTAAGACAAAATGAATTCCCTAAATTCCAAGAGATAAGGTGGTCTACTGCCAGCCTGGATTTTGCAGAAGGGATGAAGGCCAAGGTCTGTTCAATCAAGTCCAATTTACTGAATAAAGCCATATTACTGCATATTTTATTGAGTGGAAGTGGAGCTTGTCTTCTCCCATGGCATATATTCCGACACATAGCCAATTGTTAATAATTTTACAAATAAATGGTTGTTTTGGCAAAATAAAGACAGAATAAAAAACACATCTACAGTGGCAGTACGTGAGAGATGGAGTTTATCTGCCTCATAGGTCCCGTGAGGAAAAAAATCTGAGACGAGTTTCCTGTAAGAGCATAAATTGGCTCCTCCAACTCTTAGAAACCAGATATCCAATTCACAAAGACGACTCAGTGATCAATCTGCACAATCTGATTAGCTGTCCAACAAAAACCTTGCCAAGAGGAAAAAAGAAACTGCTACAATTCAGAAGGCACATAGAAAATTCACATGAAACTAAAATTGGGAAACAGACCAGACCTATGAATCACATCAACTACTATAATGCAAATGTGATGTGCTAAAAAGAGTTGACAAAATAAACACAGGGCCCGCTCTCCCCTCAACAACAAAGTCATGGCCTATATGGACTGCGCCCAAACCATGAAGTTCCTCTGAGTCAGGCAAATACATTTTACTCTTAATCCTTCACAATTCTCTGCCTGGGGAGCCACAGATACCTACAGCCAGGCACGGGACAGATCGAGACCAACATAGGCGCTTTGAACAAGGATTAAAAAGCATTAGTGGGTCAGAATCACACAATTTGCAACGTACCAACAAGTACCCCCTTCTTTCCAAAAGGCCATGTACAAGGTCTATTCAAAAGTGCTCAGAATTTACTGTTAGGAATGAAGTGACACCATCTTCTCGCTGTTTCAAGTTACCTCACCATTACGTCATTATTTACCAATGGTGCGATTCTTGTAAACGTTTGAACAGACCGACTGACATGTTGAACAGGAATAGAAACTTGACACCAGAATAGCAAGCGCATGACTGCTGTACACTGTTGTTCATTTATATGAATTCACTTGTTGATGATTAACTGCTGAATGTATCTAGCCAGTGTCAGCAAGTCAAGGCTTCACACAGACAGAAATACTCAACATTTTCAAGAAATTACATTTAAAAAAAGGTTTTATTTATAAGATATTAAACCATTAAAAAAGGAAGCAAGAAGTGGGTGAGGGTCGTGTGTGTTGAGTGTAATGGATCTTTTCCCAAAGAGATTATCCCCAAACCATGGGAAATGCAAATGAGAAAATGAATACATTTCTTACATGGCATATGGAAATGATGCCAGGGCTCACTGAATCCATGAGACTTATCTCAAATCCTAGCTCACCAACACTTCATCAAATGTGGATGAATGCCTAATTCTGGTAAGGCATCAATATTGTTACACAGCATCAGCCAACATTTGGTTATAAAGAAAAAACAAGTTTAAATGGCTGTATAATGATACAGACAGGACTATTTTACATCAAGTCTGTAACATGGGGGTTCAGATTTTTTTTTAGCTACACAAGTAAAATTTCACAATATTAATAATAATAATAATAATTTGCGTTGACAAACTCGTGAAAAACAATCATGACCTGCGCCAAGCAAAGTATTCACAGTCCAAACACTGGCCTTACCGGCTCGTTGTGACCAATTAGGTGGCAGCACTGACAGGGTCTGGGCTTGTTTTAGGTTTGAAGGTTTTTAGGTAGCGACTGTTTTACCGTTACAAACATAAACAACATGGTGCTGCTCCGATTGGATGAAACTGCAATGTTAAATCTATCACCGATAAAGATATTACTTTAAAGTACCTGCCTTTTTGCAAACGCTTTTAACAAGAACCCTCCTAGATGATGATACTGGGAAGCAGACTATGTATGGAGTCAAGTTTACAGCTCGAAAACCCTACAGAAAAAGTAATTTACTTTTAACAATAACTGAGGTGCGTTAATCCTGTGCCAGAGACAGTCCACGTAGAGTGTATAGCTGCTTTAAAACTGTATCCAGCAACTTTCCTCTCACCTCTCCCTTCACTGTCTGCATCACATTTGAATTTTCAGTTAAGTTAATTGTTAAAAAAAAAAAAAAAAAAAAAAAATGACCAAAATAAGATAGAGACAAATATAAGCCAAACATTACTTGACCTGAGTGAGTCACCCAGAACAATACGGACTGGGATTTCCACTAATGCCATTACAAAGGCAGGCTTTTAACAGGAAGCACTCCACAGGCCTGCACAAAATCAATAATAAATTGCCATGCTTCTGCCCCTCTCAGCAAACCCTGTATCTGCCAACTCAAAACAAACAAAAGAAAGAAAGATTAGTATCTCACCTGATCGGCCCCATAAGCAGCAGCAAACTCCATAAACTCCTCAATACGAACAAATCCATCTCCGTCTTGGTCTAAAGCGTCGAACACATCTTTCAGGGGGGAGACATCTTCTCTCGTGTGAACAGTTGGAACCATAGGCAGTGAGTCATCTCCCACCATCTTAGAGAGAGAAAGTGTCTTCACAGTTTGTTTGTGAGTCCATTCGGTCTCAGTAGATGAAGTGTTTAAGTCCTGAACCAAAAAATCCAAATGTTCTGCTCGTTCTAGACTTTCAGTGTCTCTCTCCTTCTCCGGCATTGGCTCGGCCGTCGTAGGAGTTGAAGTAAAGTCATTTTGTACAGCTTCTGGTTTTAAATTCCAAGGCTCCTCATTGTGGACCTCGTCAGGAGCCAAACAAAGATCTAAAGCCATGACCGAATCCGCCTGATTTTTGGCTTCAGACGTTGGCCCGTCTTCCATTAGATCTTTATTCACCTCTGTGACACCCTCTCTGGGGCCATCCTGGATACAGTCACATGTCTGCGATAAAGTTTCAGCAAACAACTCAAGAGCTAATGTGTCACTTTGGCGCTCCAAAGTCAGGTTTGTAGTTACAGTAGATCCCGTTTGCTCCGGCTCTGTTGATAAAACTAATGGGCTGATAACAGAAACAGGACTGGTAGGACACAAGATGTTGTCACAAAGTGGAACCTCTAAATCCAACAAAGGCACAGATCCTTCTAAACAGTCCACCAGCGGGACTATGAGGTTGAGAGCAAAGCTGTTCTCAGGTAAACCTTGTAACGTGGAGATACTGGTTACTGGCAGATCTGTCACTTGATCTGGGTATAAACCTTTGTCTCCAATGTCAGGTGACTCAGTGTCCGTTTCCCGGGAGAGAGGGAGTCCTGCTGCCTGCTCCTCTGTGACGCCTTGTGGATCAAATGGAGACTCTGAGGCACAACACAAGTGTTCATCTGAAAAGAGATCTACCAACAAAACTGAATCTAATGTGTGGGGAATGTCCAGCGGTTTTGTTGGAGAATATGGGACACTGAGAGTTTGTAAATTAACCTCAGAACTAAGAGCATGTGGGTTTTCATTAGAGGCCTGCTGAGGCTGACTCAATTTGTCACAGGTAGTGTTTTTCCCAGCAACTTCAAAGAGGCCTGGGGAAAACAGCCACGACAAGGTGGAGTCACAGATTTCATCTGATGACTCTTTTTCTGTGCAGGACAATTCCTCAGTTCTTTTGAGAAAAGCTTGTAAATTAGTTTTCTGATCCTTTTCAAATTGCAAAGCGCCACAAGAAAAATCTGAGATCTTAATCAAGGAGTCCAAATCTGCCACCTTGCTTTGAAAAAGGTCTTCTGCTCCTGTTGGTTTGTATGCTTGATTCTGGTCACCATTTCTGATATTCAAACCTGTCTGACCACTCTTGCTTTCACACAGCACACCCCCATTGTCTGAGTCCAGAGAGTGAAATCCCAGAGGAAATGGCTGTTCTGTCTCCCACTGTGTGTGCCCCAAAGGGCCAGACAGGAGTGCCGGTTCCATTTAAACTGGCAATATCCCTTAATAAACCTGAGAAAGCTAGTGAATTAAATTTGATCTCATTGCTGTAAATATCCAGTTTTTCATTTGTAACATATTTTTTTTAATAACAGTGGAAAAACAACAAGCAGCCTGACTCTCAAATCCAAAAATGCTGACAAATAGTTGAATAAGACCAGACTGAAATATGTGAACAATTGTCAAGCCTATGAGGCCACAGCCGCTCATATGCTTGAATAAATTGTTGCAATTATTTCAATGACTCCACAATGTCACCTAAACGTGACTTCATATTAAACTGATAGTATGGTTGTAAAGAGCAGTGATGTAATTCGTATTTGACTCACTATGTCCTCCCCTGTCATGGCAGGTCCATTCATGGTTGTCCAATGTTTCCACTCATCCAAAGCAAACATATCCCACTTAGGTTTTAGACGACGGACGAAATAAAGCCAACAATAACATGTCGGCACACCAATTATCCCGCGGAGCCAATTTGAAACAAACAAACCAGCACGCTAAGCCCTAGTGTTTGACAACATTAGCTTTCGTATCCGATTAACAACTTTTATCCATCAAAAACTAATTTGTTGTAGGAGACGTGCGTAACGACAACGCGGAATCTTAAAACTGGCAGTGTATGGACTCAAGCATCAGAAAATGCACACCGAAACGCCGTCTATCGAGTACACTGACCCTCTTTTTAAATGAATTTAAAGCAGCAGCAACTACAGATAGCTCCTCCTTCGAACATCTCGCTTCTTGCTTACCATTGGCCAGCGGCGGCTAACTGACTAGCTAGCCAAATTAGCCTAATAGCTGGCTAACATGCTAAACAGCACTTTACCCAAATATAGCAAAAACACACATTGGCTTTCAAAGTACGCGTTTTAAGTTGTAAATTTAGAATCGTCGTTTGCTTGGTAGTCCGGCTTTATCGTTGCTTTCTGATGCCTTTTTTCCAATCCACCTGTGTCTATAAGAAGACAGGCCAGAGAAGCGACGAGACGAAACCGTCCTATTTCTCCTCGGTCTTCATTTATAGGCGCCTCGACAACACGTCTGCTTCAGCGTCCAACTTGGAAGAAATAACACGAGTCTATTTGAAATAAAGACAAAATGCCCTGTCATAAGGCAGTGACTCTTGGGCGATGTTGATCTCTGACGTCGAAGCCTCTCGCATCAGCATCAGCGCTGTCCCATCCTCCTCCTCCAGCCGCAGACACACCAACACACCGCTGACGTTTCACGCAAGCGTACAAAACACCCCGCAGTATCAACGATCTTGGAGCAGCTGATGAATGTATGTTCGCACTGATGCATGCATCTACAATGGTCAGTTCTCCTTTCATAAAGCGGGGTCAAAATTATGGCATATAGGCCCACGGATGGTGCAAAAATCAATTACTACACTATGTAATGTTATTTTATAGCATAGATTCATTTACAATAATGTGAACTATTTTGATTTATACACGGAGGGTTTATCTTCGTGACAAAATACCCATTAATGGCCAATTACATGACATTGTGATGTTTTGGCACCCCCTGCTGGCAGAAAAGAGCTGGTTTCAGCTCATTGCATCATTGTAGTCCACATAATGATCAAAAACTAAATTATGAAAGCAAACAGACAACACAATTGTTAATTAAAAATTTAATTAAAGTTTATTATTAGAAATCTGACAAATTACAAATATTAGTACTTATAACACTGTGAAACAGGCTGTACATGGAATGCATAATGACAATAGACAGCACTTACAAAATCCCTCAAAACTGTAATTTTATCTTTTAATTATTTCATATTAAAATACTTTTTTCTAATGTTAGTATAGTGTGTTACTGTTGTAGTGTGTAATAGCACCAACTCTTAGCATAAATCTCCAAAGCCAACAGCAAATGATATAATACAGTACATCCTTAAGTTTCCTTTCAAATTATTCATTTGTTCTCAGTTTTGATTGGTCTTTGTTCTTTTTCAGATGACCAATAACCTGAAAGAAAATAACAAAAACAAACTGATTATTACACATTTATTTTTCATTTCAAATAAGGATTACATTAAATCAGTAATAATTAATATAAAATCCCAGATACATCAACCAAGAAAATCACGAGCAACACATATTATATTTAAGATGTTTTCTTTTCGCCCAAGCTACACCTCCTCCTTCAGAGTTTAGCAGATTTAGAGGATGCTATACCCAAGAGCATGGCAAAGTCATTGGGTGAAGTAAGCCACGAGCCGCCATCCGCCACCAACACAGTTCCTGTGACATAAGAGGATGCACGGCTGGCCAGGAAAAGAGTGCAGTGGGCTATCTCGGTCTTGTTGCCCGCTCGCTGTAGGGGAAGAGACTGGAAGGCACCTGCAGCCTCACTTCTTGGCCCACCTAGGGGTTGAAAGTAATATTTAGATACTGCAGATACACTACATTATATATATATTATACTATTGTGGTAGTATCAAAGTAAATCAAAGCAGTTATATTTTTTACCAAGTCTGCGAAAGCCCTCTGTGCCAGAGATCGGACCAGGAGCTACAGCGTTTACTCTGACCCCATTGGGACCCCATTCCACAGCCAGGTGTTTAGTCATTGCATCTGTTAAATTGCATTCACCTCATTTAAATCCATTATGATGTTATTCCTTAAAGCCACATTGTGTAACTGTCACCCCTCAAAATAGCTTTGTAAAAGTAAAAAATACTGTAGTAACACAACACATCTTTCATAGACCCAGTGCATGTTGACACTCAAGATATTTAGTGTGTATGAGATGAATACATATAATATAAAAACAAGCCTGACATTTTTTTAGCTGTACAGTTACTTTTAAATTACTAAGTGCGCACAAATCTTAAAAAGATACAGTGTGGCACTGATTCAAGGAAACATAGGCTATTACCATTAGCAGCCTTGGCAGAACCAGCATGCACCTGGAGGGCTTGTCCCCTGTAGCCAATAGTAGCAGAAATGTTGACAACATTTCCTCCATGATCCTGTATAGAAAAAGCCAAACCAAGAAATGTAGACATCAGTTCATTATTGTTTTGTCATTGTACGTATTTTATGTTAGCTGCTAACTATACAGCTCAATTTAAAATATGTTTAGTGACACTGGAAAAGAAAAAAATGTACCTTGAACCACTTCTCATAAACCACTTTGCTGGTGTTGAATGTACCCATTGTGTCAATCTCCATGACAGTTTTGAAGGCATTGAAGGACAGTGATGAAGCTGGGCAGGGAAAGTTTCCTGCAGCATCTGCCAAAACAGTACTATTTACAGTTGTACTCATAAGTACCCTGACAGAATTTGTAATTTTTTGGCCATTTCTAAGCGAATATTAATGATTACACAATAACTTTTCTTTCACTCATAGTTGGTGGTTGGATAAAGCCATTTATTGTCAAACAATTGTGTTTACTCTTTTTAAATCATAATGTCAACAGAAACTACACAAATGACCCTGACCCATGTGCATCTTCAAGGCTGATGAGTGTAAAATTTCCTCCAGTATTTTCTGATAACATGCTTCATTCATCTTTTCCTGTGCCTTTGTAGCTCACACATCCCCAAAACATCAGTGATCCACCTCCATGTTTCACAGTAGGAATGGTGCACTTTTCATTTTAGGCCTTGTTGACTCCTCTCTAAATGTAACGTTTAGTAATTGCCTTCTCGACCATGCAGCCAATTTTTCTTCAAGTGCCTCCTTATTGTGCATCTTAAAACAGCCACACCAATTTTTTTCAGGGAGTCAGGTATTTTAGGTGAAGTTATTTGTGGGTTTTTACTTTGCATCATTTTCCTGGCAGTTGTGGCTAAAAGCTTTGGTTCTTTGTTTGGTTTCAACAAAATCCCTAATTTTCCACTCAATTAGAGTTTGAACACGGCTGATTGTCATTCTAAATTCCTTGGATATTGTTTTATATTCCTTTCCTGTTTTATACAGTTCAATGACCTTTTCCTGCAGATTCTTTTGACAATTCTGTTGCTTTTTTCATGGCTCAAAATGCAGGAACATGAGTGCAGCACTGGATGAGAAATGAAGGGGTCTGTCAAGAGCCAAGAAACTCACTGACACATGTTATACACACACACTGATTACAAGCAAACAGATCAGAACAGGTGAGGATGGTTACCTTTAGCAGCCATTCAAACCTGTTTGTGTCGCTTTGTGTGTATGTTATCAGGCCAAAATCACCAGGGTATGTCAACTTTTGATTAGGGTCATTTGGGTAGTTTCTTTTGTCATTATAATTTAAAAAGAGTAAACACAGTTGTTTGGCAACAAATGGCTTCACCCAACCACTGACTATGAGTGAAAGAAAAGTTTTTGTGTTATCATTCATATTCTCAAAAAAATTGGCCTAAAGAATTACAATTTCTGCCTGGTTATGTAAACATATGAGAACAAATGTATGTCTAAGTTCACGTTATGATGTTGTCACAATTTATGTAAACATCTGATAAGTAATCTAACTGTTACACAGAGTCCTAAAGGAGTGACATACTATTAATGAGGATGTCTATTCGGCCAAACTCTTTGAGTGTCTCCTCAACAGCAGCTGTGATGCTCTCAGGCTTCCTCACGTCTAGACACAGAGGAAGACAGCGCCGTCCCGTTGCAGTGGTCAGCTTTTGAGAGGCCTAGGTAAAGAAAGACAACATTTAAGTTAAGTTTAAAGTAGTGAGACTTTGCAGAATGTGGATAAATGATCACCTCTTTGAGCTTGTCCAAGTTCCTGCTGGCAATTACTGTATCACATCCATGTCTAAAGGAAACACAACAAATGCAATGTAGATAAGTGGTGGAAATTAAACAAATTAAAGAGCTTATCTGACACATGACAAAGTTAGTTGGGAAAAAGGTCACAAGCGGAAAAGTTTGAGCTAAAGCAAAATATAACTCTACACTGATCTTGCAGCAAATTTAATATAATTTATGTTAACACAAAAACCTATTACAGGTGCATACAATCTAATACAAGATCAACTAATATTTTGTAAGTAATTTAACTATTAAGTTTGATTAGATGGTGAGATAACACGGTCTAAAGTACACAGCACTGTACTGTAAAATCCACACTGAGCATTCCCATATGTTTAATAAATGGGGAAAATCCTCTCACCTCATGAAGATTTCAGCTATCCTGAGTCCAATTCCAGATCCACCTCCGGTAATCAAAGCTACCTCATCTCTAAAAATACACACATTTATAGTCTTTTCACATGTATTCTCTCAAACGTTTACTTGTTTTATTTATTTATTTATTTATTTATTAGGAGCTCGAATGACATTTGGAAAATCTAAACTGTGTGCTTACTGGAGTAGATCAGGACTGTAGATGTGTGTGTACGAGCTCAGGCAGTCATCTGTGCCAACATCTTCAGGCATTAGCGGCCTATTCCCCTCAGATGATGCCATGCTGAAAAATGCTATACAGAAAAACAATCATTCAATGTAATTATTTCAGTAAAGGTGCAGGGCATGACAACTTTGTGTATTTGTCGCTGTGACAGACACTACTTTACTGCGCTGCCAGCACCATCAAAGTAAGTTAAAGGCAAGGAATCCACATACCCTGCTTCATTAAAACCCTTCTTAAACATGCTATGGTTAAATGATTCACTAAAACTTTTGGGGTGTTTTTTTCCCCCTTGTAAACGTTATTCTCCTGTGGGTTTAATGCACTAAGCAAACCAAAGTAGTTTTTTATCAAGTTGTTAAAAACGAATGAAAACTATAATAAAAAAACATAAGCTACGCAGTTAATATGCAGTCTTACCAAAACGCGAAGGTCCGCAACTTACTTTTCAGTAGGAACTATTTGTACCTTGGACCGGTTTTTCGCTATTCTTAAGAATGCATTATGGGTAATGAAGTCCAAAAAGGGTATGTTCAAGAGCGCAAACTTTTTCATTGTTATAAAATGTTCAGAGATACACACAAAACACAATTAATCTGGAGACTGATTTAAAAAAAATAAAACTTCCGTGCATTTGTTCATATAATCTTCCATGAAGACACCGGTGACGGTCTCCACTTCTAAACTCAGTCTGATTTAAAGGCTCAAAGGTGTTCTGTTTCAGGGGCGAGGTCAGACAGTGTGCATTATGCTGTAATGATCTGTGCTTGGGGCTTTATTGGTGGGAAATGCCCTATGAAATTGATTCGGTGTAGACTTTAGGGATGGATCTCCTGTCAAGGCTTGAGCACTTATAAGCTCGATTGCATGATAACAAATCAAATGTAAACCATTTCCAGGGCAAAAGAGACAAGTAAGGCACTGATACAATTTAATATCACCATTGGCCACTGAAGAATAAATATTTTGCTGATGATCAATTTTTTAATGTATTAGTGTGCTAATAAACTTTTACAACAGGTTTTTGTTGAACAAAGCAATTGCCCAAAAAAGGACTGTACTTCCTGTTTTATGTTTAAAATGATCACTTTTCCCATTTTATCTGAATAAATAAATTATATTCTAAACTTACTATTTGTACATAATGTGTATTAGCTAAATCAATTTTGTGTTTAGGCTGTGCATCGGCAGAAAGATGTCTGAGAGCTTTCACCCTCCGAGGAAGCACTAGAGACATCACATGAGTGCTCATAACTCAATCAGTTGAGCACTCAGAAAGGAATAAAAAGAGCATCGAAGTGCACATAAAAGTACCCATTAGAATAAATAAAGCTTGATGCTTGTGTTAGTTGCCCCACTGATCGTTTTCCTGGGCATCTGTACATCCTTTTATAATTCTATACATTTTCAGCAAACTACACTGTACTTGGAATAATATTGCTTCACCCTGTTGCTTCTTTATTAGTTTACCATGTAAAGGTTAGTCTATTATGTTAATCAGTAGTAGTGTCAGCTGCAATTGTGGTCAACTAAGATTCTCTAAGGTCACTGTGCAGAAGCAAGAAGCATCACATAAACTCAAATATGTGAAAATTGATCACTAGAAAATGTGTATACGTTCTTAACAATAATCTAGAATTATATATTAAAAAAAACTGCCTTGTAATAAATATTTACATACCCAGACTTTTTGACGCCTGTATTTCCATATTCCGAAGCCAGAGGGCGCTAAATGTGAGTTTGTATTGCTTGGCTTCCATATGAGAGAATTTAGATAGATAAGAGCTTGTGCTCTTGGATTCGAATGGACTCGAATAGCAAAAGCAAACAAATTCTTGCTAAATTCTTGCTTTGTAAAATAAACAAAAAAAGGCTAACTTGTATATTAATCATGTTGTTTTAGGATGAGTTAAGCAGGAAGACAAAAAGGCAACATATTTGGAAATAAACAAAACAGAAGATTAAAACAGCAGCCCTTTATGTCTTATTCCTTCCTACAGCAATTTTTGTATGGGTAATTAAGGCTGCTCCACCACCTACATATTTTAATAGATCTATATTTAGCTCTGCTGTGTTTTTAATCCACAATTTCTTTAGAAATAAAATACAGTTCTGGTACACATAACTAACAAAAACTTAAGCAAAGCATTTTTTAACTGTTCTTTTAGACTTTGAAATAAAACATTCCTGATGCAGGAACAAGGAGAAGAACAAACCACTTCATGAATCCCAGACTAAAATGTCCAGTGTTTTTAGTCCAAAGAAAGCAGCAGCCTACAGTCACGTAGCACTGTGGGCTGCCTCTGGATTCTGTTTGTGTGTCTCTATGGCGCTGCTCTGGTTGGGTCCTGGTGGCTTTGCCTTCCTGGTTAGTCTGTCATCGTCCAGACCCACCAGTCTGCTGCTGACCTCCCATAATCTATGAGCAGCCTCCTCATCCAGGGCCTGGGACGCTGGCTCCTTTTCTGTCATCACATCAAAGTAGCGTCCAGTCACCCCTCCCATCTCTCCTGACACAGCCAGGAAGACACTGGGCTGGGCCCCCAGCTCAGGGTTTTTCACCAGCAGAGAGAAGAAAGGACCTATGGGAAGAACCAGATGGTTTGATTTTACTATTGTAACAATTTACAATTGTAATTAATATATTGTGTTAAAACTAATAATACCTAAATAATAATAAAATTATTATTATTATTATTATTATTATTATTATTATTATTCAGTGCAATAAAAAGGCATTAGTTACATCTTACACTGAATGGACTACATTAGAGGAATAGATGCTTTGGCACAAGTTCATTTTAATTATATTTAAATCTGGCACACAGTGCTGCATTGTGTGGTTTATTGCCTCTCTGCTTTATTTCTACTTTTATAGCCCAAGCTCATTGGAAATGATCATTTCCTCTGTCTGTATAGAGAGGATGTTTATTACTCCAGAGGGCAGGAAACTAAAAAATAAAACTATGAATCATCTATCAAGTGACTTTCTTAAATCAGTACAGAACAACATCAGCAGCAAAAAACAGATGCAACACCACTGAGCTGTAGAATCAAATTTGAAAGTGTTTGGAGTGACATAGCTGTAAAAAGAAAACCCTGTAATAGTGACTTTAACTTTGCATACATTGCAAATAATGCCTAATATCAAATCTTGTAAAGCTCAAGTAGATTATATTAAAAGCATTAGGTAAGATTAAATTAATTCAGTTTATTGGATTCTCTCAATGCAAAACCCAATAAGGAAGTAAAATACTCACTAAGCACAGAGCTGGAGAACTGTGATTGGTGGAGACCAGTGTGCCTCCCGAGCTCCGTGGCAACAACGCCTGGGTGTACAGCATTCACTGTGACTCCTGTACCTGTTTCAGATACATAACAATAATGTTAAAAATATATGTCCAATAGAAAATTATGACTATGAGCATGGGTTGTTCTCCTTCCCACACATGCCTACATGAGCAGCAGGCACTAGACTTGCCTTGTAATCGCCTGGCTAGCTCTCTGGTGAACAGAACATTGGCAAGCTTGCTCTGACAGTACGCCTGCTTGGTATCAAACTTCTTGTTCTCCCAGTTTAAGTCTTCAAAGTCAATTTTTCCCACAATGTGGGCGAGTGAGGTCAGGTTGATCACTCTACTGGGGGCGGACTCTTTCAACTTATCCAGGAGAAGATTTGTCAACAAGAAGTGGCCTGGGGGGAGATTAAACTGTGAAATTCAGGCAGTGATGGAGCCAAGCCATGTTTAATGCAATGTATAGATGAGTTATGTCTCATATTAGCTTAATATAGAAGCATCACTTGTCATTGTTTAGAAGCAGGTTTCTTACCAAGATGGTTGACCCCAAACTGCATGTCAAAGCCATCATCTGTCTTCCAGGCTGGACATCTCATGACTCCAGCATTATTAATCAAAATATCGACACGCTTCTCTTCTATGTGTCAAAAGAATATAATATTAGTGGTTTATAATGGTATAGTAGTATTTGCACAGATGATGATGTGTTGTTTCTTTACCATTTTTAATCTGTTCTGCAAACTGGCGGATGGATTTACACGAGGCCAGGTCAAGGTGACACGCATAAACATGAGGATTCAGCGTGTTCCCTCGAATTTCCTTCGCTGCTGCCTCGCACTTCTCCATGTCTCGACATCCCATAATAATACGACCCCCTGAGGATAGAGAAACAGCAGAAGCAGTGCTTTATTGACTGCTTAATAACAAATTACATAATAACTTTGTCCACCAACTCATGTCATATTTGCAGGATTGGCGAGCTGCTAGACATGTACTCCACACCTCTTTTAGCAAGTTCGCGGGCTGTCTCTTTCCCAATGCCTGTGTTGGCTCCCGTTATGACTACAGTCTTGCCATGAATTGTAGCTTTACTTTTACATCGACCTCCAGTCAAATGGTTCCTATAAAGAAAGAATGAACACAGTTAATTGCACCAGTTCACAATATTATAGACTACTCTAATATTATAATAGGAATGGGGTATTAAAAACGGTTTACTTAAAACATTTTTATATAGAAAAGAGCAACTATAGGAAATATGCTTAATTAGATCATTACACTTTGTAATCTATTCACATTTACTTACTTGAGCAACACAGCACAACCAAAAACGGTTCCAAACGCAGAAACCGGAAGAATATATTTATTCATGGCTGTCAACCAGAACAGACGAAAGTTTATTTTTAAGTTTAAAATTGTTTAAGTCGCTTTACATGTTTTCTGGAGCTGTTTTAAACCTGCTACTATACTAAAGCACAAGGTTAAAGGCGCACAATTTCAACGTCATCAACAAATCTTAACCAACCGGAGCGCGCAATCTGCCTCAAGGCATTGTGGGAAATGCAGTCCAATAATAAGTAATACGTTTTTGAGTGAAAAACGTTGTTAAAAAAAATAAATTAAAATCCAAACATCTCCTGTACCAAGTGAAAAAATTGCACTATTACACAACATAGACCGGGATACAACAATAAAATATATAAATTATAATCAAAAGTATGGCTGAAAAAACTAAAGAGGAGTAAACCAACTAGACACAATAAAACAAATGGGAACTGTGAGGTAAAATAACATTAACTGGAAAATTGATGCATTTTACGCGGTGTCCAAGGCCAGTTGAATTGTGTTTTAGGTTGTTCTGATTATTATGACCATATGACCTTATTATTCTTATCTAAAAGTGCAGCGAAAGTAAGTGTTTGTGGAGGTGCCTTTAGATTGAGAGCAAATATTCCTTTAATAGTCCACAGACTGCGCCGCAGGTAGGGCACAAAGTACTATAATAAATTCTGTAAGAAGACAAATTAGAAAAGAGCGTAAAAACAAGGTCACCCTTTTGCAACAGGAGGTGGAAAACTTGAGGTGACACATTAAAAGTAAAAATCTGGGACACGCTGTGGGAAGTTTGGAGTAGCATTTGCTCCATTTGTTCAGAGCTCATAGGTCTATCCGTCTGTCCCAGCGGTCGTGCTTGACCCTCAGTGTGCATGGTGCTGTCAGCTCCGGTGCTTGACCTTCAGTGAGATTTATGTCGGCTCTGTCCCCTCTGATAAAAGGAGCTCCTCACCTCTCTGCGGGTTTTGACCTAACTCTGAGACAGACACCTGAACTTGTCTTGGAGATGCTGGTTTATATTTGCACCCATCTGCTCTGTCATCCAGAGTCAAATGGTTTTGTTTCAACTTACAGGAGAGTCATCTTTCTCTGAAGTTGCTTTTTGTATTGTTTTATTCTACCTATGAGAAATCTATCTACTATTACAGTTTAACAGTGTTTTGTTGTTTTAACAGTGTTTTGTTGTTTTATAATATTTTGGATAGGCTTGTTTTGCCAGTTGTTGCTAACATCTGGGTGCTAGTTGGTTGGTCTAAAACTGCCACGTCCAAAGTCTGGCCAATGGACCAATCACAGCACAAGATGAGATTTTCAAGACTTTATGGCCCTCAGCTCCTGTGTCTCCCAGCAGCAGCAGATTAAGACAAAACCAACTAAAACTTGTTGAACACCAACTAAAACCTGTACCAGTGGAATAAGAATCAAATCATTAAATGTTCCTTTAATCAGATGCAGCCCTCTTTGCAAAATGTTTGGACACCCATGGTCTAATATAGATCAGGCTCTATGTATAAATGAAGTCTACTCACCACCACCAAGGCGAGTATAGAGTATAGACAAGAAAGAACGTGAAGTGGGTCTGAAACTTCTCCCATTAATCAGGGACTCCATCAAGTTCAATTCTAGCAACCAATCATAACTGTTGCTTTATAATAGGGCGGCTTTAGGCGTGGCTCTGTTTTTCAGATTTTTTAAAATTTGGGGATATTGGTACTGCCCCCTAAATTTGGATTGGTTTTAATGTCTATTTATCCCGCCCCATGGAAATCAAACTCAAATGGAGAGACATCAGACTTACTCACTCATTGAAAAATGATTGGGTTAGCTGGCCAGGCTTGTGGTAAATGGCAGGAGAGGCCCAAACCTTGATAGCCTTGCACCAGACAGTTGTTAGGACTAGCCCGATGTTCTCTGCTCTATGTACTACTGCTATATCCATAATCACGACACAATGACATTTTGACATGTCACAAATCAAGATAGCCTATTTATTATTAATAATTATTATTTATTTTACTTGGAGAAGAAAACCTACTTGGGTCAGGACACATGGGTTGCTAGGGATTTATTAGGGTCGCCTGCAAAAAAAATATTTTTAGATAGATACATTATATTCAATGGAAATTGTGTGTGGATAAAGAACAGATTTTAGATGGATTTAAACTGGTTTTATTAGGATTTTAACAGGTTAAATTAGGATTTGAACAAGTTTTTGTTAAGTTTGGACAGGTTTTAGTGTGATTTGAAATTGTTATAGTTTTAAACAGGTTTTAAATAGATTAATTGGTTATAGCCAGAAATAATCCTATTTGCATATAATACAAAGAATGATTTTTAAGTATTTAAAATAGCTAAATAAATAATAATAAAAATGCCACTAAGAAAAAAATATCCATGACACAAAACAAACCAGAGAATTGGGTCATGAATTATCTGGTCTTTAAAAAACATGGGTCACCTGAAAAAAAGTTTGACAAATACTGCTTTATGGTGACCAGTTTGTGTCATGCATTCACATGGGACACACCGGACATGTTGTTATAGTTGTCTGCCAATATCCTACAGTTAATGTCGCCAAACTAAAAGAGAGTAAAAAATAGCAGGAGGACACCAGGCAAAGTCACTGTGTGAAGTAGTGGGTGCCATAAGCTGTTGAATTATGCAATGATATAGAGCAGCTTGGTCCTTCAAAGCAGAACTGATGGTAGGTGGTAAATATGGCGGCACTAGGACCCAGAACACGTGAGCGCATTAGGTTTGCCAGAGGGTGGAGACTGTGAACAATAAAGAAACTGACTGGTAGGAGCCACAGGCACCGGAGCGACATCTGAGAGACCACCCCCCTTTTACCAACCTATACCACAAAGTCCCACTGGACACACGGACATAACGGACAGAACACCGTGCGTGACGGAGCCAAGGAGCCTGAGAGTTGTGAGAAAGGAATTTGTGGATTTCACGGGGATAAACCCGAGCGAACAAGTGAATGAATGGGTTCGTCTCAGTGTCTGTGGTCCTGAAGTGGGTCAGGCGGACCACTGGAGTAGCAGCGAAATATATAAACACCCGTGTCTTTCCTGGGCAGGTTGAGATGTAAGCGCACAGAGGAGAGATCTCCAGCCAGCCACAGACCATGCTCTTGATTCAACCCATTCAGAACGGTCTCCGGAGTCCCCCTTAAAGGACAATATTTAAGACTTGGGAGCTTCTAAAAAGGGACAGTTTTTTTTCCTAAGTGAAAGGATTCATCGTTTAGGGACCGCTGTGTGGGTTTCATTGGAGGAGAACAGAGCAGGGCACAGTCGCTCTGCTCCCCAAGCAGATGCAGGACCATGGAGGAGAGAGACAGGTCGCCAGCAGGTAAATACACCCTCTAGAACTAACAAACTGGGACATTTATATAGAGAGATTTAGTGGTTTAAAACATCAGGGGCATTCAAGTTATGTACGTACACATTCTTGTTCTTTTCTGAATAGGTGTTTTCCCTTAACCCGTTTATTTGATTTGTTTATTTGATTTGCCGTACAATGAATATGTCATAAAGACCTACAATATAGTCTCACACTGTTGCTTTACATTAATTGTTAATGGTTTTGCAACAGTCTAAATTGAAATCTATTTTTATCCTCCCCGTTCTCTATTTATTATCCAGTGTACAGTAGATGGATGTGAGGAGAGCCGGGTTACTCCACTTTTAATGACTCTTTTATTGTTGGTTCAGGGCAGACAGGTGATATCTCATCATTGATGTCCACTCTAATGAATTTAAATAAGCAGATGACTCACTTGAGCAAACCTGGATTTGCCTTTTTGGTTATCAAGTACTTTTGTGAAAAGGGGCAGGAGTACTTGTTGTAGAGGCATTGATTTGTTAGGCTCACAGTATTTCCTGTCTGCTCTAAATGTACTGTTTTTGTTGGTGTAGAAGCCGTTCAGTGTCTCGCTGATCTTAAAGCCTTTCCTTGTGCATGTAACATAATGAGCAGACATATGCAGCTCAGCATGCAGTTTATAATAACAAGAGGAAGACTGTGCCATGATGTTAATTACAACAGCAAACAAAACCTGATAGCAGCTGACAGAGTGACAAAAGCACTAGTGTAATATAGAAAACCTTTGTTCAAATGAGTCAAACAAAGTCTTGTTTTCTGCTTTCTACAGTAGTCTCACCTATTTTGACCGCCATTGGGAATACACAGTGGTTGTACATTAGGTGTGTCATCAGGTACAGACAACAGCTCTTGAAATGATGGTGTTTAAAAAGCACCACACACTGGGTGAACCCAATGCATTAATGAAGCTACAGCTAAAAGCTAAAAATAGGGGAGGAACATTAGCATGTGCAGATTACATCCTTGATAACACCTCATTTACATGCACCTATTATGCATATTATGATCCTGTATATTCATATTATATTAAGATGTAGTGTTTGTTGATGTTTTAATTGTTTATTTATGCTGTGTCATAAATTCCCAGTCATACAAGTAACACAAATACTCAAGGTAAATTTAAAAGTTAATGACTGATTGTTGTTGTGGATGTAGGATTACCAAATACAGTACAGTTTATGGTTGGAGGTTATTATAGATCTATAGGGTTTCTCATCCTCCTGTTAACTGCACAATATATCACAAATGTATCGTTATTGCATTATTTGTATTGCAAAGAATGACTTGTATCACAATAATGCTATACTCTTCCATTTGATAGGCTTTCACTATTTTGTCTGTTAAAACCATCCAAATAAATTGTTTAAATCAAACTGTGAGAATTAAAAAGTCCTAGGTTAGACCTGTTTATTCCTGGTTTATTCCTGGTTTATTCCTGGTTTATTCCTGGTTTATTCCTGGTTTAGTCCTGGTTTAGTCCTGGTATAAGTTTTGATACAGATTTAGCCCTTGCTTTGACAAGTGGTAGTTAGTCCAGAGTGTTATATTTCTTTTTTTCTGTAAAAGAGCATTCCCATATCCCAGGTAATATCGTTATTGCAATATTTAAAATGGTTGTCGTTTATCGTGCATGTATATCCAATATTGTGCAGCCCTATTGTTATCTAGCATTGAAACTGAAGGGGCACATGTGGCCTGATAAGAAAAAAGCAACGTCTTATTTAATGATGCTGTTACGTCATGGAACAACACCCCCCACCCAGACCCCATTTTCTGAGCTCATCAAGACTCCAGTTTCCCCTTGTATTTGACTTCAAAGAGACATAGTCCACATTATAGCAGGCTGACTCCAGTCTCATTGGATTTCCCCCTCCTCTTTTCCTCATCACATCAAGCCCCCTCAATGGAACTTGAGGCGACTGATGAAGAGCGGTGGGGTTAGGTACAATATGTTCCTCGCTTGGATTATAGCAGCCATATTTTAGCATGGGATGATTCCTCAGGACGTGATTATGATTAGTGAGGGGGGTGCTGCTGATGACGTTGATTGTTATGAGGCGTTTACAATCAGATGCTCGGCAGCTTCTAATCTGATACCCTATAATCCCTCAGTTAATGGGGCAAATCTGCAGCAGCCTGTTGTGCTGTTGGCTCCGTTTTTGTTTCGGTTCATGATTGTTCTCTCTGCAGCACCAAACTTAGAATCAGTGCAATGTGACTGACACCTGAAAAGGAGCCTTATAAGCACAGTGCAGAAATGTTAGAAACTATATTTGAGAAATTGAATCTTCTTCTTTTAAATTTGAAATGACAATATATGATGAAACTCCTTTAAAATACAACTGTCATAAGTACTAAACTCAACTAAGTAGGCTGCTTTGAAATGCATTCACTATAATTTACTTATGTACTTGTGTAATGTTGGGGACAAAAATAGATTTTCTTTTTTATGTCCCACACAGCCACTGATTAGTACTACTTAACAAATTACAATAACAGTAAAATGTACTCCTATAAATCTTGCCTGTTTTTTTTAAGAATACTAGTTAAAGTAGTGAGCAGTCACAGTACAGTCCCTAACATTCACTCTCTATGTTCTTGAGATATTTATCATGCATTTATAGTCACATGATAGACAAAGCCTATTTTTACATGCTTATAACTACTTCTTGCTGTATTTTGTGTTTTGATGCGTACTTGCTGTAATACCAGTCTCTGATTTCTAACTTAACCTTGGATATTGAGTTTTGGGTCAATGCAGCAGGAGGCTATCGCTCATGGCTGTATCTGCAGAAGCTCCAGTAGGTGGTCTCTCTGTAGGCTGTGGATATTGAGGAAGCAAGGGGTGGGATGATTAGCTGGAGAAGGGGGAACAGGTTAAACAGCACACGGCCTCAGCAGGGGTCCAACTCAGAGCGGACGATTTGCTGAAGTGCGTGTCTGTGGCTTGAGCTGCTGGTTCACCCATCACAGCACAGCGGGGGTTGTCCGGCGCACTCTCTCGTGAAGGTGATCCAGTTTTTATACCTGTTTGCAGAGAACACATTGTCCCAGCTGTCTATTTCACACGGTGACACAAACCTATAGTCTCGTCTTCATCCTTTGTTTTATTTTGAGAGACAAAGCACATTAGTCACATTGCAATTCACTCTGTGTTTTCCTTCTGACCTGCAGGCAGCACACGCCGGGCATTTTGACAGTAAATTGGACGCAGGAGATTAGTCTTCACCCGTAATGACTTTGCTGCCCAGAGCAAAGTGACTAGTCCATTAGCAGAGGAGGCAGAGGTAGAGACATAGTGAAGCAGCCTCAGCAATTTATTTATTTCTTTCATTAGTCCCTTGTTTGCGTTTTCAGGAACGGGCAAAAAAAGGCAGAGCGCAGGGACTAAACAAAGACAGCGCTGCACTGTACCTTTGTTTGCAATAACAATCACTGAACGTGTGAAGTAGCTATCATAGCCACACTCACAGCCTTTTTACTACAGCAAATGCCACATTATTCTTTATTTAGCATCTATTTGTAGGGAACTATTAGCTTACTGATTATACTAACATTGTTTGCAGATTTTGCTTTGGTAATCTTCACTATTGGTTATAGCTCCAGGTCATTTCTATTTGGTTGTTGTGCAGTAAATATTCACAAAATGCTTCCTTGGGACAGCTTTAACCCTCTACTTATTGTTTTTGCTGACACATTTAGGAGATTAGTCTAACATTTGTCCCATGTTCTGCATTTGTAGTTGTAGCGCCTGAAACAAAACATCCGGTTGAATTTTTTAGACACTCGGCGAGGTTCCTCCTCTGAGTTGTCTTTTAATTTTATTTGGCCTGAGGATGTGATCATCTCCTCTGTCTCAAGAACTTCTGGACTAAAAAAAAAAGCTCTTCTAAGTAGGTGTAGTAAAGATGAGTGGGGGTTACATTGAAGTTTTATGGCTGGAGAAGTTTTGTGACTTTTAATACATTGCTAATCCTAAAGTTATGAGGTCTTCCCACTCCGGCGGTGACATTACAGAAATAAGAAAGTGCCTCGGGCTTCTGTTTGAAAAAGCTCATACCAACAACGAATAAAAATAACTTGGACTGGCGCACAAAGCAACAGAAATCCTGTCGGGGGCCGAAACTGAAGAGAAGCAGAGGGCATTTGCAGGGAAATGTACTCTGCAGAGACTCACAGCTGCACAATACAATGAGCCTTTGACCCAGTCGCCATTTAACGGATGTACCAGATTCCCCCTTGACCTGACGCATCACTTCATCCACACACTCTTCATACCGTCATCCAAGATTCAAGAGTCAGGATTTATTCATTTGTCATGTCTCCATCAGTATTTTATGTTCAACTCTAAACGCCTTGAGTGTTGGCATTTTGACACTGTATTAACACTCACAGATGAGCAGCATCACGTATTGGTAAGAATTACCAATCTTTCATTTTGTGACTCTTGATCTTCTTTCTGTGAGGAACTGTGTACAAAGGGGGAGGGGAGGGGTATATTATCTACTGTTTATCCTGGCTAATGTAATTAAGTTTGTGTGTACATTTCAGAAGTTATGAACTGCCCTTCCTGTTTGTCCTGTTTAAATGTTTGTTTAACAAATCTGGCCCACAGACCCATCTGGACTATGATCAATTTTTGTGTTGACTCACTGGAGGCTGCCTTCAGTGGGCACGCTCAGTATGAGTGGGCTCCAATAATCATAGACCGCCTCTATAGATATCTTCACGTTTATGATTTGAAGAACAAGAACATTAGACTGCACATGGACACATCTTATTTTAGCTTTCTCAAGGAGTTTTTGTTATGATAGCTCCACATAATTGCCAGAAAAACACAGAACTTCAAGAGATGTGTGGGCAAAAACAAAACAAAGTGTCCTCTGCATTGTTTTAATCAAGTATATATTAGGTACCTGGGTACATAACCTTATTTCAGGATTTTTGTTTTTATTTTGATGTGTTGAACCTGATGTCAACTAAAGCAGCTGAAAGATAGGAAAGGAAAGAAGAGAAACAGTCAGCTTTGAACGATGGATGAAAAAAGCCATCAGCAAAACTGTCTGCGCTGATTTAGTGCCTATTAGTGCATGTGCGTATATGACCGATCGGATGATTAAATTTGATTGTGTGTGTGTGCAGAGAGGGGTTTGAAGTGATACAAAGACAATGGAGAAGATCATTAGTGTGATTCACTCCATTTAATCAAACAGTCTATTTTGCACTTTGGGATAATTATAATTATTATTCATAGTTTATTTAATGTTTCCCCTGTCTCCGCATATCACACAGACTCTGACTTATTTCAATTCTGCCACATTTTGTGGATGTGAGTTTGCAATTAAAGCAGCTTCATTTTTTTCTTCTAGGTTTGACCTATTTTTTGTTTGGCACTTCTGCAAAAATCTGCAATTCTCTTTTGCAGTTCGCTTTCTACAGCTTTAGCGAGTTCCCCCAAAATCACAACAACCAATGTGTTTCAATTTTTACAAAATAATGGGCTGCATATGACCAAGTGCAATGCTAAAGGCTTGAAATTTATAGTGTGTACAGTATTAATGTTGGCGGTATATACCTCCCAAAGCTGTTAGCTCTGTCCAGCTGTTTCCATGTATTAGTCCTTTCACCTGTTTGCATTGATTTCCCATCAGAGTCAGCCCCTGAGTGCAGCTGGAGTCCAGCCGTCAAGGCAGCCGTGCCTGAAAGCTGGCTGGAATGATCTAGGGGGACAACAGGAACCCCCATCGAATGTACCTAAAGAGCTACCCCTGTCAATGCTTTACTGGAATTGATTAAATGGAAATGAACGCCTATTCAAGCCCTCTAGATTTAGGCCCTCTTTGGGAGTCACACAAAACTGTTATAACAGTAAAGGATATTATATTGTTCTTAAAGGTCTACTATTTTTTTACATCTGAAAAGGACTGGGCCTAAATCAATTCAAATCAAGTAAAGTACTTTCCTCACAATCACTTTCTTCTCCTTTCAGTCTGCCCCACAATGTCAAGGCGAGCCTGCCACTTTCTCCAACCGGCCCAGGACGGGTCAGCAGCGCTGGCAGCTCCCCTCCTTCTAAGGGGGGCTACTGTGGAGGAGTCCCAGTGGAGGATATGCAAGCCCTGACCATCGCCTCTCTGTCTACAGCAGATGTAGCCAAACAGTACGAGCACATCCGTGAGCTGGGGAAGGGCACCTACGGGAAGGTGGACCTGGTCGCACACAGATCACAAGGTGAATATGCTTTTCGTCACTGTAACTTTAGAAAATTCTTTATATTTAGTAAAATCCTCGTCATTAAAAAGTCATGTTAGAGAGTGGGATTGAGCTAAAAGCAGTTTATCAATGCAAAGCAATAAAAGGTCAATGCATTAAAGGGTGTGCATAATTGTGTATTTCTTCAGCTGCAGCGACAGTTAGTGAACTGTGTGTGTAACAGAGAGAGGTGGTAACATTTGTGGGATGCTTTAATTTCTGCTTATTTATATGAATGGAAATTGCAGCTGTTTGTTGGAAAGAGTTGAATGGTTGAACTCTCTCAAGGCTACACTTCAAAGGAGCTCTTTAGCATCTTGAATGAGATAGGAACACGCATTTTTTCAAATGGATTTTTATGAGAGAGATGCTTTATTTTTAACAGTAGATGGTTGTTGCTTACTCCAGGTTTGAAAAGCAGCACTGACACAGAAGCTTTAAACAGACCGTTGTTACATTGTTTGTTAAAGACATCATTCTCTGTTGACATAACGGCAGCTTAAACACATCATTTTGTTAATTGTCAAATAAGAAAATGTTGCGGCCGGGGGGCTAAATATTTTAAAGAAACACCTAGAGTTATTTAGTTTTGTGTTGTTCTGTTTATTTTTGGCACCCTGACTCTAGATAAGTGCTCCTATAACCCCCCCACCTTTATTTTTTCACAGGCACCAAAATAGCACTGAAGTTTGTAACCAAGAACAAGACCAAACTGAAGAGTTTTCTGCGGGAATACAGTCTAACAGGCTCACTTGGCTGCAGCCCTTTTATCATCAAAGTCTTAGACGTGCTTTTTGAAACCGAGGACTGCTACGTATTTGGACAAGAATATGCACCCGCTGGGGACCTTTTCGACATCATCCCCCCACAGGTAAAGCAATCATATTCCTGTTCACCAATCACTGTTCTCCCCGAGCTGGAGCTGCTCCAATCACTCGCCATTCCAAGACACAACAGTTTTAACAAGCTCTCTCGGGATAGGAACCCTTTTTTGTCCTGGTTTTTCTTTCCAGGCACTGAGTTCTCGCTTTGTTTTAGTGCGTCTCTGCTTGAAGTGTTAGGAGCACTTGGCTTCAAGGTTCTTCTAATGACTTATTAAAAATGGCTGCAGCAGTACTCCAAGCGTTTTCTGTTTCATTTTTCCCTCTCTACAGTGTATTACCTTTATCCTGTACTTTATTTCCCCACTTAATATAGCCACCATTTTACCACCATTCATCTTAACAATACAGTAGTGTCCCACTGAAGCTCAAATGTTGTATCACCTTTGGTGTTACCTCTCAGTCATCTTTATTTAGCACTTTTTTCTCTCTTCTTCTGCCTTTTTTAGGTGGGTTTGCCAGAAGACATGGTGAAACGCTGTATGCAGCAACTGGGCTTGGCATTGGACTTTATGCACGGTAAAAACCTGGTTCACCGAGATGTCAAACCGGAAAACGTTCTCCTTTTTGACCGCGAGTGTCGCCGCATCAAGTTGGCTGACTTTGGCATGACCCGACGGGTGGGTTGTCGTGTGAAACGGGTGAGTGGCACCATACCGTATACCGCTCCGGAGGTGTGTCGAGCTAGCCGAAGCGAGGGTTTCCTAGTGACCACAAACCTGGACGTCTGGGCATTTGGTGTGTTGGTGTTTTGTATGCTAACAGGTAACTTCCCTTGGGAGGCTGCGCTGCCAACTGATGCCTTCTACGAGGAGTTTAGGCGCTGGCAGAAAGCAGGATGTCCTGTAGGAACGTACCCTTCACAATGGCGTCGCTTCACCGATGACGCTTTACGCATGTTCCAAAGGCTGTTAGCTGCCGAGCCAGAAAAGCGATGCGGTGTCAAAGATGTCTTCTGCTTTGTCAAGTACGAACTGGTGAGCGAACTTAGACGCAGAGCTTCATGTCGAGCCAAGAGAGGTGAGAGGTCAAGCTCTGGGGTGTGCACTGGCAGCTGTACTCCCTCCTCGTCTACTTCCACAACTTTACGCTCTTCACACAGACACCCAGAGCCCTCCACCCCTCCAGGAACAACGTGTCTGCGCCCAGCACCACTCAAACGCTCTGTCCTCTCTGATCCTCTGTTGCCCAGAGAGGAGACGGGACAGCACCAGTCTCCGGGACGAGACAAGAACAAAAGCCAGATGGTCATGGCAACTGCCATCGAGATCTGCGTGTGACTACATCCGTCTTGAGCTGCGGACACCAAATGTCTTCTCGCAGTAATAATAAGCTGTGAAGAGTAGTTAATAATTACCACAGAGATTTGGTAAAGAGTGGTGTACTTTATCCATGAAAGACAAGCTCAGGATCACATCTCTGACAGTGGGAAATGGACATCATCCGTCAGCGCTCGGACAGCTCATCTCTGGCACATGCCTTTTTTAGGCTTTGATTTGTGACCAAAGACTGCTTCCCTGAGCTGAGAAGCCATGCAAGGCAGTGTTTAAAAGCTCCTTCTGCCATCTAACATTTGTGTTTTCCTGCCAACATACACTGTGGTGGTGCTAATGATTCCATAATTAGACACTGATAATGTATTCTTGTCTGTTAGCTGTCATTACTACTATTTTTACTTTAGCTTATCTTTTTATTATTAGAATTAGATTAGAATAAGCCATTTGAGAGGCAAACGTCAGGTGATGCTGTTGAAGACCTGTAACCTGAGGCTATTCTGTGTATCCATGTGTGACCTCCAACTTCCAAGTCATAAAGTAAGTTGAGACGTTTAAAAAAAAAAAAGAAAAATGAGACAAACAAACTATGTAGCAGTTTTGTATGTTTTTTTTGTACTGTACATGTCTAGACTGGGAAATAGACTAGGCATCACCTCAGGACTTTTCAGTCTTTCACTTCCTGTTCATTATTAATAAAAATCCATTGACTAGCTGTCCCTTTGAACTGCTCTCAATGAGATTAATTTCTGATGTAGAATACAGGGATTATTCTTGTACATTTTTTGAGTGGAGCTGGCAGTTAACAATGGTGAGGTGAGAGAAATAACCTTTTTACTGTTTGTTTTTCTACCTGCTGTGTGTTTGGAGGTGTATGTATGTATGTATGTGTGGGTTTTAAGAGCTCAGAAAGCACAAGACTTTTGTAAAGAATTAGAGATATTAGCAAAACAACTACATTTTATTGTAAATAATTTGTTATTTCCTGGAGTTCACCGTAATATCAGGTAGTTTAACTACAGTATGTAGCTGTACTTCTTTTGTACTGAGGGAAAGGGTGTATTCATATAGAAAAAGAAGTTAGGCCTGCACTCTTACTCCAAAGTCTCAATTTTTAAGGACGATCCTTCGTAAGTGTGCAAGCGTTAATGTTTTCCTATGTGACTACAAACCATGGCTGTGCACCTGGGGATGTGCGTATAACTTCATATTTTCCAACGCATTGTATGTAGCAACATTTTACTGACTGTACAGTAAATTAAGAAGAGAAAATCTATCAGAGTAATGATTTATTACTATGTTTAACATAGTAGCCGCTGCTATTATTTTGAATCGTGTCTATTTTTGCTTAATTTATTTTAAATCCTAGTATGGGGACAGCATACATTTATGTAAAAATCCTGACCAATTCATTCTTTAAAAATCAACTGTGCTTTCCATTTGTAAAAGCTTAGACTCTCTGTAATCAGAAAAGATCCAGTGTTTTACAATTTAGGATTAATACAACATAAATCCATGTGCCATACTGACTACTCCAGATTCAGTATGTTGTATTGTGGCCCTGTCCTGACCTTTCATCTAATAATCATATCATCCTACTATAAGAGGAGAGCCCAGGTGTTCTTTGTCTTGGGTGATGACCTCTGTCTCAGCTGCTGCCATTCATTGAAGTGAGTATTGATCTTGTCCATCATTCGCTCTGATAATTATGACCAATTATCAAAGCAAGTGTAAATGCTTTATCACAAGTGTGTTCCTCACTCAGTGTGTGTCTATCCCTCTGTGTGCATGATTGCCTGCTTGCTTTCACTTCCTTTAGTCCCTGACACCTCTCATGACAGCCCATCATATCTGTCGCTATAGTGACAGTGCTGTTTTCATCTGATTTACCGTCTGTCCTTGTTCTTTACTTTTGCCACTGAGCCCAAATGAAACAACCACCTGCCTTCTCTCTTCATGTCCATTGCTGTCATTATTCTCCTTGTGCACCTTTTTGAGTCCAAAGTCTTCATTTGTTTAGATGCTCCCATAAGCTGCAATCATTCTTCCTGTCTTCTTTTCACTTTATTCTTTAAATGTGACCTGATTGAAGCTGAAGGCTTGTCAAGGTTAGGCGTAGTATCCTTACATCTAGGTCTGCCGTGTAACATTTGTCCAAACGGTCAGCCTGATTTGATTTCTATATAATGTGTCCTGATGGAAGCAGCTGTGGCATTGTTAGACAGTACGTCACAGCCATTTGGATCAAGCCCCTGCAATCAGTCATTTCAATGTGTCCTGCTGTTCCTCACGGACTGTTATGACATCAAGTGTCAGGCACAACGGCAAGTGGGGTGTCAAATGAAATTAACTTTATTAATGCTACTGGCCTAGACAGTAGTCTTCTGGTTATACTTCACAAGTAGTTAATTTTCAGCCAGTGGGTTTACATTGTGAAATAATGTATATAATGTATGTAATGTGAACAATATATTAATATATGTTGAAATAAATTTATGCACCAAATGTATTGGCTCTTGTGTATCTCTGGGTCAGAAAAATGATTTAATTCAGCCCAACATGGTCTGAAGACTTACAGTATTACATTAGAACATCGTATTACTGAGTGAACTTTTCCCACCAACATTCTCAAGAAAGTATTTGTGATTTTTTTTTTTAGTTTTAGCTAGTGTCAACACCACACTGATCGAGACCAAGACATGTCCAAGACCAGAGAGTATCAAAACCATGTCAGGGAGAGACGAAGTCAAGACCAAGATCAGGGTAGGTCAAGAACAGGTCGAGGCCAAATCAAGACCACAACCAGTGTACACTATGCTGCAATAGATGCAAGGGAGCAGTTAAAACTAAAATGACCAGGTCCAGACTCACGGAGGTCACTGTTTGAAGGAGACAAAGTTAGAACAGTTAGATTTTTAAGTAAATTATAAAATTAATGAGTTTTTCATAAAATCCCAAGAACAGACAAATATGTAATTTGTGGTCTTGGTTGGTTTTGACATTGGAGACCGAGTAAAATTGAGACTTAGACCATGACAAGACTAAGGCTGTGTCCGAAACAACACCCTAATTCCTATTTAGTGCGATATATAGTTATCACGCCATTTTGTTGTGGTGTCCAAATTTCTAGTGACTGAAATGTAGTGCACTCAAAGTTTCCCACAATGCATCAGTAAAAGTAGTGAGCCTCGGTGGTCCCTAGACGGTCAAATACACAATAATGCTTTGCAAATTGTTGGAGAGGGGCCAGACCTTGACCTGTCTTTAACACAACATGTTTGAATGAAACAAGTTAGAGACACAAGTTTGACTTTTCGTGGGAACGTAATCCGTCATAATTTACTAAAAATAAACAATGTAACAAATGTTACAATGTAAAATCACTAACGTTAGCTTACCTTAAGTCATAAAGATGGACCTTTCTTGAGGCATAAAAGAGCTGCAATATTTCAGTCAGTTTTGGTTTTTATTAGGACAAGAGTTATTAAATAAAACACATAAGCTTATTTATATTAAAACTTATAGGCTATCACTTATGTCTAGGGATATATTACAGAAGTCCATTATCAGCAGGAAATTATTTTAGTTATGTGACAAACGTCGCCATAAAAACAGCCATGTAGTGTCCAAAACTGTTCATTAATTGAGTGTCCTGTATAGTCCTCTATAGTGCAACACTATGTAGAGGATTAGTGAGGGGTTAGGGACTAGGCCCTAATGTACACCCTAGACACCTGTCTCAAGACTAAGACTGTTCTCGAAAGTAGACTAGTTTTGCAATTATAAAACAAGGAGGCACAATAGTATATGACAAAAACTACTACATTAATATAATATATCCATATATATTTCCACTGCCTTTGCAGCCTTACTGTTGGTGATGTTCAAGTTAAAAATGCACGTGGCTATAGGCCTACAGTCCCTACAGTCCTAGCCCATTCCTAGACAACAATGGCAGTGTGGCGCAGTTTGTTACCGACTGGAAAAATTAATTGCATTACATGAAGGTCAGTGTGACTCATGTGGTTTTCCCGAGGCTTTGGAGTTTTATGCCACCAAACCCCCAGACTACTTTAATATGCCAACTCCCTTTTGAAAGCCCAATTAACATACCAGAAGAAGATAGGCGCTATCTGCTGCCCTCAAAGACCGAGCGGGCTCAAGGGCAAAAGGAATATGGCCACGGAGATGAGAGCGCTTTATCAACCCGCAGCCCTTCTTCTTTTCGTCTTCATCCAACGTGTCAGAACAACCAAGTCTGCTCCAAATTGTTATCGGTCTCCGGTTAGAACAGTGGTGGTAAGCTGTGTGTTGTATCTGCCGCTGAGAAGAGCTAATCAGTTGAGACAGTGCTGGAGAAAGGAAAGGTCAACTGTGACACGCAGGGCCAGTGCAGAGGGCTGAAGCCTGCTCACTGCTTTTAAATGGCCACAGCAGCTCAAAGGCAGCCCAAGAGCACTAATTGTGCTAGCCTCAATGCTTAGCTGAAAAGGTGGGACCTGCCAAAACAAAGCCGGGCTTAGCCAAGAAAAAGTAAAAGCATTTACAGGTTACAACTGAGCTCAAAAAGAAGTTACCTTTGACAGAGGGGAAAGTAATTTGTTCTGGGGAGCTAAGTCTGCAGTCTGTCAAAATAGTGCTAGCACTAGTAGAGCTGTAGAATAACCACCATGATTGAATTTTACTGTGCAAATTATATTAATTTAATGACACGGCTAACTCCAACTTAAATTACTTGTTTCCCAGAGCACCCATCAGTCGAAAGGACAAAGTTTGATGCATGTAGGTCCATGTCACAACAGCTTGCCTGCATTGACAGCAACACCCCCAGCTGTCCAGGTGAGTCCAGGGCCTCTGGCTACAGTGGTTATATGTTGAAAAGCTGTATTTTTTTAATAATAATGGATTGGATTTATATAGAACTTTACAGAGGCCATTTTTCATTCACTCCACAGTCACACACTGGAGGTGGAGCAGCCATTTTGCACCTACAAACCCTCCAACCTCCAAACATACTCACACATTCAAACACTGGAGGCAAGGTGGGTTAAGTGTCTTGCCCAAGGACACAACGGCAGCATGAACTGGGGAGAGCGGGAATCAAACCACCAACCTTCCACTTATAGGACATCCACTTTACCACCTGAGCCCTAGAGCGGGTTAGATTTGACACACATTAAATTAACAGTAAGTATTCAGTATGATTCAGAGAAGTGCTGCTGGCAACTTTGTGAATGGGTTCATGCTTTAGGATAAAAATGGATTGCTTAGGTGCCTCTTTTGAAAGCAAAATGATTCAGAGAAGCGGAGTGCCGAATTTAAGACTTCAGTAGGTGGTCCAAATGCGTGGATGGGTCTAAAAAAACATTTTTTGGTGTAAGGCTGTCTTTATGAGACCAACTGTATTAACTCCCTCTCCATTAATGCTTCTGTGTGAAACAACAGTTGTAATATAAGGTGGCTGTTTGATGGGCAGGGGGTCGCCCGCTGTCCTGACTTGAGTCAGCTGTCACAGGTTTCATAGCCTTGCCCCCCAGCAATGGCTTAGGCAGTTAAGACAAATATTTTAGAAAGTGCTTCTTGTCCTAGTTTGCCTTTTCAACATTGGAAATGTTTGACTGAAAGCAAGAGGCTGTCAGAAGCATTCAGCTTAGCCTCAGTGAATAAAGCAAAGTGAAAAGCATATCATGTAAATGTTGAGTTGCTGAAAAGGAATTGATTTAATCCAATTTCATTTAACTCCAATTTAATCCAAATGTTGACAAGACTTCAAATAAGTAATTTTCATTCAATGACATGAAATGGATACTCCACACAGTATACTCTGGGTAGTTAGGTGGGATTGGTGCAAGAACATCAGATCAACAGCACCCACCTATTCCACACAATGTATCGTTATTACACTGCTGCCCTGCAGGGGCGAATGTCTTACATCACAATCCCAAAAGCCATTCCAGAGGGAAGCATAATTTATGTCATAAAAAGTGTTTTAAGTATTTATGTAGATCATTTAAATATAACATGACAACATTTAAAGCCCCACTAACTGATTTTCTTTTTGTTGTGCCTATTTTAGACGCCACTAACCTCCTCTTTCTCTGTTGATGACAATAAATATAGTCCCTCAAATGTTTTATTTTATTATCCAAGCAATAACACTCTCTGTTTTTCTCTTACTGGTCATGAGCAGTAGACTGTACCAAATGGGAAAGTGCTGTCCTTTTGACACATTACCCTCTGCACGTGAGGCTGGGGCGTGTGGCCACGAGGGGTTCATACTCGTAGTATTCAACTATATAGTGTCACAAATATTATATGAAGGACGGGTCCCCTGACCTTTAAATAGTCATTTTAATTTGATTCACAACTATAATGGTAATGGTAAAGAGTTGATCCTGTTGCAGGACATGGAACAGCAACACTCACAGTCGCAATTCTGATCTGCAAATCTAAATGTCTCACAGTCTTTGCTGACCAGTGTGAGTGTTTACAAATGTTCTCAAGCACAGCTTGTTTTCTTGGGTTGAGAACAATTTTAATCAATCAATCATTTATTTATTTATATATAGCACCTTATAACAACCACAGATTTAGCACAGAAGTGCTGCACAACTTTAAAATTCAATAGACATTAGAAATAAATAAAATAAACATCACCACAATAAAAACAGAGCAGTGTCATAGTGCCAAAAGCCATTCTGAATAAATAGGTCTTAAGTTTTTCTTTAAACAGAGGCAGGTCAGTCATGAAACATAACTCATTGGGCAGAGAGTTTCAGAGTTTAGGACTAACCTCTGCAAAAGAACAATCGCCCACTGTTTGCGCTGGGACCAGGGGACCTTCAGCAGATGTTTCCCAGCGGAACATAGCGCTCTGCAGGGTTGGTGACGGGTCAAAATCTCACACAAATAGAAAGGTACAAGGCCACTAACATCATTAAAAACAAGCATAAGATATTAAAGGTTCTGAACTGGACAGGGAGCCATGCAGGGAGTACAGGACAGGTGCGATGTGTCTTTACAGCTGTTAGTTAAAAGACGGGCTGCAGCGTTTTACACAAGCTGCAAACGGTGAAGACCAGTTTGGTTAACTCCCACATAGAGCGCATTCCAATAATCTATGCGAGAGCATGGATAGCTTTTTTCAAATCACTGCGGCTCAAAAAGGATTTACTCAAGAAGAGATGGGCTAGGCCTAGTAAATGCCCTTAAAGGTAGGTTGTTAGCCTAATTCTTTTAAAGTGAGCAAATCAACAGGATTGAGAAGATTCTTTTGCAAACTTGAAATTACTACTTAATTAATTAATACTGCCTTCCTTTGGAGCAGTAGTTATCTGGACAAATGCCACCTATGGTTGCTTCAGCTCTGCAACTTCTAAAAAGTGCTGTTTGAAGAGTTATTGCATCATAAATAAAGAAATGAAATATCTTTATTTATTCAAAGGAGACGGGGAGTGATATTATTTTCTGCTCCTTTTAGCACCACAGGACACAGTGTACAGTATTAGAGCTGCTGTGTCACCTTACTGCCTCTGCTCCTACACATGACTCATTCACAGCGATATATTCTACTGCCCCTGGTGTGTTTAGCAAAACAGCTGCTGAAAATATACTGCCCATGATAAGAAAATGAGTTGGAAACTGGGACAGTGGAAGTGAGCTGACGGGTGAAAGGGATATTCCTCACTTCTTCAGCTGTAGACTGAGGCGTTGTGTGGAAGAGTGTCAGTTCGCAGCAGGAGCGCGAACGAACAGAGGAAAAGAATGTCAAAGCCAAAAGAAGAAAATGCAGAAGCCTGAAACAGAAGTGGGGCAAATACTGTATATTTGCATCTGCAAGTTTGTCAGAGGAAAAGGGTCACACAAGGAGACAGATTTAGAATTCAAATACACACCAATTTATTTATTTATTTTTCTAATTGTTTCAGCAGCAGACATAAAATCCCAGACCATGTGTGGTCGTCTGCCACTATTGCTATAGCAACCAAGTAGATCCCAGTTTAGAAGAGCCCTGTAAATTTCTTGTTTGGTTAGCCACACATTCTTGCTGCAGAGCTTTTGTTTAAGCACTTACCCAGTTTCTGATTGTACACTTGTATAATTTAGCACAGAGGTCTTGACATTTTAAGTAGTATACACCTTTTTTTTCATGCAACACTCTTATTTCTCATTTTGCGTCCTCAAACTTTTCCAATTTAACATCTACTTCCTATTCTAGCGTTGTCCACATGTGTCACAATAATAGGCAGATGTTGGGGCTGCATGTTTACTGCTGCGTAATTGATCTAGGCATTTGTCAAAAAATAATAACAGCACTCTAAAACATGGCTGTCAATCTGAGAGAGTGCTATTGTTCCTAACGTGACCTCAGGAAGCTCTATTTTCATTCATATTCATTCTCTCATGGCAGGAACACCGCTCGTGCAGCTTTGAAGGCTGGCACTGCATTTCAGCGCCCACCAAAATCTGTCAACCCGGGGATCCATCTATGATTCTTCTTTAACGTGCACCAGAGAAGCCTCATTATACACTGCAGTATCTTCAAAACATAAAGGTGATGTTTAGTTTTGTGTCAATGTGCCACACTACCACATGTAAAGACGGAAATGTAAAATTAGCAAGAAAAAAGCTGAGGGACTGTGCTTTTTGAATAGATATCAAGAGAAGAAAGTGTTGATTAGCTCAAAATACAGTTTCTCATTGACTCAAAATGATTAATCTTGTGTTAAGTGAAATAATGACAGGTAGCAGATTGGAAGTAAAAGCCATTCTTTGGATAATTCTATATTATTTCATGTTCAAGAGCCACACACTAAATTGGAACTTGGGTTTAGCCACAATCCTACAACAATGAGAGGCAAACACAACCAAATATTTAATTTTCAGCTAGAACTATAATTCTTGCGTCTAAATAGCCCAAAAAAGTCCCCTCTGGGTTGCTGTAGACAATTGAACACAGTCTACACGTCATTGCCAGCTAGCAAACTGCAAAGTTCCCCAGGACGGCCCTCAATCGCTTCTCATAATCATCGTTGTTACTTTCAATTTTCTTCTAATGAGCTTCGGTAACAAGTGGGGGAAAAAAGAGACAAATTAATTACGGGCACCATCTTTCGCAGCCGCTGTCCTACACAGTTCCCTGGTTTAAAAAAAAAGTCCATCTCCGATTGGATCATTTCCTGCATTGTACTTTGGATAAGAAACACAATCTCGTAAACAGACGAATACAAGAATGACTTTGACATTTTGAGGAACTTGAATGGCTTTCCATTAATGCTGTTATTTTCAGTGCCTCCCCTCAAGCTGCACTCTCAATTAGTGCAGAGGATATTTAAGACTCCTGCTGAGGCATAGATTTTGTATTATCGATAAAATATCATGTAGGGGGCAGGAGTTGTGGCCCCTTGGTGGGATGCTCCGGGCATGAGGTTGACTACGGAGAAAAGAACAGTGTGATGCTGTGGATGCCCCTGTGGTGAGAAGACAACACAACACTGAAAAGTCTCTTTTTGTCCAAAGAAGATGGAACAAATGGAAACATTATGTAACAACTATAACTGTTCGAGTTAAGGTTAGGGATATTTTAGTGTTATCAACGTCTTAGTAAATCAGCAAACAAATCAAAACCTAAACAATGAAGGTAATTTTATATTGTGTGAACGTAAAACCAAAACCTGATCCTGACCTTAACTACAGCACGTATTATTACAGCACAAGACTTTTAATATGTAAACTCAAAAAAGTATGTCTTATTACTTTTATGTAGTCCTTGAGCAAGTTTTTAAAATGGCTGACCTAATTTCTAACACCTGCAAAAAACAGGGCATTCTTCACCTGAAGCACAAAGCCTGACTTCAGTGCAGCAGGCAGGTTGCATGTGTAATTCAGTCTTTTTTCCAAAGAACGTCACATATCTTTTGTATTGTGTGTTTGTGCTGCCCAAAGCTATAGAAAATGAAAAAACAACGCAGCTGTGATCAGAAGTGAGCCTTCACTGAGTGAACACATTTTTCTGACTTGACTCTTTTGGTCGCAGTTATAACTGAGTCTATGCAGGAGCTGCTTGATGAAGCTTGGCACCCCAAGCTTGGGCTAATGAAGAGGACCGGGCTTTGAGGGCACTCACTGGACCTAAACCCGTGGTGTGCACTCGGATGTGGTGAATGTGCACCAGTGGGATACACACTGCTGTCAGTAACAGATAATTTATCCAGCACAGGTCTCAGCCAGTGAATGAATTCATGTAACCCAGTAACAATGTAAAACATATTACACAAGGAAGCAGCCTGCTGGGGCTATTTATGGATTTTGGGTCTGCACATTTGAATTGACAATTTGAAGGGCATTTTGCAATGACTGTGAATCCAGGTAGCCCTATTTGCACTGAAAAAAACTTTTGCAGTGATAGTGTAATTTTGTATAATCCTGCTAACAGAAATAATGGTTGCAGTCATAATGAACTGACTCACCCAAACATTTGAATTATATTGACACAAATCATTAATTCATATTACTTTTAGCATTAACTATTATGTGTGTGGTACCATCAGCAGTGGCCAGTGTTTTCTTATAGTTCTTACTGTATTGCAGAATAAAATGTCATTTAGAAAATGTCAGGATAGAGAAGAGGTCAAATACTCAGTTTTGTGCACAAAACATGAATCAAAAACTAAAAACCTTTTATTATTGTGGGCTGTGTAACATTTTAGGCAACTTTGTCTACAAACCAGACACTGTACAAATTGTGAATACAAATAGAATGCAATGATGTGGAAGTTTGAAATTTTTATATTTTATACATATTAATATCAAATGTTTAAACTGAGAAAATGATTCAAAACATTTTATATGTTTATACATCATATACTGATTAAATTTCATGGCATCAACATATCAAGGCCATGTTTACCTCTGTGTGGCATCCCCTCTTCTTTTTACAACAGTCTGCAAACGTCAGGGACTGAGGAGACAAGGTGCTCAAGTTTAGGAATGTTGTCCCATTCTTGTCTAATACATGCTTCTAGTTGCTCAACTGTCTTGGGTCTTCTTTGTCACATTTTCCTCTTTATGATGCGCCACATGTACTGCAGGCTGGCCATTTCAGAACTGGATCCTTCTTCCACGCAGCCATGATGTTGTATTGTTGTTGTTGATGCAGTATGTGGTCTGGCATTGTCATGTTGGAAAATGCAAGGTCTTCCCTGAAAGACTCATGCCCCCATCCCATCAGAGAGGCAGGCTTCTGAACTGAGCTCATAACAACTTGGGTTGTCTTTGTCCTCTTTAATTTGGATGACATGGCGTCCCAGTTTTCCAAAAAGAACTTGAAATTTTGATTTGTTTGACTACAGAACAGTTTTCCAGTTTGCCACAGTCCATTTTAAATGAGCCTTGGCTCCAGAGAAAACGCCTGCGCTTCTGGATCATGTTTAGTTATGGCTTCTTTTTTGACCTAAAGAGTTTTAGTTGTCAATGGCGAATGGCACAGTGGATTGTGTTCACAACAATGTTTTCTGGAAGTATTCCTGAGCCCATGTTGTGATTCCATTACAGTATCATTCCTGTTTGTGATGCAGTGCCGTCTAAGGGCCTGAAGATCACGGGCATCCAGTATGGTTTACAGCCTTGACCCTTATGCTCAGAGATTGTTCCAGATTCTCTGAATCTTTGGATGATATTATGCACTGCAGATGATAATAACTTCAAACTCTTAGCAATTTTTTCTGAGAAACTCCTTTCTGATATTGCTCCACTATTTTTCGCTGCAGCATTGGGGGAATGCTCATCTTGACTTCTGAGAGACACTGACACTCTGAGAGGCTCTTTTTATACAAGCCTGGCGCCAATTAACCTAATAAGTTGTAAATTGCTCCTCCAGCCGTTCCTTATATCTAGATTTAACCTTATGTCTCTTATTGCGACCTGTCCCAATTTTTTTTGGTAATGTGTCGCTCTCATTAAATCCAAAAAATAAGCCATTATCTGGCATAACATTGCAAAATGTCTCACTTTCAACATTTGATATGTTATCTATATTCTATTGTGATTAAGGGTCCAGGTGGCACTCCTGTCTCACAACAAGAAGGTCGTGAGTTCAAAACCTGGCTGGCTCAAACATTCTCGGCCGATTCTGGTCTTTCTGTGAGGAGTCTGCATGTCCTCCACGACCCCTAACGGGACAAACGGTAGAAAATAAATTAATGATGAATATTAATATGAATATACATTTATGAGATTTGTAAATTATTGCATTGCTTTTTTATTTACAATGTGTACAGTGTCTCAACCTTTTGGGAATCGGGCTTGTATGACCAATATTCCCTAAACAACTTTGTATGAACTAACACTGCATATTTTTTTAGTCATCTGATAGTTAAAAATAAAACTTATGACGCCAAAGCACGCTGAACTGTTGGTGTTTCATAGAGTCATCACACAAACCGAAACAGCACCAAAGCATCTGGCTGAAAATAGAGAGGGTGAGATATCTGCAAGCTTCGAAGAGTGAGTCATAACATACACCTCTGAGTGAACTGACGACGACTCACAGCACTCTATGTGCCACTGACAACTTCCTGCTGCTCTCAATGGCCTGTCACTAGGTGTATGCTGGCTACTGTTTCTGTGAAGTTTGATTACAGTGACAACACACTCTGCTGGTTTCCTCCGAGTGATTAAAACAGTTCTCAGTGTGAAATCTTTTTTTACACACCTCTGTTGCTGCGGCAGTCCACAAAGTCAGCAACAAGATATAACTGTTTGCTCGTTGTGTATCATTAAAACGGCCGAGATGGGCCTGAGCTTTTATGAAGCGGACACGAATCCCACTGCGAAAACCATCCACTTAGTGCAGTCCAATGATAGATGATGAAAAAAGATGAGATACTCAGCTGCCTGGAGGATTGCTTATTTGACTGTGAAAGTGTCAGATTGAGTACTTTGAGCTAATAAAAGAAATAAATGCCTTGGCAACTCCTTTTAAACCATCTAAAGACCAAAACAAAGCTCTGTCTCATTAACTGCATTAACAGCACAGATACAGGGCACAGTGGACAGCCTCTTTAATTATCTCATTGTATATAAGGCAATTAAGGCACTTCTGTTCACTCCTCACTTTTAACACATCATTAAAATTAATCTGAGCGCTGCACAATGAACTCTACCGCTTTACGAATAGTGTTGCCAAGCAATTGCAAAAATTAATTTAAGAGCCTGTTTTATTATACGAGTAAATTACAACCAGTGTGGACTGACAAGATAAACATGGCCCATAGTTTGATTGTCTTTAGTAATAAAGCGTTTAGAAGCAAAATGTGATATAAAAACTCAAAAGGCCTGGAGAAGAATAAGCATTTTTAGTTTGCAGAATACCTAAAACCTATTCTGAATGAGAATACAGAGGGATACTGAGATTTAAAACGAGTGACCTTTGCAGAAATAAATAGATTATGTGTACAGTATAAACAATCGATAATTCATTCGCTGTTAATCACATCACGGAAATAATGAGTACAGTGGCCTTCACCTATCGATTACATGAGCTTTTCTTCTTCTTTTCCTCTGACAGTGACAAGACACTTTCCTTCAGCCCTGAGACAGCTCTGTAATCAAAACCTGTGCATGCTCTCTGAACACAATACCTTTAGAAGCATCACATCATTTGATTAAGTATTAAATGACCCCTTGCAGCTTTTATAGCGGAACTGAGTCACCCTGATATAATTACAAGATGTTCCGGCTTTTTTCTTTTTTTTTTTTTGATGAGAGCCTGTTATGCAACACCATCAGCGGTTGATTAAATGTTGTCAGATTAGGATTTCTTGAAAGCAGGGATCCTGTCACTTTAGCCAACAGGAAGATAGTTTAAAAGGGAAAAGTTGGTTGGCTGTAAAGATGAAACACTCAGAGAGAAAGTGTAGATTTGAAGTACAAGGGATAAACACTAGTGGCAGACACAATCAACAGCTTTAAAGTCTGGGTTGCCATAGCAGCCAAGTAAAATGCAGCCGGCACTCTCCAATCTGCCGCAATGGACAGTGCAGTTCGATGACATATTAGTTTCATGCAAAAGTATGTCGGTGATAAATGAAATCGGTGTGAAAAATGGCTGGGGGCAGGGATAATAATCCATATGGAGTAAGCACTGGGTTGAGGTGTTGCTGATTCAACAAGATAGTTACAATAGCTTCCTCAGCACAATCACAGAAATACATATGGGATTTAAAAGGTCATTTCTACTGTAGGATTTTGAAATGCACATTTTTAGCAGCAGTTCAGTTGCTCTATGATCATTTAGATTGCACTTTATGTACACTATATTACTTTAAAATGAGTCAAATTAGAAACGGTGTGGCCTCATTTCTCCGTTTGCCTGAGTCATTAAAGTGCACATTAGAGCCATGTATTATTAACAACTGCACAAAAGCAGCCCATGCAGAGGTATAATGGCAGATATTCTCTTTGTTTCATTTGCTGTGTAGGTAAATTCTAAATGGGGAGACACAATAAATCCGCCAATGCAGTTGCAATTGTCAGTGTGCCTTTCTTTGTCTCTTTTTGACCTGAGTGTCATTTTAAGGGCCATTATAAAAATAACTAGGGCATGTATCCTTTGCATAATCGTATCTTGTCTGTTTGTGCTTGACTGATTTGAAGGCAGCTGGAACACTTCAAAACATGATTGTGTTGTTTGCCACTGTCGGCGTAACAGGACAGAGAAACACTTGTGTTGTCTTCATCAGCTGAACATTTAAGTAGGTGCAGATTGACTGTGGTAAACCAACACACGCAGTGAGTCTTTACTCAGGGGACGTCCCACTTACTGTAGCTCACGTCCTGTCTCAGGTGAACCCAGAGAGATGAAAGGGCTGAGTGAGTCAGAGGTTCACATTTGAACGGTGACAGTGCATTAGAAAACATTAGGAGAAAACATGAAATATAGTACACCAACTGTTTGATTGTGAGTGCTGTACATATGTTCAGTGCTCACAGGGTTCATATACAGTATTTACATAGACTTCCACAGAAACTGAAGAATGAAAGCCCAGTTCATTTATACTCCATGTGTAAGTTTAAATTACAAAATGAACTGGGCACATATCATATACTTGGGAGACCTGGGTTTGATTCCTGCTCATTTGCCCCATGTTATTCCCGTGTGTAGGACCCGAGCTGGAATCGAACTCGTGTTGCTCAAGTATATTATAAGTGTTCTACCCCGGAGCCACCAAGGCACCCCTCTTACATACATTTTAAACATTTTTATTTCTAATTCATGAATCAACAGTGACCGATGTGAGCTCTACAAAAGAAAGACAAAATTAGTTCTGTTTTGTCTCTGCTTGCTCTTTTAAAACCAAATCAAACACAGTTAAGATTGCGTTTTAGCAAAATATTACCACTCAAAAGTAAGAGAGTTTTTAATCAAGTTGCCACTGGTTTAACCTTCACTTACAGCGCACCTCAAGCAGAAATATAATTAAGTAAGGCTCTCTCTAAAACCTGAGTGCAGCCTGATGAGGTGCTTTCCGATCCTGACCATGACACTCTTCAGATGTGATTGATAATCTGATCACTTTTGTTTCCTGGATGCTTGTGTCAACATGGTGCTTCTTTCATCTTTTTCCTTCAAGTTCCTTTGAAACCAGGCCCTAGGTTTTCTACTAACAGGCTGATAATAAAACACAGCATTCCTCATAAACACACACTGGCGCTATGTGACCTTTACTAAAGAAAACTGACCTTTATTAAATTCAGCGCAAAATGCAATCAACCAAGTCTTTGTACGTGTTTATTTTATGATACACTGCTGTTTGGGCATGTCTGGATTAAATTGCAGCATTAAATAAAGGAGTTGTGGGGCTTAGGGAAGAAGGGACCATGTGGCTCACTCCAAAGCCTTTTTCTATAAACATCACTTAAATTGGAAACACTTGCTCACTGTAGTAAATCAGCATTTGGTTTGCTTTTGGTGCACACAAGCATTCATTCATCAGTCCGTCGCTCCTGTTCATGTGTCCGTCTCACTTCCCCGCTTTTCAAATCTGAGTTATTTGTCTCTGCTCTCATTTCTGGGCCCCCATTTCCCGCTTCCACCTCTCCCGCTCCCTCATGAGGACCACACCATCCGTCCTTCATGAATATCATCTGCGTCATTCTCCAGTGCTGCGACGTCAGCTCTGCTTAAATATCTAAAAGGGGGAAAGTTTTGCTGCAGAGGACGCTCAATTCATAAAGACAAGGAGGAAGTAAGCAAATTGAAATGAGACTGTTGAAGGAGGAAATGGCTGGAATTAGACAGAAAAGGGTCTAATAGAGGCATTTCCATCTGCAAAAAAAGGAACAAAGCATCCCATAAATGCATCCCATTTTTATTGTAACTGGTGCCGCTCATTGAATTGAAAGTTTAGACTAATGTTCACTCGACCCAAACACATGGATTTGCTTTGGCCAATCACATGCTCCCTCTCGGAAAAAGGAGCGCTCCCATTGGTCCACAGAGCTTGCCAATAAGAAAGTAATGGCTGCTGATAAAACAGAGAAAGTGTATATTCAGACAGAGATGGGATGGCAAAAAGAAAATCAGGTAGTGCCACTTTAACACAAATGTTTGTCATTGATCAGAATAGAAAGTAGTGTTTCCTGGTATCTTTTTCCATGTACATGCTCTGTTCTTGATCCGGTCAGCACACTCTGCTCTGAATAGTGCACTGCAACACTATTGTTTTACATTTACTACTATTATTACTTATTTTAGTACATTAGAGCCTATGTACTGGACAATATAATTTGTGTTTTCTGTTGTGACAAAATCCTGAAAGTGGCTTGCATCACATCCGCAGCGGCATTTGCTAATATTGCTCAGAACTTATCTTCCATTAATCGTCTCGCTCTTATCTTCAAACAACCTGGAGCTTTGGCAAAATGGATACACTCATGAAAGCCGCAAGCCCCTTAAGTTAAGAAATTCTAGTAGTTCACGTCACTCAGGCATCAATGGGAGTGATATTTTCTTGTTTGTTGAACAGAGAGCGGCATTAGATGAGACAGTTCTCGGTTTGTTGGAAGCACATTGTTTACCTTTCAAGTTACTGCGTAAATGCCAAAACGTCTGGTCCCTCTCAGTAAAAATATCCCACCGAAGCTCTTACATCACTGTCAGCGTCGGATCCAGATTGCTAAAGAATCATCCAAACTGGCACAATTTTAAGGAATAAAGCCTGCCAGATACTTGCCAGTAAATCTAAAGAGGGAAACTCAGTAAAGAAAATGTCAAATTGGAGCCAACTGAGACCATCTGAGCTGCACATGTGACGACTCAAACCTCCATGGACATATTATTCTGCTTTGCATTTCCTTTTTTTAATTTGATCCGACAGCAAAAATTGCACATTTCCATGGACACTATCTTCCTTTTTGATGCCATGCTCTTTATTAAAAGCTGTGGCTTACAGAGGAAGTGCCATCTGTCCAATCTGGCAGAGCTGATCCTGGCGCCAAACACTGCAGAGCTCTTATAATAACAGTCAGCATACGGGATGGAAAGACGTACAACTGTAATCAGAGCAAATTGTTTAAATGCCATTTTTGACTGGACACTTATTAAGCCATTTGGGAAAAGGAAGCTGAAACGTGTTCAATTTGTATTCGCCCCAAAGACATGCATGTTTGGGTTGTCTGTTAGGGTCTGGTGTAACCACAGTATTTCAATGTAAAACTGTGTAACTTTTTTCTTTTTTTTTTTTTTTGCAGATTTATTGATTTTGTATCAAATTCTGTGCCATTAACAGAGATCATTGGTGCCTGTAGTTACTGATTCTGCCAAAGTGAGGCCTTTAATGACTAAGCCCCAGATGCATTTCAAGTTTATCAAATCAATGTCCTTCTTCGAGACGATTGAATTCTCCCACTCATTTCCTGTTCCCTTGGTGCATGAGTGGATCTGCGTTTGCAGCTGTGTATGTGTGTCTCTTCACGCTCTCCCCGTCTGACCCATTTTCCTGAGCCAGCCAAGGCCGTTTAAGACAGCACGCGGACCACATGCACGGAGAGGACGAGTGGGCCGAGGTAAATGATGGTCCCCACTCAGTGTCTAAATGGTTCAAGGAGAACAGCTGGCCGCAGTAGTTTGAGTAGCACTAATGCTGCCGCTGCATTGTTCAACATATTTTTTATGTGTGGCATAATGGCTGTTTTCTTCCTGCTGCTTCTTTTTATTATTTTGAGCATGACACATGAATATTATTCCCTTTTCATTACAAATGTACAACAGGAAATAAACCGGGGCTGATTTGGTGAATCAGCTTCCAGTGCAGGCCTTGAAAGTGGTTAACCATAACACCCTCTCCCTAATAGAGTGTGAACCTACAAAAATGGTGATTTAATCCTGAGTCATAGCACATGGTCTTGTTACCTGGGTTTTTGTAATGTCTCAGCTAAGGCTTAATTATCATTTAAGAACATTTGGTACTAAAATTCACCAGTCCACTTCCTTCAGCTGTGGGGAAGCCATAAAGCCCAAACCACTTTAACTGCTATTTAACCTGACTCTTACAGATAGAACTGTTCAAAAAGTATGTAGCCTGTTTATCAAAACTATCTGGGCGGGCTCCCATTAAAAGCAAAACCATGCAAAAGGACAGGTACTTTCAATGAATACCTGGTCGATGATTGAATTTATCAACTGCAGATTTATCCAAACAGACCAGTTCCATGTTGTTTACGTCCATAACAATAAAACGGTCGCTACATCTTCAAATCTAAAACACACCCAGACCTTTCAGTGCTGCCACTTTATGTTACACAACGGCCCCGTAAAGCCAGGGTTTTGACCGTGAATACCTTGCTTGGAGCAGTTCAAGATGGATTTGTGTGAAATTGTAAACTCACAAATCTCGTGAGAATCCAACTGCAGAGCATGGTTAGCTGCCATGTTGTTTCAATTCAAATCAGAATCAGATGTATTTTCTAACCTCACACAGGATACATGGGGAATTATACATATGCCTGTTTTTTTGCACTGGCAGCACTTTGTTAAAAACATAAAACGTGAAACACCTCAACTGTTGTTGTGGAGGACACAGTGAGCTTATACAGTATCTTGCTCTCAAGTCTTCAGGAACGCCTAATCACCAATATGGTGTTATGAAACAGCCAGAAACTAAGCAATCCACATTACTGCAACTGTTACAGGATCTGCTGTTTTCTGACATGATATGATCATCCAGTTGCCACAGCAACACTGTAAAGGGCATGCATAAAAGTGATAAAGATTTGGAAAGTTTTATCTGCTTTAACTTTATACTGAAGATTGCTCAAAATCAATGCATGGAAAGAGGTGAATATGCACTCGGAAAGATTCTATAGTGCTCTCAGAGAAATTTGCCCTTTTTAGCAAATCTTTAAATAAATAAACAACACGCAGCAAGAAGTGTTAGAAAAGACCCACAGATAACAAGTTTATTTAACAAAGTATGAACAGCTTGATCACATTTGACAGACCATTTATTTATTATTTATAACATTAACTGCTTGAGATGCAAATTACACATTTCACTGCAGGCAATAAGATCATATACATGTTTGTTCATTTATGTTATCTATGTAGAATCAACATAAGCATATAGCATCATTCACTAAAAGCAATGTGTCTACTTCCTCTTTTCTTCTATGTAGACTTTATTTATTTTCACTGTTCTCACCAGTCAGTTCCCCTCATTCTGGTCTAGTCCAGCTCACATTGACAACCACAACTCAATACACTTCCATCGGGAGCTTAGACCTCACAAATCATATGAAGGCATGAGGAAAATGTAACATGCATGAGTTGTAATCTTTGTTGTTGTGCCTTCATGGCTTGTAGAGGATTAAAAATATACTCTAACAAAGACCTTCTACGTAATAGAATTTGTCATAGCACCCACGATAGAATATGCAGGCATGTTAGCAGTGAGGCCTGTGAACCTGTGACCTTGCTATCTTTAGGAACTCACTGGAGTTCGCAGGAGCTCACTCTGCTGCGAGTTCAGGAAGAAAAAGCAACCCTGTAAATCTTGGTCTGATCACTTTCAGCAAAGCCACAGGCAGCCAATCCCAGCTGCAACAAAGAACAATATTCCCAGGGCGGTAACCAATCAGGGCCGCTGTCACTGGGGCACAACACTTGTCAAGTTAACAATCGATTTATTTCTGCTGACAGACCAGTTGAAGTAATAGCACTGTAACCTTGAAGATCCCACAAGGAGAAACGTTGGATATGTGTGTATTGGTTACATAAAAATCCACCATAACTTACAGTTTGCCTGTAAATACCCCCAATATTGAAGAATGGACTTTGCAAAGGAAAGTGTTTTCATGGTTTGCTTGAGAAGACTGTCATGAAACAAAAGCTGCATCTTCGTGTTCAGAAAGTAATTATGGCAAGAAGCGTGAAGGGGCTAATAGGATTTTTCTATAACAAACAGTGACGCATGTGAAAACTGGATCAAGAGTATTATATATTCTGTCCTTTGCAGCCTACATTGAAACGTCTCGAGTGTTTGTGTATTCATATGCAGGAGGATTGTCTCTATTTGCATTCGTACAAAAGCTGTGTTTTCGGACAGACAGGAACGCACTCGGAGCCGCTGATGTCTGTTGATTGAATACTTTCAAGTGTGGAGTGGCACATCTCCCCTGACTGACAAAATGTCTCTGTGATGGCTGCGGGGAAAACAGTTTGACTGGGCATGAAGGAAAATCTTCCAAATGAATAGAAACAGCTAGATGTGATTAATCCTGATGCCAAGTCGACCAGTTTGACTCACAAAAGACTCTCAACAAAGACCGTTTTCTTACTGTGCTTTTTTCTTCAAGTTGTCAGTCGTGAGTGAAGAAGAACTCAAAATGGAGGGATGAAAGAGTGGGTCACTAAGGGAAAAGAGAGAGGCTAATTGTAAGAACTCATGCATAGTGTATTAGCAGGCACAGTGTCTTCATAAGAAACAGCAGAAACTGTTTCCTGTGACCAGCTGGGAGGAAATTATATCGCCAGAAATGTGAGTTCATCGTTTTATCTATGGAGATAATTGGAAAGAGAATTGTGACACTGTTACTTATTCCCCTAAAAGTACATTGTTTTATGCCAGGTGTGTTTGGCATCTAATGTTGTTTATGCTGTGACGTCCAAAGTGTGAAGCTTTCATAAAATACCCCCAAGTCTCAATCATGAAAACCATTAAAATTTAATGAAGCCCCAAAAAAGGTGTCGTTGCACACTTTACACTCCATTTTTAATTATTGTGAAGCATCTGAGAAAGCTTCCCAGGACCTTTGAGAGGTGAACTATGCAGAGCTGGAACGGCATTATTCGGATGCAGTGGCTCAGGTGGTAGAAGAGTTGTCCCATACCCAGAGGGTTGGTGGTTCAATTCCCTCTCCCACTAGTTCATACTGTGGTTGTATCCTTGGGCTAAGACACTTAGCCTACCTTACCTCCAGTGTATGTTTAGCAAAATAGCTGCAAAATCTCCCCCTCCAGTGAGTGAATGAATAATGGACCCTGTAAAGTGCTTTGACAGCCATGAATAGTGCTACATAAATCACTATTTTGTACTGTTACTGAGGATATGATGGAAGGTTAGAAGTAGAAGTGACAAAATCTCCACTTTATCTTTTTAAGAAAATGTTGATTCACTTTAGCTTTACAGTGTCCTAACCTAAATTGCGGGCTATCTATTAAGTTGTCGCACATAAATGTTATTCTCCCTTTACATGATCAATTCACTCAGGACTGAACACCCTGTAAGAGATAATGGCCTTTCTCTGTCATTGTTGTCACTTGTTAGACATCTTAGACAGATATTGGATAACTCAGCTCCAACTTTAGGCTCTATCAAGTGAGTGCCGTCCCTTTACTGTAGATATGGCATTACATGTGCACTGACCTGCTGTTCAATGCTGTTCAGTATTTGGTGGTAATAAACTTGCCTAGGACATCCAAAATATCTCATGCCTTTTTCTCTCGTGTGACTCCTCTCAGCTCTATAGAACAGCTCAAATATTCCCTAACATAAAGTGAATGCTGAGTCTGTAAAGGATTTAAGTCATGAGATAAATAGCACTCTTCTCACCAAACATTAGCACTTAATTATCATCAATTATCATGTGTTTGGATCTCATTTTTACTTTGCAGGTGTGGTCTTGTCCTAGTCCTGATTAATACTGAAATAATGTAAACATGAACTCCCGTGTTGTTATGAGTTGACAGCTGACTAGATAGCATATACATAATTGTGGTTATATAAATCCAGTTTGTTGGGTGATCAGCCGGGCTTTGTGTATGGAAGCAGAGTGGAAACATGGGTCATACTGGATTTTCAGGGAACAAGAACCAAAATCAGCCCTGTTTAACTTTAAAGCTTAAAATGATATATTGTTGTAATCATATAACGGTTTTTAGACATGAGATTGGTAGAATCATGCCTATTCTATCGACACAATATGCTGGACAGAAAAATAAATGATAAAATTCCTGTTGCTGGGAAACGCAGACATTTTGTAAGTGACATGCTTTAAAGCAAGCAAATACAGGGAGCAGAAATAGGCCAATACACTGGACCCAGAGTTGTATTTGCACAAAATACACTAAAAAGAATCTAACGTTTCAGAGAAATTCAGAGGACTCCGCACCCTCTGCTGACTAAAAGTTGCACGGCGCCGCTTTAACCTTTTACACCAGAGTGAGCCTAGCGACCAACCTCAAAGACTCAAATAATGAGGCTCAACGTTAAGTAAAAATGAAATAAGATGATGTTTTTTGCTCGACAACCCAAGTAGACCAAATTATTATTCATATATATTTGCTGAATATGACTTTATATGTTACTAATGTGAAGTACTTTTCAAGGAGCTTCATCAGCCTTTTATGCTGGAAAATATATTCTTATATTTTTGCTCTTGAGTCTGTGCATTATAAGCCTCAGTATAATTATCGGCTGCTAATAGGCGCCAGCTCCAGCCCTGTGTTTTCTTGTTTCCTGTCCCTGGAGACATGTTGTGTTTATAGGTCTTTAAGATGAATAGAGCTGTGCTGAGCTCAAGCAGGCTTATTATGAAAGGCAGACAAATAAAGACCAGAGAACTTTTGGCGTTTTAAGTGAGTCATATGCTGTGTTCCAGCTGTTGCATTAATGCTCTCTTTGTTTATTCTTTGTGTATGATAAATTGTATAACATATTGCATAAGAAGGAAAACAACTCAGATCTTAAACAGACCTTGTACATTTGGATGTAAATGGTGAGGTGGGACTTTTTATGAGTTTGACATGCTGTCAGAAGTTTACTTTGTGGCCCTGCTGTAACTGGGATATAAAAGAGGTGACTGCCTTTGAGCAAACATTTACACAGGTGGACCTCAATTGCTGGTCTTCGGCCCACTTTCACTCCATTCTGCGGATGTATTCATCTGGGTGAAAAGTGGGCCAGAGCCTTCCCCTGAGCTTGCGCACAAAGACAGGAATTAGATTTATGACCAAGAATGCCCCACAGGGGAACATTGTCCCCTGCCCTGTCGAGGCAGAATCGATGAAGTAAGAAAGAGCAGGAAGAAGAGAAGAAGTTACAGCTATTTTGGATTACAGCACACCCACAAGAGAAGGAGCTTTTTATAAAAAGAGATGCTAAAAAAGTGACCAGCAAAGCACACGGTTCACAAATAGCTGGACAGTTTTACCTTTGTCTAAAGGTATGGATTTTTACAGAAAATGCCAAGTCATGTGCTCTGGGATATTTCAGCTGGGGCCCACTCACATTATCTCAATAGCTCCACACGTCAAACATTATAGAGCAGACAAGACTTTGCAATTCATATCACTGACTCGGACGGAGATGGATGGCAGCACCAAAAAAATCTATTTTTAGTCAAGCGTAGGTTTCTACATCAACACATCCAATAGGTGTTTGTGTTGTTGAGAAATCTAAGCCCGCACGTCCTAATATCAATGAACTTTAACTTAGTGTTAGGGTTCTATATAATACATTTGCTGGCAGCCTGATTGAACATGGATTAACTACTCCACATGTAGGTTGTGAGTGTGATTTTCCAGCCAGTAACATTAATAATCATTTATTATATTCTTGAGGTATACTGTGTTACAATCATAATAAGGTTTCGAGAAGGAACATTCAGAGTCATGTAAACAAGAACAAATAAAATGTGGAAAGGAATTATTACACATGGGCTTTGAAAAAATTATATTCAATAATATAAATTCCAAGTAACCTATTGAGAATATCCATATTTTTGCTTGATGATTTGAGACTCACTGATACTCTTTTCAAGTTTGCAACAAGAGCAACAATGTGCAAAACAAGCTATAGTAACAACTGCACATTGTCACAATGCCCATTCAAACACAATGAGGCTAAGTATAATAGCACAGGCCTAAACAAGGAAGCTGAATCTTGTCAGTAATATTATGGTTCGATTAAAACGGCCCACATAAAGGTTTCATTATTGTATGGGAAAATTGCAGTTGTAATTTTTTATCTTTCATGTTAACTTGCTACAAAATGTGCCATTGACGTATTGTAATAATGGCAATATGTCATTATTACAATATGACATAATAATGTCATATTGTAATAATGACTTCTCATCGTCCATAAAACGATGAGAAGCTGCTTGAGTCAATGTGACTAACAGCCTTTGTTGACTGATCTCATTGACAGCTTCTCAAGAAAAAAGAAAATGCTCCTGTTTTCTTTGATTCACACTCATTCACCGTCCACAACCACTGTAGCAGATGGTTAGCACGTGTTTGTGTACATACAGCACATATGTAGGTCAGGTGCACCACAGCAGCACGTTGCCATGGGAACTGGGTATCAAACATGACTGCAATCTCTGGAAGAAATCAACTTGTGGACCGGGCTTGAGCGCCGTTTGCACCTCTTGTACCCCCTTGCTGCGGTTAACCCTTTCAGATTAACCATCTGCAGAGATTATACTTAAAAGAAAGTTATCTCCGAAACAAGCTAAATCCAAGCCAGCTCTTCCTGAGATGAGAGCCACTTTGATCAATAATCCAACGCACACATCTGCTAGTGGTGTCTCAGCTGTTTTTAACACAAATTGGAGAAAAAAAAGAAACTAATCTTACATTCTGACCTAAAATATGTCCACCCAATGCTTCATTCTAGTTCCTTCTCCCGAATCCCTCAGTATTTTGACCTTGGGGGCATTGTCAAAGGGGATTCTCTCTGCCTTGTGTTGCCATCATAGCAGACAAACACACATTATGCACACACAAACGCTCTCTGTGTACGGTGAGCGCACGTGATTGGTTGCAGCGAGCTGGTGATGCATGTTGAATGTTGATGAGCTTCTTTGGGAGCTTTCTTGAAGGCAAAAAAGAAATAAATAAAAAGAGGGAAAGTGGGAGAAACGTTAGAATGCTTCCTCTGTGTCTCTGCCCCTTAAGACGGAGAAAGGAAGGAAGGGAAGGAGAGAAGGAGAGGGAAGCACATTCCCACATTATTCATCTTTGTCAAAGAGTGCCCTGGCCTCTCAGTATACACATGTGCCTGCTGTGGAAAAAATCAATGTAGGTGCAGTGCATTTCAATCTATTGTCATTATCCCACTGGAGACTGTAGAACCCAACATGGCCTCCTCAATGATGTGGAACCTGCTTTGTCCTCAGTGCGTCCCACTTTTATGTCTGTCCAAACTAATGAGGTGAAAAATGAGCTTGAGGCACACAGGGGAAGCTTTTTAGGGTCAGCAGCGTGCAAATGCCCCCCAAAAAATAAAACAATGTGAGAATGCAGCCAGTATAGGGCAATGCAAATTTGGATACCAGAATGGAAAAAAAAGAAGAGTGCTTGAATGTCACAGATCGATCTCAAGCAGGAAACAGGGTGTCAATTGTAGCAAGATAGCTTTGTTAGAACAAAAAGAAACAAATGGTATTGATTGACACTTGTTAATATGAGGTTCCGTCCAAAACAACAATGAGTTCAAGTTGGTCCCGCATTGGCAGCTGTTGGATATATCCTCTTGTGCTGCAGTGTCAGTTCGTCCGGGGATGAAGCGGCCTGTTGTCTAGTACAACAACATGACTCACACTGACATGACAACACACTGGTCTCGACTAAGCCCCAGTTTAATGAGGCAGATGTAACCACTCCCATTAAAAGACATACAATTTGTTCTCCTAATTAGAGGGATTACATGAAAGTTTTGACTTCCAACTCTCTGGGTCTTGTGTTCATATCTCTGTTTAATCTGATGTCTGAACACCTGTCTTCATTATAAATGATTTATTTATTTAAGAAAATATTATGATAAACAAAAGGGTCAAAAGTAAGCAATACTAAAAAGATAACAAATCCCAAAACTACATTTACTTTTATTTATTTGGCTGACACTTTTATTCAAAGCGCCCCACATTGTTCTACAGTAATTACCAGTGTTACAGCCACTGGAGGAAAGGTGGTGGGTCTTGCCCAAGGACACAACGACAGTATAAACTGTGGGGAGAGTGAGAATCGAACTGTCTACCTTCTGGGTGAAGGATGACCACTCTACCACCGAGCCACTGCATCCCCGTGGACGAAAACTACATTTAGTCCACAGATGTCTTAAGATTTTGATATTCATTTTTAAATTTTTTACCGGTTAGTCCCGTTAGAGGACGTGACTGGAGCCTATCCCAGCAACTTTGGGCCTGGACAGTTAGTTGCAGGGCTAACATTTAGACAGAGACAGTGACAGACAACCATTAATTCATTCGGGACACTTAGAGTTGCCAAGTGACATATACATGTGAGTTTTTGGGTGGTGGCGGGGGAAGCTGGAGTACCCGGAAAGAGCCCAGGTTTCATCGTGTTACACAGGAAGGACATGCAAACTCCTAACAGAAAGGACGGAGTTGGCCAAGGTATGAACTCACAAACTTGCTGTGAGGTTGGACCACCAACCACTCTGCATCACAAAAGGCTTTCACCCCAGATGGGACTTGAACCCACAATCCCTGGCTTAGGAGGCCAGTGCCTTATCCATTAGGCCACTGGGGCTTTCATGTCAAACAGCTCTTTTTATGTGTTTTACACACTGCACCTTTAAAATCAACTCAACAATTGATGAGCATGTGATATACTGTATATATCTCTTTCTCTTGAATTCTAATCACAAGTGTTCCAAGATAGTTCTCTTGTGAAAAAGACACCCTGTGCCATGATTGACCTGTATAAAAGAAGGTTAATTGCTAAGGTAAATTACAAATGTTGCACTTAAAAGGAAAGTAAAACAATGCTAAAATGTCACAGCAGAACTCACAGTGACAAACCCACTAATGAGTCTGGTGCACCACCTTTATTAAATGTTTAGGGTAATTAGATTCATCTCCTATGTTGTGTGTTGTTGTTATCTGTAGGGAAGAGTATTTTCCGCTACAAGCAGAGATCCGGGATGAATCAGACGCAGGGACAGCAATGTAGTGAGTCATCAAAACAAAGCGGCCACATGAAATTAGATGGACCTCATTGACTCTTGGAAAAAAGGGGAAAGCTAAATGCCTACATACCAGGTAACATTATTAAAATGCTAAATTTGTGTCTTGCACCAAGCAAGCCTTACGTGGACGTCATTAACATTTGAGTTGACCTTTTTCTCAGACAACACACCCAGTCGACTGAAATAACACGCAGACGGTTGCGGTGGATTTATATGACATGTGGAGACATCTCAAGGAAACTTACTCAATAGAAGGCAGTTTTGCTCATTTCCCTCGGCTGACAGATGAATTTAGTGCTCAGGGTTGACGCCAGATGAAGGGTGTTACACACATGGTTCTGGGGCCATCTTGTGGTGAGTTACTAACACCATGCACACAACAACAAGTCTCACTGTTCATGTAGTACTATATGTATGTAGGCCTACTGACAGAGAAACAGCAGTTAATAATAAACGTGTAAAATTTGACATGTTTTTTAGCATTTTAACGGGTTCATAGTAGTATGCTATGTTTTATATATATATATATATATATATATATATATTTTTTTTTTTTTTTTAATATTTATATATATATATGACCACAACTAGTCCACTGTGGAGCTATCAGTATGGCCCCCCAGTGGAAACAAATATATTTTTATTTTTTGCTTTTAAAGATGGCGATTTGATTTGATTTAAGGAATACATTTGGGTGACAGATATTTTAGATTAGAAATTAACCCCACAGCCCCAACATTCAATAGCATACCCTGGCAGAATTTGTGTTTTTTTTTTTTTTTTTTTTTTTTTTTGTTTTTTTTGGCTGTTTTTCAGAGAATATAAATGATAACACAAAAACATGTTTTTCACTCATGGTTAGTGTTTGGGTGAAGCCATTTATAGTCAAACAATTGTGTTGTGTTGATTTTTTTAATCAGAATGGCAACAGAAACTTCCCAAATGTCCTGGATCAAAAGTTTACATACACTTGTGATTTTGATAACATGCACACAAAAATTGATAAAGTCTCTTGGAATTAGAGACGAAACGTCTTCACCTTGAAAACTGAGACCAGATGCTTTTACTTAAACCTTTTTTTTCAAGATGTCCTGGATGACTGAGAACCTTCACAGACATATAACATGTGTCACAGGACCATTATAATGACGTGGACACATTTATAATGATTTCTGGAATAGGTTACATAGTGTTGCTTTAATTCACCCTTTACTTACTTGAAGACACAAGTTTCAGTTCCTTATATGTTGCTGCTTTTTATATAACTTCTCTGTGCAACTGTTTCTCTTGTGATGCTTGGCTGCTAATCTCTATGATAAAATCATACCATAATGATAGTATGCTATAAAGTATAATGATAAAGTGCACTGTAAGTAGGCTATAAAATTGCAGATAATGCTTGTTTGGTGGTCTAAAGGACTGTTACATTATGTGTGCTGGTTATATATTTAAATAGAATAGCAATAGAATTTTTTTTTACTTAACCTTTATTTTTCTGGACAGTCCCACTGAGATTATAAATGTCCTGGCCCCATGTGTGTGGCAGGGACTATTGTACTATTTTACATGTTATTGGTGGTAGTGGAAACTGGAGTACGCAGAGGAAACCTGCACAGACACAGGGAGATCATGCCATGGAACTGACTCCTGGATCTTCTTGCTGTGAAGCAAGTGCTAACCACTCTGTCGCCGAACAAACTTACTTTATGAAAAAAAAAAACTTTTTGGACTTTCACAATCCTTTAAATTCCCAGACCACAATCTATTTTGAGGACATGGGCTTTGGAACAGAAATGAAACTAGTAATGAATAGGACTAAGTGCATCATAGTACGGCAAATGTTGCTTTAAGTAATTTTTTCTAAGTAAGTAAAAAATTTAGTCTGTCTTCAATGTCTGTAATTCAGAATAAAATCTGAAAACAAACCACTCTCTGTCAGTCCGGGACAGTCTTTTCTATTTGATGAGCATCGTCTGAGACAGTATTCATTTGTGTTTTTACATAGTGTCTGACCTGAAGATATGTAGAAAAATCCGTAGCAGGAATATTATTTTGATTTCTTATAGTATCAAATGCATGTCCTCCACGTGTTACCATGGGTTCTCTCCGGGTACTCCGGTTTCCTCCCACCGTCCAAACACATGCATGTAGGTTAATCGGCAACTCTAAAGTGTCCCTAGTGAATGAATGTGAGAGAGAATGGTTGTTTGTCACTGTCTCTATATGTCAGCCCTGCGACTAACTGGCCACTGTCCAGGGTGTACCCCGCCTCAGGCCCAAAGCTGCTGGGACAGGCTCCAGTTACCCCGACCCTTAACGGGACAAAGCGGTAGTAAATAAATGAATGAATAGTATCAAAGGATTGTTTTTAAAGCTCAATAGAACACTTGAATCATACTTGAAGTGAAGTTATTGTTGATCTCATCTTAGGCTACTCCAAGAAGAGATCGGAATGCTGAATTCCCTATATCTGTAACTTAACCAATGCCATGTCAGAAATGGAAATACATTTGTATTCATAAATGAATGCAAATTAATAGAATTTTACAAATCAATTAAATAATCATCTAAAATCTACTGTAAAAAAGGCTATTAGGGTCTAAGACTCCACATTGCATTCACTTACATTAGATTCATATAAACAACTGATAAATATCTTATGTTATTATTTTAAACAGATAGACTGATTTATGGGCGGGAACCCTCTTTTCCCTGCGTTACAAAGTGGGGTCAGGGGCCCCTTTCAGCTCTAACACGCGGTTTATTGGGCTGACCTTAGAAGGAAACTGGTTTCGTCCAAACTAACATTAATGCAGGTATTTTAATAGTAATACACATTAAAGTGCCCAGTGTGTGGTCGCTTTTAAGCCTGCAGCATTACGTTAGCCCTTGTGTTTTGATTCAGCTGTGGCTAGCTGAATGGGGAGGTTTAGAGAAAAAAAGCGCTTCCCCTGGCAGCATCACCCCCTCAGTCAGTCTGACCGCCCACAGTCCGGGGGGAGAAAGAAGTGCTGCTTTGTCAATGAAGGGAGCGGCGGAGGGCAGGAAACAAACTTTCACGTTCCCAATGTTATTTCCGACGGCGGCTTGCGGTTTTCCACCAAACTAAAGCATTTGGGACTGGCCGAGAGGGGCTGATCTAAAGCGGTAAGTCACGGCGCGTGTGCGTTAGGACGCGGAGAGGGACCGATAGAAGCCACATTGACAGCGCTTTTTTTCGACGGAAAGATGCACGCTTTGCAGGCGAACCGTGACTGGAATAAGATGGGAATCCGTGCGAGAAAATTGCATGAAGGATTTAAGACTTTTACTCATTTTAAAGCCACTTTGGATTTGAGCTGTCGTTTACATGTCTAAAATGTTCACAGGTAGTTTGTTAGAAAGTAGCATACAACACTAAACTAACACGTTCGCAAGGGTTTTAATAGGCTACATAAGCTAATATAAAATGCTACTTGTCCTTACTTAGCCTTGTGGCACTTACTGTTATTCAGAGCAGAAGCACTTTACTGTCTCTCGCAAAGTTTCCATCTGTTTTTCTTTTTTTGGGTGTGTTTCGCAATATTTCATGACTCATACAGAAGACGAGCCTTTCCAGTGCCACTGTGAACAAAAAACTGACTCAGATAGTCATTCATGAGGATTTTCATGCCTCGAAGTGGCATTGTCTCGACAGTGCTCGGACGTAAGTTGTTTTTATGGTTCTGTAAGGAGTTTTTTATTTAAACAAATGTAGGATTGAATGAAACAGGAGTATTTTTTGTCACTGTGTAGTTCTCTTGTGGGTATTTATTAATTTACTGAGAGAGAGGGGAATGACACTAAGCATATGACCCGGGGCAAAATCAAATCTGGGTAACCCTAGGTAATGTGGTGTGCTCTCAAAAATAACTTTCATACAGAGAGTTTGTAATGAAACGTGACAGGTACACTCCGTCTGCAAGAACACTCAGCTTGACATCATATAAATGCAAGCTACAAACTCACTTCCAATATTTAGCAGTGTTATTTTTATATTGTTTTCAGGAGCTGTACATGATGGAACTCACTTTGTCCTCCGTGGTGTGCTTTTGTCTGGCTGTGGTCGTTACCAGTGACCCCTGTCTCATCATCAGTGAGATTAACGCTGACAACCCCAGACTGGACACCACTGAGTTTGTGGAGTTGTATCACACCAGTGGACAGCGGGCCTCACTAGACGTATACACGCTTGTTTTTTATAACGGAAATGGGAATATAGCCTACAAAGTTCTGGACCTTAAGGGACATAGCACAGATGACAGAGGTTTCTTCCTGGTGGGTTCTGTGGACATGTTGCCCAAACCTTCTATCCTGCTGCCTCCTAACACAGTGCAGAATGGGCCGGACGCCATTGCCATCTACCACACGTCTGCGGCCCGCTACAGTGAGAAGATGAACGTGACAACAGTGGGCCTGGTGGACGCTGTGGTTTACATGAGTCGCCGTTCTGGAGGCGCAGAGTTCCTCGCTGAGATGCTGACACCAGGTGAACCGGCCTTTGTCGAGGATGACACGGCTCATGATGGGGATGAGTCAATAGAGAGGTGTTTAATGTCTGAAGATCGGTGGGGTTTCCAAGTTTCTCTTCCCTCCCCAGGCCAAAGGAATAACTGTACTCCACCTGCTTCTCCAGCCACGGCTCCTCTGATAACTGAGTTACGGCTTGGTGGGGGGCAGGTTGAGGGGTTGGTAGAGTTAACGGAGGCCCTAGGCTCAGGGCCCCTGGTGTTGGTAGTGTTGGACGGGAGAACAGATAAGGTCAGTGTGAGCATGCTGGTGGATATGGACGCCTCCAGAAATGGACTGGTCTATGTCACCATAGACAAGAACTACATGAAGGGTAAGAATGGTCTCCACAGCTTGTTTTCTGATTCATTTGACCTGAACTCACTTTTTATTTTTTATTTTCATTCAGGAGATCAGTCTGGTGCTGTGGCCATTTACAGTGGCACAGTCAGAAACTTTTCTGTGGGCAGTGCACTGAGTCAGATACAACCACTCGACGCATTTGTATTTTCTGGACCTGGAAACAGGCCAAGTCCCAACCTCACCGAGACTCTCATCCCAGGCAGACAGCCATACCAACTGAGCAACAGGCAAGACCTTTAGATACGTTTGTGCTTTCACCAAGAGAACACATGTCAAGGTCAAATGCACATAATTCTCTTTAAAAAGTGGAATCTTAAGAAGGTAGCATGTGTGATAATGTGACATGTGGTGTGTGTTTTGAAGCTTTCTTTTTGAAGTACTCTCTCAGTGTTAGCAATGGGTAATATAACCAAAAAATAGACCACAATCATTATAAATATACATCTAAGGTTTAATTCTTTTTAATTTTTTATTTTTAATTTTGTTAGCTTGAGAGAGGGTGGCATCTATCTCAGCCGCTGTGGTGTTGCCACATGGCCTAGAGACCCTGGTGTTTTTTGGGAGGCTCCACAAACCCCTGGGCAGCCAAACCAGTGCCCCTGGCCAACAATCTGTCCACACAGCACTGGTAAGTGTTAAAACATGTTTGCAGACATAAGGGTGAATATTAATGCGTTTTCTCAGACAGAATCATGAAACCCAGACATTGAGCACCTGTTAACGTTCCTATATTTCAATAAGACGGAATACGTGTGTGTGAATGAGAGGGATCCAAGTGGAACAGTGGGAGGTTATGGGGAGGGGAGGTAAAGAAGCTGTCCAGGGCAATGAGGAGTGTGGAAAAGAGGTGGGGAAGTGTGTGCAGGCAGGTTGGAAGGGTGGAGAAAAGTGTCAGGTGTGTTGTGTGATAAAAGAGTAGCATCAAGAATAAAAGGAAAGGTACAGGACAGTAGTGAGAGCAGAGATGTTGTATGATCTGGAGACAGTGGCACTGAGGAAAAGACAGGAGGAAGAGTTTGAAGCAGAAGAGCTGAAGATGTTGGAGTTATCTTTGGGAGTGATAAGGATGGAGAGGATCAGGAATGAGTCCATCAGAGGGACAGCTCATGTGTAATGTACTGGAGACAAAGTTGTCGAGATAGTTTGGACATGTTCAGACGAGGAAGAGCGAATATATCGGTAAAAGGATTCTGAGGTTAGAGCTGCCAGGCAGGAGGCCAAGAGGAAGACCAAAGAGGAGGTTTATGGATGTAGTGAAGGAGGACATGAAGGTAGGCCAGATGGAGGCAGAGGAGATGCTGTGGCGACCCCTGAAGGGAACCGCCGAAAGGAAAGGTTTATTATATTTTTTTGTTTTATAATGCATGATGTACCATAAGGGATTCCGTAGTTATGGACAATGTAGTAAAATAATACTATTGAACATAAACAAAACATAAAAAACACAAATATTAAATTGTAATCCACAAGGCCTTAAAAAAAGTTACATTTACTCTGCTACTTGATAAAAGCTCTACTTATACATGCTTAAAATAACTTAAAGATTATTAAGACATTACGATGACTCAGTAGTGTCTGTGTAAGTATGAGCCACTCAAGTGGGCTTCAAAAAGGCACATACCGAGATAATAAAATAAAAATATTTCATTTAATACTTTATCTGCAAGGAACAGATGGATCAAAGCAATCACTGAAGCAAGAAACTTGAATGAAAAAAGAGTGCCAGTTTGTAGGCAGTGTTTTAATTACAAATCATTGCTACAATTGTGTTAGTGATGCAGCTGTGTTGCTGTAAAATATCTAGTTATAAATAAAACATTTGACTAGTAAGCAGTTTGTGAGCATTGATGGCAATAGTGAGACGGTTGCTGCTGAGACTGATATTTTAGTTCATCAAAGCTTTACCTGTCAACTACATCAGAGACTTGACCTTAAAGCAACACTATGTAACTTGTTAAGGATGCATAACCCATAAGACACTAACAAAGACATGTGCTAGAGCAAAACTCACATAAAATTGTTTCAACAACAATTTCAACAAATATCCTATGAATGTTCTGGCTCTAATGTAAATTTGAGTTGATTTTATGGGTTCTGGTTAGATGTGTGAACTCATGAGATGCCCCGCAATTTACAGATACTCTGAAATATGTCAAACCAGGCTTGACATTTTACCAGGGGTTGGTCTTCTTATTTCACATCTATAAACCATCAAAGTGATATTATTGCCATTATTGTAATGATTTTTTTAACTCGTACTCACTTAATGTGAGGTAAAAAGTTACACAATGTTGCTTTAATGTTTAATGATGTGGTCCTGAGACGTGGCAAAGTTAGAATGTGACAACCACTCACAGCCCACATGTAAAACATGTTAAAGATGAGATAATGTTTACAACATATGTAAACACAACCAAACCTCATGTGATTGCATAACAAGGATCACATTCTAAATACAAAATTATAATGGATGCAAAAACAGAAGGATAATAGATACACGTTTCTTTCTGCTTCTTTTAATATGGTATTCTTTTTATTAACTTTTCAAAAGCATAAGATATTTTTTTAAAGTTTAAGGTAACCTTTTCATTTAGTAGATCAAATTTAGAGTTAAATGTGGGGGCTTTCTTGCCATTCTATTTTAGTGATCAGCTCTATATTGCTGAAAATGTAAAGTTATACAATAACAGCACCTAACAAATGGTTTCTTTTCCACTATAGTGATCCAGGGTGGCACAGATGCACCACCACACCTGCCACCCTGGGGTAACAGTGACTTCTTGATTAATGAGCTGAACACTGATACACCTGGTGCAGCTGAGGATGGTGAGTACATTGAGCTGTGGCACCCATCAGGTCGTCGGGTCTCGCTGCAGGGCATCTGGATCTTGCTGTTCAGTGCACACAACAACAAGCCTTATAGAGAGATCAGCCTTAGTGGCCATTTCACAACATCCAAGGGCTACTTTCTTTTGGGCAGTGACAGACTGGTGCCTGCTCCTTCACTCCGCCTGCCTCCAAATACAATTCAAAATGGACCAGACGCTGTAGCGCTGTATCGCAGTCCTTTTGGACCACCGTCAGCTGCACAAAGAGGCATCCCCACCAAAGGTCTGCTTGATGCAGTTGTGTATAGACAGAGAGGGTCCGATATGGAGGCTCAGGAGCTAAGTAAAGCTCTGACCCCAGGTCAGCTGCCTCTGCTGGAGGACCCAGAAGTACTGCCTGGTGATGAGGCCCTCAGCCGCTGCAGAGGCCTTTACCCCTTTGACCTGTCTGCTTTTTCAGTGAGTAGCAAATTTAGGACTAGGACATTAAAATGTCCATTCTTTATTATTCTCTTCTAGCAAAAATAGTATACAAGGTGCACCCAGATTAATGGCAGTTATATAAACTTCTTCAGTCTCTTTGGTTTAGACTGAGTCCGAGAAATAATATATTATCTATTTTTTTATTTACTGTAAGTACTATACAACCTTATAGACAGTAAAAAGTTTATTTTCCTTTCACATTGTCTTGACCTTAAATGTGTTTTGAGCGTGATTGATATTTAGTTTTACAATATTTGTGGAATATACAATTTTTTTTTATTGTAAAACATAATTTCTGTATCAAAAAGGGAACATAAAATTGTTGAATTGCTTTAAACAATACAGGTTGCTCAACCGACGCCTCTGAGGGAGAACAGCTGCCCCAGCCCTCCTCCTCCACCTGATGGTGTGGTCATTGGTGAGGTTAGCAGTGGACATTGGACCAATCACAGCCAGCAGAGAGCGTTTGTGGAGCTGCATGGACCTCCTATGACGTCACTGCTGGGCCTGGTCCTCTCTGTGTTTGACCAAGAGCGCAGTGGGACTGTCATTGCTCTTCCCTTGACCGGTTTTATTGACCAAGAGGGATTTTACATTGTTGGAAATGTCACTGAAGCAGGTGATGGATTTTCTGTCATAGCTACTTGGTTTCTGTCCAATTCTGTTGTACATTACATAGTCACCCACCACTGCCATGTGTCTTTTACCCCCTCTATCCTGCATAGATCAGACTTTCCCAGAGGGCTCCACGGTGCCTCTCCGAGGAGCAGTAGTTTTGTGTTATGACCTGTTCAGTGTCTGCAGAGCTGGCACTGCCCTGACCAACTCCAGCCTCAGAGATGTACTTGTGTTTAGTGAAAGACTGCAGCTGCTATCCTCTCTATCCACCACCAGAGGGAGACAAGTCATGCCAGCTCTTCGGTAAATGCAGAAGTAACTCGAGACTATGAATGAACCTTTTAAATATGAAACGTCTCTTAGAATCACAGTCAATTATTTATATTTATTATAGTTGAAATTTCTTTGTAAAAGTGTAGTCTTCATTAGAACAAGACCATTGTCCTCCTTATTTGACGTTTTTGATCAGCTTTGACGTGACCGGGAAGATTACCACGGTAACGCAATTCACGCTTTCAGATCCAATTTGACTGTGTGATGAGTATACGTATAGACAGTGTGTCATACTTTTTTATAGGAGGAGAAACACTGCTGCTGCTGCACGTTATTCATATGTACAAGATGTGCATGAAACCTTATGCAGTCAGTGTAAGGTTGTCTTCAAAATAATTGCAGAACCATAAATCCTGCAATTATGTGCTTTATACAGTGACGTGTCTAAAATAAATGTTTGAGTTCCTGTGGCTTCTTGAGTGAGTGATCAGGATTGCATTCATATTCATTAACCTCAGTTGGAAAGGTTTTGCAGGAGGAGGTAAACAGTCCAATCAGTTAAACTCTGCTGTAGATCTTATTAATAATTACCACCTCTGTGAACCAGTGTCCTGAAAAAAATCCTGGATTGTGATTGGGCTGTTTGATTTGTTTACGATCTTATTCCAGCTCAGAAAATCCTACCCCTGTGTGAATTACACCATTTTCAACAACATAATGAAAGTTAATTTAATGCTTTAAAGAGCCTCAACAAGTATGCATGCTTATGTGCAATATCTATTCAAAGAGATTGGTGCCAGATATGTTTTCATTATTTCTTAATGTGTATATATATAAAATAATCTGTCCAGGTCAGTGGAAGGTGGCCCAGTTTCACTGAGCCGCTGTTCCTGCTGTGAGGTCAAAAGCCCATCTTCCTGGACCAGCTCTTCCCCCACACCCCACCAATCCAACATCTGCCCGAGCCCTGCCTTCTCCAGCCAAATTGACATTTGCCTCAGCCCTATTTCAAGTGACTGGCAGGGTTATTCAGGAGGTGAGTACTTTAAAATTAAAGTAAATAATTATCAAGATCTCCTTTGTGTTACATAAGTATGACATTTAATTATTTATTTATTATTTATCATGATAACGTCTTAAGTGTCCTGTTAAAATGAATACTTGGAAACCTCTTTACTCCAGACTGTAGCAGCCTTCTTCAGGGAAAGAGAATTGCAGAAGTTGCAGACTACTTGGAGCAGAAGTGTCACTGTGGTATCTCTGCCTTATATCTTCAAGGTAAAAGACTGTTAAGAATATAAAATGGGGCCTTATCAGAGCTCTAGCAGAATTGAACAAACTTAGAGTTGATAAAACTTTAACCAGGATCTAAACCCAAACCAGCCTCGAGCTAAAGGCCCCTGGGCTGCCTGACCCAGAGTTAATATTGAAGGTTTACAGTGAGAGAAAGACAATAGAAATGAACTACATAATTTCTACAAATGTGAAGAAAGGAGCTATTTGTTAATAAGAACCTTATTTGTTTGTGTTTACCAAGGGGCAAACTTTTCTTGCGTATCTGGATGGCTGCGAGTATGGGGCAGCATTCAGGCACTGTCCGACCATCAGAAGGCCCTCATCATTCAAACATCACACCTGAATCCCTCACCTTCTCAAGGAGACGCCTGCTCAGCTCCAACCACTGACCGTTACACAAGCACAGGTTAGAAGCTTGAAAGAAGAGAAACGTGGCTGCTGACCCAACACAGCATTAGAAAATGACTTGCCACAGAACTTAAAAGCCTATGCTAGGAAGTGAAGAATATGTCTGTTACTAAAATGTTGTTTGTCATTTTTCTCTTTTAGTTTCTGCCCTAGGTTTACAGATTGGTCTTGTTATAGCAGTGTTCCTGCTGCTAGGACTAGGGGTCGCTCTATTTACATATTTTTACAGAAGAAGGTAAGGACTTTACACTGGTGAAACAATATATTTTTGTTTTATAGGCCGCCTTCTGGCATAGAGGGTTTACTAACTTCATGACTCCATCATATTACTGAAGTGGGCCGGTATTTGTTGTTCGCTGTGTTATGTTGCCTCCTTTTTGAAATGGTTTCAAAAAGTGGAAGATATGCACAGACTTTAGTTTTAAGCATTCATTTTTCTACTTTGTTACCAGTTGAAGTCATTAACTTAAGAGCTTAGTCTTAGAGTTTCAGTTTAGAAGTGTCATTTTTGTAGTGTCAGACATGAAAAAAGACGTTTCTTGTCCTACCAGTGTGTCAAAAGCAATAAGAGGCTGAGTAGTAGTTGCTCTTTTATACAAATCCCTGAAGCTGGTTCCTAATGTATATCAATTATATCAATTCTCCTATCAAGCATGCAAAACCTGGAATAGAGCAACATTAATATAATTTGCCAAAGCATTGTAAAAATGGCTGCTTGAAGGGCAAAGAAGTAACCACAATTTATAAAAATGACTCTAGTGTCTTGAAATTTATTTCAACTTTGCTCTTACTTTGGTTCCACAAATTTTTTTTATATTTCTTGTACTTTATATTCTACTCTGTTTAAAATGTACTTGGTGTTTGTGTTTGAATGTGGTCCTTTCTGTCCTGCATTTAACTTCAACCTGTCCAGGGACTATAAATTGTAAATTAGTCTTATAGGCTATAATGAATAGACCATATATCTCTATAAATAAATGTGGACGTTGATAGTCTTCACTGCTTTAGATGAGGTGAGTGCAGAGTGTGAAAAATGCAAACAGGTGTAGAAGTGTTCATTCATGGTGGTGTTTCTATTCTCAGGCGCCCACTGGACTACTACACCATGGAGCTGAGTGAACACGCAGAAGGACTGTCCGATCTATAATGAAGGCACTTATTTACAGCAGTAACGCCTGTGAGTGAGTTCTGTGTATGTGTAACATGAACAGGGCGACAGAGCCAGGTGTATGGAGTTTGAATTTGACTTGTACTGCTCACAGTGAGCTCAGTTTCATGGGAATGCTACCACAAGTGTCCTTCTGTATCATAGGGCCCAGAGTTATTTCTCAATCAGAAAAAAGTCAAAACATATGTGCAGAAAAACACAAGTCTATCAAATAATTTCTTTTAAACTGTGCTGGCTACTACTTTTAAAGAAAGAAGCTAAATGAGTTTTTATTTTGTGAATACTTGACTTGAGTGTTTTTATTTCCAGTTACGTTGTATTAAATGTGAATGTCTAGCTAACTTGTCATGAGTGTCTGTAACCACTTGTATGCTTACCTAAAGCACACTGTTTACATTTATAGAAATTAGAAATGGATATTATATAAAATATATTCTCAATCAAATTAATAGTTTTTATAAGATGATTGTCTTTTGAAAGGGAAAAAATGCTATTGTATTTTCAAAAAATGTGTGTAAAACCGCTCCGTTTTTGTGTTGTTCCTCACTGAGCACAAGCACAGCCAGCTCTACTGCTGCCATAAATGTACAAACTGTGGGGGGTTCAAACTAAAGGGTTTAAATCTATAATCCTTTTTGATACATTTTTTTAATGTATGTGCTTGGCTACAATCCATGTTGAATGTTGTTGATGTGAAGCATGTAAAGTGTCCTAATAATTTGCAGAGACAGCTTGTTGCTTGTTTTTTTGTTACCTTGGAGATATTTTCTTCTTAACCACCGTTTCCTGAGTCTTACTTTTGAAAGCCAACATACTTCATGCACAGAAGCTGTAGAGTAACACTTCCTTTTGTTTTGCATCTTTAAAATTATTCATTAGTTTTAAATGTCTCCTATTATCTTACCTGAGCGGATCATATACCGTTTATTATTTCTTTAAATACAGAAAATATACCAGTGGTGGCTGAGGATGGCAATTAGGTGGATTGGTCTAAATGAACTAAATATGAGATAAACTCTTGTTCTATTATGACATGTTTTGGCACAAAACTGACCAGAAATGCCCTGATGTGTTGATACAAACGGTAGGAATGCACAACATGGCAGAGAACTGTGGCTTATATGAACACCTTGTGATAGTTATGGAATGAATTAGTAGCTGACCAACATGATGGAATTTTAAACTCTCAAAATGTCACTTATGCTAGATTTGAATATGTTCTTATATTAAGAGAATAGAGAATACTATGTGGGCTGAGTCACTTGCTAAAAGGCTCTAGAGTAACTAACCATCACTATGAATAAAAAAAAGTAAATCAAAGTTATGAACAATGTTCAAACTCCATTGATATCTAACATCAAAGGTGTATGCAGCTCTGAAAATATACCAGAACTATAGCATGCACATTATTTCGACTTGTTTAATTGTGTCAAGAGTGAGACATTTGTAAACGCTTGGTAACCACAAAGGTTCATGGTATGGACAATGAGTCAGCTGAGCACTTAAACACACACGATATAGACTTTGTCCACTGCTTTCCATGTGTTTTACTAGTTTCTTAGTTCATGGTTCATTACTTCTACAGTGTTGGTACTGGTTATTAAGAACAAGTCTGCAAAGTAACAGCATAAGACATTTTAGACCTATTGCCCTTGCTAGTATTCTTTCAAAAGTTTTAGAAAGTATAATGTACATAAGGTTGGAGCTGTATGTTTACACCACAGATAAAGAAGTATACCACTGCATGTGTGCTCTTAGATACACATCTGAGAAACACTGGATTAAGAGACTTCCTATTAACAACATATAATGGACTGAACAGTATTTTCAATTTGTAATATATTTTTTAATATTTAAAGATTTGTTATGGTTAAGATTTGTGTTTCTGAAATAAAGATTGAATTTAATTATGCCAACTAATGTTTAGAAAGGTCTTGGAAGATCTGCAAAGATGTCACCCTCCTTTAACTTCTAAAACTTCTGTTTATTGTAACAAGCATAACGGGTTTCTTTTAATGTAAATTTATGTAAATTTATGTAATTATAGATTACTAAACTAAGCTGAATATGTGGACTATAGCTTTAAGGCGCACGCGGCTCTGACTGCAGCCAGCGGAAAAAGAAAGTGGAGTCAAGTCTTGTGCACTTTTTTATGATCTGTTTCACTCAAATTGAACAAAAATGACTTCCTGTGTACCTACAGCTCATCTTTGTGTAGGGTTATAGATTGTATAAAAGACGGATATGTACATTTACCCTGTCCACTTAAATACTGAGATGCACTGCTGCACTGTGTAGATTGTTTGTAGAACAGTGGTTATCTCTTTGTATCGGTTCGTGCGCAGTTCGAGACTGACAGTAAGTGCACTGTGTGTGTCAAGTCTCTAACCACAAGCCAGGAAGACCGACTGACAGGAAGATGCATGAACCTCCAGCACTAGCAGTGTATTTAGCCTACATACGCAGAGCGTGTAGTCGGAGAGCTTGTGTAGGTCTGGGTATTGGCTAAACTGAGAGTGCGAACATGGCCTTTTGATCTTTCCACCAAATAACAATTCAGTCCAACACAGGGTGAGTTTTGAACAGCATCTCAATTTCTTTTATCAGACTCTGTAAATTCAGACTTGTGTTTTTACATGTGTTCTGTGGTTTTACTATTTTCAGATGTGTTAATAGCTTTCGTTCACATGGCACAATTTTAAAGCGCACATTTATTGTTAGCTGATTGTCCCTTTTAGTGTCACCTTTTCTGTCTTGCTGTGTTAAAGGTAAACGTCATGGACTAAAGGTTTTCTGAATAACTTCCCTTTGTGAAACCTTACATAATGAGAAACAAAACAGACAGGAAGGTAGGTCCGTGTATCATCCGATCATTCAATTATTCCATTTAATCTGGCAAACCAAAAACGAAATAACGAATCAATATTTTGTTTTTCTGTTTTTCTGTATGAACCAAATATGAAAAAAGGACGTTTGTTTCTTTGCTTTCAGTTCGCAACGGGAAATATAATAAACAAAGAAACCAAAACGAAATAATGCTCAAATTTTCTTTATTTTACGGTGCCGTCCTGCTTTTTTTGCGCATGCGCAGTAAATAGTTTCAAAGGAGTAGGTTGCTGAGCGCCTAAAAGCGGAGGGTCCGGTCTTAGTTGTTCAAATTTTCCTGTTCAAATGGCACTCGAACCATACATGTCTTTTATTGAGGACATGTTTATTAAAGGAATGCCATATCATGAGATCTCAGTAAAGATGCGAGAAATGGGTGTCCAGCGTGGAAGCTCTGAGATCAGCATTCGGAGACTACTTGCCAAGCATAATATGCGTAGAAAAGGATACACTTCTGATTCAGAGCTTGACATTGCTGTGTCTCGAGCAATAAATGAGGTAACGTTATGTGATATAAAAAAGTTAAACATGTACTAGACCAGTGGTGTAGTCTAGTTTTTTGTAGTGAGTATACTGTGATTTTTTCCTCCCAGCCGTCCCATAAGCACCACTACACTCACTACAGTATGCATGTAACGTTACATGTAATATAGACTCTAGAGCATTCTGAAGGACTGCTTAGGCTGTGTGTTGTCAAAACTGCATACACTTGTGTGCACACACACACACACACACACACACACACACACACATACGCACAGGCCATGGAAGCCGAAAACGTCATTGCAGTGCTTCACAACCCAGACGGGGTGAATTTATGAATGAACGCGTTAAAGTTCTGTCACAAAACAATGTGGTTACGTATCATCTCGCTATTTTAAGTGGGTATGGTTAACGTTATACGGAAATCTCTGACCGTTACTAGTGGGTATACAGCGTATATAACGTTATAACGTTATAACCTGTATAACGTTATAACCTGTATAACGTTATACAGGCTACCTGCGTATCACGTAGTTAGGCTACACCACTGGTCTAGTACATGTTTAACTTTTTTATATCACATAACGTTACCTCATTTATTGCTCGAGACACAGCAATGTCAAGCTCTGAATCAGAAGTGTATCCTTTTCTACGCATATTATGCTGATCTCAGAGCTTCCACGCTGGACACCCATTTCTCGCATCTTTACTGAGATCTCATGATATGGCATTCCTTTAATAAACATGTCCTCAATAAAAGACATGTATGGTTCGAGTGCCATTTGAACAGGAAAATTTGAACAACTAAGACCGGACCCTCCGCTTTTAAGCGCTCAGCAACCTACTCCTTTGAAACTATCTACTGCGCATGCGCAAAGCAAGCAGGACGGCACCGTAAAATAAAGAAAATTTGAGCATTATTTCGTTTTGGTTTCCTTGTTTATTATATTTCCCGTTGCGAGCTGAAAGCAAAGAAACAAACGTCCGTTTTTCATATTTGGTTCATACAGAAAAACAGAAAAACAAAATATTGATTCGTTATTTCGTTTTTGGTTTGCCAGGTTAAATGGAATAATTGAATGATCGGATGATACACGGACCAAGGTATTTACCATTTCCCACTTGTCAACCTCCCGTAAAACCCACACAAATGTTCATCACTGACATCTGCTCTGATCTGGTAAATATAAATGATAGCGTATAATGAAAAATACCTGGCAGACGTCAAACAAGCAAATGTGAATACAGTGTGTTAAAACATCATAATATTGTGTATTCCGCAAAGATAAAATGGAAATTCAAGGATAAGAAAATTAACTGTATTGATGTAAAATATATAGGTCTCTTTTGAAACTCGCAGATATTAAATTGATCATTGTGTTTAATGATACCAGTGTCATAAACTCTTGTGGAAAGAAGAACGTGGGAGTCTTCAAAGTGAGGATTATTGAGGAACATAACACAGAGCCTTTAATGTGTTATTGTACCGAGATTACACATGCATGAACCTCTGCAGAGTATAATTAAGAAAAATGGGAATAACAGTGTGTTGTGATTCCGGTTTATGATGTATGTAGACACGGTGACAGTATCTGTGGTTCTCATGGAGAAGAAAAACCACTGTGATTCCTTCCTGGACCGAAGCAAACGTATTATGTGGCAGGACGACTGCTACATGGATCTTCAGTCTACATCCTCCTCTCAGGCCTCACAAGCAGAACCAGAGGGTAAGCTTTACCTCATTGAATTTATTTTTTCACTGTTGCAGCCTTACATTCAACAGTGAAGATGATGTGCACATTCTCAGCAGTCCCAGTTAAAATCTATAAAAATATGCACTCATTCACATTCAGCTATTATGATCTTTTATGATTGCACACAATCTGTTTTGAATTGTGGTTATGGACCTTAAAGCATGTTAGATAAAAGATCGACATGAAGAAGAGCTGTTATTACTGTCACTTTGAGGTTGTAGTCTTCATCAGCAGAAGAATATACACACATTAGTATGTAAAGGCCAAGACGTCATACAACCTTTGACTCAGAAACAGACAAATACGTACTCAGAAAGCTTTGAGGGAATCTTGCGAATGTAATGTTTACGGATTTTTTTCCTTCATATCTAAACAAGATGCTTAGATCTTATCAAATTTACTCATTTCTTATAATGTGCTGAACCCCTTTTCAAGTATAAATGAAAAAGATGCATGTGCAATTGTACTCTTTGAGGTGCAATGTTATAGTGCATTTTTGAGCCCTGATTATTGTCAATATTGCTGTAAATGTTGCAAAGAGGTGGAAAAAAAGAAAGTTGCAATATGTTTAGGTTGATCATTTCTATAATGGCTGGTGAAAAAGTACATTTTGAAAGGGCCTGGGATTGCTGTAGATAATGTAACGTTTACTAAAAGAAAAAAAAGTTTAAACCCAACCTTAAGCTTTTTGTTAATTTTTACTTATAGATAGTGGCTGGATTCAAAAACACCAAGACCAGCTGCAGCGCTTCATGACAAGCTCTTTTCTCGAGCAAACTCTGCACCACTTGAGAAAAGCAGATGTGCTGAGTTCAACTGAGGAGTCCAAGATACAGAAAGCAGGCCAGCTTCGGGATCAGGTGACCATGCTGACAACTATTATCTCTGGGAAAGACTCTGTTGGCTCTAATGCACTTAGGAACTTTGTAGAAAAGTGTGGCTCACCTGTGGCCCAGCTCATCATTAATCACGGTAAGGTGCCTTAAGTGTTATTTGTTTTTTGATGGTTGCGCTTTTCAAAAATTATAAATAAATTTGCTCTAGGCGTGGTAATGACAGGAGTGATGGTCTGTGGTTTAATAATAGCTGTAAATGGGCTTTATGAGCAGCTGACTCCTGTTGTCAGTCTGTAAATGGGAAGTATAATAAAGCCCTGGATTAGAGAGCTAAATGAATGTTACTCTTACAGACTCTATGGTGAAGGAGCATAAAGACGTGCTGTTACGGCGCTGTGAGGAACACAGAGAGAACTCATCTTGCTCCAAACTGAACATCTCGTCAAGGTCCTTACTTCTCGTGGAGGGACTCTCTGACCTCCAACAAAAAGAGCATGACCTGATGCAAGTGGAGGCTACAAGAGGAGGTCAAAGAAATCATCTTCGAGAGCTGAGCCTATCCAGTCTCTTGGAGCCCCTGACTCGTGTGAGTCTGCCTCCCAGAGTGTCACTTACAGTCGGGGTTGCTGGTGTCGGAAAGTCTACCTGGGTCAGACAATTCATCAAACAGTGGAGCCAAGGGGCCATTTGCACCAATATAAGCTTTGTTCTACCTCTTACCTTTTGTGAACTAAACTCACTGGAAAAGATGTCAGCTGAAAGGCTTCTGAAGTTGGCCTTTCCTTATTTCACAGATCCCAGTCTGATCCTGAACAGCTCATGCAGGACGCTGCTCATACTTGACGGTTTGGATCAATTTCGATGCACATTGAACTTCTCTGAAGCAGCCTCCTGCACTGACCCAAAGAAAGAAGTCGCTGTTGATGAGTTAATTACAAACATCATTCAGGGAAATCTGCTTCCTCATATAGCTGTGTGGGTGACTTCAAGGCCTGGAGTGGCTTCACTTATCCCTGGAGGATTAGTTGACCGAGTAACTGAAATCCCGGGTTTCAGTCAAAAGGACATTAAACTTTTTTTAACCCATCACTTTTCTGATAATGACAATGCCATTAAAATCTGGGCCCACTTAGAAGCGCATCAGACCCTAATGGTCCTGTGCTATATACCAGCCATTTGCTGCATAGTGGCTGATACTCTGATGTTTATTATTCAGAGTGGCTCTCAACAAAATCTCCCAAAGACATGCACTGAGCTATTTGCCCATTTTTGCTTAATGAAGGCAGAGGCAGGGGAACCACGAGGCAGAGAGCCTGTAAAGATGGAGCTGCTTCATGGAAGCAATCGTAAACTGTTGGCGAGTCTTGGGCGGCTGGCGTTTTATGCTCTCCTTAAGCATAAATACACCTTTAGTGAGCAGGACCTAAGGGCCTATGGAATAGACCAAGTTTTACTGCAGTGCAGTCTGGGCAGTGGAGTTGTTGTTCGTGAGGAGTCGGTCATATACACTGCTTACCGCTTCACTCATTTAACTTTGCAGGAATTCTTTGCTGCTACATTCTACTATGTTTCCTCCAAGCGGGCCATCTTTGACCTATTCTCAGAAAGTACCATGTCTTGGCCCAAGATTGGCTTTCAGAACCACTTCAAAAATGCTTTTCAACACTCACAGCAGTCTGAGAATGGGCACTTTGATGTATTTGTGCGCTTTCTCATAGGTCTCCTCAACCCACTTTCATTAAAGGCCCTCTCTGCTCTGCTAGCACTTGGAAAAGATGATGGCCACCATAAGCCATGGGCAGCTGGGTTTTTACAAAGCCTTTTGGTCAGTGGAGGCACAGTGGTGTCCCTTCGCACAGTCAACCTTGCATACTGTTTACATGAGCTGCAACATACAGAGCTGTTAAGGAGTGTAGAGGAGGATCTGCGCCTTGGAAGCCTAACAGGAAAGTTATCACGGGCTCATTGTGTGGTGCTGGGCTACCTGCTTCATGTTTCTCCAGAGTGCAGTGAACAGATTAATTTAACAAATTCTCTGGACTACAGCACAGTCAAGTGTTTGCTCCCTCAGCTATTGTACTGCAGACATTTACGGTAATTTCTTCTAAACATGAAATGCATGAAACAAAAATTTAGAATGTAACTTTACCGAAAAACATATTTTTAAAAAGGTTGGAGAATAATAACTTCAAAGACGATGTTATGGAATTGCTGGGAAGTCTCTTTAGCGCCAAAGACTGTCACATACAGAAAATAAGGTGAGAATCCACTTACATTTTTATAATCGAAATCATTTTCATAAACACTTTCTACAAAATTTTAAACCAAAATGAGACCCAATTAGGTAAACAAAATCTAAAAGCAACCCTCGAGCTGACACCACCTTCCACAATTTCTACAGGGCTAGAAAAACGGGCCTGACGTTCTCTAGAATGCCCCAGCAGGGGCTCCTGATTTTATTTTATTTTTTATGCAGAACATAATGTTCTGCAGCGACTGCTTGGCAGTAAGGCCAAGTTAAAGAGCATGGGGCTCAGGGGGCATCCCTTACATGTGCCACGATGCATAAGTTAGAGAGATAAGTTAGTAGAGATCCTTGCAGTAGGTTGAGAGTAGAGTAATTATAAATGAAGAAGGCTTTGCACAACAAATAAAGCTCCCAGATTTGTTTTATTATTATCACCACATGTAACATTTGGGCTAGTGCCATTCATAACACAATTTTTTACTCATTAGTTTTTCTGGTTGCGGCACACAGGCCCACTGGCTTGAGATGTGTGTGTTGTTTCTCTGTTTCTAGGAAAGTAATAATGAGATAAAGGGTGGCTCAAAAAATTATAAACCTGATTTTCAGATATAATGGTAGGAAGGATATTGTCCAACTTGTGGGTCTGGACCTTTGCTAACATTTTCTTACCTTTTCTTTTTGTTTTTACTGCATGTCTTGCTTGACTGTTTGGTTCAACTTAAAGCTTTGTTTAGATATCATGTTTGTGACATCCATCCTGTGTTATCATTACATGTGCTTGCAATGACCTACTTCATTCACTTTCTCAGCTTAGCTGAAAATGCTATCAGCAACAAAGGAGCCAAATCCCTAAGTCGGGCCCTGTTGGTGAACCGGACTCTAACGTCTCTCAAGTAAGCTCTACATTGCACTTTAAAATAATTGACACAAAAACTGATTTTGATAATAGGAGAGTGTACACTGTTTAAATCAGTTCACCACTGGATTTGTTAATAGCCTTTTTACCATTTAGTTTGCGAAACAACAACATTGGCCCTAAAGGTGCTAGATTTCTGGCTGAAGCACTGAAAATGAACCAAGCCCTGGTGTCGGTGAAGTGAGTACTAGTCTTGTATGTTTGGTTTTTCTCTGCACTTGTACTCTTTTGTGGTGTAATATGGTCTATTATTTATTATCAGCCTTCAGAATAATAGCATTGAGGAGGAGGGCGCTCGGGCTGTTGCTGAAGTGTTGCAGAGCAAAAGCAAACTGCTCTCTTTGAAGTAAGTAAATGTTTTTTTATGGCCAAGGTCTACAGTAAAACATATTATCAAATGGTTTATATGCCATTTTATATTTATTTTTACAGTCTACGAAAGAATGCAATTGGAGAAGATGGAGCTAAAAGGATTGCTAAGGCACTGAAGACAAACCAGACCCTGACAAAACTGATGTATTCTTTATCTATGGTTTTACCAAATAGCATCAAATTACTTCCAATTTCTTTTTTGGCAACATTATAAAAAATCTTTACCACAACAACTGGGGTCATCATGAAGTCAAGGAGTACTTCAATATCTTCCTTATTTTGTGTGTGTTCTTTCTGCAGTCTTTGTAGCAATCATCTTGGTGATAACGGAACAATAGCTCTATCAGAGGCCCTGACAATTAACCACACACTGCTCTCTTTACAGTAAGTACCTTCCCAACGGCAATGCATTATATCCAACACAAATAACATCTAGGTTTCCATCCTGTAAAAACAAAACTCACATTTTGTCTTTGGGCAGACTTCAGAGTAACTCGATAAGCAATAAAGGGATGACTGCTTTAACCAAAGCATTAAGGACAAATCGTGGCCTTGTGTCTTTAAAGTGAGTTTTACTTGGGAATCCTCATTCCCATGTCATATTGATACCAGCTTTGTGTAGCATTATTTTCAGATAACTGTTTGTCTGTTTAGTTTAAGAGAGAACTCTATCGGAGTGGATGGAGCAAAATGTATGGCCCAGGCTCTTCATGAGAACAGCTCTCTTCAGGAGCTTGAGTAAGTTGCTCCATGACTAAAACAACACAATGTTATTGAAATATCAGACAGTAATATGTATTATGTGGTACGTGAAGCAACTCTTTTTATGTTGAGACCTAAAAGAAAACTGCCAATGATTATCATATCCTCAGGCCAAACGCATCGCTGCTTGTTCTGACGCTATATTTTGAGCAATATCCTGAATTGACATTCAGCTGTTTAACAAGAGATGTTTAATTTTCTATGTGTGTGTATTTTAGCCTCACAGCAAACCTGTTACATGACGAAGGAGTTCAAGCTATCGCCGGTGCAATCAAGTTTAATCAAGGTCTTACCTCTTTGAAGTAAGTGTAGCTTCTAATGCCCAAGCCCAGATGGAAACGTGCCCTTTTAAGTGTCAACAGCGTCCTGTTGGCCATAAATACAGGCCAATATTGACCATAGACAAAATACAGTATGTATATTATAGGCATGTTTAAATACCTTTTCATTAAAAAGGTAAATGTTTTGTTAATTATTGTAAATGGATGTGCTTTCTTGTGCAATTACTTTAAAGCTAAAATAAAAAAAAGGTCCTGCGTGATGTCTAAAAGTAATGTGTTTCTTGAGCTTTTGGAGTGTAGTCTACAAAGTCTTGATTTTCTTTCTGATCTATGTGGTCTGTGAATGGTCAGGACAAGATTTTTTCGGTTCTGTGTGATTTAATGTCTATCTTTTTTTCAGTCTCCAGTGGAACTTCATAAAGTCCTCTGCCACCAAAGCTCTGGCTCAGGCTTTGCTCTCCAACACAACAATGCAGCTCTTGGAGTAAGGCTGGTTTTGGACTTTCTGCTTCAGACTTGACTTTCCTTTTTTATTATTTTCATCTTGTATTTGATTGCACATTTTGCATTATGTCTTCTTTGCAATGTGATTAAATTACTTTTAATTCAGCTTTTTTCACTTTGTCAGACTGTTAGTTTGTAAGCTCCAATACTTCTTTGCAAAACTTAATTTAATGTAGTCAAACTTAAACCAAAGCCTAAGTTAAAATGCAAAAACAATATTGGACAATGATGAAAAACAGCTGCTTAAATGTGTGCTCACAGAGAGAAATGTTTTTTCCACAGTCTACAGGAAAATGCTATTGGGAACGAAGGCATCATTTCCCTTGCTGAAGCTCTCAAAACCAACACAAGTCTGCACACTCTATGGTTAGCAGTTACTTTTTTACTTTGTCAAATGAAAGCTCTTACTGATTAACATGCCTATGTTTACATGTGTGGTCTTTTATTTTCTGATTTTCTTAGTCTCCAGGGGGTGTCCGCAGGCACAAGTGGAGCCATTGCAATGGCACAGTCTCTAATGACAAACCAAACCCTTCAAGCACTGGAGTAAGTTCAGCTTTAAGCATATTTATTTTCAAGGCTGATTCAGTGTACACAGTATACACACGTGTTCTTCTGTAAATATTCTGTAGTTGATCATTTACACACCTTTACATCAACATTGATTTATAAATAAGCATAAGGAACATAAATCATGAATTTAAATGGACTTGCCAATGGAAAATATTGGCACGATGTGTGTGTAATAATTGTGCATGACTAGTATTTCTGTTTTTTAGTTTGCGTGGCAACACCATAGGCATAGAAGGAGCAAAGGCATTGGGCACTGCAATGAAAAGCAACAGGAGTCTCAAGTCTTTGAAGTAAGTCCACAAAGTAATTATAATCTATGTAAACAGACATTCTAGCATTGGGCTGCAGCTTAAATAGGTCTTGCAGCAGTGGTCGCACATGTGATGAAGACATGCAGCAATAATATGTTTCTGTTATTCTCCATTATTTGAAATGTTTATAAATTTTACAAAGACAACTTTCATTACAGGTTGTATGTATTTATATCATGTTAATTTATTTGACTTTAATCTGTAAAATCCATTACAATTTTACAGACATACAGTTTTAGAGATGTATTTAATTTCAAATACATACCACTATCCATATCCCTAAATGTTTACTAGTGCATAATTGTTTTAAATAACCCTTGTAAATGTCTTCTTCTGCCAGTCTGCAAGAAAACTCTTTGGGCATGGATGGAGCCATCTTTATTGCTACTGCTTTGAAAGGAAACCACCAGCTGACGTACATCAAGTAAGCATCCTGTACTCTTTACTATGTTATGGTATGGACTATGTTAAAGGGATATGCATTTAAGTCCTTTATCAAGTAGTTACTGTTGTTGTGTGTGTTTCTGCAGCTTGCAGGGGAATGGTGTTGGAGAATCTGGAGCAAAAGTCATATCAGATGCCATTAGATCCAACGCTCCTGGGTGTGTAGTAGACATCTGAGCAGGAGAGTGCTGCTGTGAAGTTGCAGATACAGATATTAACCGTGGATGTTATTACCGTGTAGAAACCGATATCTTTTTAATGTTACATGACGTTTCCAATCTTTATTTTTGTTTAACTTACTATAAATAATAAATGTGTGTGTATGTAAATATATATATATATATATATATATATGCAGTGTATATATACAGTATATATATATAGAAAGAGATGATTAATATATGTCTTTTTCAGCATAATTAAGACATTTCACATGTAAATCTTTGATGTATAGAATATCACAGTTATAATTAAAGAGTCTCACACCAGTAATCTTTGTTAGCTACTCTTAAGGAACTGTTGCTTGAACTGAAATGAGTCAGATTAGATTTGCAGCTCACACCCATAAGATCAAACACGCAGTAGAAAACAAATCAAAGCACAACGCACATGTAATATATTCCTTTTCTCTGCACAGGAAGCAAATGCATCGTGTGAACAAGTTTCAGGCAGCAAGGTTTAATGATCTATAAGAAACATATTTTAATGTCTTCTGCATCAAACATAATACATTCAGCCCCTCGAGCAGCTAATCTTACCCAAAACACACAACATGGAAACCAATAAACAAAATGAACAACGTCAAGTTCATTAATAAAGAAAACAAAAGCAGAAAACATGAGGCATTGTAGTGCAAGGAATGTGTTATTTTCCTACAAATCAACCTGCATGAGTGTTTGGAGGCCATCATTCAGAGCAAGTTTAGGCAGAAACTTTCTCCAGATAACAAGACAAGAGGGTGATATTATTAATTAATAACTAATCATGAGCATACACTGCCATCAAATTATGTTTACTTTTCTCATTTGTTGTTATGGTCAGTTGCTAATTAGTTAATAATGAATGCCATGTTACATTTAATGATTGAGTACTAAGAATTTTTACTTTAATTTTGAAACCTCAAGTTTTGTATAAGAAAGGGGAGAAGGTAGTTAAGGTCAAATGTCCATCAGTGGATAATTATGTTCCACAAGAAGCCACTATCAAAAGAAATGAAAGGGACAAATTAGTTATGATCCAACCCATGGGGAGCCAAGTGCTCCTGATATTTACAATAAAAGCTTACATTGTAAATCTCTAAAAAAGAAGAGAGTTTCAGAAGCAAGCCATGATAAAATGTAAGATGTAAAGAATAAACTGAAAAGCACAGTTGGTTGTGCGTATTTATGACACCCATCTACAATGAACACAGTAACATAGAAGCGCTGAGGGCACATGGTGGGCACAAGTGAGAACTGCACTTGACAAGACAAGACAAGACATTTATTTTTGAATTGCCCAATATCACAACAACAGCCGCCTGAAAGGGCTTAACGGACTGCACTAGACAACATCCCCTGTCCTTAGACCCTCCATCAGGGTGAGGAAACCCCCCCCACAAAAAAAACGGCAGTTAAAAAAAAAACACCAGGGAGAACCACAGAAGGAGAGATCCACTCCCAGGACGGTTGAAAAATACACAGAAATACACAAACATATTCACAAAAAAAACATTTATATTGGCAGTGTCTGAAAGTTGTTTTGTATTTGAAGTGTATTATTTTTTTCAGGCTTAGATTCTTGACAGGTATAGTTAAGTTTTAAAAAAAATAAAAAAATATTTTATAAATAGTTTATAAGGTCAGGTCATGAGTTAAAACAATTGGGACAACCCACAATTATTCTTGAAGTTGATTGCTATGTTACCCAATCTGGTTAATCATCGTTTGATATTAGGTGGCAATTTCAACGTGGCAACCCTAGGTCAGTAAACACTTAGCCCCACTACAGTCTCTAAATCTGCTGCAGTGATGAATATGGTATTTCAGACCAACTGAGTGTAAATGATCCTTAATTTTTTCTAGATAATACACTTATACCAAAAGTTACTGTCTTGTAAACATTCTATTGTAATTTTAGATCATTCCCCTGTGCAAATGAATATCTCACTTCCAAACTCCTACGCCTCACGAGTGCAGAGATTTGACCCCTCATTATTGTCAGATGATGACTGCTGCTCATTTCTCACACTCCATATAGATTTGTTCTTAGAAGTAATTAAGGCCTATCTACATGGGCAAATAATTTCAGATACCGCCCCAAAGAAGAAGAAAGAGAAAGGAATTAACTGAACTTATTGCATCTCTAGACACACAATATGCCTCCATCTTATCCTTCAGTCAGAATTTGAAACCCTCTCAATTAAAGAAACAGAAGAGAATTTACTCAGAACAGGAGAGTGCGTTACACATAGAAACTGTGGGCAGACTTCTTTCATGCCAGTTATGTCAGTCTGTATCCAGTCACTCAATATTTGAACAGATTCAAACAAGATCTGAACAGATTCCAGGTGATGTTTGGGAAGTTAGTATTGGCCGGATCCACTCAAGTTCCATATGTATACGGCACTGCCTAATACAGTTTAAGTCTTTCACCATTCTTACTTCACTAAAGCGAAAGCTGTATGCTTCCTCTGATGATCTGTGTCCGAGATGTAAACAGTCAACCACCACCATTAGTCGCATGTTTTGGTCCTGTATCGCTTTGGACAGGGTCTGGGGATCCATTTGAAACCTTGTCACACATATGCAAGAAGACTAGAGATCCTAACCTATTTACAGCGGTGTTTGGTGTCCCATTGTTTGCTCGGACCATGGTGCAAATAGCCTCCTCCTGATGAGGTATGAAAAGGTGTCCTCTTGAGGTAATCTTGCAGTCCAATGTGGGGACAAATGCAATGATGCATCGCATACTTTCACATAGACAAAAATTATGCGAACACACATTTTACTGTAAAACATACAGTTGGGTGCATGTAAGGTGCAGTATGTATCTGTATATAGTATATTTCTGTATGCTGTGAAATACAAGTGGACTACTGTAACATGAAGCATTATAGGAAGTATATAGTATACTGCTTATATACAGTAACAATGCACTGTACATTGGTGAACATACCTGTTCTCTCTTCGAAACATTTGAACTTTTAAGGACACGGTTGTTCTCCCAATATTCGGTATAATATATAATATCCACCCTTCGACCCGCCTCAGCCATAGCCAACGCCATGATTGAAAACATGGTCAACAATAGTGGCCCTTATGTAATCAGATATGTGCTATGTCCTCTTCTGCCTCTTCCTCTGTTTTGCCTTCCACCACACATCCTTGCTCCTCTTCATTCTCTTAGCTGTTGACCCTGTTCATTTCCTGGTCCATCTATTATTGGAAAATTGCAACTCTGTTGTGGTCTGTCGATATATACTTCCAAATTGATTGTTCATGAGATGCACCTTTGGGTAAGACTATTCAACAGAGAACCATTTACTATATTTTGATCAACATGACATGAGCAATTGAAAATGTGAAAAAAAGCTGACCCTTGTACATTATCAATTGCAATATGTACAAAAGCAATTGCAATTTGTTCAAAGGAATAAGAAATTGATTTAATGATGTGCACAAGTGACTAGATGATTTGGAATTTGTACAAGTAGTATCAAGAATTGCACATTTAATCTATAAAATTTACTAAAGCAACTGAAAAAAATTGTAACATATTTTAGTCTTGCCATAAGGGCAAGGGTCCACTGTTGTTCCAGTGGACCCTGACGGCTGAACAGTGATTACACAAATATCAAAAGTAAAACTTTTTATACATGTTTGCAAACAGTATATTACAGGAAACTGCACTGCACAAGAAACTATATTCATGCAAACCTCTTCCTGTCCTTTATCCTGAGAGCCGTGTCTGTCATTGTTAAAGACACCATGCTGGACTGCCACTAGGGACGAGAAATCATGAAGCACTCTGATGTGAGTGACATGTTAAGTCACCAGGTATGTGTGGCACAAATGATGGCCATGGAGATGTGTGATGACTTTTATTGTTGGCTTCTCTACAGTATGTCCTTCATGTCTCTGCAGGCAGCCATTGGATGCAGAATTGCTCAGGTCATGATGCAGTCCTGTGTCCTAGCCTCTCACTACTGGCTTTTTGGAGAGGCACTTTATTTATACTCTGTGTGCTCATCACTTCCGTGTTCACCAATAACAACAATTACTTACCTTACATCTGTGTTGGATGGGGTAGGTTCTATAATTGTTATGTCCTACATATGCTTTAAGAGTCCATAATAGTTCTCTACAATAGCAAACCTTATTGCAGAATTACAAAGACAGCCTATTAATGTGAGCTTAAAGTGAGTAGATACAGCAGGAGGTACATTAGATAGACAGGAGTAAATTCCAATCTACACTGATGTCTAGATTGGATGCTTGTTTGAAAGCACAGGGTGCTCTAATTCTCAGAATCTCTGCTGCTTTTGTCTTAGGAACCCCACTTCTGTTTGTGGTTCCCTGGGCAGTGATACGGCTGCTGAAAGAAAACAATGAGTAAGAGAGCTGCTTGCAGATGCACTACACTGAATAAAATATTGTGTAGCTCCTAGTGACTCAAATTGCACAAAGGTACTAACACCTGCATTTTATTTTTTTTCCAGGTGTTGGGCTTTTAATGAAAACATGAACTACTGGCTACTGGTGGTTTATTCGCTTTCCCTTTTTTTTTGCTTCACTAGTAAGGATAAATAATTTATACATTAAGATAAAATACTAAGCTTTGGTTTGATTGATCATTGGTCATACCAACAGATTAACTTTATGATCTTCCTGAAAGTCGTAAAGGTGATTTTTTTCAAAACTGAGAGCCAGGAATCAGAGAGCTTACCACGACTACAAACTATGGTCGGGTGGTCTATTGTTACTTTAACACAGAGCCTTGTTGTTTCTACAGCTGTAGTTTTTGAAAATTGCTTTGCTTTTATTTGTTCTGCCAGGCTTGCCAAAGCCACCCTCACTCTCATTCCTCTTTTTGGTATCCATGAAATTATATTCATCTTCGCCACAGATGAGCAGACAACAGGTTTTCTGCGCTACATCAAGGTCTCAGTTCATTCCAAGTAAGCTTGACCGCTTTCATTCTTAATCAGAGGTCAGTAAAATGTATTTATTATATTTATTTATTTATTCTTCTATCTGTGTAGGGATTTATTGTGGCTGTACTGTACTGCTATGCCAACAAAGAGGTATGTTTATTTAATTTTTTACTTTTTCATTGAAATGTCATGATGTGTATTGGTTTGAAAATAAATGACTGCTAAAGTGGCACATTGATTTAGACAATGGGCGCAGTGGCTCAGTGCTAGAGCAGTTGTCCTTCATCCGGAAGGTAGGCGGTTTGAGTCCTGCACTCCCCACAGTTCGTACTGTCGTTGTGTCCTTGGGCAAGACATGATATAGCCCACCTTGCCTCCAGTGGTGTTCCAGCTGTAACACTGGTAATTAGAAGCTTAATGTGAGTCGCTTTGAATAAAAGTGTCAGCTAAATTACTAAAAATGTAACAATAAAAGTAAAAAAAGGGTAAAAATCCCTATCCTATATGTGATCTACGCCCAATTCTAAACCATCTGTTATCCAAATCCCACTTTGTGCTACTTTTTGTGTCAGTCAGACAAAACGTCACAAAATCTGTAACCTGTTCCAGTGCACTTTGTGAAAATTGCGAGCAATTTAATAAGGGAATTACCGCCCACTTTCTGCAGGTAAGAACAAAGTTGAAGAGAAAGCTACACAGTTGGAGAACAGAGGCCGAAATTGTCTGCTGTGGACAGTGACTAGCAGGGGCTGACTCTCGAGTAGAAACACTTTTTATTGCCACAGTCCCGGAAGGCTACAGATTCTCTCTGCCTGAAGGGTCGCCCACTCTGGACAGTTTACAGACTTTTAGAAGTCAGAGTCAGCCACTAACTCCACAACCAGATTCTTCTTTGCAGAACTGTGCATCCACAGTAAAAACTGACAACGCTCATACAAACCATAGCAATGATCCAGATGATAGACAGCCATCTGTGGCCATGCAGGTTTCCTTCCTTATACACCTTCAGGGCCCAGTGGAATTACTCCCACATGCTGTAAATGCAGATCTAGATTCAATAGAAATTAGAAATTTCTATTTCCTGCACTGGTCAGTTGCATGTTTGTAACAAAAATAATTTCCCCTTGGGGATGAATAAAAGTGATTCTGATTCTCTATATATTCTAGCATTCATTGTACATTTTAAGGATTAATGTGTTTATGTTTATTATATTGTAAATACATGTTTCTATGTCTGTTGTTACTTGACTAGAATATGTGATTATATACTTTATTTTACACTTAAAATAAGTAAAAAAAACCTGCCTTTTAGCTATGATTTGATGATTGTTGTACTGCGTGGTTCACATACACATAGTTTATTAAACTACTAAAATTGAATTGATTTAATCTAATGTTAATTTGGTAAATGACAGTTGGTAATATCGTTTTTTAGAGCCTAGCTGTATGAAGATGAACTGCATTACCCAGAAACACCCTGGAGCGCCGCCCCCCGCCAAAAAAACAAAAACACCTGGAGTCTCTCACGGTGTGGTTGGTAACGGCGGAGGTTGGAGCGGGAAGCAATGATTTGTTTCTAACAGCGAGTGTATTTGCAAAGTGAAAAAGCAGTTTTTTATACCTTAAAGACACTACATATTACAATTCCAAACATGCTGATCATGCAAGTCGCCGACAAAAGTAGCGGGGTTTGTATTGAAGTGTGTATGCTAGCTAACATCAAAGACTTTAAGCTTGAGTTGTAGGTTTTCGTAGGCTTCAAGTTTGAGACCACAAGCTGAAACATCAACAGGTGGATTTCGGTCTCAATATCCGCTAACAATGGCGTCTACAGGTAATGTTTTCTGACTTTATGGCCAAAACTGAAATGAACGCAGCTCTCGTGCCGTCAACTAACGTTAAATCATTAATTGCAGGCTGGCAACACCCTTACGTCAACATATTTAAACATTTTAAAGTTGAAGAGTGGAAAAAGTCGTCAAAAGAGGGGGAAGTGAAAACATTCACGGTAATAATTGTGTAAAATTACAACACGGTTACTTCTGCCATTTTCAAAGCGGGTTATTTGCTGATTCTGCTAAATGCTTACTTGTTTAATACTCCATTATAAACCTCCAGGACAAGACCCTGAGGTGCCCTGTGTTTAGGATAAAGGGTCCTGTTCCTGCCAACAGCTACATCCTTTTGCCCAAAAGCAGCAGCCAGAGTTTAGGGTTGACCGGGAAATACTTCTACCTGCTTTTTAGGCCGACCCCCTCCAAGTACTTTGTAGTCCACATAGATGTTTCTGCAGAGGTACTTTATATTATGAATAAAAAAATGTTGAAATGTAATCTATCTTACCTGTTTATTTCAATAATTTGAGTTGTCGCCATAACTTTAAAGAGATCAGTCATCAATCAGTCAGGAGTTTATTGTAGGTTTAGTGACATTTGTTTTTGTTTGCCTTTTGAGATGTATTTGTCTATTGGAATATGGTTTTGGCTGCTTCCTGTATAAGTTTTGATAAAATATTCACAAGCAACTTGAGCTACTCACATGCTAATTTAAAGTTTAAAGTTAGTTCCCTGTAAATGTATAAAAAACATTGCTTTATGGAATAGGTTTGAATGCAGTCCTAAGGTAACCCTTGAAAATCATGTTTACTTGCTTTACTTATATTCTCAGGCTGTTAAGGTAACCAACTGTTGCCATGTTATTTGACAGCCTGTTCAATGTCTAATTAATGTTTAATTAGTACCCTGCTTTTTCATTTCACGTCATTGGCAGATAATAATATTTCTTCACCTCACTTTGTTGGAAAATTTAGGAGGGCCAGGTGGTGCGGATTTCTTTTTCAAACATGTTCAAAGAGTTTAAGTCAACAGCAACATGGCTTCAGTTTCCGTTCCTATGTGGAGCAGCGAAGGATTCTGTGTATGAAAACACAGCCAAATCTGCTAGACATGGTAAGAACTGGATCTGTATCCTTGTTCTTTGACTTGATCTTGTTATGAATATTCTTGTTATCATTGTTTCGACAGGGTTGGTAGGGCCAGCGCCCACTGCAGTGCGCTGGATCTGTCTCATGCTGGATCTGCAGTCCATACTCTCTACCTACCTCAACCGCTGCTATAATCACCTGAAGAGCATAAAGCTTTGTGCTAACATGACTGTGAAAAACATGTTCACAAGTGACCTTCTGTTAAATCCTGGTACTACTCATTTTTTTCTCATGGGACAATTTACAAAATATTGCAGTTTTTTTCTTCAAATTTATTTACATTTCATTTGAACTTTTGCGGGGTGCAGTCATCCAATTGGAAATGCAATGTCCATTAAACTGATCTGACTGATCTATCTGTATTTTTTTTAAACAGGTGTCTCTTTTAGTGAAGCCAGGCTAATGGGTTTGTCCTCCTCTGGGGGGACAGGTCCCATACCTAGAGACATGGCATTTCCTGTGCCCAGAGGAAACTCCTGGCATGACATTTATGACTACATAAGGTACGCTTGGGAACAAAACGTTCAAATCACTGTTACTGAATTAAATAGGCTTAATTATGAAAAATTATAGTCCATTTTCAATCCAACAGGTTTCCATCAGAAGGAACAAAATTACCGTTTGACTCGATTCAAAAAGACCACCAAAGGCCAGAAGCTTGTGAGTAATTGTCGAGCATGGAAATAAATTGCATACTAAGCTACTTGCGTTGGTTGTGAGGCATGCTTTTACAAAACTTTTACCGGAACCAGGATTATGCTGTAATTACATCTGTGGAACCTTTTTATTTTATGTATATTTGTGTATTTTTAATAGTAAGGGTTCACATTCATGTTTAATTTCCTTGAAATTCAATGTCTGTGAACCTCCAAATGCGATTTATTAATTTTGTTTCTCGTGCATTATTATGTTTTACCTATGTCAGGGGCAGTCTCAAACCCAAAGAGCCCCATTGGAGAGAAACCTCACTGTGTTTACCTCAGCAAACCAGTTCAGGATCGTGTCTCCCTTATCCAACAGATAACTACCACCAAATCAGTGAGCCTAAACATTTAATGTTTATTATACAGCGTACAGATTATAAATTTTTGTGGTTTTAGATATTTTTTCTTGTGCGATTCCTCAGCTTCCAAGAGATAAGCCTCCCCTGGTCACTGACATACCCAAGCTTGGTGTAATCACTTCTCATCAGGAGGAGAACAGGTTTTGTCACAGTAATGACCAACAGCAGGAGGAGACTGAATGCCACACTTCACAGCACGTCACATCAAGGCTGACCTCTGACGCTAGAGACGGTGGTGTCCATGTGTATGTGCACTCAGGGGATAGTTTCAACAGTAATGGTGAAGAAAGTGAAGAGGAGGTAAAGCCTTGATCAAATCTGTTTTTATAAGCCACACTGCATGGACTATTCTCATACAACTTTTTACCACATTACAGATACAACAGTAAACATGATCTTTACAATATTACAGGTATTATTAAACAAATAATTAACTTTTTTCTCATAGATTTCCACAATAAACCCACACATATCACCAAAGGAAAGCAGAAAGAAGGTAGAGGTAAGTAATAGTCAAATGTAAATCTCATTGACAGCAGCTTTTACATTAACATTTTTATATTCTTGTTTTGGCTCTCTTGTTTAGAAGCTGCTCCCTGACCCAATACTCAAGCTTAGTCGAATTATTGGTTTTGGAGGTGCAACCAGCAGACATGTATGCTTGTTTGTAGATATCAAGATGGAACTTAATTTAGCATGAATTAGAGTAAAGGCAAAGATTACCGGTAAATTAATTGCTGTATTTAATCATTTCTTTAGGCCCTGTGGACCAAATCAGGTGATGAAGTGGTATATCCTTGCCATGCTGTTATTGTCTCAATGAATATAACTTCTAAGAGGCAGAGATTCTTCATCGGCCACACTGATAAAGTAAATGAGCTGTCATTTTTTTTCCTTTCTCTTAGTCTTCTAATATATGTTGTGTTCCTGTTTCCAGCAGTAGATTCAGTATCTCTAGGATTCATTGCAGGAATTGCATACTACAATATCTTTGATCTTGTCTTTTTTTTTTTTTTTTTTGTAGGTGTCCGCTCTGGATTTTAATGGCAACACAACCCTTCTGGCCTCTGCACAAATTGGCCAACACTCTGTAGTTCGAATATGGGATTACAAGAAAGGAAATTGTCTTTCGATGTGCAGGAGTCATGCTCATTCATTATCGTCCCTCAGGTAGTCCTTTTGAAATACACAAGCTTACATCTGAACTAATAAGAAGCACTCACCTTATCTTATAACTTGATCTTTTGTCTGTAGCTTCTCATACAGTGGAGGCATTCTCTGCGGAGTTGGTAAAGACCGTCATTGTAAAACTGTGAGTGCTGTGATGCAATGAACCGACACATTTTTTCATTTGATGTTAAGGTTGACATTTGCTGGATGTCAAATCAATAGAGTGGGTATAGTTGGACCAAAAGATGCTGTAATGCTATTCTCATCAGAGGCTGTGATTCATAAAGCATACAAGCCAACTGTTTTGCAAACCAATCTTATCCGTTGTAGATGGTGGTGGTGTGGAACACTCTGAACGTGCAAAAGGATAGAATCGTAACTGTTTTGGCCAAAGCACACAGTGATGTGAATATTCACACAATGAAGGTTACTTTTTTTGATGAAACAAGGTATGTGTGATTATAATTTAATCCGCATGCAGTTATTTTATACTTTACATATTTTTCCTTTTGTTAATTATGTTAGAGAAAGTTAACATATGCTCTTTGTTCCTTTGTTCTTAATTTTGTCATTTCCCCCTGTATTGAGGATTCCCTGAAGTAAACATACATACTGATATAGGTAGCAGGAAGAAACTCTCTTAATGCCATGTTGCCATTACAGAAATACATCTTATTTTCTTTGTCTGTTTCTGTCTTGGGGTTTTGGTTTAGAATGGTGTCATGTGGTCGTGACAATATACGTCTATGGCGAATACGCAATGGCACACTGCGCTCTTGTCCTGTCAACCTGGGTGAATACCATTCCCAGGATTTTACAGATGTTGCTTTTGAAGAAGGACTCTCTTCGTTGCAGTGCATCGATGATCGAACTCTGTGAGTAATATACTAAACTGAGAAAAAATGTAGTTATGATTCTGATTTATTTATTTTTTCCTGCTTAAAGCTATGCAAGCAGCCGAAGTGGCCATATATTTGAGATTGACTACAGTAGAGTTGTTTTAAAAAATGTCAGACGGCTGTTACCTGCACAAGAGCAGCATGCAAACCGCAGAGAGAAATGGACCTTTAAAAATGGTCGGTCTAAAGGCAAAACCTTTTTATGTTTACTTGGTATGCTAAGTAAATTTTTTTATCATTATTTTTAAGTTGTGTGTGCTTGTCTATATCAGGGCCCAGCATTGCCATCAACAGCATTAGTGTGTCGACATCATTTTGTGCAACAGGCTCTGAAGATGGCTTTCTACGGCTCTGGCCTCTTGATTTTTCCTCGGTCTTTCTTGAAGCTGGTAGGTATACAATGCAACTCAAATAACATTTAGTTGCTGTAAAGAAATTGCAGCCATTTGCCAGTCCACAGGAGGCATATTTTTCCTTACCTCTCTAGTTTCCCTAGATCAGATTGTTTGCAGGTGTCTCAGATATTTTCAACAGTATTCAATTCAGGTCAATAACTGTTATTGACGTTTATTAATTTAATTTTTTCAGAGCACGAGGGCCCTGTTAGCTTGGTGTCAGTTTCTTCAGATAGCCTTCAGGTTTTGGCAGCTACCTCCAGTGGTATTCTGGGTTTCCTTGACGTGAGCAGCCGGGATTACAACACACTGATGAGGTCACACACTGACACCATTTTAGGCTTCAGTTTAGATGGTGTCCATAGACATCTGACCACGGCTGCGTCTGATGGGACTGTACGGATTTGGAATATGGATTCGCTTCATCAAGTAAAACAATAGCTTATTTAAGCAGATGTTTTAATATGTGTATTATACTAGATTAACCAACACATAGCATTTTTTGCTTTTCTTTCTTTTTTGTCTCTGCTTAGCTGTATGATTTTGTGTCTGAAGACTGTCCTTGTTCAGTGGCCTTTCATCCCAACGAGCAGGTCTTCTCTTGTGGCTTCAACTCTGGGGTCATTAGAGTCTTTGACATTCCCAGTGCAAAACTACTAGCCGAACATAAGTACTGACACTCAAGTCAGTTCAAAAATCTATTGGAATCTTTCTTTTTTTTTTTTTACTATAAATGATCTTTTCTTCTTTCTAATTCAGGCATAGTAAAGGGGAAGTGGTAGGGCTTGTCTATTCTCCCAATGGTGAGTTCATGTACAGCGCCTGCTCTGAGGGTTCTCTTGCACATTACGACTCCTCCGATGAAGACCACTGTGTGATCAGAGTAGTGTGTAAGTAAGCAAATGCACATTTCCATAAATGCATATATGGAAACTAGCTAAAGCAGGTATTGACAAAAATTTTTGTTTAAAAGTTAATCTGGGCACCATGAGGGAGGGCAGTAGGCTGTTCCTGGGATATATTACCCATTGGTTCCAACGGAATAAGCCAGTATCTTACCAATTAATATGTTCGACTGGCACTGTGGATTGAATATATTGTCTGCAATTTTAGTCACAAAACATGAAGACCCTTTGGCCAAAATCGGTCCCTAGGCTCCACTTTGAATACCCCTAATCTAAAGACAAAAATAATATCTAACAAAAGGCTTTCTAAGTAACAAATCAGCATTGATGTTTTTGAAATGGTGCAAAGTATGTATTCAGGTTAGTGTACATTTTCATATAAACAGACCTTACTGATCCTGTTTCACTGACCTTGTACTTGCCACACTAGGTAACATGGTGACCCCTGGCACTGAGCGTTCTCCAGATGCATTGACTGTGAGCAGCGACAGCCGATGTCTTGCTTTTGTTGGACCTTCAGAGTACATTGTGACTATTGCAGACGCACAGACTTTAGATGAGGTAGTGTGTTCTCTGAAATTTCCTCCCCATGCCATTGTGAGATTAATTTTATTTATTTATTTACACTAACAGACTACAGCACTCCTGCCAAACTCTCAATTTACAATACCTTGCTGTTGTTTGTGCATAGTTGCTACATATAGATGTGAGCATTTTGGACGTAGACAGCCCTCGTTTGGATTCTGCGTTCAAGGTCTGCTTTTCTCCAGCCTCCACCGAACATTTGTTGGTCTCCACTTCTGCTAACAAGATCCTCTGGGTTAGCACTAAAACAGGCCGTGTGCTTCGAGAGGTATTCAGTTGACCTTTAATAGAATGAACCATAATGACAATCATAGATCAAGCATTTTCTTGATGTTGAAGTAGAGTTTGTAGGTTTAGCTCGGTCAGCCCATTGCTTGAAAGTGTCTACATGTCCACATGAAATTAATACTAACAAGATTTAGAAATATGTCAAGATCTAATCAATTTGTTCTGTTTTTAAACTTTATGTTCCACTATATAAATAAAAACTGCTATACCTCTCTGTCTTCTAATAGGTGTCAAAGGTGCACAAACAGCAGTGTTCCTCTCTAGCTGTCAGTGAAGATGGTCGATTCCTGCTGACAGCGGGACACAATACTGTCAAAGTGTGGGATTACAACATGCAGCTAAAATCACAAGTAGTCTCATCTTAATATCTATATCTATATATTTATGTGTTGCTAAGTTACAAAAATGTATGAATTATTTTTAATAGTCTTCATTTCCTAACATTTAAATTAGAGATTTTGATTTTATTTTAGCTTTTTATTTAGGCTCAAGAAAATAAGGACTATTCTCCTATTACCTAATCTCAAACTTATAACTATGGTATACTTTATTTGGCACCATTTCCCAGGTCAAAGATCCCTTGGTTTTTAATCATATGCTAGTCACAGTACAGTTTAGTTAACTGAACAATTGAAATGGGCACAATTGATTATATGTTGAGGCTGTTTGTAGTTTAAATTGTTGTAGAGAACTAAATATATTTATCTTCTCTTTCTGTATTAGATGTTTATAGGCCACAGTCAACCAGTCGGCCAGGTGGGCTTCACCCCTGACCAGCTGAGCGTTATCTCTGTTGCTGATGCTATATTTATCTGGAAATTCCTGGCACATCCTGCTGACTTTTCGGCTTATAATGGGTACTTACCAGTGCATAACGTTTAGTTCTCTTTAAGCAAATTTGTGATATTGTGTGCTCTGCTTGCTCTCACAGTTCACTTCTCAAATCAAGCAATGGCTGTGTAACCAAAGGTCCATCAGGTAATCTTTTAGATTATAGACATGGTACCTGAATTATTAAAATTAAATGTTACACTAGTTCATTCACTGACCATTATATTCTATGTAATCTTTAAAGCAGATGCCAAAGTAAATCAAATCCAGTTGTCCAATAGCATGCCTCGGCAGACCGCCCCTGTTCCCTCTTCACCGTCACGTCTGGACATCAGCAACATTGAACAAGTGGACCAGGGTGGTACGAGTTACCTATTTTAGTTCTATCTTACCCAACAGCAGGGTTTTTTTAAGATATCAGCCTATCCAAGGTTTAGATTACTGAAAAAAGAAAATCATATGACTCATCTCTTGATTACCAATTCAGTTGACACTTGTATATCTCACCACTGCATAACATTTACATGAGCCCTCACCATTTCACACACAAGTGTAATAGATGCATTTATATTTTATGTATTAATTCTATAGATTGACCGTTGTGTGATTTTTACACTGATATATTTTTGGTCTCGTCTCCCTCATGCAGCTGTAGACACCCTGTCTCTTTGTGTCGGCTCTCAGAAGAACATTGGCATTCAGTGCTCTCAGCCAGGCCCCTCAGCTGAGTCCAGATCACCCGCTTCCTTCCTTAAAGTCAAGGAGCTAGCCAGTGTCTCTCCTCTAAACGCCGGTCATTTTGATAGTGGTGTGTATTATTATATTGCGTGGATTGTTTTTTTTTTTTTTTGTTTTCGTAACTGACAGCAATTATTTCTCTGTTTAGGTGAACTGAAAAAAGTACGCCCTGATTGTTACAGGCACTTTATACCACGCTTTAAGAGCTCCATGTTGGATCAGGTAATAGGATCTTCTTTGAATTATGAATAGTCATGGAGTGTTTGTTGCAAGTAAGAATATTTTACAATGTCAATGCTGCCTTGTATCCAGAATACTGTAATTCCCCAACCAGGAGAAGAGGCCCTGAGGCTGAAAGCAGTGATTGGCTACAACGGCAATGGGCGGGGCAATATGGTGTGGAGCCCTAATCAAGGTTAAAAAAAACATGTGATGTCAAAAATATTTGACTTTTCCTCTAAAAAGGAACCGTCATGAATTATATTACATGTGAGATGAGATATATTAGACATGACTTGCCAGGCAAATGCAAATGCTGATTAAGTGTAATGTCTTTCTGTTGTGCAGGTTTATTTATTTACTCCTGTGGCTGTGTAGTTGTGGTGGAGTACCTTCAGACAGGATCCCAGAAACACCTACAGGGACACAGTGAAGAGATTTCATGTCTTGCCATTACAAGTGATGCGCAGGTATCTGTCATGTATTGCCTTTTGTTGTACAGAGGAAAGGGATGTGAGCATACAGTAGACATGGCAGGACCCCATCTGGAAGATCACAGCTTGAGTTTCCAAATGATCAAGGGTATAGAAATACACTAGGGACCACAGGGACTTGTCTCTACCAATAAAGTAAAATATGCATCGCAAAGGCTACATTTGCGCTTAAAAAAGTGCACTATGCTAATAATAATAATAATAATAATAATTAATGTTGTTGTCACAAAGACAATAAAAGACAAAAAATTACTACAATCAGTTATAGCAGCTATGAGCCTGTGGCTGGAATGCTTGTCTAAAAAAGAAAAAGAAGCACAACACTTCTCTCTGACATTATTGTATGAATAAAATGCACTCTGCATCCTCCTCTAGACAATAGCATCAGCAGCTGGTGGAACTGATGGTAATAGAAGTCTCATTTGTATTTGGGATGTCCAAAGTGGAAGTTGTCACAAAACTATCTCCCACCACAAAGGAGCAGTGCAAAGTCTTGTCTTTTCCAGGGATGATCGTTTTTTTCTCTCTGTGGGTTAGTATGTTTTTACTTAATTTAGAGTTATTAGTGGGATCAAAGGAAAGGTTCTACATTTAAAAAAAAAAAAAAAAAAAAAAGTTTCCTTCTCTTTTATAATTTTAATTTATAGCCTCCAGAGCTATTGATTGATAGAGTTGGTTTCTTTTGTAAGATGGTGCCTTTTGTAAAATGTTTAATTTGTGTTTATTTTTTATGGCAGGACTGTATTTTAATTATTACAGTGTCCTCCTTTCGCAAAATATTTTTTATATTTTGCTTTGCCACTTTTTTATGGCTGTGATAGATTCTGCTGTAGACTTTAAACTGACCTCCTCACACTGTGTAGGTGACTTCACTGACCCACAGGTGGCTCTGTGGAGCGCTCGGTCCTTCCATCTGCTCTCCAGTGTGAAAGTGTCAGGACCTCTTCATGATGCAACCTTTAGCCCCTCAGCAGCCCACCAACTGGCCGGTGTGGGGAGCATGGGGGTTTATTTCTGCCTCATTCATGAACATGGTATTAATGTGGAACTAAAGGTAAATTATCTTAAATAACACTTTAATGCACACCAGTTACTCCCGCAGCAGATGGATTTAGCCTTGTGTCAGTTCGTTGCCATCTAAGACTTGGTCTCACATTGGTCTTGTAGGTCCAGAGCGTGAGAGCGCCTATTGAGGTTGGTGATGTGGAGATGACGGCTCTGTGCTATCACGTGGACTCCTTCCTTTTCACTGCAACCAATAAAGGACATGTTTGTGTCTGGGATGTGAGCACACAGAGTTGCTTCATGACATGGGAGGCTGATGCGGGGGAAATTGGTACAAACTCCTCATGCATGTAGATACTGATGTGTCATTTATTACATAAAATGCAAAATAATGGGATATTCTTCATCAAAATCTAAAGTGGTAATTACATTGAATTGACTCCTTGATGTAGGAGTGCTGCAGTGTCGAGGGAACCATCTGTTGACAGGCAGCAACACCCGCTGGTTGAGACTGTGGGAGGTTGGAACTGTACTTGTACGTGCTGTACCTCTTGGAAAAATCTCTGATATGGAAAATAGGTTAGGTTTGTACTATATCGACCAAAATTGCTTATGTTTTTTTTTTTTTTTTTTTCCTTCTCATGCATATTACTTTGTTACGTTGTAAACGATAATTAACATTGTTGTAAACGATAATTAACATTTTTAACATTCACCATTACACCATTAGGAATATGTTTTTATTTCTTATGTAAATGGAAAGTCATTACATAGATATTTAAGAGCTGTGTGGGAGAAATTAGATGTTTTTCTACTTCCCTTGTGCTTACAAAGATCAACTATATCTGCAGCAAATGTGACACAAAGGCCATGTCTATGTTTCTGTATACATAGAATAATCAGTATCACAAACTGCTATCTTTGTTGTTTTTACCTCTTTAGGGGAACTGCAGTGGTGATGGAGCAGGAGATAATATTAGATGGTACCATAGTCAGTGCTGCCTTTGATAATGCTATGGACATGGGAATTGTCGGCACTACAGCCGGAACCCTGTGGTACGTCAACTGGGCAGAAAATAGCAGCATTCGCCTCGTCAGTGGACACAAAGCCAAGGTACCAAAATTTTAAAAGATAAACTCTTCCTATGTAATCAACTCATTTGAGAGATTTGCAATAAAAAATCTTTTAGATAAATAAAATTATAAAATGGATCAATTTCGATTTTTTTTTTTTTTTTTTTTTTTTTTGTGCATTATATAGGACAAGATAATTTTAGGCGATGACAGGAAAACAAAATGTTACAATCAGTATTCTTGTGGAAACTCTAATAGTAGGAGAGAATGAACAGGTTAGGTTTGGAAGTGTTGAGAATGACATACATTAAAAACACTACCTTTGGTTTATACTGTTGTCCAGGTGAATGATGTGGTGTTTAACTCTGATGAGAGTCACTTTGCAACCTGCAGTGAAGATGGCAGTGTGAGAGTGTGGGCAGCCCTGAGCAATGAACTTGTGGTGCAGTTCCAAGTGCTCAATCAGGTAAGGCGTAAATGTGTAAAGTTCTATTTTATAATGTAAGAGGCATGTTGACTGATATCTTTATGATGCCAGGTGGTCAATATTATATAAGTAATATGATAAACTATAATACTTCTACTTTTGTCTGACTTTTCAGGCTTGTGGCTGTGTTTGCTGGAGCCCATCGTTCAACATAGACAGAATGTGTGTGGCTGCAGGATACAGTAATGGAACAGTGAGGATCTTTAGAATTTCTTCTTCTGAGATGGAAATAAAACTTCATCCCCATAATGTTAATGTCACTGCCATCCAGTACTCCACTAAAGGTCAGAAATTACACATCACATATAATGACATAAATCACATACACTACAACTGCACAACATTACAGTGTGCAACAAGTGCTTTGTGCATAATGCAAAAGAGTGCCTGAATGCAAGCAATGTAATCAAATGTAATAGTTTATGCTGGCGGTATATGAAAGTGTTTTTTCTTTTTCTGTAGGTCATGTGATCCTTTCAGCTGGAAAGAATGGTTTCGTATCAGTCAGCAGCCCAGAGAGTGGAGTTACCCTCCGTGTCATCAGAGACCACAAAGGGGCAGCCATTACCACCATTCAGTGTGTCACTAAACAGGTCTGCTATAGAAAAGTATAGTATTATTATATAAGCCTAATGTAACCGCAGTGTAGACAAATGGAAATGAAGATAAATAAAACCCTTTCCATTGTAGATTTCCACTGAAAGTAAAAAATAAAATAAAAAAGACCAACAGATATTTTTTGATAAAAATAAGTTTTATCACTTTTGATTTTATTTTTTAGGGTAAATATTTTGGACTGGAGGGAAGTGAGATGTGGCTGGCTGCTAGCTCTGACAGACGTGTCAGTGTTTGGGTTGCTGATTGGATGAAGGGCAAGTGTGAGCTGTTAGATTGGCTAACTTTTCCTGCTCCAGCTTATATTGGGGTCTGTATTTGTTGTAGTGTTTTGATATTAGCGCTTCAAATGTTGAATGTGGCTATTTATCTCTGAATATCTTGACATGTTTGATTACAAACTGATATAAATGTGCTGTAGGATGACAGTCCACCACCCAGCCTGGCAACTTTTTGTCCAGCAGACCCCAGCCTGGTGGTCTACACTGGCTATGGAAAAGAGAAAGAGTTGTCCTTCTACAGTCTGGTTACAAAACAGGTACATCAGCCCATGCAGCACTTACGCGGTCACAATATAATTCCTCACTTTTACATTAATGTGATTTCTATGGAATTTCCATAAACATTGTTTTATTTATTTTTTTCTTTAGATGATAAAAAAGATTGCCATACCACATTGGGCCACGTGTTTTAGTCTTTCACCCAAAAAACATCTCATTGCTGTGGGATCAAAAGGTAAATACTATTGTATTTCATGTAAAACACCTATTAATGTTTAATATTGGTTTACTGGATCAGGTTATGCTTACTTTACATAACAGTATATACAGTGTTTCTTGCAGCTCTCTGGCAAACACTTCAGTAGTATTGTAGAACAAACAAAAGGACAGAGAAAACCTTTGTCCATAGAGGGCAATCCTTATAGTCCAGAGCTGCGCTACGAGTATTTACGAGAGTGTGATTCACTGAAGAAAGCTATAGGGAGAGCTTTGCAAATCTTACATAGTTCTGCTTTAACTGCCTTTCAATATAGGCATCTCACGTGATGAAATAACCTTTGGTTCTTTTATGTTGAAAGGTTTATGTAGAGGGTAGGGAACTGAAGCATTTAGGGGTTATAAATAAAGTTTGGAGGTCTAACAAGTTGGCTATCAGAGGTCTAACAAGTTGGCTATCACCTTAACTGACAGATTTTCTGTTGGAAATGCTATTACTTAGAAAGTATGCACCAACCAAAATTACACAATTAACACATTTTACATATTTCTGTATTATACCATGTATGAAATTTAATGCATTCAGAAAGATCCGATTCAAAATATGAATTTGTATAATTTTTTGATGTTTTCACACTTTATATTAGAATGGCTCTCTTGGTTGATCTGTGAACAGGGTTTACTATTGATGGCCAAACTTACTTATGTTTTGCTGTATCCATATTATCCTTTTATTAGTTTTCATTATATTTTTGAACTTGTTTTAATTCAGAACGAGTGCTGAAGCTGATCAAAACGAGCAGTGGAAGATTCCAGGACTTCTTGCACAGTGACTCATTGCAGAAGTGTCACTTCTCTCCCTCTGGGTCACTTCTTTTCACTGTGGCTTATAATGAGATCCTACTGTGGGAAGTGCTAGGGCTCTCAGGGCCATAGGCCTATTTATACACCTCAAACCTTGCTGTGCGTTTTAGATAAATTTGCTGTAATATTATTATACATTGTATGAATGCATTGCCATTTGGTTAAACATATGTTGGATAATTTGATTGAATTATTGATAAATGAACTTTTTTTTTAGATTTTTCAAATACAGATTTAACTCATGTCTGTCTTGTCTCTCTATTTGGTGACAGAGTAAGCATTACCAATGATTAAATGTGTTCTGTACCGTATTCTGTTGTTTTCCATCAGCAGTCAGTGATGGATTTGAATAAAAAACATCACTTTTAAATGACTTGGTATCATTTTTTGCCTTTAAATAAGACTAAAGTTTATTTTGACAAAACGTTCATGGTAAGGAAAACAATATGGCTCTTCTGGGAAAATGGTAGATCTGGACTAGGTCTGTTAAATACAATTTTAATAGTCACAAAAAGTGTTTGATTTAAATGGCTAAATTTGGTCAAATTATTGTCTAAATCTGCGTTCTGAACTTTTGTAAATGTGAAATTGCCTGTATGTAATTATGGATGGATCCCCATGTGGGACTCGCCACAGTAAAGTAGTTTGCATGAGTAGCTTTGCAGGATTTTTAAGGGATGGCATTCCTGACGCAACCGTGCATTTTTCTCTGGTTTTCCCCATTGATGGTATAGAGTTGTCGCTAATGTGTAAGATATATATTTTTTAAGAGAATGAAATAACGCTTATGCCCCAGCAGAGGGCGCATCACGCTCCTACCGTGAACCGGAAAGATATGATTTCACCTTGGGTGAATACAAACTGTGGAAAGGCGCACATTTGGTTTTATCTAGAACTTTCATATTTAAATAAAAAAATAAATGATACTGTAGCAGTACAGCACAACCGACTGGTAAAACAGGACAAATATGAAACAGGACGTGAGGATACTGTTATTAGGGGAACGTAAGTCTTGCACTGACAGCTAAAGCTAAAGACTAGCAAACAAGCGTTAGCTCTTGTAGCTGTAACTTGTAGCTCATAAGGCTAATGATTTTGTTGTTAGTAAAGGCTCTTCTTATATGGTAGGCATTGAATTGCTTAACGGTGGATGCTTTTAGCTTTAAATTACAGAATTACACCAGGGTAACGTAATAATGTAGTATCATCCATTTGTGTAAGCTATGCTAAGTAAGTTACAATAAAGTAACTTTTCTAACGTTCCCAGTTTGCTTAATGAGTAGAATAGTTAGTTACGAATAGTATTAAAAGATTATAGGTTTGCCAGAAAAATTAATCTTGAGTTACGAAGACCATTTCAGCTTCTTAAAAGTTATGAATGCAAACTTAAATTATCACAGATACATAAGCTACATACAAACTAGACAAAAATGTACTAGCTAGCGTTAGTTAACTAAGTATAGAATAAGCTGTCCACTGAGGAAATTATTATTGGGTTCACATATGGCTCTGGGATCACCAGGCGTCTAAGTGTAGATAAATGTTTGACTGTAAAGACAATTGACCTTTCATTACAAGTTAATAAACACATGTAGAAAAAACATGTATTTTTCCGTTATAAAACTATAATTGACCTTAAGCCAACAGTAAGAGTTCAAACTGTAGTCAAACATAACTACAGTGTTGTTAGAATGTAACTGTACAGTTATGTCTTTCATTAGGGCCTGATAACATACATAAAAAGTCATTTAATGTTTATAATTTTCAATTAATAAATGCTATTGTCAACAGCCCAAGTTGGGAAGACCTCACTCATTATGTCTCTGGTTGGAGAGGAGTTCCCAGAGGAGGTAAGTGTCACAGATCTTTGACTTAAAAAAAAAAAAAAATCATGGCCGTGTCTTTACCTGTGACCCCTAATAGGTCCCCAACAGAGCAGAGGAGATAACAATCCCCGCTGATGTCACTCCGGAGAAGGTGCCCACTCACATAGTGGATTACTCTGGTAAATGGTGTGCATTTATACAGCGTTTTTTTGTACCCTTGTCAGGCACTCAAAGTACGTTTACATCGATCTTCCATTCACTCCATCCACACACATTCACACCTGGAGCAGACAAAGACCACCACCAAACTCACCTCTACATCCACACACATTCATACACTAGTGCTGGAGACAAGAAGTGTCTTGCCCAAGGACACAACAACACTTTGAACCGGGAAGAACGGTAATCAAACACAGAGCTCTTCATTTGGTCTGTAGCTGTTTGGCAGTGTTTTATTGCGGAATTGAACTAGCTGGTATTGTTTGAGTTGGAAATATAAATTGTTTAAGCTGTATATTGAAGTGGACGCTAAAGAATCAATACTGAATACATTTTTTTTATTTTACATGAACAGAGAAGGAGCAGACTGATGACACACTTAGAGATGAGATTATCAAGGTGAGCACAGATGATTTCTTTTTTTACTGACACATTTATAATAAGATAGATATAGGAATAACGTTATGCTAGTTATTTGAGTTTCACAAGCAGTTTTTTCTCTCCCCTAAGGCAAATGTTGTGTGTGTTGTGTATGACGTCACCAATGAAGACACAATAGAAAAGGTAATAACCTGCGATATTGTGTCATATACTTTGTGTGTTTTCAATTTAGTCCTAAAACGTCCATTTGTTGACCCCTGTTTCAGATCAAAACCAAATGGATACCTCTCGTGAATGGAAATGCAGAGAAAGGAAACAAGTATGTATCTATGATGATGACTGCATTGCATTGGCTTTTGCAGTTATTAATAAATATGAGATAATGAGATAAAAACACCTGATTCACAAGAGAAGATCAGTGCGTTGCTTTGATTTTAATCTGTGAATAGTACCTTTTATCACAAAATTACAGGGTTCCTATTATTCTTGTGGGAAACAAATCTGATCTACGCTGTGGCAGCTCAATGGAAACTATTCTTCCCATCATGAACCAGTTCTCAGAGATTGAAACATGTGTTGAGGTAACTGCCTCTGCTAATGTTTAAAAGGAGACTTGCAGTATTGAATGATTTTGGTCAAATATACACAAGAGGTTTTTAGAAGAACATAAGATTGCTTCATGTTTTTTTTCTTTTAAAGTGTTCTGCAAAAAACCTGAAAAATATTTCGGAGCTGTTTTACTACGCACAGAAGGCAGTTCTCCACCCCACAGCTCCTCTGTATGACCCAGAAGACAAACAGGTGTGTTTAGGTCTTTTCTTTAAAGTTTTGTCTGTCATATTATAAAAATAATAAACTGAGTGAATGTCTTTGTCATCTAATGTTTTTCCTCAGTTGAAGCCTTTGTGTGTCCGAGCACTTAGCAGAGTATTCTACATTTCAGACCAGGATAATGATCGGACCCTTAGTGATGCTGAGCTAAACCGTTTTCAGGTGTGTGTTTCTTTTTAAACATCATTAACTTTTGGGTAATTTACCAGCAGATGCATCAATATATTGTGTCTGTTTAGAAATCTTGTTTTGGAAATCCTCTGGCACCACAAGCCTTAGAAGATGTGAAGACTGTAGTTTGGAAGAATACCTGCAATGGTGTCCAGGACAACGGGCTGACTTTGAATGGTAAAGAAAACATGGATTGAACGTATGACTTCTCAGCAGGTTGTTTAAAGGTCACACATATCTGATGACTGTGGATCATGTTTCTGCTTTGACAGGTTTCTTGTTTCTCAATACATTATTTATCCAAAGAGGCCGACATGAAACAACCTGGACCATCCTTCGAAAATTTGGTTATGATGACAACCTAGAACTGACGGATGATTACCTCTATCCTGAGTATGTCAAAAAATGTATTTGATATAACAAAATAATAATTTATATTTATATATAATGTCTATGTTTATTTCCTGTTCCCATATATTATGTACATATGTTTATAAGTTTATGACAGAACATGTTAATTTTTCAGACTCCGAGTTCCTGTTGGTTGTACAACAGAACTCAATAATCTTGGTTACCAGTTTCTTCAGCGGCTATTTGACAAGTATGATGAAGTGAGTAGCATCCTTTTTTACTTGGAATATAAAATCTAAAACATAAAAAAAAAATTTGTCAAATTTTTTATTTCTACCCAATTGAGTCAATAGTAGCTGTCATTTTTATGCTCTACCTTTACACTTCTTTGTTGTTACAATTCCCCCTCTTAGGACAAAGACTCTGCGCTCTCACCTGCAGAACTTAAGAACTTGTTTTGCGTATGTCCTTACATGCCATGGGGTGCAGAGGTCTACATGTCTGTCCCAACCACAGATGAGGGTTTTATCTCTAATTGTGGCTATCTTTGTCAGTGGACGTAAGTGTCTAATCAAGTGAACTCTGGTTCAGTGAAGAAGTTCTTAAAGCTCGTAAATGTGTCCCTTCTTATACAGGCTTTCTGCATACTTTGACATCCACCGTTGCCTGGAGCACCTAGGTTATCTTGGCTACCCTATTCTCACTGAGCAGGAGTCCCAGACTGCTGCAGTCACAGGTGTGCTTATCCATGCCTGTTTTTAAATTGACTAAAAAAATGTAATTACTAAATGGTGTTAAATGTAGTGTAGCAAACACTACCTATTACCAAAGCTCTAACAACTGTCAATTACTAAAGGATACGTCAGATACATTAATCCCAGTGTTATAGTTGAGCTGGCTTATAATATGACTCAATTATTAAGTCCTTTCCACTTCTACCTAATTAATAAATATGCACATATCTGGGAAAATGAGTTAAGAACCAATTTTGTACATAGCATTGTAAGAATATGTATGTTCAGGTTGTTTGTTTCTACAAAAGATCAAATGTTTCTGTTAGTCATTCTTCTTCACTGTCACTTGGCATCTGTCAAACATAATGTATTACAGTATTAAACTTGGTTTTGTTGTGTTTTTGCATGTGGTCAATGATTACATTTTTTGATTTGTGCAGTGACACGTGAAAAAGAGGTGGACTTGGAAAGACGGCAGACACAGCGGTCTGTGTTTCTCTGCAAGGTGATTGGACCACGGGGGACGGGAAAATCTGCCTTTCTCCAGGCCTTTATTGGTCTCAACCCACTGGTATAGCAATGGCACCATCTGCTGCCTAAAATTGTAATATAAATATTACATAAATCTACAATATCTATCAAAGTTGAGCCATGTATTGTCCATGCATTTATAGAATAAGGGAAAACCAAGCGGTGCCTCTTCCTCTTACGTTATAAACACTATCCAAGTCAGCAACCAGGAGAAGTACCTTATTGTAAGTAGTTCACTTCCTGATCCTCTTATATCTTGGATTCAGTTTAACCCTGTCTTCTTTGTGCAGCTCCATGAGGTAGATGTGGAGGCAGAGTTCTTAAAGGCATCAGACGCCTCCTGTGATGTTGCCTGCCTCATGTTTGACACCAGTGACCCACATTCATTTGACTATTGTGCCAGTATATACAAGGTCAGTCCTGCAGCATTTTTGATATTGCTTAAACAAATGTATACAATTTAGGGGTCATATCAGAGTGACAGAGAGGAGACACTAATGTGACACAAGGCCTTTCAGTAGAGTTATGGTTTACTTTCTCTTAAGTTATGTTTTTGCTATTTATTCCACAACAGCAACATTATATGGAGAGCAACATCCCGTGTGTTGTGGTGGCGTCAAAGGTGGATCTCCCTGAAGTCAAACAGCTCCATGGGATGACCCCAGCAGAGTTCTGTTATAAACACAGGCTGCCACCACCGCTGCCCTTCTCAAGCCTGTTCCTCGACTCCACCAGCAAAAACATTTATACAAAACTCGCATGGGCTGCAGTATACCCGTATGTTTAAGATAACATTACAATTGATGTAATCATCTTGAAATACTTCCTAAAGCATTAAATTTATATATATATATATAAATTTCTTATCTTTTTATACAGACACCTGAATGGTTCAGACATGAGCAACACATCTTTCTGGCTGCGAGTGGCACTGGGTTCAGCTGTGGTTGCTGTTCTGGGCTTTGCAATCTACAGAGCTGTTGTCAGACAGAAATGACCAACAATCAGTCGAGCTTTATTTCCATCAAGACCAAATCTCCAAAACCAGACCACAACCTCTCTGGCCTAAGTTAGGCACAAGATATCATTGTACATTTTTACCATAGAAGACTCTTCAGACTTTATCCCATTCAGCCATATTTTTTGCCTTAAAGAGTATATTTAGGTTGAGTGCACAGTATTTAGAGGAACTGCTTCTGATGATAAACTGGTGCTTAATCAAAATAGAAAAAAAAAATCCACTTATTTTATCTGACAAGTTAATGTTGAGATGTAAGGGATATTATGTACATGCAGTGTTTCATTGATATAGATGGAATTGCCAAGTTAATTTGAGTGAACCACCAAGGGACAGCAAATAAAGCTAACAGACCAGAGTTGCCTGACAATAAATCCCTTGCAGAAATAGCATGCCACAAGTGGAGGATATCAATATCTTCCATGCCAAAACTGCTTTTATTTAGCAGTAAAGAGTAGTAATGGTCGGGCATAGAGTTCTGGTTAAGAATAAATAAATTATTAAACGTATTGTTAGATATTGTTTCAAAAAAGTATGAACTTTTTTGGTGCAGGGAGATTTCCCTTTGGTATGAAGAAAACTTGCTTCTATGGAATGTGATGGTCCGCTCTTGTACCTGCGGGGGAAAAAAAAAATCCTTACAAAAGAATGGCAGGTAATGTGTTACGAATACAAAACGTTGAGACTGAATTGTCATTTTTATTGTGACTGATTTGGATTAGGTTGATTTATTCATGCACATTGACATTTATGAAAACATGAAACAGCCTGTTGTCTGTTTAATGCTTTACTTTGCAGAGGACCTTCTGTATTGCTGGATACATTTCTTTGACTTAAAATGTGGCTGTTTTGTTACTGAAAATGAACTGGTTTCAATGCTTAATAAATGACCACATAATACTTCACTTGAGGCATTGCTCAAAAGATGTGTGATATTGGATATTTTATGGATGCTGTTCTTGCTTCATTTCTTTTACCTCTGTTTATTGCCACAAGCCCATGTTTATTTTTTTAAGTAGAGTCTATATATTTTTCACAGTTATATTGCCTTGCGTGAAATAACCAGCATTAATCTTGATATAGAACCACATGCCATAGGGAGTCCTATTATTGTAAGTTAAGAATATTAGCCTTTAGGTTACAATCTTTTAAGTTTCTTGAGTTTTGACTTAATACATTCATCACTATTTAAGGGTTTGTCTCTGTAGGATACCACAAGGTGGCAGTGTTGGACTGGTGTTGAGCACTAGTCGAAGCGTTTAAATTGGGTGTGTTCTTCAGCCAACCTGTATAAAGTACGTGCATCCCTTTCACAACACACAAGTAATGCACATTTATAGGAATACTACTTTCACACTTATTAATAAAAAAATGCTGAAACTTGCACTGAACTTTTTTTAGTTTAAATTAACAGTAGTTGGATCGACTCCAATTTTACAACTGGATTTAAGATGTCTGCAAATGTTTTGGATGCAACCTAATTTGCAGCTTCTGCGCATCTTTTAATTTGTTTGAAGCCACCCAGCAGGTACAACTGCTGTTTTATTACACAAAGATAACACACACTATAAAGAAGAGGGCACAGGTTTATTGTAGTATAAACAGTCTTAAAAGTGACCGAACACAGTGTGATGTTGAGTCGCCAGACACGAGGACAGTTACAGTAAATGGAGCTTATAATAACCACTACAAAAGATGATGTTCACTGTCTATGGGCTGCACATTGTAAAGGCTCAACAATGCTCACAATATAAACTTAAAAAAATCATAACCCCGTGCAACTATATACAAGACGCAGAATGTCTCTTATTGAGCATTAACAAAGAAATTAACGCCAAATGAAATTTCTACAGCATCTTACGGTTATAGTGCAATGGAGAAAATGTAAAAACAGGATAAAGTTTGCATGAGATTTTTACAAAAATAATAAAAACATACGAAAACATTTCCTTCGGTATTTACATGTCTCTGGAACTGTCCTTTACTTCTTTTTGCCACTTTTGGCTGCCTTTTTGGGCGTTTTTGCCTTGGGTTTTGCCGCTTTCTTCACGGGTTTCGCCTTGGGCTTAGGTGCCTTGGCTTTCTTGGCTGGTGGTGCCTTTTTGGCTTTCACTGGCGTTGCCTTCTTTGCGACCTTTTTCACTTTCTTTGCCGGTGCCTTCTTGGGTTTTTCCGGTGTCTTGGCCACCTTCTTGGGCTTGGCTGCTTTCTTGGGTTTGGGGGGCTTCGCTGCCTTCTTTGGCTTGGCCACTGGTGCCTTGATGGGCTTTTTGGAGTCTTCGGGTTTGCTGAGCCTGAAGGATCCGGACGCACCGATGCCTTTGGTGTGTTTGAGCATCCCGGACGCCACCAGTCTCTTCAGGGCCAGTTTAATCTGGACATCAGCGTTGTCACCCACTTTGTAGTTTTTCCTGACGTACTTTTGGATGGACTGCCGGGACGCTCCACTTCGGCTGGCGTCGTGCACAATAGCAGCTTTTATCATGTCCGAATATTTGGGATGAGAGGCAGCTTTCTTAGGTTTGGCTGCCTTCTTGGCTTTAGCTGGAGCTGTCGTCTCTGCCATGGTCACCTGGAGTTTATTCTCAGGAATTAAAACTCTTGTAGGTGTAATTTAACGTACACCGGAGTGGCAGAATGAACCCAAAAAATACGCGTCAGAAAAAAAAGAGACCTTCTGTCCGAGTAGACAATGATAATAACAATATTAAAGTGTCATCCGCACAAAGTGTCCCGTTTAGGAGTGTTTCATTTAAGTGTCTTACTCCACGGCGCGTCAGTGGAGCTATGAAGGCTTCCTGCGGACCTGATTGAGAACACCAACTGCCAGCAGCTGATCTAGCGGACTCCATGGAACTGGCGCCGTCCCGTTTGTGTTTCTTCCTCCTGCAACTACTGACAAATTTAGAAAATACGGCGACAAAGCGGTTCACTAAACAAGCTGGACTCATGGCAGGGACATTGGGCTTGACGTGGGTATAGTTGGTATGTGACGTCCTCGTCTCGGAACAACTTTTATTCCAGGAAAACCGGCTGGAAGTAACGCGGGCCGTGAACAATTTTCTACAATTCGCGTTAAATTGACCCAAACAGAAGGAGCCAGAAGGAAATTCTTTCAATGCATATCAAAATCGAATCTATGCTAAAGAGGATGCACGCGATTTGTTTGGCGTACAAACCCTTTTTCGCTTTTAATACAGCCATACATTTTCACAACTAACACAGTCCGGCCATTGACTTTGAGTGACGTGGTCGAGATTATTTGCTGTTAAATGTCCTATGAATAAAATGTCACCCTATCTAAGTTATGGGTGACACTTGTGACGACAATATGGGTTTATACTTGTTACAATAAGGGGTTTTGGTTTGGTATTTTCGATGGTTTATGGGCAAAATGGCTTATTACGGTCACTATGGCAGTCGCACTCAAGCTCCATTGTCAGGAAAGTTGCCAACACCTCTAAATGTCTTACTCTAGGGATATAGGCTCATAAAATTGATAACTATGTTTCTGATTTAGGTGTAATCAGCTGCTTTTGGGGTCAGGTGCCTGTCCAGCTTGCACGCTAGCTTGCAGCCAAAACCAAACAACTTCAGTAGAAGCGCAGTGATGGCTTTCTTTTGTTCAGGAACTGGCGCATCAGTCAGGAGCAATACCAGCTTTGACATTAGGCTTCCCTAATTTCCATTAGGTTGTCCGGTGCCAGTGCGAAGTAAAAAAAATATTACAGGATTTTCACTTTGAACACACTCTTTCTGCTTTTTTCTGATTTTAACATAAGGTCTAAATGTCCCTCCCTGCAACGCCATTTTGATTCCTAAATGAAGTACTGCTCAGTAATGCTTTTCCATGAATTTAGGGGATCGATTTAAATAATTATTGATTTCTTATTTTCTATTAACTTAAATGTCAACCCACATTATATTGGATTAAAAAACAAAAATAAATCTTGTTTTTGAAGTGGTAATCCCAAGAAAGGACTGCCTATTACAAAGTAGCCTACTGTGAGATGCCAAATATGGGAAACAAACATAAGATTGAATTATACCTTTATAATAGTCGAATAATAGCTTTGATTGTGATATTCAAAATAAAGTTGTCGGTGAAAGGATAAACTGTTTCTTTCTGTTTTTGATCTCTCCCCACCTGTGTCTTAATGAGCTGATGAGGTTGTTGACTGGGTCACGTGGGTTAGTTAGTGGGTTAGTGAGGAATTGGAATATGGATTTTAATGAATGAAATGAATGAGTGAGTGAATGGAGGTGGTGCTGAAGTGAATATATATATGTGTGTGTGTGTGTGTGTGTGTGTGTGTGTGTGTGTGTGTGTGTGTGTGTGTGTGTGTGTGTGTGTGTGTGTGTGTGTGTGTGTGTGTGTGTGTGGTGAAGTAGTTAGTAAAGAAGTATGTTTCTTTTGTATAATGAAGGGAACAGCTACGCCCAAAAGGGGCAGCCTGCGTTGCTAAATAATAGGGTGGGTAAATTAATTTGGGCAAAGCTGGTCCTGTTGTGGATGTTCATACCAAATTTAGTATTCCTAGTGTACAGGACAAGTCACATGAGGGGGAGGGAAGGGGTCGGTATAGGATGAAGGAATGACAGGTGTATGAGTGAGATGTGGCGCAGTTTAGGCTATTCCCAAAGCAAAGGCTGTGCACCTAGTCACGTGCGTACGTAGGCTACAGCATGAATTAGCATAATGGTTGTATTAGCTTTGTGCCTATTGTTTAGTTCTACGGTTAACAAAAGATTTCAACCTAGTTAGTGGTTTATGTAAATAATTATTTTTTTATGTTTTCTTTTTTCTTTTTCTTTTTTTTTGAAATGGGTGTTGAAAAAGGGACACGAACACCGATTTGCTCCCGGTTCGACCACTCCCTTCATCCGCCGACAGAGGGACGTCCTCCACGCGGACAGGCGCTACCATTTGACAGTGGGTTAATTAACACAACAAAGACGCGACGATAGGCCACTGTGCAAGTGTGTGTAAAGTCTGTCTGTGTTGGTTTTAATGGACTACAGTGATCCAGTCATCGGCTTTATACAGTCCCAGACAAAATAAAACCTCACTGTGGCTATTTATAGGATTTGTGTGTTTTGTGCTTTGCCAAATAGAGCAAGGACAGTTAATTATTCTTCCATTCATACAACTACTATACTATACTATACCATTTATTGCATTTGCTAGCATTATCGCACAGCAGAGATTAAATCAGCAAATGAAACACAGTTGTTTTAGTTGTTTTATATTATTTTATGACCCATTTACAGCCTACTGAATTCCAGGCCCAGGAAATAAAAAGCTATAGGTATGTAAAATAGTGATTCACCTTTATGGCCAAACAGGAAAATCGTGTTTTGTCTTAAATCCTGCCAATACCTGGGGAGTGATTATGAAGAGCTTACACTTTTCTAAACCCAGTGCTGTATATTATTTTCAAAGGCTATATTACACACATATATACACTATGTCGTCAAGTCATACTGTTAAGAGCACACCTCAATATTTATCTTAAGCCAGTTTGTAATTTTACATCTCCAAAGCGTTCTCTACTCTTGTCCTGCCCCCAGCACTACCCAAAAGCATTTTACTGCGCTCTGTATCAGTCATTGATCAGTCGTCTAAGGATCCAGAATGTGATCACTGTTAAAAGCATTCTTTCAGAGTGGGGCAACTGTTGTCATATGGCTTCAAAAAGTCTGATAAGACTAAATTTAATCATTCATTAGTTGGAAGAACAGACTTTTAGATAAGATCAAATCTCACATCATGTACTATTTTAGTTTATAATAGTAAGCATTGGACATTGTAATCACTAATCAATAACTAGGTGACAAAAGTGTATTATTACTGTTTGTATTTCTTTTTAACTTCAGGTATATTTTATTTTTTATCTTCAAAAGTTCATTTCAGTTCCGACTTCGAAAGTTATCATACTTTATCATCAGAAGAAAAACTACGTACTGTTCTAAATGATGATTCCAAAAAACTTTTTTCTGTTGCCCTAATTTATTTGCACTTAACATTTGTTTTATGTTTTAATTCAAATTGCCATGTTGGAGCACAAGGAAGTGAAAACAGGACTCTTACACACTAACAGTTTTAATGCTTTTGTCCTGAGGCCAGCTGGGGTGCTAGTGTTCCTGATGGAGGTGCCATGTGAGCGATTGAGCTTTGACAGTTGTGAAAACACTTGGGTCTGGGAGCAGGTGTCACCAGCCAAGTGGTCTAGTGACTCCTACATGACCGAGCCAACAGAACCCTGCCACTTTGCTTCACACTAAGGTACTCTTTGTAAACTTCCTCCAGTCACCAATCCACCCTTCCCCATCTGTGTAATTTGCAGATAACTATTTCTGCAATGTCAGCTGTCAAACCACCTCTCACATGACAGTGTCCTCATTGGACGCTGTCTCTTAAAGCATCTGCCACCTGTCAGTCACACACAGACTCCAACAGAAGCTTTTGTATGCCATTGTCTCTCCACCTAAAGATGACGCAGCAATTTTAGATGAATGGTAGCTTTTGAAAAGTGGCTTCTCGTCGAGAGATAAGCAAGCAGTCAAAAGGATTTTTCAGTCTCTCTTTTTTAGTCTGGAATTGAATGAGTAGGGTTGCCGCACTACCGAGAAAGACATAACAACCCTAATCATTTAAAGGCTAGTTTAATGTCTGTAAATTGTCCGGAAAAAAAGTTTACATTTGTTGAGATTTATCTTTAAACTTTGAAACCCAACTGACTTTAGATAAGCAATGCTGTTCTGTAAAGGCTTTTGGAGGTTAAGGTTTGACCCTCTGAGGTTGCAGTAGTTCAATTCTAGTAAATATTTTAGTAATACTTTAGAATAACTTGCGCTACAAATATTTTGGTACTAACAATAAACCCATGTATTAATGATATTTCAGAGTCTATGAGTAGTATATCATTCTTAATTTCATCTTATAAATGCTTAAATACGGTTTTATTGTGTGAGTTATTATAATGTGTTACCATTATTTCAGTTGGTGGCTATAAATGTAGCTGTTGTAACTTATTATGAGAGATATATAGTCCTGAACTGTCTCATAAACCAGTTAATTAGCTTAGAATTAAATTTCCAGTCTCTGTTTTGTTGACGTTATCCTTTAAACATTTTAAGGCATTGCCTAAATTTGAACTACAACTAACTTTTATTTCTTGTAGTAGAGCTGTGCTTTTGTCACTAGGGGGCAGTAGCAGTCAAAAAGTTACTAGAATGTAATGTGGCTATCAGTTTAATATTTTTATATACAAACAACAAAATATATCAAATTTCTTTATAATCAAAATACTAAATTGGATGCATGTAATTTCCTACAAACAAACTTTGTAAATTCTGGCCTCTATTTACAGTGCAATCCGCAAGTGAAGACAATAGAGGTCATCACTATTCCCCTTTTCATACAACTCCCTCCCTGCATCTAAACTAATCATTAAAAAACTACTCAGAAGTCTGCAGACAGCTCAATGAAAGTAGCAGTGTGAAGTAAAGAGCAAATGATCTGTCTCCAAATGAGATGCTGAAAGAGACTGAATTGAAAATGTGGCTGCTTGTTGAATACAGATCCAGGAAGTGCAGATATAATTTAGAATACCATTTCAATTAAATATCCTTTAGCTTTTCCCCTTTCTTCATCCTTTCCCATTCCAGTCTCCTTACCCTTACTCACATTACTTGCTTCCTCCATTCTGTTCCCAGGAGATCTTCAAAGTGGAGCAGTTTGGGTGAAATCTGTGTCATTCTGTGACCTAATTCATTTTCCTGCATGCTGGTGATCATCATGCTGGTGATTCCCTCTCTTGCACTGTCACTACTGCTCAGCATTACCATCTAGTCTCAAGCTCTGTTTGTATGAAATTTTAAGCTGTTTGCTGAGGCCTTTCTATTTGCACTGTAATATTTGTAAATAATAAATCAACATAGTATATTATACGTTGTATTATGACAACATTAGAACTTGTCTTTTAACTGCGTAAAGAGGAGGCAAAAGACTTGATATTGTTTCTTAGAAGGGCCCGCAGACAGTCACACTAAACAATGGGGCAGGAAAATGGAGGTAGAGGGTGTGATGTGCAATTCACTTTGAAAGTCACAGTTACATTTACATTTATTCATTTAGCTGACGCTTTTATCCAAAGCGACTTACATTGTTCTAAGGTAATCACCAGTGTTACAGCCACTGGAGGCAAGGTGGGATAAGTGTCTTGCCCAAGGACACAACGACAGTATGAACTGTGGGGAGAGCAGGAATCAAACCACCTACCTTCCAGTTGAAAGACGACTGCTCTACCCACTGAGCTACTGCCCCCAGTTGGGTTTGGTTTAATCAAGTTGCCCTTTTATCTTTTTGCAGCTTTCACTTAAGTTGTCTGATTAAGAGACTTACATCCCAAATGTGTTCTCTTAGAAGTGAGTTAATGTTTTACAAAAGTTTTATTGGGCACTTGGAGGGTAAACAGGGGCATAATACTAGTTTATCTTAGAAGAGCTTTAGGCAAATCACATAAATCTCACACTTGCATACAAATACTGCATACATTCTGAGATATGCAAGCACTATGTAGAGCCTTACTGTGACTAAATTGAACAATGAAGCATCTAATTCACTGACAAAACACAACAACTTTTGTACATTTGCCTCAAATAAACACCTGCCTTATGGCCCTTGTGGTCATTACACCACTAAGCTAAGAGCACTGACTGCGGGACTAATAAATGTGTGCTTCTGTCACTCTGAAAGACCTTGTTAGTTGTTTTTTCTGCTCTTACACAGAGGATAGCCACAGAACGGATGTGTGCAGCGCTCCCAGGCCTTCTGCGGCCATCCACCAGGGCTGAATGCGACGTGAAGGGTTTAGTCAAGCTCAAGAGAGGCCATTCATTCTGGGGCGCTTCAGGCGGCAGAGACATTGTCCCACTCGAGGTTTGTCTCGCTCTGTCAGTCATCTGTAGAATGTCACTTGTGGCTTTAAAATGGAAACAATGATGGAGGCACATCTGTGGCTGAGACAGGAGGTTATTTGCATCTTGTACATAAAAGCGGGTTTAATGGTCACTGTCCTCCAGAGAGATTTCTGTATTTATAAAACTTAAGTGAATATTGCTTTGATTAATTTTTATTTTATTGGTGGGAGTATTGGAGTGTTCCCCTACATACGAGAGTTATTGATAGATTTTAGACTATTTGAGATAAATCTAATATGTATATTACACATATATACACGATTGTCTGTATTTTATAGATTTGCTTTAGGCTACTACTCAAAAGTGGGCTTGAGATTTTGTTAATGCTGAACTGCCATAGGTGGTATGGGACAGAATAAAACTGTAGAGCAGTTGTTTTTGTCGTATGCTTTTGCTCTGTAGTTCATTATTACACTGGGTTTTATAGTTCACGGTACTCTTCTTTCATTGTTTATTAAAAGTCCTTTGAGGTTACCACGGCAACAGTGCAATCCACGCTTCATTTTGATTCTTCTTTCAGTGTTGCTCACTTATGCTTGTTTCCAAATCCTCCAGCAGTGACCATATAATTAGATCGGCCTTATTCACGCTCACAGCAGTTTTGGAGTCTAATAAATTCTGAACATTGATTAGTCGTCCAGCACTGAACACAGGCCTCACCCTAAAAACCTGTTGTTTCTGTAGAGGCGTTATTAAGGTTTTGTTGAAACAAGAGTGTGTCAGATGACCATAATGGATGTAGACAAAGAGGAGGCCATGCTTCAGGTGGCCTAGCCCCATTTCATTAGGACAATTATAGCAGCTTCATATAGTCAGCAGGAGCCAATAAAAGACTAGAAACACATTGCACTGATGAGTGTGTACTGAAATTTGTAAAGAATGTTGTTACTCTCAGAGAGATTTATATGCCCCTTGTTTGTACAAAAGTAAAAGTGCTAACATCTGGCACAGTCATGGGGCTTGAACAGAGACAGTTTGTCATGGAGCCAGAGTTAGATCTCAAAGCTAAACAGCAGAGATTAATGCTTCAACTAAAATCTTTGAGTTTACGTCAGGATCGGACCACAATCAAACAAAGAAATGTCTGCAGCTCTTGCAATTTATGGTGGTTTTGCTTTTTACGAGCTGAGATTTACACCTTCTTCACTATTGTCCCGTGGAGAAGGGTTTTTGAACTGAAGCACAGCCTCAAGTACAGCCTGTAGTCCCTGGTTGCTTTTGACATTTTTCATGACCTTGGTGCTTTGCTCTCTGCATGCCACTTTCTCCATTAAGCACCAGATTAACATAAAAGAGCCTTTGTTCTGGCATTACTTCTAATGATCTATTGCGTATTCTGGGATTATTGTCGCTCATGGGGGTCTGATTGGATCTAATTCAGTTTGTACATGTGGACAGGGGGCTTCAATGTGCAGCGGTTTATAGTGAGAGCCAGTTCTTTTAATTATCATGCTGATGTGATGCCTCGAACAGCGTCTATTTTTGGAAGAATTGGCAGGATTGTGGGGCAGATGTTGCTGTTTAAATTGATTGTGTCTTGTGTAAAATTACTGGTATCGTTTATGCATCCGAAATAATATTATCTTTGTTTACAGTGTGTGTCAGTAGCAGGCCAGACGAGCGTGTCCGTGTGGGCTGGTGCCAGTAGTAAGCCCAAAGCCGCAGTGGAGCCCATCCCCTGCTCCTGCCGTGAGACACCTTACTCGTAGTGAGGAAAGGAGCCGCAGCCCATAGCCACTCCTTCCTAGGTTTCTTGATTGGTCAAAAGAGGCCACCTCCCTCCCCTTTTGCCTCATTGGTATGCATGCAGTGCGGCGCGAGGAGAGTGGAAAGAGAGAAAGAGTGAGGTTGCAGTCAGTGCAATGGACTAGAGGAGAAGGAAGGAGGAGGAGAGTGAGTGAATGAGAGCTGCTGGATGTGCTTTCCTGCCTTGCTGCCTGCATGCCCATCCGTCGTGTGTCCGAAAAGCTTGGGTTTACAACGCTGCAAAGACACAGCCTGTTTCCCCTGTGTGTGTGGGTTTTTTTGTTTTTTTGTTTTTTTTACACAGTTTTGTGAGGGATAAACACGGAGCGAGGATTTCTCCACCATCAGCAAAAGGGGCCACAATTTAGGCACCAGCTGCTACCTCAACCGAATCCCCCCAGCACCTTATCCCATCCTCTGGCGCTCCTCCCTATGCCCTTGTCCTCGGCGGCTCCTCTCACCTCCCTGGCCAGTATATGGATAGAAGCTCCCTGTTTCAGCTCATACAAGAGCAGGTAAGCATGCGATAGGCAGACACAGACAGAGCGAGCCTCGGAGCATGCAGCGGCGGAGGTTTCTATGGTTACAGGCTCTGTGGCCACCTCGCTGTCTATATCCAGGAATTGAGATTTGTGAATGCTGCCGGCGATATTCGACTGATAGCTGTGGAGATATGAGAGACAAGGCAATAAATGTGAGTAGAGATGTATTAGCCCGAGACGTGAGGTCAAAGCTTGAACCTCGGCAGGGGATGGAGAGTATTGTCATGGTTTTAAGGAGAGAGAAAGGGGCGTGTGCGTGGAAATGGCTCTACTGGTCATTTTGTTTGTTGATAAGGTGTCAGCTACATGCCATTTGACCATTTTTGCAAACCTACTACATTTGATTTCTTGCCATCCTCCGTTCATCCCAAGCTTATATAGTCACAGGGCATGCTTTCTGTCTCCAGTACAAGCTGTTATTTCTGTTTTGTCTCTAAAGAGGACTGCTCAGAAGAAACACTGTACTAGTGACCATATTTAGCTGTGAAAAATCACATCTGATTCTTAGCTAAGCACCCCTTTTAGCTTCCAATCATATGTACAGTTTGGATTTAGGTTTGGTCTACCATTTCTTAACCACAGCGGATGTGTTTATTTGTCTGTTGTGTAGACTGTTGCCGACTTGTATTCCTCTGTGCTCAACACTATCTCACTACCGCTTCTATTTTTGACTGTCTTTTGGGGGTTGGGTTGATTGACAGATAGATTGGGCCATCGTTCTGACCAAGTGGGGTAAATCAATACTCTCTTGTGAGGTTCAGGGGTCACAAGTATCCCATCAGTGAAGCATTGATTAACTGATTTAAGAGCCTCAGGGAAATGTGAGTGTATCCACACACACTTTTTTATGAATGTCTGTGTTTATATAACAAGGGAAGCATGTCCATGTGGGTTGAGTGAATCCACTGTGTGAGAGAAGATGCTCTGTGGTCACACTGTTGAGTCATTATTTAGTATGCACTACAGTGAGATCACTAAGGGAGGCCATGACAGAACAACTCCTTCCAAGACACATTTCAATGTGTTTTTAAAGCAGCTGACTCGTCTATGTCAGTGTCTTTTTTTGCTTGTTGTTGGACATGAAGGAAATTAAGCCATTATTTCTTCACTGTAAACGGGCTGCATGTTAAATTGATCTACGGATTTACCCTGCTTGTGTCAGGGTATTCATAGACAGTTTGCAAGGCCACAATTGAGCACTCTGCAGATCTATTAGGCTCAGGTCTAGACCAAATCACTCACCGTTGGCTGACAGCATGCTTTTTCCACCTTTGGGACTCCACGCGGCAGCCTTTGATTTGAAAAAGGTTTCTCTAATTAAACTAGAATAGACTGAAATGTTGCCAGCAGCATTTGGACTGTGAACAGGAAAGATTATTTTTAACAGAGGCGAAATACTAAACACAGGGCACATCTGACTCCAGGAGAATGTTTGCTTTCTCAGCTTGGTCATGTTTTATTTATGCTGCTTTTTCACAGCGATGGTGTTTTACAACCCATAGTTGGGTGTTTTCTGAACAGCCAAAGATTTTACAACCAAGGACTTATACTTTATGTATTTAATGTTGTACTAAATCATTATGGGCCGTTGAACACCAAGAATTAACATGTTTAGTTTATTTGAGAAAAGCAAACACTGGTGTTCTGTCACAAGAAAATGCTGCAGGAGATGGAGAAAAAAAATGAAGTGGTGGCAACATGAGTGCGTTTATTAGTCTTTGTCTGCAGGAGGTTGCAATGCTGAGTGCAGGCTATTGCTGGCCTCAAGATCACAGCACACTTGTGTCATAGACGTGGTATTGTGGCACTTCTGATAAAGCAGCTGGATGGTCAGCAGCTCACAGCCACTCAAGATAGTCCTGTTGGTTGGTAGATATCTTCCCGACATTCATTTCTTATCTGGCTCATTAATTACTCTTTCATAAAGACTCACTCTATTTATGTCACACTCAAGAGGCTTGTATCCATGACCACCTTTCAGCATCTTGACATTAATTCCCAATAAACTGCATTTGGATAATTCTTATTGTTATATTTTAAAGCCTGTAAATATATCCACAATAGTATCTAGAAACATTTTAAGATGTCTTTATTGCCTTCCGGTAGAAACAGCAGGGCAGACAGAACATGCACTGTGATGACAAAGTGAGTGGCCCAGTTGTTGGTGAACACCAGCCAGTCCTGAGGGCAGCAGAGCCAGTTCAAGGGTTTTATCTGATGCCATGCAAATACGCTGTGCCCTGTAAATGCCACTGGCCTCTTAGAATCACAGCCTGCTGCGGTCTGACAGTCTGCTTTGTGGAGACCGAAGGAGGCCGTAGAGTTGGCTGTGTGCCACGAGGCGTGCACTGTGTCACTGTGGGAGTGGGGCCTGGTGCCACTCCTGATCCAGAGCAATTTATGGGTAGTCTAGAACCAAACATTTTACCTTTCATTTGATACACAATGGCTCAGTATTATTTTCTGTTTGGTATGGTGTATTTTTTGTCAGTATAGATTCAGTGATCTTGGAAGCAAATGTGTGTTTGAGTATTACATTTCTCCTGAGCAGCATCATTTGCAAATGAAAGTGAAACACACTGTAGTGATAAAGAATATTAATGCTCGTTCTTCAGTTCAGTTTTTGTTTTTAGTGCCTTTATCAAAGTTGGGTCATAATTTCTCATCTGCTGTCTGTAGCACTGCACTTTGCATACACTGCGTATTGTGTTTTGTCTTTTGGTGTGTGACACCGGTGACTGGACTGAGTTCCATTTAACCCACTGGTTGCTCCGACTGAGCCCCCTTCCATGGATGGGGTCTGTTGCTTTCTCCACAGCAAAGGTAATAGAGGTCCTGCAAGTTAACACGGAGATCTTTTCCCTCCTATGTGCTCCTGAGACAACAAATGTGGTTACTCCTTTAACACCTCCACCTTCCATCCGTTTATCCCATTACTGCCTTATTCTTTACCTCATTGCTCTCTTTCTTTCTTTCTGTAAGCTATTTTTTCCCTCACAGCCCCCTGTATCCACCCCTCTTTAATCACCCACTCGCTTTCTTTTATTACCTTTTCTTTGCCTCTTGTCGAGGGGCAAAGAAGGAAAGAAAGACTCAAGGTTGAACGTAAGAGATGACACTCAGGCACTTGGTTACCATGGCAATGTATGCAGCTTGTCAAAGTGTCGCCCTTGCCTTTGTTGGATTGTTTCAATAACCGCTTCTTTCCCTGTACTTTTTCCTCCAACCAGTCTGGATAAAAACAGACCTGCATGCCAACACTCAAAAATGGCTAATTGGCTACAAGAACCAACATCTATGAGAATCCTCCGCACACTTCTCCAATAAGGTCAGGGAGTGCTATGTGAGGTGTATGACAGCTTAACATCAACACTAAACTCGTGCAGTGCTTCTCCATGTCTGGTTATGCGTTGCCACAGTATGCGCAGTGATGTGCTGACATATGGAGGCTGACAGTAATCAGAAGTCCCCAGTGTGGCTCTGTGTTCCCCCTGTCAGCCCGGGCCCAGCCAGGAGCACATTAGAATCTGATCTATTTCCCCTCAGTGGCAAGTGGCTGTGGAGCACTGTGTCACTGCGCTCTTACAGAACAGAGAGGAACAGAAACTGGCTGGCAGACTGCCGGGTTAGACATACATAGGAGGAATCAGACAGACAGACACTCGGCAGGCATTTTTATTCACTCTGCATCCCATTTCTGCTTTGCTGCCTGTCTATGCGCCTCTTAGTTGCCTCCACAGCTCTCCTAATTCCACCATTTTTTTCCACCTTTGATTCTACCAACCCCCTGCCTTTTCTTATTTCTTCATCCCATCCTTTCTCTCTTCTTGCTGTCTCCTTCCTTCTCCTCCTCTTGGTCCCCCACACATCACAAGATACAGTGCCACTGCACCATTTTTCCTCAGCAGGCCTCAGGGGAAGGAAACGGGCCATGTTTTAACAACAAACCAACAGTTAAATACGTTATCTGAATTTGTTTATTGTGTCTTTAAGCTGCTTTGAGATCTTGTATGAAGGATAGAAACCAGAGAAAGACATTTGGTTGGGTTTGCTGATACAATCCACAGAACATATCAATAACCCTCTTTGAGCATTTGAACACATTTAAACAGCCTTGATAATCAGTCTTTCCCTTGGGGTCCACTGTACACAGAGAATGATAAAACTAACAAAATCTCCACTCAAGCATAATCAAAAGTAATCAGTTTTTTAATCTTCTGCTTACTGTACTCTCTCAGGGGAATATGTATGTAAATTTTATCTGGCTGAAGAAGCAGATTAAATGGCATTGAAGAGAGATTTTAATGGCTGGTCATGGTCTAAAACAGGTGTTGTAGACAGGATATACTGTACATTGCTCTCATAACATTTCTTATGATGATAAAATTCAACCATGGTGTTATTGGCATCTGCTACAGTTTATAAATTGAGACAATCAACAACTCGCTCAAATTGGTCAAATATATTGAAATAAACCTTAAAAATGATTCCCATTGAAACACACAGCTCTGAAAACATGATGGATCTTTACTTCTCCTGAGCTGAGTCGTTGAGTTTATAGCCCCCTGCAGACTGACACGGAGCAGCATGGTTTAAAGCCCCTCTCCTCGTGCTGTTGGTGAAAGGCCTTTGTGAAAGCAGGGCTAGGTCCATTGGTCTATCGTTGCAGACTCATGAGATGGACAGTGATGATGGAGCTTTACTGACTCCACGCTGACGCAACATCTGAAAGCTCACTCCTGCCTGGGGAAATGCGAGGCTGTTGGTTTACCATCCTAAAAAAAAAACTATGGGGCTGTGCTAACATTCAGGAAACAGTCATACGAGAAAACGGCGAGGTCTCTACCCATGTGGTCTCTTTGTGCTGCTCCAGTTTGTCCTTGGGCACACGCTCAGATGCTCTAAGGGAAGCTGGCATAAAAAAAAAACACTGTAAAAATGTGTGTTGATACACCCTATACTTTACAAGTCATTTTTACCCAGCGTTATTTCAGACAACTGCCATTTTTATGACACTCTCCCACTTAAATCAATTACAAGGAGTAGCGCTGGCATGTTCGCATCTGCAGTAATAACCCATGGGGCTGTGGGGCTCTCTGAGTGAGTGGTGCTTACAAAGAAACACACTCATTGCAAGCAGGAAATGTGGCCAAGGACAGATTCAAATGGCGCAGCCAAATGAAGCATCCACTCAAAAGACTGAAAAGTCAACCTTGTTTAAAGCCGGAGGAAACTGTAGGTCACTGAATATTAGAATGACATAGCTGTCTGTCTTCTCCTGCAGCTCCCAACAACAAGAGCCCTGCTGTTTTCCCTGGCAGTTCTGCTTTAATGAGCTTCAATTGGGTTTTTCTTCAGGCAGGTCTAATTCTTTCAAAGGCATCAGAATAGTAGCACAGCTTAATTAATACCTCTGTAACTGTCTGAGCGCATTTCCGCTAGCACAGTACTTTTATTTAGGCATCTCTATTTTGCCTCTTTGAATGCATCCCAGCTGACTGATTGCATATTTTAGATCAAAAGGCAACAAAATGCATTTCCATAGTGTTACTGCTTCAGGACAGAAACACTCCACAGATGCTTCTACAATTAGGCTTTCACCATTCATCTAACTCTTTGGTTTGGTTTCTCTTTAGCTGGACCCAGAGAACACCGGTTTTATCCCAGTGGAGAACTTCACCAGCCTGGTGGAGCACCATGAGCTGCAGCTGGACCCATCCAAGCTGGACATGCTGTTAGCCCTCGTCCAGAGCAATGAAGAGGGGCAGGTGTGCTACCAGGAGCTCATCGAGCTGGTAAGTGGCAAACACATTCACAAATAGCAGTCCTAATGCACTGACAGAGACACAAGCAACCATTTTATGCCTTGCACACATGCACACATCTGTTGGATTTTAGAAAGGTTACAGAATTGATTCAGACAGAGCCAGCAAGCGTCGCAGTGGCAAAAATTGACTCAACCATTCAGGTCGTCGTCCTGCAAAAGGGAGATCAATCTTTCCCTTTAATGTGTCGGTAAATCCAGAGCATAAACTGCTCTCAGCGTGGACTAGAAACCCCTTACGCCAAGCCACAATATTGAAATTTTGTATTTGGATGACATACACACAATCCTGTTTCATAAAGTACAGTGATCAAAACGTTTGATAGCAATGCAGCATGTATCCTTTTACATTTAGCACTGTTCACTGGTCTGCTTTGATAAAACCGTGGTCTGTGTAGCAATGCCAGTGCATGCAGGGGAGTGTTTTTTTGTAGTTGTGAGAATAGTCTGTAGGATTTGCAGTGCGTTCCTGTAACTACTGCAGCAGATGGCTGGTCTAGAGCTGTTGTGAGGGGAGGATGTAAGGTTAGACTCTAAAACCTGCTCGTTTTATTCATTACCCATCTGAATTTTTTACCTATTTGCATTTACAATAGCACTCCTCCATTAGAAATGCACATCAGGCTTCACATGTGGAAGTCTCAGACAAGCACCTGCCTTTGGCTCATGGCACCATAGGGCTGTAAGCACTGTAATTAATTCAACACACAGTAATTCCTGGCATATTTTCACTTCCTTTGAGCATGTTTTCTTCTTATTTTCTCACTATTCATTTTTCACACAATGTATCTGTCTTTTCCTTTGCTGCCTGTGGTTTGTAATGAAGGCCGCATGAGGCCTCTCAATTTGTAGCACATCCCAGGGCTGTGCTCTTAGATAGAAATAGTTGTTCAGGTGCTGCTCTAACAGTGTAGCATTCCCTTTACATGAGTCTTTCTTTGAGCCTCCTTGAAGCGTCAGAACATATTTTCTTCTTTTTCTTTCTCCCAGTTAAGTATATGTTAGGTGAGAAAGAGAAAAAAAAATCCTCACCGTTTTCAGACAGCATTAGGGAAACACTTTTAAAATTGCCCATCCGCCAAATGCAAATTGTAATCGATTAGCCCAGCAGTAATCTGAGGTCGTTTGAGAACGCCCCGCCTCACACAGAAATCGACCTCCAGCTTTGATTTAAAGATTTGTCTGATACACACATGTGAGCGCATATATTTGCATACATTGACCCGTTTGATGCATTGTGTTATTAATGAATGCCGCCACCCACTTTCCCTCTGTCTGTCTCACTGGCTCACACGCAGACAGACTCTCATTCATACACATGAGCGCTGTCAGTGCACATTTGCTGAGTAATTCTCTGGATATCCGAATGATGACCTGAACATAGCCTCCTTTTTTTAAACACGGGCCATTTTTTAAATCTCTGGTAGGTTCTTTAACGTTCTTCACAACCAGTTCCAAGCCGCCACCGGGAAAAGCGCTGAAAGTAGTATGTGGCATTTTAGACCAGGTCAGCTCCACCTCCAGCCTCTCTGCCCTTTACACACCCGACACAGAAGGCTTGAATCTCTGCATCTTTCTCCTCCATTTACTTGTGTGAATTACATGCAGACTTGTAGCCCTTGTTGGTGTTTGACACTTTCATATTTTCATTTGGAAAGTTCAAAGGTGCAATTATAATCCAGCCAGTTCCTAATGTCTGGTGCATGTATTGATTTGCGGTCTGGCTTTGATGGAAGATGAATTGCTTCTGTGCATTATTAAAACGGACATGGTGCAAGGTGCAGTGCTGGTTTGCATATTTTCTTTCAATGGTTACTCTCCGCTTTCATCCCACAAACTTCTTCCGTGTCGTTCCCCAGTGTCTAACGTGTGTGTTTTCTGATTTCTCAGGTTGTAATACATTCATCTGATGAATTTTGCAGCCTTGAAACTACACGGCCTCCCAACCTCAGTCGGTGTAAATGTGTTTGAATCGCACAGTTAGGCGGCTGCTTCTCTGGTGTGGTGTCTGTGCCCGACATTGTACATGCTTGTTCATCTTTCATGGAGGCTGGGATCTGGGCTTCAGCCAGAGGAGTGCATATGTAACACACTGCTAAAAACCTCTCTTGGGGAATCTTACAAATAAACTGAAAGAGAGCATAGGTCTGTGACAGCGCTAATCTGCTGTGTACATTGCAGAAAGAAAAAAACACTGTGACATTTTTCCGCACAATTGCACAGCAGCCTGTCTTCCTGTCAACTCAGGGAGCTGTGAGACAGCCCACGTGTCAAAGTTCACACATGGGAGAGGGCTTTGGTTAGCGCACCACGAAGTGAAGGTGAAATAGTGTAAAACTGAACATATCAATTTCTTGAAAAAGACTCTATTCCATCAAGTAGCAGCTGGGTAATTAAAGAAGTCATTGTTTTGCTTTGGGCGGTAATTTAGCTAATGTTCGACTTAAATTCAAAATGGCTGCCATGGTTAATTACACGGGCAGAGGCTGCTGATGGAGATTATGTGGAGACTATGTGTTGGGTTTGGAGGGCTTTAAGAATTCTGCTATATATAAACCCTAATAAATAAACCATGAAAATAATATTTAGTAGTCTGGAAGACTTTTAGAGTTATTCTTAATGCAATATTTGGAGTGTCCAAAAACTTTTTTCCACCACATATAGATTTTCCATTATCTACTGAATAGAGGTAAAGGGCCCTTGAACAGACACCACATTTCTGTGATGGTCAGAGCAGATACAGTGCTAAATATTTTTAGTTCCACAAAGTGCCAACAGTGCATTTGTCTCCAGGGAAACAGATGCCACCAGACAACAGTTCGTCCCACGCTAAAATTCTGCCAGGGCTCTTTTTTAGACGCCTAAAAGCGATGCACTTTGCTTAAGTGTCCTGAAGTCTTTTAGCCACTACGATGATTAAAGCATGAAAGAACACCAGTGCTCTGAACCGCAGAGGGGAAAAAAATAGTAAGCTGGACTCATTTTGAAAGGATTTGAGCTAGAAAGAAGTTGAGTATCTGGGTCAGAGTAGTATCAGCGGACGTGACGCTGAGATCTGCAGTGATTTAGATTCTGTTTTGAGAGTGGATATGTCTGGGAAAAACTGGGATTTAGTCTACTGTGTGAGTCACAAATTAAATCTAAGTGGCTGTAGTGAGGCTGTTAGCGGGGTGGTGGTGAATTATGATCATTTCTCACAATTTGCTTCAAAGGTTTCCTGAATCAGTGAATAATTTATTGTTGGTATGTTTATACTTGTGAACAGTGCTGTGTAAAAATCCTGTGTAGCTCCCATTGCGCCGATGCTGAGTGGCCTTTAAAGCCCATTTCTTTAAGAGTTATTATTACTAATTAGTATTGAGCTGTGAGTTATTGACCATGTGCTGTGGCTAATTAATCCATCAAGGAAAATTGACTAGAGCGGAGAGCAGCAATAATCCACGCAGCTACAACGAAACAGAGATGGAGCCGTGCTAGCTCCAGACCGCTGTCAGTTTACTCCATCCTGTCGTCCCAAAAGAGGAATACTGTCTTTACCTGTGTGCTCTTAGCTACTGCATCAATTATTTCCATGAAAAAAAAGATGTTTTATCAGGGAAGGCTCACAAAGGCAGGCAGCACACCTTGCCTCTCAACACCGAGGCTAAGACCATAGCAGGGTGAGCCAGTCTAAGATGCATGGAAAGAGACCACAAGGATTCGTTTTAAGATCCAAACGTGGCAAATCCAGTCTTATTCAGTCCAGTCCAAACTCATGGATTATAACTAACTTCATTTTAAGATGATATACAATATATTCTGACCCTGAGCTTTTATCTAATCTAATGTTGTGTGCTCTATGTTGGTCTTGATCCTGAGACTGAGGCAAGACCATATAACAAAAGACCATATATGTTGGTTCCCAACATCAGTGGGTGTAAATGTGTTTGTTTCGATTATTACAGCACTATGATTGACTGTTTGATTTTGCGTTGAGCTTCTACAGTCCAGACAGGAGATGGTTAGTTTAGTTTAAATGGACCATTTAAATCTCCTGCTACCATAAAAGATGATGGAAGAAGGTAGGTCTGTGGTAGCTACTGCACAGCTGGTATATAAAATAGCTGTATATTTGTTAAATATTATACCTAATCTAATCCTCTAATCCTTTTTTTGTAAACTCCAAAGACAAATGGTCCTTCTTTTATTGTGTATGTAATGTACTCAAATTAAATCAGGGCTTCCTCACCTTAACTGCCCATCAATGGCCCCCAGAAGCACCACATTGAGTTCACTCACTCATTTAGCCTTCTTAATTTCCCCGCCTCTGCCTTCTAATGTCCCATTCCTCTTCCACTTTCACTTCGAGCCTCAAGTATAGTATAATTTCATTTTTGCCAGCCTGATTTCCATACTAAACACACATCCTTCCATCTGCGAGAAGGCAGTCAGTCAGCCAGCCAGCCGTTTGACTGGGGCATCGTTCTGGTTATCAGTGTGCAACAGGCCCTCGCATCCTCACTCTGCAAACACCAGTGTCGTTATTATTACTTTCAAAAAGGATTAAGACTTCTTTAAAAAGAAAAGCCACTTGTTTCTATATAACGCTGTCATTGTTTGTATCCTCGACTGGATACTTAGCTTTTTAGCTTTTTAGCCTCATTATAAGTGACTGCGGTCACTTATAATGAGGCTACAAACAGCACAGCCTGCCTAATGAATGGTGCACTCTAATAGAAGCTTCATACAAGGGCTCTTTGGCTCCAGGTATTGTTCCCAGGAAGCTGCCATTATGATTATGAGACGCCCATACCGCTGCTTTGCTTTGTGGAATATAACCTGAGCAGGACCAGCTGCATCCCACATGCCTCCTTTGTATTTGCGTTATTTTTTTTCCAGAATCTAATTTTCATAAGATGGCAATGCCTATCATAACGCATAGTTTGATGTGGAGTTAATTGCTTAGTCAGCCAACCTCAAAAGAGCTGTTTTTTTTTTTTCTTCAGGTTTTCAGGTTTACTGGCATCTGTTGTTGCCTCGAGCTGGAAGTACACAGATTGGCTCCAAAGAAGTCATGCTGCAGTTAGCCATATTTTTCATCTGGTAGCTCGTCTGCGTACGTAGCCTGACAGCTCTTTGCCTCCGTTGTCAGAAATAGTGGCATTAGGCTTGTTTTTATCCTAAGCCTCCTTGAAGAACTTACTAAGAGCTGGTCCTGCTGGTGGCCTGCAGGCTGCTCACTCGGGAAGCCTGGAGTCTGTGATAACACACACAACTCCACAGCGTTTGGATTGTTCCTCTCGACAAACATTTGCTTTTTTTGAGGGTAAATGTCTCTTCAGAGGCCTCTTGGTTAAGATCTCAACCCTGGTAAAAGTCACACTCACGTTCAGCTAAAATGAAAAAGCACTACCTTATTAAAGTTTCATGTTTCCCCAAAATATTTACATGTCCTCGACCAGAAAGTTGTTTACAGTGTAACACAGTTTTGGCATTAATATTTGATTTGCTGCCTTAAGGGTTAAACTCTGTTTTTCAGAAAACTTTGCACTGGATACAGATTTAATGCCTTTAAGTAAATAAATCACAAAATGTCTCTCATATGCAGAGTTTTCCAACTAACAGCAGTTCTTTATCTGTCTCACTCACAAGACAATTAATTAACAGTCAAATCCATAATTGGCTGTAGAGGCTGTTTTAGGCGTTGTTTTGTACTGTTTGATCCAAACAAAGAGAGTGGCAGACCAAAAGGCATCCTTGATGCATGTTTTATCAAAAGTGGCAATGGAAAAAGCACTTAATGATGTTGAGGAATAACTGCATATTGCCATTCATCAATGCTGTGAGGAATATCTGAAGAATTAAAGATGAAGGAAAGAGTAGATAAGTGTGTCCCCACCCTGTCCCCTGACTACTTAATGATGACTTACGTAAACCGACATGGTACCCCCTTTGTAGTCAGTGCTTTATGAGTGTTGACTTGCTCCCTATCTTGGCTGATTAGTCACACTGATGACTTTCTTACAGATTATGGAAAAAGAATGTTTGATCCACTTAGCTTTAAAAAAAAAAGTTCAAGATGTAATTGAGAAAAGATGAGAAATTTACTACCATATCCAAAATGTGGGAATGCTGAAAGTAGTATTTATCAATATTAATGTGTATCTTTGCATTGACCACGCATAAGATTTCATCCTTCCTTGGACTACTTTAGATAGATATTGACCAATGCAGACCAGAAAATCTCCCTAAGAGCTCAAGTTTTAAAGACGATCTGACCCAGTCATCTAGCCTTCACAGTTTAGTCCTTGTCAAATCATTTTTCACACACATCAACTTTGAGAGCAAAATGTTCACCTGCTGCCTAATACACTCACCTAAAGGATTATTAGGAACACCATACTAAAACTGTGTTTGACCCCCTTTCACCTTCAGAACTGCTTTAATTCTACCATTGATTGTTTATATAGTGGATATAATACGCCCATTGGTCCTCTATTTACTGATATTGTCGTTACGATTCGGCAATAAAATTGGCCGTTACATCCGGGATTTTCGGCTTTTACTCCATAGTAAGACAATAGTTTTTAGATAGCGTAAACGGACGTAATAATCAAATATTTACCCCCCCTCCGCCCAGAGTTGTCATGTAGTAAAAACTTAGCTCTAGCGCCCTTACGCAACGACCATTTAGGAGGTTCCATGGGAGACCCTTGAGTCCTACATGGCATTGATTCAACAAGGTGCTGAAAGCATTCTTTAGAAATGTTGGCCCATATTGAGAGGATAGCATCTTGCAGTTGATGGAGATTTGTGGGATGCACATCCAGAGCACGAAGCTCCCGTTCCATTACATCCCAAAGATGCTCTATTGGGTTGAGATCTGGTGACAGTGGGGGCCATTTTAGTTCAGTGAACTCATTGTCATGTTCAGAAAACCATTTTGAAATGATTTGAGCTTTGTGACATGGTGCATTATCCTGCTGGAAGTAGCCATCAGAGGATGGGTACATGGTGGTCATAAAGGGATGGACATGGTCAGAAACAATGCTCAGGTAGGCCAGGGCATTTAAACGTTTCCCAATTGGCACTAAGGGGCCTAAAGTGTGCCAAGAAAACAACCCTCACACATTACACCACCAGCACCAGCCTGCACAGTGGTAACAAGGCATGATGGATCCATGTTCTCATTCTGTTTACACCAAATTCTGACTCTACCATCTGAATGTCTCAACAGAAATCGAGACTCATCAGATCAGGCAACATTTTTCCAGTCTTCAACTGTCCAATTTTGGTGAGCTCGTGCAAATTGTATTGGTACCCGGTGGAGTCTTCTGCTGTTGTGGCCCATCCGCCTCATTTGTGCGTGTTGTGGCTTCACATACCTCGGTTGTAACGAGTGGTTATTTCAGTCAAAGTTGCTCTTCTATCAGCTTGGATCAGTCGGCCCATTCTCCTCTGACCTCTAGCATCAACAAGGCATTTTCGCCCACAGGACTGCCGCATACTGGATGTTTTTCCCTTTTTACACCATTCTTTGTAAACCCTAGAAATGGTTGTGCGTGAAAAGCCCAGTAACTGAGCAGATTGTGAAATACTCAGACCGGCCCGTCTGGCACCAACAATCATGCCACGCTCAAAATGGCTTAAATCACCTTTCTTTCCCATTCTGACATTCAGTTTGGCGTTAAGGAGATTGTCTTGACCAGGACCACACTCCTAAATGCACTGAAGCAACTGCCATGTGATTGGTTGATTAGATTCTTGCATTAATGAGAAATTGAACAGGTGTTCCTAATAATATTTTAGGTGAGTGTATATCCCACTCACTAAAGGGTGTCATGATGAAGCGATAATCAGTGTTATTCACTTCACCTCTTGTGGTCTTAATGTTTTGCCAATGTTCGTATAATTAATGATAATCATATGCTGTTGATGGAGCTTTACTTTTAGGATGATAGAGAACAGAGCTTCTGTGTGTACCCAACCACTCTCAGCAGCTGATATCAGAGGTGTTTGGCTTAATGGGCTGAACCAGATGTATTGTACAGAGATACCAAAAAAATTTATTTGAATGACTTGCTTAAATAAAGTAAATCTTTTTGTAAGTATTTGCTGCAGATAAATGTTGATTTTTTTTTATTACATAGACAAATTTTATCCATGTTTCTGTTTGTCTCATAATGTCTGCATTTGAAACAGGGTTTGTAGCAGAAGTACAATAAAAATGCAAATGTGCCCTTTTACCATTTACAGTGCATTTGCAGTTGTGGTAAAACATTTCCTTACACTGCCTTTGCCCAGATAAAGCGGCTATAATGAGTTGAGACCATTGTCTTATCTTAAAATTATCCTTGTGGACATGGCAATGTGTGGAGTGTGGCTAAATACACATTTGGATATATCAGAAAAGTACTTTTCATATCTGTAACTGACATAGTTCATAGATCATTGACTAAGAAACTAAGAAAAAGAGCTAAACAAAAATGGAGAGAAAATGAAGGCTACATTGAGAAACAATAAAAAATGCACTGTGCCAATGGTCTACCTGTGCTTAGGGGTTTTTTTTCCGAGTGGTCAGGTTTCCCACTAACATCAAAAAAAAACATGCTGGGCGCCACCTGGTGATGGCCGCCGACAGTGAATTTTCCAACAGGTATAATAAAGGAATTATTGAAAACATAAATAAATAAATTTTCTCCCATCTTTCACAGATGAGCAGTAAGCGCTCCAGCAGTTTCCGACGAGCCATTGCCAATGGCCGCCGCACGCTGCAGAGGGAGATCCTGCTGGACGAGACGGGGCTGGGCCTGTACAAACGTTTTGTTCGTTACGTGGCCTACGAGATCTTGCCCTGCGAGACAGACAGACGCTGGTACTTTCATCAAAACCGGCTGTGTCCCCCACCTGTCTTCATAGCTGTCGTCACCATTGTCCAGGTAAATCCCACGCAGCATGTGACAATAACATTCAACACTGACTCTGGATTCCCTGTCTTTGATCACAGTTTATGAGTACTGCTAATACTCAGGGCTAAGTGTTTAGCGGCATTTCTAGGATTGAAACTTTAGTCTATACAGCCTCTATACAGGGATTTCTTTTAATACTAAATACAGGTCAGTAAGCACTCAGGCGGCTGTAGCTCTATTAACTAACCTATTATGATTATTATTATTATTATTATGAATTAAGCAGCAAAACAGCCTCTTAACAAAACTTCATTTGCCCCAAAATCACCATAATTGGAAAAAAGCCAAGTGCTCTCACAATGCGTCCAAATGGTACTGAAGAGTCTGCAATAACAATGAAGATGTGATAGTAATAATAATGGCTCACATTCATTTTAATTCAAAAAGACAATGAGTCATTATTGTATGAAGAGAAATGAATGGAGTGGAACCAGATGTGGCAGGGGCTTTATTGTCTCGTAATAAGCACCAGCCGAAGGGATAGAGAAAAGGAAGAAGTTGTCTTATTTAAACCATTATCGCTCTGAGACACTTTGAAACCAGGCAGAATGTATTGTAATATATAGTCACTGCTGTGTTTCTGATTTCTGTCACAGATTATTGTGTTCATGTGCTACGGCATCATGTTGAACAAATGGGTACTGCAGACCTATCAGCCGGACTTTATGAAGAGCCCCCTGGTATACCACCCGGGCCACCGCGCTCAAGTGTGGCGCTTCTTCAGTTACATGTTCATGCACGTTGGGTACGTCTGTAACTTATATACGATTCACCCTTCTCCTTTACTCAAATAAATCTGTATGTTTCTGATGTTTGAAGATGTCATGATGCAATATTTTTGAGCCATGACTATGAAAAAAGGAAGCTACCAAAACCAAGATTTTTTTAACAAGAAGCACTGCATGATTTATTATGACATTCATTTTGTTCTTGCCTTTTTATGTAAGTTTGGAGCAGCTGGGCTTCAATGCCTTACTGCAGCTGATGATCGGCGTCCCGTTAGAGATGGTCCACGGCATCTTACGGATAAGTCTGTTGTACATGGCTGGAGTGCTGGCCGGTAAGTTTTTGCTGTTAAAAAGAGACCGTTCATAGATGTGAAGATTGAAAGCACATGTCAAAGGCTGTGTTATCCCTTCTAACAGGCGGAGAAGGTCGCTTTTATTGTCTGTTATTTATGCTTGTTGCACATTCACACTAAAGTGACCTAGTTTGGGTTGTTGTTTTGTAAAATGCATTGTTGTTTTTAACTACTATCCTCATTTATCACATATTGTGTTGCTTTTAGATCAGTGCTAAGTCAGTGCTCAACAGGATGGACTTTGTGTCTAACTTTTATTTATTTTTTCTCTAGCTGGCATCCGTGACCTATTTGATTGTTTCTGATAAACCTGATCCGGCTCTTGTCCTGGTACTTTGATAAATGCGGTGTCGCCGATGTGAGCAAAGTGCACTGACTCCCACTGCACGGAGGTCAAGCCACTGCTCTCCAAGTCTCTGTTGACAAGAAACCTCATTAACTCTCCTTCAAGCCAGAGAGGGGATAAATCCAGGCTCACAGCAGGATGCGTTTTTTTTTTTTGCAGTTTTAATTCTGAAAGCCATACCCACATTAGTGCTGCACAATATATCGCAAATGTATCGTTATCATGATATTATCGATCACAATATCCGTATTGCAAAGAATGACAGTTTTCACAATAAAAGCTATACAATTTTATAGACATTTACTTTTCTTTCTGTCAGAATTATTTAAAATTGTCCAAACAAATCTTTAAATCAAACTGTAGGGCGTCCAAATAAATAAGGCTTGGGATAGACCTGTTTGTACCTTGTTTAGTTTGAGTAAAATCTTTGATACTGATTTAGCTCCTGACTTGACAAGTGGAAGTTAGTCCAGAGTCATCTGCAACTTCTGTAATCTTGATTTCTTGTAAGTCATTATTCCGATTATTGTCACAAGATGAACTTTTCTACATGGTCGATCCACTAAAAAACGTCATGGGCAGACACTCACTTTTTTGCACAGACACACACACGCTTTTACTGCACATGAATTCTTGTAGCTTTGATTTATTTTAGCCGTGATGACAGACTAAGAGTAAGCAAGAGAGCTAGTGTGGGACTTAGCGGAGGAAAGTGGGAGAGTAATGCAGGTCCTGTCTCCGGGGAATTAGCCTAAGTGCTGTTTGAGAAGCTGTTTGCGCATTTAAGCCGTGGCCTTAGTCAGAAACGATGGATAGAAAACTGCAAGAAGATTGTAACCCCTCTCTGTTAAACTAGCACGGCTGAGGAGGCAGTTAGCAGCTCAGACAGCAGCAGGTCTACTGTGTCAAGGTGAAGGGCCAAAGGAAACAGAAGTTTTGGGCACAGCTGGAGATTAAAAAAAAAGCTTCAGTACAGGTGGTTGATCTTAATCTAGTACACCACTAAAATATCTTCTATCATATAGAATAATATTGGAGACAGATATATTCATCAGATTCATAGCATATTCCTATCATCCAGCCTTTCCCTCCTTTTCATCGATGTGGTTAATATTTATGTTGTATATGGACTTTGATTTTTGTGCTACAGTACTACCTCGTCTCATCCCTTCATTTTTGATAAATTTATAATTGCTTGTGGATGCTAGAAATTGCCCCGCATTATAGATTTACTGCTCTGTGAAATTCTCAAGGTATTTTCACTTCCTTCTTCTTCCTGTGCCGTTTTGGCGCCCATGGCAGTCTCATGTTTATATTCATGCTCTGCCTGACGCTAACTTCAGTCATGTTGGATGGTGCTATCAGCTCATGCACACGTGCAGCTTGGGAGTTTTGTCCGCCGTTAAGACTCGGCTCAGTGAGCTCTTTTATGGACTGACGTGCAGCAGGTATTGGGCCTTTTGTGTGTGAATGGAACAGTTTGTATACTGCAGGGCTTGATTTTACATTGAAGATGCAGAGAGATATACAACCCATTGCAATAACACAATAAAAACAAATTCTCATTTTGAAAAGCATTCTGGGAAACATCGATCAACATTCCACCACAACAACAGGGCAAACATGTTTTGATGCACCTTTTCTGTCTCGTCTCGGTTTTCATTCCCCAGCTGCTACAGTTTCTTTCAAGATATTGTCAGATGCCAAAACACCATGTTTTTCCCTCGTAGCTGCGCAGGAGCCTCGGGCCGACTACCTCCTCTCACACTTATGCCAGAACACACTCCAGATCTTCCCTCAGCCAGGCGGCCTTTCATAAGAGCAAGCCTCAGTCAGACATTTCCCTTTAGGCCCAAATCAGCTCACACGTTAGTTTGTCAATATTTAGTTTCAGCTTCTTTACCGACTGCCATTGTCTGTTATTCAAGCCTCAGCGATAGAGGAAAGAAGCCATGGGTAACTCTTATTTTGAATCAATGGATTTCTGAGCTTTAACTGACAAAATTGGCTTTAGTGGAATAAGAAAAGTTCATGATCCTAGAAAGGATATGAGGTGTTAACAATACTACAAAAATAAGTTGGTTTCCTCTCACAAAGTCTAGTGTCACGTTTTTTACTAGCCTCATTGAACTGATGTAGTTTTACATTTACGTTTAAAGACTCTATGTAGTATTAGTTCTTCAAGAGCAGAGACACAGGATCCAGGTCTAAACCCACTCCATATCTTCCACAAAGTCTGTCCAATATGATTGAATTTTAACACATTCTGAAACAGTGAGTACAAGTCCCTTCCACTGATTTACATTTCAGACACACAAACTGTAGCAGCTTGGCCCAGTTACAGACAGATATTCTTTTTGTTTGGTTCCAATATACTCCCATTTATCCTCATCAATAATCACACCTAATTCAGTTTGCCATGTTTGTGTCACATCTAATACAACCAGTGCATCCATCTTATCAGCACATTTGCAAGCATGTTATTTTCTTTTTAGCTGTTGAAGTGGCTGTTGGGAAGATTATATTTGATCTGGATCTGTTCAAAAGAGCACAAGGAAGACCCCACAAAGCCTCACACATCTAATATTGTGTATTCTCTTGGCTTTGTTCCTTTACTTTGATCTTCACATACAATAATCTATCTCTATGTCATAATTGGACTGGTTTGTTTCCTTTAATAGAGCCACAGTTCTGAGCTGAGTAATGAACTATTGCGTAGTAAAATTTTAGTGCTTTTCCCCAGACAGGCTTTACAAAAAAATACAAATAAACAAACGTGGATACACAGTAGGTCAATATCAGAAAATAAAACAAAAAAGAAAATTACATTGAGTAATAATTATGTGACTCTTTTTTATTTTTAAGTCCTTTAAACAAAATGTAAATGTTTGTTGTGTGAACTGTTTGAAAGGAGTCCTGCTCTGACAAACCTCTCTGAATAATGAAGACGTGACAATCCAGTAGGACCAGTGGAGTACCTGAACCAGACCCTGTTAGGTTTTTGAGCGCATTAACTGCTTGTGACTGCTTCCTGTAAATTATGCAGCAGGATATTTAAGCTCCATGTGTCCGTGCTCCTGTTGCCAGAATAAGCTGTGAACTGTAGTAGCAGCGTCAGTCTGCTCCATATTTATTGCTGCCCTCAGTCAAGTGGAGGATGAAGAGGAGGAGGAGGGGCGCGCTGTTAATGTCATTTGTGGCCTGTTGGGAATTTGTAATGCAAATGTGATAAATGACGGTATGTCGGTATAACCAAATTGCTGCCAACTAGTCGATGGTGTCATTATGTTACGGCATGCCAAGTTACGTGCAATGTTTAATCTTTGAGCGACTGATGAATTTAGTTCTGGTGCGTTGCATGGCCACAACGGTGTCAGCTGTCGGCTGCTGCCATGAGAGTAGCTCATTGTCAGTCCTAATTTAGCTCGACGATTGTTTCTGCTGCCTGACTAATAAAAGCCTATTCAGATTCCAAATGAGTGCAGGTCTTCAGGCGTATTCCTGCCTGTGTACATTACCTAGTCCATGTTATGTAAGTGGCGTTGTGCAGATTTTGGCTGAGTAAATATCTGCTCACAGTGTATATGAAGCTGGTGCACAGCCAGTACTGACTTTGTCATCACCATCCATTTTGCTGATGTTTGGTGGCGGCACAAAAATAACTTCCAGATAGATTTTAATGGGAGCACGCAGTCATTTTTTTAACCATTTTGTAGGGTTCGACCATAATTACTTTGTCATGATTCTTGTTTGTTAAGGAACTTCTTGCTTTAATGCCATGTGCGCATCTATATGTCAGATTAATTCTTGCAAAGAGAACTTAATGCTATAATGTGTGCTGGAATTTCACAAAAGAATTGAAAATACATTTTTACTATGCTCTATCACCTATTTAATGTGTAAATACTCTCTCTAGCTCTCAGCCAACCACAGCTCACAGAAGACAATAAAATACATTTACATTTAGTCATTTAGCAGACGCTTTTATCCAAAGCGACTTACAAGTGAGGAAAATAATGGAAGCATTTTCAACAACACAAGGTAACAAAAAGCATAAGTGCACAAAAACTAGTCTGTTAGAACCTAGCACAGTATACAAAGCTAAGGATAGGATTTTTTTTTTTAAGAGAAGGAATTGATAGAAAGGAAGTAGAATTCAGTGTTTACCAGTCAGGTGTTGACAGAAGAGATGTGTTTTCAAGTGTTTTTTAAAGATGGCAACAGAATCTGCTGATCTTGTAGCAGCAGGTAGATCATTCCACCAATGTGGAACAGATCCAGAGAAAGTACGTGAGAGTGATTTTTTTCCTTTTTGGGATGGTACAACCAGACGTTGTTCATTTGCAGAGCGCAGGGATCTGGTAGGAACATAGGTCTGTATCAGTGAGTGAAGGTATGAGGGGGCGGAGCCAGTGGTGGTCTTGTAGGCCAAAATATATGAGATGTGGCTAGAGTTTCTGATCTATACTCACTAAAGCAACTGGAAAAAATGGGTTTTGCTTACACACATCCTCCTCATCTGCATAGTGTGCCTTTAAAATAAAAAAAAAGTGCATTCAAGTTTTTAATGGAGGACACTTTGATATGTTAAAAGGCAGATAGTTGCACTTGATCTTTTCAGTCAACATTAAAGGAAGTAATGGAGCTAAGAAAAAAACAGCAAAGACATAGATTTAGTTCACACCAAATATGTTTTTAATAAACGCCGCTTGTCGGTGCTCAATAAAGTAAATGGCTGCGAGCAGACAGGCATGAGATTTTAAAGGGAAATGAGAGTTTTTCCTGGAGCAAAGCTGAGTCAGATAGAGTGATGGTGCCACGCCTTCAGACTGCATCAGCGGCATCTGCACCCCTCTATTTATGAGGAAAAACATAGAGATGAACACACAGGAGTATAGGACCGATGAGAGGATTCAACACAAGCTTAGACACATTACAGTGAAAGGCAAAGGGATTGTGCGACTGATTTTAAAGGTCTGAGATATCCAACATTGGCTGGGAGTACAGATAGGAAACGGAGGGGGCGTGGTCTGGCCTGTGTCAGAGCGTTTATTTCGTCACTGCCAACTGCATACCAATTATCCCCCACTGTATGTCTCTTTGAAGGGCTCACAGCAACGTGCCAGGAGTCGCCACGTAGACACAGGACGCTAGGATGCAAGGTCACACTTCTGTCCTTTACTCCACTGTCATATGTGCCTAAGTTAAAATAAAAGCCCTATAATGTGCAACAAGACCATCTTCTTGGTAATAAATGCCTCTCTTTGGCTCATTCTCATATTTTCTTTGGGGTTTGGGCACAACATCTGAGAGCATCACTAACACATTCTGATGTTGTTTCTTGTGACCTCTCCATCTCAAACCATGTACACTGCTTCTTCCAGGTGTGCATTACATCTTAAAGTACTCCTTACACTCAAGCACAGACTTGGGTGTTATTAGAGTGTCTGGTCATGTGCTTTTGAAGTGCTCCCCTGGTGCCGATTCGAGCCGAGCTCCGAGTGAGCGAGATGACCTTGACGCGGTGTTGAGGCTGCGAGTGTGATTATGATAATAACCCTCTTCCCTGTCCCACCCAGTGAACTCTCTCTGGGTGACACTGAGCCCACATCCTCGGTGCCGCCTGGCTCATAACAACAACAGGCATGAATATTTTCAATCTAATGTGGCCTCATTAAAGCTCTCCCCATTGTACAGAGCAAGCCTGCAGTGCACTCTGGGTAGTCGAAAGCCGATTGAGAGGACTGATATTTCATAGTCGCTCTGTGAAGGAGTTGGAGCGCCTATCTCATTTACTTACTCTTGTTGAAGAAGTACACCTTGTACCAAGCTGTGGCTTTAAAAAACCTTGAGGATGGGAAGTGATTTCATGCCCCTTTTCGTCTGGATGTTTGAAAAATTCGAGTCATTTCCAACCAAGGTCGGCCATTATGTCTGTAGCTGAAAAGCAGCCATTGAGTGATAAGTGCTCGCGTCGTGATGAGAATGAGCCTTTTTGTATTACAGATTACATTAGTAAGGGCACAAACCTCAGGAACATTTAGGACTAATTCTTGCATAGGCTCATAATTTTAACATTTTGTGTCTTTTGTCTTTGTGATTTTAGGAACATTTTGCCCACACACACACACACACACACACACACACACACACACACACACACACACACACACACACACACACAATAGGACAGATAAGATTATGCTATATACAATCATAATAATATAGCTTGGTGCTGTGCTGAATCTTCTCAGCTGCTTTGAGAATGTGACGAGTGAAGATTGATTTTTGTGACGCTCCCTGTGCTTATGGGCTACAGGAATATATATATTTTTTTACCAGGGCAAACTTAAAATAAACGATCTCTCATTAGGAAGAAAAATGTGTTTAGTGAGCTGCTTGTTGTTTACCTGTGGTGTTCCCTGTTATTGTAGATGACAGACATGCTCGTGTTACTGTGTCTCAGCTTCGGATCTGTTTCTTGAAGTTGTTTAACTAATGATGAGCTTTAAGAGGCAGAGCAAAGGTGTGTAGTGTTTTGAGGCTTTGACAATCCTGACAGTCTGGATGCTGTGGCACAGCGTGACACTGAAGATGAGGAAAAACCTTGCACATGTGACTCCCATCTCAGCATCTAAAAGGATTTCCACCACATCCCTTCATGCTGCACCAAAGACACATAAATGTTAGGTTGCACACAAAATGATTGACTCATTCGGTGAAGATTGAACAATTTTCTCTTTCTGTTTTCTGTCTAGGTGACACAGACATCTGTGTCTATTTTGTGCAGGTGGAAAATATGTTCTTCTTTCTCCTTCTGACAGCACTATTATATCGGCCTTTGAAATGAACACCAATTTATTAAATGACATTAAAAACCTTTTTTTTCCAAATAGACAGAGAGTAGACTAAAGACTTTGTGACAGCTGCTGTAAGTCACTCTGACATTTTCACATCTTAACCTCGGTCTGCCTGCTCATATACATAACTGAAGTGGGTTTTCCTGTTCTATATCTTCTGTAGAACTACTTCAGAAATTATTTTAGTCACTGCATCTGGGCTGGTTGGTTGATATATAGGGCAATAATGTCATATCTCATATCTCGTCAGAATCCAGTTTCTTTTTATCTTTTTCTTTTCAGAATATGTTGCAGCACAACTAAACTAATATCCCAATATAAAAATATACTCGTAGTCAATCTCACATCAACTGTAACTCAAATATACAATCAATAACTGACAGTAATAATTAGTCCTAAAATTTAAAACATCATGTTAGTAAAGTTGTTTCATTGTCAGTAACAGTAGCTTACTGCAGCATCACTGTGTCAACTCATACCATGACTATCCCTTTTCCCACGTCTTCATTTAGTCTGCCTCTCCTCTCACTTTTGCTGCTCGGTAAAGAAGTCTGATGGGCCATCTCCCCGGTTTATGAGCCCAACCAGGCGGACCTGTGACTGTGGCTCTGCTGACTGCAGCACATCTCTTTGGAGGGTTGTGATTGAATGCATAAGCAGGCAAAAGCATTTGGAGAGACTACAGTGCAGAGGGCACACATGCAAGGTTTCCCCTCCTTTGAGAAGTGTTACTAGATCAACCAAGTGACAACATTGCGGCATCGCCAGAGTCACTCTTCTCCAATACAGACTGAATCACCTGAATTAATAAACACTCAATGTCCTTTAATTGCCCTCTCCTCAGTAATTTATTGTCCGGAGAGGCATTGAATGCAACTCAGTGCATGTTAATGTTCCCTGTGGTAGACCTCTCAATTCAAACTAAGGTTGTTGTGGCTTTTATTAACATTAATGTGACTTTCACTTTCTTATACGGAAAGTACGTCTGATTTAAGTGTCATATTTTCTATATACAACAGACAATGACATGGCACGTCTGCACTTAATAAAGGAATCTAGAAATAGAAAAGCCTTACACACTGTCATACCCCATCATAAAGCTCCAACAGCAGCTGTAATGGCATCAGGTTTTAATACAGCAGTATGATTCACCATATTTTCCAAGGATTAGGAGGAGTTTTACTGTAGCATTCACTAGTGCAGTTTTTACTGGAGCAGCCACAGACAGATACTGCCGTAGGCTCTGTCAAGCTATGGCCTTAGATCAGTTTAGCATCCCCTTGTTTGCAACTTATCCCACAGAGACAGAAAATACAAAGTTGACCTATAGCTTAAGGGTTGCCTGGAGTAAGTGCAGCGGTTTAGAAAGTTTGGTTTGACAGAGGATTATACTGCGGTAGATCAAGTGTATTCCTGAGACGAGGGATGACCTATACTCCAGATCATTTTTACATTGCATTTCTGAATGTTGCACGTTCACGAAATGATTGTCGGTCAGACGCTCGTCACGACTTCAGAGAGCCAACAATAAACAATGCGTGGATGAGATTGAAAGTGTCAGCACGGCACAGAAAATGAAACGCTGCACCTCACGTCTTGAGCTGCTGCTGAGTGCGAGAATCCTAAATCTCAAATCCCCCCCCCTAAGCAGGAGAAGCCACACGACAGGCCTGTTTAATATTCACACTGTATTTGGGAGCATCACACCAAAGCTGAGGGCGCAGGAGGAGAGAGCAGTTTGTATCCTCCCAATGGAGGGCGTCTCTTCCTCCGGGTTTTTCTCCTCTTCCTCGCGCACAGATGGCGGTGTCACATCCCCGACGAGTGGCTTTGACTGAGATGTAGTTAGCTTTGGGATTAAATATTGTCACATTAGAAACAAACAGCACTGCACATGTCTCAAATATGTATCGAATGACTGGGGTGTAAATAGGTTGGCTCAAACAATAGTAGGCCTATATAAGCAGTGAGGCTTAGAGCTGTTAAATTCAGTCTGATTCAGACTTTCAGAAAATTTGACATCCCCTTCCCAGACACTTCCTCCAGCTCCATCTGGCATGTCCTAGGGCAATAGCTTTACTTTCAGAAATTTGGCCGCAAATCTTTCCATAGTCCAGTCTGATTTTATTTTGGCAGAAAACCACGTCTCAAGGCTTAAGATTGTTTTCTGATGTCCCTCTAAGACTGACCATTGCTGATGTACTGCTGAGGGAGCAGGAGTTTTCTTCAGATTTATATTTTGAAAGGGTGCACGTGGCAGGGTGGTTAGGACTCCTGCCTCACAGCAAGAAGGCCGTGAGTTCAAAACCCGGCCAACTCAAACATTCTCGGGCGACTCTGTTCTTTCTGTGAGAGTCTGCATGTCCTCCACGTGTTAAGGTGGGTTCTCTCCGGGTACTCCGGCTTCCTCCCACCATTCAAACACATGCATGTACAGGTTAATTGGCAACTCTAAAAAAAAAAAAAAAACAACAAGATGATTAATCTCAAGGGATAATTCCTCACAAAAAAAAAAGTGAATAAATAAAATAAATTCCCACTAAAGCATTAAATCATGTGGACAAATAAAATATCTAATTAAAATATTGCAATCGTTACAACTCCAGACAGCATCTTATTATTCAATCAATATTACATCAAAAGGCTTTCCCGGTCCCCTCTGCATAAATGTCTGCAGAAGACAAACTCCGGTGTAGCTGCTGTTGAAGTTGGTCTAGTTCAGTTTCCCCCTCACTTTGAAGAGATCAGAGACCACATGAGGGATGCGATGCTGTATAATTACAATTTTGCGCATCTACAAGAAATAGGGACAGTGTGAATCATGTCACGTCTTAAGTCGAAGCTTCAACCTTCATATGTCTCATAAATCCACATCCGAGTGGCATCTAGGTGTCAGAGCGCGGCGAGATGAATGGCCCAGGAAGACGCTCTTGATTACCATCTGTCTCTCCATAATCATCACTGCCATCTTTGGCTGACAAGGCGTTCTTTAAGGCGCTGTTTACTTTGCCGCCGTCCCATGGCCCACGCACACAGGAATATGAATGTTACAACATGCATTATAGATCTAAGATCACAACTCCTGCAGACTCCAGCTGTGATTAAAAAGAGCCTGTTTTGTTTTATCAGGCCTCACTGCTTCCCTTATCAGCTCATTTGAATAATTAACAGAAGCTGACAGCGTCCTCGCCAGCAACTGTCATTTCTCCTGCTTAGGATTCTGTCCCACAAGCTTCTTTATGTGATTAAGGTGCAGCAATGCACATGGGATGACATCTTTACTGAGGACCACAGCGGGCTATGGACAGCGTTTAAACTGTGATTTTATTATTTTGTTAATACATATGGTTCCTTATGACGCTAATGATAATTCCAACTCCAGCAAAGGCCACCCAAATGCTAACAGCCTGATTGAAGCTATTTTATTTATTTTCACTATCCTTTTTTATCCATGTGAGGAAATATATTGTTGTCAGCAGCCACCAGGGGGCATCCAGGTACCCCGGTCATGTCACTAACCATAGACTATAGCATGTTCTGAAGTTGGTGGGAAAAACCCACCAAAGCACAGAGAGAACATCAGCAAACTCTATATGACAGAGATGGCATATAGATTTGCTCTGCCCTTCTTATTTATTGTGTTTTTATTATTGTGTCTTTGGCTGTTTAGACACATATATTTACATTACCGCCCCCATCGTCATCAGCCTCACCTCTTTCAAGCATTGCCAGGTAATGTGTAAAATGTCATTTCAGATGATTTACTGGGAACAATGTGTGAGAAAAGAACAGGTAAAGTAGTTATGTCAGTATTTTTGATGTTTAAACCGCTCTGATCTATTAGAATAAAAATCTGAAGTAATGCCATAATTGTCTCTTGTGCAAGAATTAGACAGTTTCTCCAAATTTGTTTACAGTGTACTTTTCCTTTAACAATCCTGCCTTGGATTCATATTCATATTCATATTCCAATATTTTGTTCCGATTCTTCTCCTTTCTCACTCACAGCCAGGACCACTCCAACATTTTTTGATTAAAATAACATTTGGCTGCATCTTTGGCTTCTTTCCATGTCCACATATCCCAGATTAGACCTTCTCATGAATATAACACGGGGCACACAGGCAGCAAATTATCCTCTTCAGCAAAATACACCTGCTGCTGCTTTTTATTTCCCTTTCAAATGCCAGTATCCTGAAGGAAAATTCATTCAGCCCATGTCCATTTATTTTGGAATATTTTTCAGCCTACCTATGAGTATTGAAACAATAAAAGGGTACGTGAAGGTCAGCTGATAAAGCATGCCTTTCATGATTTTTTGCAGAATCTTTATAAAACGCCGGGAGGAAGGTGACTGGAGCTGCCGTGTGATGCGTAATCAGACTGGCTCTTTGTTTTGCGCTTTCTGTCTGAGCGACCCACACACAACAGTAGGTTTTTGGCTTCAGTGCCTTTTCTGTGTCTAATCCGTCTCTCCCCGTCTCTGCAGGCTCTCTGACAGTGTCCATCACCGACATGCGTGCTCCCGTGGTGGGAGGCTCCGGGGGGGTCTACGCACTCTGCTCAGCCCATCTCGCCAACGTTGTTATGGTAACTGCAATCATCATCGCCCACATTGTTCAAAAAGCCATTCAGTACAGTCTAAATGTCACACTGAGTCTCTAAGTAAGAAGACAGGGAGCTAACATCCTCCTTCTGCTACAGACCTGTCATATTAATGTGACAAACATTTTTTACCACTCAGCAGAGAGACCGCCATGAAATATTTTACTGCCCATGTGACTTCTTAGTCATGTGTCAGCAAAACAGGGCCTCGGAGTAGGGCAGAGCCACCCTTGAGGCTCATATTCTTGCCTCCTAGTGCCATTTACAAGCTCAGAGTCCTCTTCTTAAATCCTGACTGTAATGACCAGACATTTTGTGCAGTTGAGAGGTTCAGCTATCAAAGTTTTATAGTTTCATATCCAGTGCAGTTTATTAAAGAGAAATTATAGTACAGTCTTTGTTTATGCTCGCACCGCATTTTACACAGGCTTTATCTTGTAATGTTATATTTAATCGCCATACACTTTGCTCTGGAACAATTTGTGATTTTTTTTGGCCATTTTAAATCATAATGAGAGCAGAAACTGCCCATTGGGTATTTTTGGGGCCAAATTGGCTTGATAACATGCACACAAGTTGACACAAACAGGTTTGAATGGTTACTAAAGGTAACCATCCTCACCTGTGATCTGTTTGCTTGTAATCAGTGTGTGTATAAAAGGGTCAGTCAGGTTCTGGGCTCCTGACAGACCCTTGCATCTCGCATCCAGAGCTGCACGGACGGTTCTGAATTCTGAGTCATGGGGAAAACAAAAGAATTGTCAATGGATCTGCAGGAAACTTTGATTGCAAGTTTAATGCAGCATTTTATCAGAAAATACTAGAGTTTTTTCAGCAAAAGTTGCATTCACCAGCCCAATAGCTGCGCATGGATTGTACTTGGACGTTCCAACATGACAACAATCCAAAGCACAAGGCTAAGTCGACCTGTCATTGGCTACAGCAGAATAAAGTGAAGGTTTTGGACTGATCTCAGACTCCTGACCTCAGTACCATTGAGCCACTCTGGAGAGATCTCAAACGTGCAGTTCATGCAACACAGCCCAAGAATTTACTGGAACTAGATGTTTTTGCCAAGAAGAATGGGCAGCTTTACCATCTGAGAAAATAAAGAGCCTCATCCACAACTACCACAAAAGACTTTAAAAAGTCATTGATGTGAAAGGTGCAATACACAGTATTAAGAACTGGGGCATGTAAACTTTGATCAGGGTCATTTGGGTAGTTTCTGTTGTCATTATGGTTTAAAAAGTATAAACACAATTGTTTGACAATAAATGGCATCACCCAACCACTAACTATGAGTGAAAGAAATGTTTTTTTAAGTTATCATTCATATTTTCTGAAAAATGTCAAGAACATCAAAACTTGGTATGTAATGTAACCTGGGTATGTAAACTTATGAGCACAAATGAATATTAGCAGTCACCCGGATGATCTCAGATGTTCCCAATGAAAGAAGAAACTTCAAACTACAGTAGTCAGAACTCTCACATTCACAACCTCTAACAAGAAGACACTGCTAAATCCTCAAAAAGCTCACTCAGACTCACCCCTTACAAGACAAAATAAGAAACAGAGCCAAGAGAAAATAAATCACATTTTTGGATTACCCAAGGATAACAAGTTTCCTGGTAAAGCTTTTTAAAACACAACTCAAAAAACCAGAGGACAGCAATCATTGATTGATTCAGTGTGCGCATAGGCCCGGTCCGCAAAAGCCTGAAGCAGCTGAAGAGTGGTTAATTTTTTACATTTTGAGACTACAGACAAGCTGTTAGACCAGCTAAATCTTCCCACCATTTGCAGAGGATTGTCATCTATTAAAATCCTTGATTAAAAAAAAAGCTTAAACAAGAATATTTCTTCTAACAGTTTGATTTTAGGGAATAAAATAGTCTTGATAAATTACAGAGAAAATAAAGTTGTACACTGCATAATAAAATATGTTTTTGTGAGCTTGTAAATGCTCCAAGATCAAGATTATTACAGCGGCAAAAGAAATAGGGGCGGCCGTATAGCTCAGTGGGTAGAGTGGCTGTCCTTTGACTGGCGGGTGGGCGGTTCGATCTCCGCTCGAGACATCCCAAAACATCATAACATATTGTCGCTGTGTCCTTGGGCAAGACACTTAACCTACATTGCTTCCAGTGAAGTTCTGTAAGACTGGTTAATAGTTTAATGTATGTAAATCGCTTTGAGTGCCTACTTTTAGAAAAGCGCTATATAAAGATTATTATTAAATAATAGTATCTTCACATTTCATCTTTTTAAAAATAAAATAAGTAAAAATAAGACTGTTGATTACTCTCTACACCTGTCAGTGGGGCTACCATTTCTTTCTTTTTTTTTTTCTTTTTTTTGACAGCACCCAATGTTAAATAAATCATTAGTGACAAGTAATACAACGTGCTAAAACTTCAGAGGAAACCCAAGTGTGTCACGTTTTTTTTTACGTTTATTAAGTACATCTCTCACTCTTCTTTTATTTATTCTGAAGAAATTTCTTGAATTCTTGATATATTATTCATGTTGAATCACTGAAAATAGCTGCATCCAGGACAAGAACGTCCCTCGGTGTGTTGTGTTTGTGTCACATTCTTTTATGTGAAATGACTCTCCACGTTCCCTACGAGTCTCGTGGCAGTGTTACATGTGACGAATCAGTTTAACTAACGCCGCTCCTCAGTGTGGCAGTGGACAAGCCGGCAAGAGTGGAAATCAAAGTTCGAGAGCCGAGACTGTAACTGTTATACAGACAAACACTCAGACAGCAGACAAACACTCTGTTTTACGTTTGGTGTCTGTTGTCTGTCGTAAGGGAAATCCTTAAAGGCACGTCTTAGTTCTCTTTTGATAACTCTGCTCTCGTTTGAAGAGAAACACTTGCATCTTCAACTTTCCATCTGCCATCAAAATTGATCAAAGACAAGATTTTGGGCAAAGTTTTGAAATACCGCGGAGAAAGTCACAACTTAAGTGTCGCCTCACATCTTTAGGAGTACCATGCACAACTTTAGACTCCTCATCTTTATGTATTGTTTTGAAATGCAAGCACTTCTTTGAGCCTTTGCACACACCTCGTCATCCTCTCTCAACCTCTCTAAATCTCTCTCCGTCTCGGTGTCAGCAGTCTGATAATAAGATCTGTAACAGACACAATGGATTGGACGTCCTCTAGTCAGAATATCAACCCTCTCTCTTCCCCTCTCGTCTCCCGCCGAGTCATGTCAAAGCAAATTGCCTCCCATCAGGAAGCAGCATCACTACCAGCTCAGCGCTATTGTGGAGCTTACCTCTGCGACAATGCCCTAATACTCTGACAATCCATCATCTATTTGAGCATATAGACTCGGCTAACGTTCAGGTTTTGATTATCATGCTGAGAGAAGAGGTAAAACCAACAGCAGTAACCTAAGGATGGAAGTGAGTGGTGTAATTCTTCATCCTGATGAGCAAATGTGTTTACCTCAAGATCTCATAATTTTTTTACTGACCCTTTCTGATGATTAATATTAGTGCCACTAAGTTGTGTTAAGAATCCAGGTGTCTCTCATACGTCTTTCTCCAGTCTAATAATGTCCACAGGCCCACCTCATATAAGGCTTCTGTGTGTGTGTGTGTGTCGTGATCTTTCTCGCTGACGGGACATTTTTGCTGTGTGTTGCAGAACTGGGCCGGGATGCGCTGTCCGTACAAGCTGCTCCGCATGATCCTGGCTCTTGTTTGCAGTAAGTTCACAATTTTTTTTTTTTTTAGGTTACATTTACATCATCCAGGCCTCTTAAGATCATGCGAGAGACCTTCTACTTCTATTTCTATTTTTTACCATTGGGTGAGAGTCACTACTTGTCCTTTTTCTCCGTGCAACAGCCAATACTCTCTGACTTTTATTAGAGAGCAATATGTTCCTTCCATCTGTCCCGAGATGCCGCCCCCGAAACTGCAACTCGAGCTGGTCTCCGGTGGAATGTAAAATGTTCCTTTGTGTCTCGCAAAAACAGGGAGGCTCTGTTTTGAAAATAAGATGACACATTGTTTGTGGCGGAGTATTTGCTCTGGCTTTATGGTTGCCTCAGTCGGCTGAATTGGGAATAGTAGGACTAGTGCTAATGCTGAAAACTTTTATCACAGTAAAGTATTTTATTCTCCTTCTGCAATTTTATGACCTATAAGAACAATAGAAACCCCTAAAAACAGGTATTGCTGTCCAGATAACTTTATTGAACATTTATCTTGTCGGTAGCTCATCTACACATTCAGTGACATACTCCACACGACCAAAAGTATGCACGCTCTTCCTTCACACCCATATACAGTATGACTTCAGATTCAAAGTTCTGCAGTCCTCTGGGAAAGGAATATAACTTTTTTGTCACCTCACTGAGAGTCCACCCGATCTCCAGAGGTGAGACTCGAGGCCAGCCAATTTCTCCAGCACCAACCCGAGTAAATAATTTATTCATGGACGCTGTGTTCCTTCCACAAACTATTGCCACAAAGTTGAGGCTGTTTTATTGGAATGAAGCCCAGATTTTTCAGAGGAACATTTCATATACTGTTATAATGTGACTTCTTTATCCCGCAGTGAGCTCTGAGGTGGGCCGTGCCGTTTGGCTCCGCTTCTCGCCGCCTCTGCCTTCGTCAGGACCCCAGCCCAGCTTCATGGCCCACTTGTCGGGGGCCGTGGTGGGTATCAGCATGGGCCTGCTCATCCTGCGCAGCTACGAGGAGAGCCTCCAGAAGCAGTGCTCCTGGTGGGTCATCATCTTCTCCTTCATCACCTTCCTGCTCTTTGCCATCTTCTGGAACATCTTTGCCTACGAGCTGCTGGGCGTGCAGATCCCGCCTCCTCCCTGATGAAGCTCCTCCCCCCTTCCCCAGCTTGCCTCACAACGCAGTGACTCCAAACTAAGCCCCCTTTTGCTCATAGTTACCTTATAATTTTGGTTTCAACCTTTCAAAACAAGTCAACCGAGAATCCTTTTTTACAGATACTTTGCAAATCAAAGAAATATGTCTCTTTTATTAAAGAGGGATTACAGTAGCAACAAGTACAGGTGAAAATGCTCCTTAGATCCTTTTTGAGGAGCTTTGTATGTCTCTTTTATATGTTAACATTTTAATCATATTACCAGCTTTAAAGCATCTAGGCATTGTGCTTGTTATGTGTCTGATAGTCCATGCATCTGTAAAACAGAGGACAAAGTAAACTGCTGCTGAGTGATAAAAAAAAAAAAAAACAAGAAAAGTCAAAGCAGCAGTGAACCTAAACCTGTTTGGTATCCCTCCATTTGGTTAAAGCTGTACGAAAAGACCAGACTCCAACAAAGCACAGCAGTGGGACAGTTTGTTTCCAAGGGGAAGCAATAAAGCAAACATAACAGTAGCAGTGAAATATGAGTGTAGCAATCACTTATCGAAACGTTACAGCCTCGTCATCACTCACAGCGGTCACTTCTGCTCTGACACTGTGCAAGGTTTCTGGTGTGGTAATCTGAAAACAAAACACTTTGGAGCCAAAATGGAGGGAAAAATCCAGCTTTGGTCATTCTAGCTGAAGCTCATCATTATATTGTGTATTATTTTCAAGGAATTATACCTACACTGTGGTACAGAGGAGCATTTTACACATGACAATAGCAAACATAGTACCAGGAGAGAAGATAAGGAAAAAAATGAAAGCTGAAGTTTTGCATTTTGTTCCTGATGGTGAACCCTTCAGTAACCTGTGTTGCCGTGTCACACTCTGACTGTCTTTTTAAGGCACACCGTGTAAAATATGCCATATCATGCTCCGTGGTTCTCGGCGAAACAAGGACACTATCTCCTTTTTGTCTTTGAGTGGGTGGCAGACAAACCAAGGAGAAGTCCCATTAATAAACACATACACACAAACATACTGGCCTCTGCCTGTTGTGACAGACTGGACTGGGGCTCTGTCATCGCCTGAACTTTGACCTTTGTAACCCAGAGGGCATTGGGTCCTCTGTCAGGCCCAGTCTATACCTCAGTTTCATTCTTAGGGACTGTATACTTTTGTAAAGGAATGTACCTACAAGAAGAAAAAAAAAAAGAGTGTTTTAAGTTGTCTTTGTTCATTTTGATTTGATAGTGGATGTGTATATTGTATGTTCATAACTAAGAGTATATTTATTATTTGGATTGTCCTTCCTCTTTGGGAGGAAAACCGACATTGTTTCAAATGGTGCAGAACTCAATGCTCTAATTGTTGTTCTTCTGATAACTCCTGTATGGCTCTGAAAAACAGTCTATGAGGCAAAATCCCCAAATCACAGATGACCTGCTTGGTTTTATAACTCTTTTAGTGCTTTATAAAATAAGCCATAGAAAGAACTAATTACAGAAAGTGTTTGGTTTGAGTAGTTGGCAAACCTTAGCCAAAAGTTCATTGTTGGACAAACTGTGCAAGATAGTTTCATGTAGCTGGACTCATTTTTGCAGTTTCTTCTTAAGCAAACATTCTAGAGGATGCAGCTATTTTTCAAGTGCCAAATCCTACACTCTGCCCCAAATTTCTTGTCTTGTCTTGACTGCACATAGATTGAAACTTTTGCGGAGAGCTGAGAGGAAGAGAGCAATTAGATTTACTCACGTTACATTTTTACAGTAATTCAATCAATAGTTAATTTAACTGTCCAGTGCACAAAAAGTTATGTATTTTCCAATTATGACAGTTGGTCATAAATACAGTTCTCAGCATCTGCTTCCACATGAAAGTGTCAGTCGCAGTAGGAGAGATTTTGTTAAATGACTCGGTCGGTATAAATAAGCCAGAATAAGCCATTTTCATATATAAAATGTAAAGATCAGACAATGTGCGGTGATAATAAACCCTTGATGGAAACTCGTGTATACCAGAGCATATTATTGCTCAGGGTAGCAGAGATACATTGATGAATAATGCATCTATACCCCGTTAGCCTATAATGAAGATGAAGGCGGTGCCGGAGAGGAGGTTAATGTGCCTCTTTAACTTAAGATTCATAGGAACCCAGAAGGGTTGTAAAAAGGGCTAGTAAAGGCTATGTTTTTGAACATCACATTATCGGTGAAAACCACTCCTCCCGGATGTACATGTGGGACTGTAACTGAACAGGAATGGTTTGCCCCTGAAAATACGTGTGTTATCTTTTAGTGTTTTAGAACTGAGATGTTTGAATTAAAAATGCATGCAGTCTCAGATGTGTTTCAGTGACTCAAACAAGAGCATAACCCATTCAAACTAGTATAATAATGGATGACCATGCATGCTCTATGGAGGAAAGGCTCTGACATTTTTCAGATACAATCATAGTTTAACTCAGTCTTGCACCTTTATTGCGCAACTTCACTGGTGCTCACTACAGAGCCATACAGGTCACAAATGACAAATAAAATGACAAATTGACAGTTGTTTAAGGCTGAAGACGATGCAGCAGGTCATGTTGTATTTTAAAGTAAAAGAAATGGTTGAGGTCTGACTCTTTCTCCTGACAGACAGGTGCATAAAATATAGAGAGACAGTGGTAACGATGTCTCGCCCCCTCATAAACCTGAGCAGATCTGTAAAGAACTACCTGCCTGTCAGGTGCATGTCACAACCCAGCAGTATCAGGGTGATTCATGGCTGCTGTGTGGAGCCTTAAGATACACTGTAAACAGGATATCTTTCTGTAATATTGACATCTGACAGGCTACATAATGTTAATTTAATGTCTGTCTTTGTACTACTAAATGTGTTTTGAAGAAAAAATGGTATTCACTGGAAAGGAGCAATTATTCAGAGCTGTCATCAAGAAGAACATTAGGGCAAATACCTGTGAGTCTCATCAATTAAGAGCTCTTGTGACTGTCCTATAATAAGGCACAGTTCATACTTGATGTTCTCTAATGTGCCATATTCTTTACTGCCATAAACATTGTGCAGGCCTTTTGATTATTACCTCCCTATGCTAATCCATTGTACTGTTATGCCCGATGCCTTGGACTGAGCACAGTGCAGGAAAGCTGCTTTGCATTTGCTGCATGGACGATACACAGTAATTTACACCATCATGCACAGAACTTGTAGGAAAAACACGCCTCACTGTTATTTTAAAGTCCAGTTGCTCCTTTTCTTCTTGCCTTTTCCTTGTGTTAAGTGTGACTGAGATAAATGTTACCCTCACAGCAGGACTGTACAAGACAGTAGGCTGGTGTAGCTCCATAATATTGGAAACACATACTTTAAGAGAATTATTTATTTATAATGGTGTGCTAAAATGTCAAAACAGGGTCTAATTTGTGCTAGTGAAATTAGATATTAAAATTACGCAAAAAATGCCTCAAATGTTTTAAAAAAGTACATATTGACATATTGATTCCAATCCAATAATATATTTAGATTTTTTTCACAAATACTGCCTAAGCCACTAGGGGTCATGCTGAATTTCCAGTTGGTCTTGTAATATGAGGTTTGAACAAAGTCATATCTGTGCTGCTGTGTAGTCTTCATGAGCTGCTTACTTGTATTAATAAAAAGGTGCCAAGCTTACAAGATCCAACCTCTCACACTAGACAAGAGGTTGTGCCAACAGTGTTTACAAAAGAAAAGGCAGAAGAAACTATTTTTTCCTGGTCATGAGGAAACTAAAGGAAGACTAAATTTACATATGGATAATTTATATATCAAAGTCCTCATTAATTATTTAACTATCTATTGTACTTTTTAAATGTTCTGAACAGAACCATTTTATATTGTAAATATATATATATATATATATATATATATTTTGTTTTATTTTGTACTGTTGTACTTTGCTTTAATTTCCAAACAATATAAATAAAGAACAATACTGTGGCAACATCCCACTGCTTTATTTCAAGACTTTTTTACTATACAAAATATAATTATATACATGAAAAAGGATTTTATCTTGTTTTTTGTTTCTTTCGTGATTTCTCATCACATTTAGAGCACCTTTCAATGCTGCTTATAGTGATATCCTGTAGACATGGGAGCTGCTCCCGAGTGGCAATGGTAAAGGCCCACAGACACTGCTCCAGCCTTTGAGGTGTCCAATCCTGCTGGGGGTCAACTGAGGGAGAAAAGGAGGCCAAATGTTTATGGTTATGTTAAAAGACAAGTGCAACTGAACCTCGTGTTGCTGCCATTAGCCCACCTTTGTTAAGTTTTTCAGTCTGCTCAAGCATCTTGGTCAGGTACAGAGTATAGTGTTTGACCGTGTACTGGATGGGCTTTAGCCCCGGGACACTCTCCATGGCCTCATCAGACATGAACGCAGCTTGCTCTGGGGCTCCCGCTGCCAACACAGCTGCAAAAAATGAACTCAGCTCTGAGCCAAAGTCAAGTGTAGCATGTTAACAGAGAGCATGGCATACTGCCACAAAGCTGAGCAATATAAATGGTCACTTAGCCTTTTAGGACAATTCCAGAGGTGTACTCAGACTACTCAAAGCTTGTTCACAGTTGCATTACACCAGAGAGCTGCTGACCTGAAGCTGTGGCTGGGCCAACACCTTTCAAAGAGCTGAGCTCAGTGATCGCTGCGTGAACATCAGGCAGGAGGCTGAAGGCCTTTCTGGAACATTTCTCCACAGTGTCCTCACTGTTGGATGCTACCAGCTGCTGCAGCCGAGGCCTGAACTTCCCTCTCTTCAATTAAAAAATAAAAATAAAAAAGCACTTAAGGACACATTTCATATGCAGAGTACTACTGGACAACCATGTTAGAAACACTTACTGTGAGCTTCCACTCCATAAGCTTCACCAGCTCTGACTGAGTGACATGTTTATCAGACCGACTTGAAATATTAGTAGGGAGCTCTTCTTGGTACCTCACCACAAGAACACTGATTAATTAGATTTTATTTCCCATTGAAGCTAAAGCATCACACTGGCCAGCCTAAGAGAGAGTAGGCTTCATAAAGTCAGTCAATAATAATTTTTTTACCCACATAAATTACCATTTGTCAAGAGTCAGGAGCTTTTGAGGTGTCTTTCCTTTCATTCTGGCTTCTACTACATTCCAGTATATCTGAAAAACGCTTCTCCATGTGGCAGACTCCTCACAGGTAAACATAGCACTCACGTCAGCAAAACGTTTTCTTGGTGACCTACAGATACATACAATTACAAAAGAATTTAGATTTAGATGTTTGTAATAATTATCCACGGAATGCAGCAAACATACACCACTAAAGTAACAACTTACCAAAATAACCGTGAGAAACTTGAATGATGATGGTGCTTCCGCCAGATTACAACTATCGCGATAACATGCAGGGAACACTTCCGTTACTGCAAATGGTAAGCAACAGTTTCTGAAGGTTAATCCTGTAAAATACCTGCGTATCAGTTTTCAAAAACTTCCATACTGGGTAAGAGGTCGACGTTAGATTTCCTTAGATGTGCCACTCAACTTTAAAGGATCTCTTGCTTTGCATTATGTTTTCTTTGAGAAATTGTGTTCAGGTTATGTGCTAGCTTTAGCATCACATACTGGGATCGTGCTTCTATTTACCGCACAACATTCAAATGAGCTTATAAACACCAAACGTTCTCGGCGCCTCAGTCAACAGTCTATTCTAACTTTTTGGAAAGAAATTATGTAAATTCGAACTTTTAAGCAATTTAAAACATGGTCTTTAGCGTTTGTATTATTTATATACTTAAGTATCTGATTATCTTAATTACTTTTAATATATACACGTGACGTATCTATGTGTAGAAGTGTACGGGTTATGGTAGGGTAAGACATGACAGGCAATTACAGGTCTTTAAGGCTGGGAAATATGTTAAAGGTGTAGCTCAATATAGGTTGGTTAAAATATCTATATTTGTTTAGTATTGTACTTTTACTTGTTACACTAATATATATATATATTTATTTATTTATTTATTTATTTATTTATTTATTTATTACACAGATGGAGTGGTGCTGCTGTATCCGCTGCTGAGATGACAGTCTCTAATGTTAAAGCTGACTCTGATGGCTGCACATGACGAGGTTCATGTGCTGCTGCTGTCATTGACGAGGCCAGCAGTTCTAAATCAGGTCAGGCTTTTTGTATCTTTTATTTGTAAAATAAAAAGAGTCTGTATTATGTTACTGTTAATACACGTGTACTGTGTAGCATTACATTCTCATTGGCTGCCACCTGGTGGAAAACTGCTGTAATGTCATTATGTTTGAGAACTGTTGTTATAATGTTAATGCATCTGTTTATTAACCATGATCTTACAACTGTTAACTGCTTTAGGAAAATGGAGAAGATGTCACGAGTAACCACTGCCCTCAGCAGCAACACCATCACTGGCAAGACAATGTTTTGTCACTTAGACGCTCCTGCTAACGCTATTAGCGTTTGCCGTGATGCCACGCAGGTTGTTGTTGCTGGCCGCAACATCTTTAAGATCTACAGCCTTGAGGAAGAGCAGTTTGTGGAGAAGCTGAATCTCAGGGTCGGGCGTAAACCCTCCCTAAACTTCAGTTGTGCAGATGTTATGTGGCACCAAATGGAGGAGAATCTTCTGGCAACAGCGGCCACCAATGGAGCAGTAGTCACTTGGAACCTAGGGAAACCTTCACGCAACAAGCAGGACCAGCTGTTTACAGAGCACAAACGCACTGTAAACAAAGTGTGCTTCCACCCAACCGAGGTTTACATGTTGCTTAGTGGCTCACAGGATGGCTTCATGAAGTGCTTTGACTTGCGTAAGAAGGAATCTGTCAGCACTTTCTCAGGTAAAATACACCATTTGAAAAATGAACGGTAATGAACTATATACACAACAACAGAACCAGTTAACATGTCAGTGAATGCATAAACCTGTGTTGTAGGTCAGTCAGAAAGTGTGAGAGATGTCCAGTTCAGTATGAAAGATTATTTTACATTTGCTGCATCCTTTGAAAATGGGAATGTCCAGCTGTGGGACATCAGGCGACCCGACCGATATGAAAGGATGTTTACTGCCCATACTGGGCCTGTGTTCTGCTGCGACTGGCATCCTGACGACAGGTAAGGAATAACAGAATGTCACAAACCAATAATGGTAGCTTGGTATGACATTGGGATTGATCATCCTATTTTTTTTTACTATATTAATTTTAGAGGGTGGCTGGCAACAGGAGGCAGGGACAAGATGGTGAAGGTGTGGGACATGACCACTAACAGGGCCAAAGAGATCTACTGTGTCCAGACTATTGCTTCAGTGGCACGAGTCAAGTGGCGTCCTGAGAGGAAGTTTCACTTGGCTACCTGCTCAATGATGGTGGACCACAACATCTACGTGTGGGACATTCGCAGACCATTTATTCCCTTTGCCACCTTTGAAGAACACAAAGATGTCACCACTGGTATTGTGTGGCGCCACCAACATGACCCCCATTTTCTACTTTCTGGCTCCAAAGACAGCACCCTTTACCAGCACATGTTTAAAGACGCTACTCGTCCCGTAGACAAGGCAAACCCTGAAGGTCTTTGCTTTGGCCTGTTTGGTGACTTGGCCTTTGCAGCCAAGGAGAGCCTGATTAGTAGTGACTCCAACAGGAAGCCCTATGCTGGAGGCGACCGTCGCTACCCCATCTTTTTCTTCAAGAAGCCAGACCTGACAGAACAATTTGCACATGTGTCTAGTGCCCTTAGCGTTTTTGAAACCGACTTGGACAGCAACCGCATGGACTGGTTTGTCAAGACGGCACAACTCTACCTCCTTAGTGGGAAACCATTTGCAGAGCTCTGTGATCACAATGCCAAGGTGGCTCAGGATCTCAAACGACCTCAGGTCAGTCAGATATGTTTTTTGGCCAATCTATGAACAGTTGACAATCCAATTTAACCTCACTGTGATGTGTAACCGACAATACTTTCTTCTGTATTGGAAAGGTTTCCACTACATGGACCATGTTGCGTATCATGTTCTCAGACCCAGCAAATCTTACAACACCTGGTCCCAACCACCACAACCTCAGTAAATTGGGGAGTTTGCCTTTAATGAGCAGGTATGAGGTTTACTAGTTCAAGTCTGTAACATTTTATTAGCATTTAGGTATTTTGTGCAATTTAGTTTCAGTATGAAGGATATGGCTGCAGACAGAACATTGGAGCGTAGTAAAAGTGAAAACAGACAGGACAACATCCACCTGGATCCTGGCAACTCCCACATCAGCAACAATAATGAAGGTGAGTGAGTGTTTGGATTATATTTAGAAAGGAGAAACGGGCTAAAATAGTCATTGTTGAAATGTTTGTGTGATATGCAGTATTTGATGCATTTCCCGACAGAGAATGAGGAGACAGAGGGCAGTGAGGGGCAGGCCGAGTACATGTTTGGTGATGCTGAGTTAGATGACGATGAACTCTATTCCATGGAGCATGAAAACCAAGCAGGTTTCTGTTTAAACAATATACAACACAAAGCCTTTCTCACATCAGAAGGAGTTAACTGTTTTTACCTGGTAGCTTTTTTTTGTGTCATAACAGAGGAGCAGGAGTATACTCTGCCCCCAGAGGGCTTCCAGCTGCGTCACGAGATCATGGATAATCCATCTGCACCCGAGCACTTACAGCAGGACAAAGCTGACTCGCCTCATGTTAGCGGCAATGAGGCAGAAGTCACCTGTTTGACTCCCATTGAGTCTTTCTCCCTCATTTCCATTTCCCAGCCATTATATTGCCCACATTTACCCGCAAGCTTCTTTTGTCCTATTGTGAGCGAGATGCTGACATTTTACGCTGAGCAGGGTGACGTGCAGATGGCTGTATCGGTGCTCATAGTTTTGGGGGATAGGATTCGGAAGGAGATCGATGAACTTATGCAGGTCAGTTTCAAAACTCAAGATTATGGTATCTATGGTATCTAAAACATTTTTGTTTTTCTAAGTAAAATAATATTATGAGTTAATGTTTTGTTTATGTCTAAACAATGTGTGTCATCTCTATATTAATGTAAGTAACCACATTTGAATGACTGCTTCACCTTGCAGTTGTTGGTAGAATGTCATTTTATTATATCTATAAAATTGATTGTCATTAATTTACAGCAGGTAAAACAAATATAGATATATACATAGATTAGGAAACCCTTATGTTTTTGTGTTTTAGGAGCACTGGTACATGTCCTACATAGACCTGCTGCAACGGTTTGAGTTGTGGAACGTGTCCAATGAGGTCATCAAGCTAAGTACCTGTAGTGCCATCACCGGTCTAAACCAGGCCTCTACCACACTGCACATCAACTGCAGTAACTGTAAACGGCCTATGAACACCAAGGGCTGGATTTGTGACAGGTAAAAACAGAATTTGTCTATAGACACAAATGTAAACAAATATATTTTGTACCATACCCCAGCGTTGACATGACTGTTTTTCAGATGCCACCAATGTGCCAGTGTCTGTGCGGTGTGCCACCATGTTGTGAAAGGACTGTTTGTATGGTGTCAGGGTTGCAGCCACGGTGGACATCTGGAGCATATTATGAACTGGCTCAAGAGCAGCGCCCACTGCCCGGCCGGTTGCGGCCATCTGTGCGAGTACACCTGAATACCACGTCTACCGCAGGTTCTCACACCTGTTGTGCTGTGGCAGGGGAATCGGTCCTCGCTAAATACAGACTGGATGTCCACATAGTCCTGGGATTTTATACACAACAATATGTGTGACGAGGTGAAGAAAGAGCCAAAGTCTTCTCCTGGACCGGCGTCAAAAACACTTTTAGAGAAGTGTCACATAAATGGAATATGTTTGTACATAAGAAAGAAAGAACCTATTTTGAAGAACTGTAGATAATGTTTAATTTGTTGTAATGCCTTAAAGCAATACAAAGTGAATTAAACTTTGAGGTTATCCTGAACCTGTTCATTAGTCCTTGTTTGTTTCAAAGGGGGGGGTCTTTGTCAAGTTCTAGGAAGTCATAAATTCATATTTTAAATGATTGCAGATAATCTGGTTTGCAATTCATTTATATATAAATATTTAGAGTGAGGCTACAAAAGAGCTGACACCTTTTATATAAAGTTAAATATAAATAACTAGTTGAAACACTACTATGATGTTTTTGTTCATTAAATTTTATTCATTTATTCATCTTGAAGAAAACTTTAAAACTAAATTAGTACTTAGAGTTTGGATCTCTGCACACCCTGTATTTGACAAGTGCGCAGGATAAGGTACCACAAAAGAAGACAAAAGACTCAGATTGTAGGCTCAGGCCCAGGATGCCCTCCGCAGGCAGCTAGAGGAGACCACCGCCAAGGACCTTCACACTGAGCTTGACCGTGTCCGGAGCATAGTCAGCCGCATGTCACACAGTAGAGTCAAGGTATTGTGTGAATAGGTTTACTGTCAGTTTATATGTTGCTTTGTGCCCTGCCTTAGCGTTACATTTTATAAAACTATATTACCAGCCGGAAGACTTGGCGGCCCTGGACAAGGAGCAGAAAACTCTGGGAGAAAATGTGAGTACACCCAACTTAACCAACTTTTTCCCTTCATAACCTGACTGAGTTCTCATCTGTAGCTTCTAGGAACCCAAGATCAACTCAAAAACATGATGGAGAAAATGAAGAAAACCTATGAGGAACAGCAGAAGAAATTGGAGGAGAAAGTGAGGGCTTTTTGTCATTTATTTGAGTTGAACAAACATTATTATCCTCCCTTTTCCACTCATCAAAGCACTGAACATGTTCTGCTTTTCATCTCTCCTTACACAACAAAACGCATATGTGAGCCTCATCACATTCCACATGACCAGTAAAACATACAATGGACCTCTTTTCTTTTAAATCTTTTGTCTTTTGAGCAGTTACCTGTGGCCAGACTGGTACACACTTATCGGGACCAAATATTGCCTTATTAGATGTAAACTAAATAAATGATTATTGTGGCAGTTATGCTGATGTCAAGTGGTGCCATATTTTCACATATTGTCTCAAGCTTTCAATCTATTTTGCATAACATTTCTATAATGTACTGTAAAATACACTTTTATAAATAAATCCTTTTGAAACTTTTTTGCAGTACAAATATTTTATTTACAAGTGTATTGACTCAGAAACACAACAATTCCTTGATTAATAGGTGTCAAGAAATCATTCAGCGATTAATGGAAGCATTTCAGTCTGACTCTAACATTTGTAATTAAAAAGTAAATAATTGTCCACACAACAACACCAAACTAGATTTTTTGTAATTTATTAATCTTTTACTTGAAAAGAAAACGGTATGTATGAAGAAAAGAATTATGCAAAGTCATCTTAACTTGGTTTCAAAGTGAAGAGGTTTGATCAAATGAGATTTGAAAATTCCGAGAAAATGTCTCAGAATTGACAAAGTTCCAAAGTAAAGAAAAAACATCTTTACCTTGAAACCTTTGTCCAGATTCCTTTGCTTCCCTATCTTCATAATGAATGTCCTGACTCAGAACATTCAAAGACCTAATATTAGATCTTGTTCCAGGTGAAAGCCCTGTGCACAGTCGCGAAGAACCGTGAAAGAAGGGACTTTGGTTGGTGCTGTGAAGCCTTCAGCTGAATGTTTAGATGTTTAAAAACATCTACCTCAAAAGCAGAATCTCCTCTACACGCTGTCTCCAGAAGATTTGAGGCTGACCCATACTCCAGCACAAGGTTTTTGGCTGCTTTTTGGCCAAGATTTCTCAATTCTTGTGAGCTTATTTTGGAATTATTAATAATAAGCAGGCCCATGGCTTCTTCCAGTCTTGCAACTATTGCATCATACTGGTCTTGGCTGCGGACTCCAGCCATTTTAAAGATTTCACTAACTAGAGCACTAATGAGAGCCTTGTAAGTCACTCTCAAGGCATCTTGACAGGCGTTTTCTGTTACAGGGACAGTCTCTGTCTCTGGTTTTGACAGGGCCTGGAATCTGGAAAACCAATGCTGGAATCTGGAAAACCAATGCACTTGAAGATTCTTGTTTGTAATGACTGCCTTTGATGCCAAAACAGGCTGGACCTCCAAAGGCAGCAGGTCCACAGATGGGGGCTCATCCTGACTAAATTGAGCTTCTTCAAACGGGCCAGTCTGAGCTGTGGTACCCTTTGTATTTCCAGGTGCATCTCCCAAAGTAATGTCAGGTGTGACTTCTGTTATGTCAGGTATGACTTCTTCTCTTACGTCAGGTGTGACTTCTGTTATGTCAGGTGTGACTTCTGTTATGTCAGGTGTGACTTCTGTTATGTCAGGTGTGACTTCTGTTATGTCAGGTGTGACTTCTGTTACGTCAGGTGTGACTTCTGTTACGTCAGGTGTGACTTCTTCTGTTGCGTCAGGTGTATCTACTATTTTTACGTCAGGTGTATCTGCTATTTTTACGTCAGGTGTATCTGCTATTTTTACGTCAGGTGTGACTTCCTCTGTTACGTCAGGTGTATCTGCTATTTTTACGTCAGGTGTATCTTCTATTTTTAAGTCAGGTGTGACTTCCTCTGTTACGTCAGGTGTATCTGCTTTATTTACGCCAGGTGTGACTTCCTCTGTTACGTCAGGTGTGTCTACTATTTTTACGTCAGGTGTGACTTCTTCAGATACGTCAGGTGTATCTGCTTTATTTACGCCAGGTGTGACTTCCTCTCTTACGTCAGGTGTATCTAATATTTTTACGTCAGCTGTATCTGCTATTTTTACGTCAGGTGTATCTTCTATTTTTAAGTCAGGTGTGACTTCCTCTGTTACGTCAGGTGTGACTTCCTCTGTTACGTCAGGTGTATCTGCTATTTTTACGTCAGGTGTATCTTCTATTTTTAAGTCAGGTGTGACTTCCTCTGTTACGTCAGGTGTATCTACTATTTTTACGTCAGGTGTATCTGCTATTTTTACGTCAGTTGTGACTTCCTCTGTTACGTCATGTGTATCTACTATTTTTACGTCAGGTGTATCTGCTATTTTTACGTCAGGTGTATCTGCTTTATTTACGTCAGGTGTATCTGTTATTTTTACGTCAGGTGTATCTGCTATTTTTAAGTCAGGTGTGACTTCCTCTGTTACGTCATGTGTATCTACTATTTTTACGTCAGGTGTATCTGCTATTTTTACGTCAGTTGTGACTTCTTCAGTTACATTTTGTGGCAGATGTTTGTTTTCCCTGGTAACTTTATTTGGTTGGTGGGGCACCATGAGGTCATCATGAGGAAAGTTGTATCCAAATTCTGACATCATTCTGGCAGCAGCGTTCCTCTTTGCTTCTTTTTTTGTCCGCCCTGTCCCTATCGCAGTCTTGTCAACCACTGAGACTTGCATTGTGAACAACCACTCGGTTGGTCCTCCGCTCACATCGAGGACCTCGAAAACAGGAGGTTTTCCTCGCATGGTTGTTATTAGGTCTGTCAGGCAGCAAATTGGGTTCCTGCCAGGTTTAAATACTGGAGCAGGTTTCCAGAGCCCAGGGACGGCTGGTGTTTTCTTTTTCCAAAAGGAAGACTTTGGAGGCCTGGGCACAATTGGCAGAGTCCTTAAGCCAACCAGCACCTGTTGTGCTGCAATTGTCTTGGCAATTATTTTTGTGGGTCCTTCTCCATATCCAGTGTACTCACCAACTTTTGCCTGGCAACCAAATGTTGCGTTATGGATTGGACCTTGCCTTTTGGTCTCCAAAAATTGAGCATGCAAGGAGTGTATTGTTGCAAGCTCGTACACCTCGCAGACTTCATGCTTGTAGTTTGCATCTAGCTTGTTCAGCAAAGCCATGGTGTGTCCTTTAGTGCTCTCCATGTTAAACGCTGGTAAAGTTATACTATTATCCGAGTGCTAATGGCGTCGTTTATAGATTATTTGTATTGGTTGGTTTCAGTAAAAAAAATCTGTCTCTCACCTTCAATATGCCTCTTGTCTGTACAGAGCAAAGTAATGGAATGATAGATACTATTTTTCCTCTACTATAGGCACGCTGCATCATTACGTCAGATAGCGCGGGCTTTAGAATGTGACGTCATTAATAGCCAGCGCGCATCATTACGTCAGATAGCGCGTAGACTCTACTGAAAAAATAATATATAAAAAAAAACAAAGGAACGAATCTTTTCAAATGCACATTTCTTTAACTTGAGAAATGAATTTGTAAACAACCCCACACACACACACACACACACACATCGTCTTTAGAAATCTATGTGAACAAAATGAAAGACAAGTAAGTTCACAAGAGTTATTTCTAAAAAACAGACCTCTCTTGTGTAAGTGCATTACTCAAACTGTTTGTTTTCAGGAACATCTATAAATGGTGGGCACAGTATCTAGAGAGCCAGGCTGACATGGATGCAGCTCTGCGCTACTATGAATTAGCTCAGGATTACCTCTCTCTGGTTCGGGTTTTCTGCTATGTGGGAAACATTCAAAGGGTAATAACACTGTCGTCCAAACATTTCATAAAAAGGCCTTAATTTAAGGAAAACAACAATATTTGTTCTAGGCGTCTGAGATCGCCAATGACACGGGAGATAGGGCAGCATCATACCACCTGGCCCGGCACTATGAGGGACATGATGATATTAAACAGGCTGTTCACTTCTACACACGGGCCCAAGCGTACAACAACGCCATCCGTCTTTGTAAGGTACAGGACACTAATGTATTTCATTGTAAAACTCTTACATTTGACAAAAATATTTGAACTACTCTCACATGTGTTTACTTTGTGTCTGTCTAGGAAAATAGCTTGGATGAGCAGTTGATGAACCTGGCTCTACTCAGTAACCCCGAGGACATGATGGAGGCTGCCTGTTACTATGAGGAAAAAGGCTCTCATATGGATCGAGCTGTAGCCCTTTACCACAAGGTCTCTGTGTAACAGATTATATTCTTTAGTCCACAAGGAGGCAGTATTTACCCAATAGGCTTTCATGACTGTATTGGTTTAATGCTTTGTATTTATTGTTGTAGGCCGGTTATGTGTCCAAGGCCCTGGAGCTGGCCTTTGCCACTAAACAGTTCTCTGCACTGCAGCTCATTGCAGAGGATCTAAACGAGAGCTCTGATCCTGCCCTCCTGGCTCGCTGCTCTGACTTCTTTATCACACATTCCCAGTATGAAAAGGCTATGGAGTTGCTGGTAGCAGCCAAGAAGGTGCCTATGTTTGTTCATGGCAGTATTAGACATGGATCCTATGACACTATGCGTACAATAACCTGTTACTATCATTACAGTATCATCAGGCACTGGAGCTGTGTGTGACGCAGGACCTTGCCATCACAGAGGAACTTGCAGAGAGAATGACTGTAGCTGAGTTAATGGACATGTCAGAAGAAGCTCGCAAGGAGTTGCTGGAAAGAATAGCTGACTGCTGCATGCGTCAGGGCAACTACCATTTAGCTACAAAGAAGTACACACAGGCTGGCAACAAGCTCAAGGTATAACAATAACGGTTATGTAGGGTTTCTGCTCACTTTTATCTGTTGAACAAAAGAGATAAAATAATGTGTCCTCTGTATAAAATAGTAACCACAAATGTGTTTGTGTTTTTATTCCAAACAGGCGATGAGGGCACTTCTCAAGTCCGGAGACACTGAGAAAATTATATTTTTTGCCAATGTTTGCCGTCAGAAAGAACTTTTCATTATGGCTGCCAACTACCTACAGTCTCTGGACTGGCGGACAGACCCAGACATTCTCAAGACCATTATAGGTTTCTACACAAAAGGCAGAGCACCAGAACTGCTTGCTGGCTTCTATGAAGCCTGTGCACAGGTAACACTTTCAACCATTCACTGTTTTGCTGTTTATCTTATTATTCACTGAGATCTTTCTTTTCTGTGGCTAAGGTGGAAATAGATGATTACCAAAACTATGAAAAGGCACTTAATGCTTTGACTGAGAGAGTGTTTACATTGTTTACATTGTCAAAATTCACTTCAAATGAGATTGAAGAAAAAGTCAAAAAGTCATCTTTACTTGGTTTCAAAGCGAAGAGGTTTTATCCCTTGTCCAAAGGAGCTTTGACAATATCTCTAAGGATTGACAAAGTCCCATGGACAATGGATAAAACCTCTTTATTTAGTGCATTTACTGTTGTTTTTTTATATATATTCATACTTACATATGAATACATATTTATGATAAACTTTAGCTGCGTGATTAAAACAATCAAAATCTTTTTAGTAAAGTTTATTGGAGACTAAACTTAGTCACAAAAGGTACCACACATCTGTCACTGAGACCTGTACACAATCATGTTAAAAAAAATAAAATAAAAAATTACAGGAGAAGTTTGAGGAAGAGTATTTGGACTTCAAAGAAAAAGTGTGTACACACAATTTATTATATTTACATTGGCTTGTAGCATAGTGTTTATGATTTGGTGACTCGTAGGGTGACCATGTGTCCCTATCCCTGTCCCATGTTCCAACAAATATCTGTAAAACATTTGAACAGACCCTGTCCCCTTTTTAACAAATACCAATTGTTGCAACACAAAACAAAAGTAAGTTATGTCACTGAGTTATTTTTCCTTGGTTTGGTTTTTACTTCTGGGCTTTAGTGGAAACACTTGTGGTCATAGTGTACTTAGATTATGTTTAGAAATGGTCTTTGGATCTTTAGGATAATAGGTTATCACTCCTGCCTTACAGCAAGAAGGTCGTGAGTTCAAAACCCGGCCGGCTCAAACATTCTCGGCCGACTCTGGTCTTTCTGTGAGGAGTCTGCATGTCCTCCACGTGTTACCGTGGGTTCTCTCGGGGTACTCCGGCTTCCTCCCACCGTCCAAAGACATGCATGTAGGTTAATTGGCAACTCTAAAGTGTCCCTAATAATATATTAATAACTTAATAATATATACACCAGTGCAGTTCTTGCTTTGTGTTTAATTTTAAGTAAACAATGTAATTATTATTGTTTTATACAGAGCACAGATCTTGCAACTTATCAGTTTTAATTATGCCGTGGGTTTGAGGACAGCAAGATGAAGTGTCCCAGTTTGGAGGCCTGGAAATAGTGTCACCCTATGACTAGGTGGTGGGTGTAATCCCCTGCCAGGCCAGGGGCTCTTTAAGTTAGGCATTCAACACACGTTTTTTTTTTAGTAAAATATTGTGTAACCTAAATTGGACTGGCTTCTTCTCACTGAGTTATAGTGTTTTTCTGCAAATGTCTTTACTGTAAACGTTTCCAGCTGTAGCTTATCATTTATTAGTGGTCTTATATATTATGAAGCACAGAGTTTAATATGATCCGTCTGTCCTCGCTAGATACTGAATCAAGACGGTCTGAAAAACACAACTTGAGCGAGAGTTGAAGTGTGAGCTACAGGCAGCTGAGGCCCGTCTAACAGTTGGAGAAAGGTAAAATGTTTTTCAAATTACAAAGCTGAAACCCGCCCTTTCGGCAAGCAATTGTAACTCTTTTTACTGTGCATATTTAAGATATTATTTATAACTACAACTTTGCTGGTTTTGACCATTTTAGCTGCGTTCCTCTTTTCTTCCACAGGGAGCAGCATTAGCCTAGCAGCAACCAATCAAAAAAAATATGACAGTAAATTTAATTATTTATTTTCCTCACAGTCGAGAGTTGATCAAATGTAAGAGTAACTGAATAAATTATGAACAAATACACAAGTTATACTTCAAAGTAGAATTTTTGAATTTCAGTCATTTAAAGTCATTGCTTGTCATTCCAGCCACAGCCAGCACAAAGGTTCAGAAAAAAGATAAATACAACAGAAGCACTGCAGTGTTAGTTGTATATTTAAATACAGACCCAAACAGCATCAAGTTAACCATAAAAAAATTGTTTTGCTCTTGATTAAGACAAATAAAAATTGGTCACTATTCTAAAAATCTGATTTATTTTTAATTTGTATTAGATTTCATGGGAGCACATTTGAAAGACAGGATGTTTGCTTGTCAACAACTTGTTCATAAACTAAATTGTTTAACTTGTATAAAAGTACAGAGCTTCACAAACTGGGTAAGACATTTGCAAGAACAATAACTTTTTTTGACATTTCATCCAAAACACGAGTACAGTATTGAAAACACACTTCACAGGATAAGCCTTTGCTTCAAAACAGAGAATTGAGTTTGTGTCTCTGTCCATTATTACAGTGCATCTACAGCCACTTTTATCCACAAGGGTCAATTACCCTTTCAGCTTGCTTGTCGTTCTCTTGCAGTAGTTACCATTGCCACTGGCCTTGTCCACATCTGGCGAGCTTTGGCCAGTCTGCCAGGGAACCTTTACTTCCATAGCTCTGTTCTGGACCTGCAGGAATCGACTTTTCCTTTGCCTTGTCCTATTTCAGTGATGTTCTTAGGGTGGTACATTCACCCCTTCGTCATAAACTTCCAGGAGCCCCTTCATATAAAAAAGAACCACACTTATCCAGTAACCACAAGCAGTAAGAAGATTTCCTCAAGTACTCACCTTTGAACATTAAGGCCGTTCCCAACTATCTGATACTTTTTCAGGGGCACTTAATCGCCTCAGGCTCTGAAGCACAGTCTGAAGGTTCCCTGCTGTTGACAGTAATTACAGAAACACAATCATTAAAAAGCTTTACTTTTAGCAAAGCATTTCCACAGCCATATCACAAACATCATCATTATCTTACCCAAAGGATTAAAGCGAAAGCATCTGGATGCCTTCGCTTTAATCCTTTTGTCAAGATGACCTGGATGACTGAGAAACTTCACAGACATTATCTTACCCAGTTCCTCTTCATAGGAATCCAGCCTTTTCATTAACTCTACAAGAGTGGCTCCAGCTACAATAAGAAAGGCATGTTCTTTATCACATGACATCAAACTTGCCTAGTATTTTACCTCGACTTTAAGAGCATCACCTTTAGTTTTATCTTTAATATCAATATCAGCACTCTCATTCCCATCAGTGGCAAGACAGGAAAGCAGTTCATTGCAGCAGGCCCTAGTCTTTGTCAGGACTCCATTCATATCCTGGGCCAGTCTGTGATCCTCCACAAGCTCAGCATGGACTCTTCTCCATGCCATTTTATCCTCCATTAAACATCCCTCCATCACTGTGCGCAGCTCCTTCTCTTGGGACACTTGGCTCTGCAGGCTCTCTACCTCCTCACACCGCTAAAAAGGTAAAAGGTAAGCATTATAAGCGTTACCAAAAAAAACATAAACACATGGCTTCAGATATAGAATGGTCTACTTTGTGCAACTGAATGGCCATTTCTTGCATCTCTGCTTCAAGCTGGTCAGCGTAGGCTTGTTCTAGTGCGTCACTGGGTGGTCGAGCATTACTGTGCCACCTGGCAATGGCAGAAGTCATCTTTCGTTTGGGTCCAAACAATCTAGAAAACCAGCAACAGATTACGGTATCATTATAGAGCAAAGCTAATTGCTAAAATGGACAGAAAGTCTCTTACGTGATGCCAATTTCCTTTAGATCATTCTCAGTCAGGGTGAGAAATATTCTCAAGTCAATGTCTTGCTCCTCAAGTAATGGGAGATATTTAGAAAAGCCAATTTGCTCCAAAAATTCTGCCAGGTTCTACGCAGATAAAATATGTTAAGTTTGATAGTAAAACCAGATTAACCTACCATAAATGCAGTCTTGCCTTTGGCCCAGAATAGGAAGGAGTCTGTGAGTGTATCCCAACGTTCCCTGTGCTGCTGCTTTGAGCTGAATTATTGCCTCCATGGCGACTCTTGCCTTTAGAGTGATGGCCCTTATTTATTCGGCGGGAGCTGCTCTTTTTGTTCTGGTCAGAGTCCTGAAGTGAAAAATGGGGTGGTGTGGGTTTCGCTGTCACAGTTGCAAAATAGAAAACAGTGTGTGAACATTTGAATCAAGGTGGAGTGTGTGCTCACCTCATTACTTTCCACAGAGCCTTCCCAATTGAGGCCCATAACATGAGGGAGGCATTCACTGCTGCTACTGCTGCTCCTCATGGTGGGCATGTTATTCTCAAAGAACGGACTGTCATCTGCAAATGACAAAAGCTAGACACACTTAGTATAACCAACTTAAAGGGATTTCCTTAAACTCTTAAGTCTTGCACCTCTGCTGCTGTTGCTCTGACCATCCAAGTCATTAATAGGAGATGTCACATCACGAAAACGAATGCCCTCACTTTGTTCTCCAATGTCAGAGGACGTCATGTAGCCTGATGGCACAGCTGGCATTTCTGGTGAAAGAAATATGGTCTGATATGGTCAAGACCACAACTAGTTACTCTAAAAATGAATACTTTTAGGTGCCTACCACACAGTTTGTTGGTCCCTCCTACTCTGAACTTGGCAATGGCTTGAGGCCCATCGTGGATGCTGACACCTTTACTGCGTGTTCGACTTGGCTTTAGCCTTGGTGGTGCAGTGTCAGAGTCTTCAGATGAGCTCAGGTCTTCAAAGTGACCTTACAATTTAAATTATAAACAAAGTAAAACATAAATGAACAGTGAAGAAAATTTTAACAGTGAAAAGCCAGTTGCAATACCTGGCTTGATCTTTTGAGAACGTGAATCAATTAGACTGACAATCTTGGTGTATCCATACATCATTGCTAGGGCACGAGCAGTTTCTCCTTTAACACTACGGTGGTCTATTTTAACTTTCTGTGAAAAGAGCAGAACACAATATGTTGATTCCTTAATTCAACTTCACATGACTTTTAGTAGTGCGGGTCTTTGATGGCCAGCGTCAAGAAAGATTGGCAAGGATCTACTTACATGATCTAGAAGGTACTGAACAATAATTTCATGTCCAGAAGCGGCAGCCTCAATCAAGGGAGTGAACCCAGTAAGCGGCTCTCTGTGGCAGGAAGTGATGATTTTTAAAGGCTACAAATGAGGACTGTTGTCATGATAATGAATGTGACTCACTTGACATTGGCATCAGCGTTGTTATCCAGCAGGAACTTTACAGTCTGTTGGTGTCCCGTGCTTGTACAGTGGAATAGTGCAGTCCAGCCTCGACAGTCCTTCATTTCCAACTCTGCACCTTGCTTTAAGGGTATTTGAAACCAATCTTCAAAATGTATTTGCTCAAGTACAGGAGACAGCTTGCTTCTTTAAAAGATGTAAAATTGTAATGACTTTGGTTTGTGAGAGCCTGGGAAAAATCTCACTGACAAAAGTTTTTAATGTAGTATTTTAATTCCGTTTGCTAATCTACAGATGCCTCTTACAATAGAGGTTTGCATAAAACACTATTTGAATTTTACAAGGTCACTTCGTACCTGAAGCAGAAAGTATGCAATGCTTTCATTCCCACAGCTTGCTGCCAGCATTAAGGGGGTAAGTCCCTTCGCCGTCCTAGCGTTTACATTTACACCTGCCTCCAGCAACAAGTTGGCTATGTTGTCATGACCGATGTAGGCTGCATACATTAACGGCGTCCACCCTCCAATGTTTTTTTCATCCAGATCCAATTCACCCCTATAAAAAAGTCAAACTCAAATGAACAAATGCCCACACTACTGAATAATATTATAGGACAAGTACATTAGTAATTCAGTAACTCTTATCAAAATGAATTAAAATGTTTGAATTTTTTTTTTTTTTTAAGTCTTGTTATAGCTAATAAAACTCTATTATTCATTATATGGTTTGTCTGTGGTTGCATTTTACTTTTAACCATTATTAGTGTCACTTGTATAAGTATTGTATACGATGTCCTTTTCAATTGTTTTGTGTTTTTTGAACATTAACGCAACACCGGATGTGTTAGCAAAGTGGCTATTGAGATAAACAATCAATGAGCGAAACTGAACGTTACCGTGGCAACGGAACGCTCTTCTAAATAAAACTAAGGGGATGATGGGATGTTCTAGTTTTAACTTTATTTTAGTTATTGTAATTCTTGGAGCCTACTTTTTGATGTACTCTGTCACTACGTCGTACTGGCCAATGGAGCAGGCAGTGTGAAGGTCTAACGGGACATCCAGCTCGCCGGACCGTACCAAGGACTCCCCCAGCCACAGAGAAAGACTGGCCCCCAGCTGCTCCGACTCGCTGGCTTCATCGCTTAGCTCTGACATCCTCACACTCTTTGATGAGCCCCTGAAACCAATAAAGTTAAACACTTAGCTAATCCAGAATGCTTTGTAATATAAAAAAGTGCACTTCGAACTAGTCTTGAAACTGCTCTAGCTAAAGTTTGGGCTTAGCTTTGCGTTAGCTAGATATGTTCTTAAAACTTTTCCTTGCCATGCTGCTAAAACGAACTACAACTAAAGCGAACATATTCAACGTTGCACAGAACCAAGATTAAGCTCTAGCTTACGTTAAGGACTGAAGCCATAATTTTAATACTTACAAGTTTATGTTTGGCAGCGGCTGAAAACTTTTGTGTCACTTTCTATTGTGTTCGTGCAGCTGCAGGCCCCGCCCTTTCCTGTTAGTTTCCTTGGATTCATTGCAAACGCTCTGCAACCTATGTCTGCAACATTAACCATGACATTGTGTGTGTTGTCCGTGTATATAGCTTATAGGACCTATGCAAAATATTAATGTATCTGTTCTTAATACAGATAAAAATGAATAAAATAAAATAAATAGTAATTAGTAAAAAAAAAGTTTTTATGACCGGACAGCATGAAGTGAAACATGAGCTTAGTACTACAACCAGCGTCACTTAATATATTATAGATGTAATCCAATCTTTTAACACAAACTTTATTATTGACTCCCTATTAAAATAATTGTTGATCAATATAAAACACTCATACTGCATATGTCACACGGTTGTGGTAATAAAACATCATTAGTTTTTACATATTAATGGAATTTATAACTTTACGAGTAGCAGAAAGTCGGGAAACATTTCCAGATGTGTACAAGGTTTGTTTGTGTAACTACAAATTACAAAAAATTAAAGTGAAACTCCTCCTTTGATGGTTTGTAGACAAAAGGCATCTCATGTTGGTTTGCTGCGGCAGTTGGTTGAGAGCTATTGGAGTTTGTCTGGCTCTCTGGCGTCTGATCTTTGAATCCAGCTTTCCGGTGAAAAACTGACTTTTTTGGTAAATCTGACACTGCTCGAACCTGTGCTGATGCAGCTTCTGTCAGACGAATGAAACAAATTTATAAAACACAATATAAACATCCATAACAGTGAGATATAGTTACTTTTAAAGAAATTTCAGACTACTGCTGAAAGGTTACCATTGTGAATAAGTTTCAGCTGTTTGGACTTCTCTTCTTCCATTTTCTTTCTGTAGTCTCCAGCCATTGCTCTCATCACCTGCCTTTTTTTTGCCAGCGGAGCTTTGGAGCTTTGTAACGTCTTAATTGCTCGAAAAGCCTCCTCTTCTACCAGAGGAAAAAGTTATGAAACGTATTAATTTTGCACAAATGTACTTATTGTTAAAAGAGGCAGCGTGTTGTGATAAATTTTTTTTAATGAATAATTTTCCAATATTTAATGAAAACAAAAGAGACATCCATCCATGCAATTTTTAAAATGACAACTAGTTTAAGAATTTTAAGTAGGAGTAAACAATGCCATATGAAATGTATGCTGAAATGTATGCTGTTAATAAATGTTAGCACTAGTATATTATATTTTACATTTTGTATTGCCACAAAAAAGATGTTGAAGATATTTCATACAGATGTTTATTCCTAATATTATAATGCTAAGGCTTGATGAAATTTTTTTTCCACTTACTCTGTTTAGACGTGGCTTTTTGGGACCTCATCCCCACTTCTAGCCGCTCAATGCACCAGTCCAGTTGTCGTTGTAACTGCTCCTCTGCACTCTACAACACATACATTCTAATCATTATATTAAATAAACCCCCACATACTTTTGTCACTTGTCCTACTTGTCCTACAAGTCCTACTGACCAACTCTGTTTCTTCACATTGTTGTTTTTCCTCAGTTAAAATCTGCTCTTGTGGCTTAGTGCTATCCGATGGTTTGTTCTTAGCAGATTTCTTCTTTTTCTTCTTTGATATGGATGATGCTGATGTTTCCTGTGGGGAGCTATTCTGCTCTAAAGAAGGATTTTCCACTTCAGTGCACTGTTGTTTGCTTGAAGAAGAGGTGTCCAGTATAGCTGTCGTGTCCATGTTTTCTTGTGGGTGAATTTGAAAGTTAAAGGCAAAAGCTGAGCCCTGTCCAGTAAAAGATAATTTGCTGGATGTGGGCTCTGTCCTGTCCAGTGATGGAGATGCGTTGTCTTGAATCTCTGTAAAGTTTTCTGAGAAGTTGAATCTGAAGGAGTTGTCACTGCGAGTCCAAATTGCCTTCCTAGTTCTGCTTTTAGTGTCACTGCTTGACTTCGCCTTAATATCTGTTTTAAAATGAACAATTATATGCTTAGTGGAATTGTACACTGCTGATAAACATGTCTAAGTAGACTTAACACAAACTGAACAAACACCAAAGAAAAAGTTCAGTTAAAAAGACCCCCGTTATGTTTCAGTCTTCAGCCACAGTGCCTGTGTATAGTAAATATATACGTTTAGGTACCTGTACCGGTGTTTATCAGCTCAAAGGACGAACTTGAGGAAATGTTGTTTACCTGTTCCATCCGACATGCTCACAGATACGCATACAACTCGTAGCCGTTTAAAAATAAATTGTTCATTTCTTTGACAGTGAGCTCATGTTGCTCGAACACTTATCATTAGCGCCACTTGAGATACGTCCGACTGGTTCTGTTTTCCCTATACATGTGGTTCCGCTTATGGTTCGTGGATTGGGGCAGGGTATTGATTGAAGCCATTTAGGAGCAGTCTGTAACAGTGTTGATTAGAATAGACCTCAATCTTCTGCAAACTGCAATGATATATTTGTAGCTATTTAAAACACGGTTATCCCCATGCTGCTATGTCCAGCGTGAAAACAACTAAGAAGTACAATCTATTAAACCCATATAGGCTCCTATACGCTAGTATAGTTTTAAGTCTAGTAGTATAGTATGAAATGGCATTTTTTATTTAATGTTATTTCAAAAGCAAAAGAAATCAGAGCCCGGTTTTGTTTCAACCAATCGCATTAGGGATGGGCTTGCGTCTGAACCAATCATAGTGGCCAAAGGGCGGGATTACCGGTTGCAGTATCTGAGGATATAAATAGCTTCGGCTTTCATCGGTCAAAATAGTTCACCACGCAACCGAGGAGGCTGTTTCCAGCTTAGAGATATATAGAAGGTATTCAGTAATTCAATTATTAAGTAGATCATTGGCGGTATTTTAATAGTATTTATGTGGCCAATTATTGATATTTTAAATTGTTACTAATAGCGGGAGGAAAGAATTGTTAATTGACAACAAACACTGCGCGCCATAATCGGAGGCTAGTGCTATTTAAATTTGCGGTAATTTCCACACTTGCGTACGTTTCGTAAAAGGTAAAGTTAATAACCAGATTTTAGTTGTCAAAAGCGATACATATTTATATATAGATATATTTTTATACCGTTTACTGTTGAACGTTGTGGAAATAATAGTTAGCTGGCGCCATTTTGCAGCGTCCATGCTAGCTTTAAATTAAACACAAGCAGAGACGTGTGTGTCTCTTCAGCGTTAATGGTGGCAGATCTTTTGAAGAGGTTAAAATGTTTTTTAGTCACAATGGCTGTTTAAAAAGTGAACCGTTTAACGTGACAGCACGTTAAGAAGCTTATCTGCGCTGTTTAACATCTCATGAAGCCGGGATAAGTGTGTTTTATACATCGGTTCAACAATTTTAAGTGTGTTCAAATCCACTAATGCAAATGTCGAACATGACGAGTGCCATTGTTAGCGTTTTCGGACTATACACGAGTCTCCTTTTTAGGATAAGTCTCATAATGCAATCCGAACTGTAATTAAATGGGCGAGTATAGTTATTTGATTGTGGACACCTTCTTGTTTTTCAGGACTACAATTAAATCATGGCTCGTACAAAGCAGACCGCTCGTAAATCCACGGGAGGAAAGGCGCCTAGGAAGCAGCTGGCTACTAAGGCCGCCAGGAAGAGTGCGCCCTCCACCGGCGGAGTGAAGAAGCCACACAGATACAGGTGAGTGTTCTTAAAGTGGCGGTTGTCGTTCTTAAAGAGGTCTTTGAGAGCAGACAGGTCTATTATGACCAATAAATCCTAATGAGATGATAAACTACTCCAATCCTCTTAGGCCTGGTACTGTTGCTCTGCGTGAGATCCGTCGGTACCAGAAGTCCACGGAGCTGCTCATCAGGAAACTGCCTTTCCAGCGTCTCGTCAGAGAAATTGCGCAGGATTTTAAGACTGACCTGCGTTTCCAGAGTGCGGCTATTGGTGCGCTGCAGGTATAGTTTTTTTTTTTTTTTTTTTTCCCCATTTAAGACCAATGTTAACTGCCATCTTTAATATAATGCTACATTTTTATATTTTTCTTCTACCTGAATTTAGGAAGCCAGTGAGGCCTACCTGGTTGGATTGTTTGAAGACACCAACTTGTGTGCAATTCATGCAAAAAGGGTTACCATCATGCCCAAGGACATCCAGCTGGCAAGGCGGATTAGGGGAGAGCGAGCATAAACTTTGATTTTTATCTTTTTAGTGGGGGTGGTTGGGAGGGTAAGGGTTTTTTGTTTTTGTACATCATACTATACCAGCATGTGTACTTTTTTCTGTTTGTAGTTGCATGCAGTTATTTTTTTAAACTTTTGGAGTTCATTTTCTTCTCCTCTTGGTAGACTAGAATTGCCATATCTGTAAAGTCTGAATAATCCACTGCCTCTCAGGTTTGATCTACTTTAGACTTCACCAATACTTGTGTGCATGTCATAGGGCCCCTTTTTGTGCTGTAAATAAACTTTCCGCTACCTCAAGTTGTGCTGTTCCATGGATTTGTGCACATGTTTGGTCAGTAAGGCATGATCTGAAGGTTTACTCTTGTCTAGTTATCGGGGGAAGGGGTCTTTATATCACTAGAAGTCGACACATCTAGTTTAGTGAGAAAAACTGGGTCAGTGAAAACACTTGTATAAAAAATTGCAAAATCTAATGCCTACAGAACTGTAGGACAAATACCCTCACAATTATTGTGCTTTGCAAAAAAAAAAAAAATGGTGCACATTGAGGGCAAACTGGATTTGTGCTAAACAGTTTGACATTAATTTGCAATTTACCACTTTAGAAGTCCTTGACTGCTACACTTAAATGTGACCACATAAATGGAGAATCTATACTGTAAGAGGTTTACAGTAATAACTGCAAAACATGTACACTTGAAATAAACTTTACTTCAAGATAGCAGGATTTCTGGGAGACACTTTACATACACAATGAAAGTTCAAGTTGCAATTCACTGTTTTGAAATGGGACATTAATACTTTACAGTTCATGTTGACTTGTCAGCTTTATCTTCATCTGTGAGTAGACTGGGTAAATTCTCATGAAGTGGTCTGTCTTGAACATCAACATCAGATTGTCCTCTCAGTGCACACCACAATAAAAAAACAGTGCAAAAAAGGCTGATAGGTAGGACTTTCTGCCATGGTTGTCTGTAATGACTTCCCATGGAGCTGTCCACTTTCCATGTCTTGTGGCTGGCCTTACTTGTGGAAAACCTAATGGGCTCATTTTTCCCATTTTCCTCTGCAGATTGTTTGGACCCGGATTCCCTCTGAGAGCTTATTGCCAGGAGACGTACACTGCTCAGTCTAAAGACAAAAACATTTGAGAAGGTTCAGTGCTTGCTACTTCTTTACTATTTAGTAATTAAGAATATCTATTAATAAGTCTGACTGTTCATCACAACTAAAGAGGCGGATTAGGGTTAGTTACCCTTAGTTGACACAATAGACTGTAAATAAGACTTTAGTTCTAAAGTTTATACCTTGTTCCTGACAAAAACCCTGTGCTGAAATAATGACATGGTTATATATACATTATTCTGTTACGAACGTCATACCAGCTAACATTAATTCACACAAGAAAAGGTTTTCATAAAGGCATCTGGACGTAGGTTTGAAGGTGAAGACTGTTCGTCCTGGACGGAGAACCTTCACAGACATTCATATACAGTCTTTCGCATTCTCACCTTACGGTCGTAATACTACGAGGAAATATTCTTTTATTCAAAGCCGCTCGAGCCAAACACGTACAAAATCCTATTATCAGAGACATCTTGAACAACATTCCATCCTATGCTCCAAAGAATAGAGTAAAAAATGTCATTATCAAATCATTCCTGCTCAGGTCATGCAACACATTGCTGTCCAGCTTTAAATTCATACCGGGCAGCTCTTCGCATTGGTATCAATGGTTCCGCCAAGAGCCATTGATACCAATGATTATATTATAAAAATATCATCAAATATTTTTGTTTAAAAAAATTACGTGTGTTAAATTGATTATTTTAAATATTTTTTTGGGTTTGCAAATATTATTTGATTTGATATATTTTGTAATGAAGAAGCAATTTCCTTCACTTCAAATAATCGTATACTCAAGTGTTTCTTTTTATCCATTTGTTTCAGTTCACTACATCTATAGTTAAGTTTAAATATGTTTAAAGTTCAGAGAAAAAAACTTTTTTTTAGTAGACTGCTACCGGTGACATCACTTCCGGATGTGGTCCCATGCGTGTGCCGTGGGTCTTTTCTGCCTCTTCACCACGCTTGTTTCCTTGGTAGCGTCAGGTAAGTTTACTATTTACTTTGATGGTAATTTTTAAGAAATCCATGTTTGACCGGTTTAATAGTTAAAGATCAAATTTAATGAATGGTAGAACTAATTCGTTCATCCGTCTATGTAGTCGTTGTGTCAGTAGCTATACATTGTATTTTACAAATATCAGTCAAACTATAATGTCCTTCTTCCTTTCAAACTCTCAGACGCTCTTTTTAGTTTAATTTATAGACGGCGGACATGACCAAAAATAAACATTTGAGTTTAGAATCTCATGATGGGGGTCTTAAAAGGAAGAAAGTGGAGTCAAACGACAACGATGTTCAAATAGAAGCAACCACTGACAAAAAGGCCAATAAGAAAAGGAAAAAGAATAAACTAGAGGTAAGCAGTAGGCTACAGTTATTATGCTCCCACATTGTCTTAAATGACTCAAACGGTTTATTATGTTTTTCAGGAATCTTCCTCAAAGATCCCCGATGTACCAGTAATGGTAACGACTGAAACACAAAAGAATAAAAAGCACAAAAAGAAGAACAAGACAGAGCCATGTGAGGTGAAAAGTTTTACATTTTTTTCCTTTTTTATATTTGCATTCCTGCATGTTTAAAGGCGCCAATTTAGCATGATTGATAAAATATATTATGACATAAACATATCTGAGAGCAAGTTTAAACAGTCTTTGCCTCCAACATTATGCCTATCAAAAAATAAGATCTGAACACTTTCATTTGAACAAACTTTTTTGGTTTATAAGGAATCATCAACCAAGGGCAAAAAATGTAATTAATAACATCTGTAATCAGTGTTTATATTGTGATATTGACTTGAGGTCAAATTATCTAGTCACAACAGCATTATCTGTCATCATTGTAAGGTGTTGTATTACGTTTTTTATATATATATATAACATTTTATGGATATGTGACTGTTCTGGAGAAGGTTTTACAGTCTAAATGAGAGTTGTACCTACAAACACTAGCATCAAGTGCACACATTGATCTGCCAGAGTTTGGCCCGTTCAGCTTAGCCCATGTGGTGTTCTCTCAGTTTATCCTTGAAGGTCTCTCCTAGGAAGCTGTAGATGAGTGGGTTGAGACAGCTGTTGGAGAAAGCTGCCAGTCTGACCGCATGTCATGTCAGTGGGTAGTGCTGCCGTTTGTATCCGTTCTGAGAAGATGGATGCTCACAAAGACGTTGTCTGGGAGCCAGCAGAGGAAAAACACAGCCACAGCGGCTGAGACCATCCTCTGAGCTTTCTTTCTTTGAGGTCTATGCTTTATCACGTCTTGTCGCTAGTTTTGTTGAAGAAGAGCTCTTGCTATTTTCCAGTAACATGCACTTAGAACACAAAAAGGCAACATGAAACCAAGCATTACCTCCAGCCACTGAGTCTGAGTGACATTAGCAAAACAGAAGTGATGTTCCCCTGCGTGCTGGGCTTGAGCCACAGCAAACGGTAACACTGTCAGAAGCACAGAGAACACCCAGATGAGAAAGCAGCTGAGGTGAGGCCATGGCAATCGGCGTCCCATGGTGACGGTCAGCACAACATAGCGGTCCTAGCTCATCCATGTGAGGAAGAATACACTGCTGTACATGTTGACCTTCTGAAAGAGGTTCATAAAAGTGCAGAGGGCCGCTTTGTCATAGTAGCTCTTTTTGAGGTTGAACACTTCAATCAGAGAGTCGCACACCAGCATCAAGTCGGCTACTGCCAGTAGCGAGCATTGGCCACTGTGGGCATTGTTGACCACAAGGATAAGGATGTTGCCAATAAAGCTAATTGGAAATAGTAAGATTTTTAAACTGGAGAGAGTGAGTCTGATGATATAGTGGTGATGAATGTCTGATGACTCATGGAGAAAACCAGAAACAACTCCAATTGTGCCTTTTCCCGGTATTGTGGTGATGTTTTCATTGACAACATTATGGTCAACTGTCATGTCCATATTACCACTTTATTACCACTGTTTTTCAAAATTTCTATCTGAGGCCACGAGAGACTCAGCAATATCACCTGTAAATGTGGTTCTCTAGTTTGAAAAACATACCTGTCAAAAGAGGAAATTCAGAACTTGCCAGTTATATCTATAGATTTGAAACAAAGCAATATGCAAAAAATAGTCAAACATTATTAGACTTAAATAAGTCAAAGGATAAAATATAAATAATACCTATATTTTTTGCCATTGCATTCAGTCCTTCCTTTTTTCGGGGAGAGTTGGTTGTGACCCTAAACACAATTGTTACAGTAAATCTAAAATACTTTATGGTGACACCCACTACTTACAGAAACACAAGCCATTCAAACCAACACTGCATGTGCATAAAGGAGAAACACACACTCTATTTCCCTTTACATTACTTTTGTAAAAATAAATAAATAATGCAAAAAGGGTTACCATCAAAATAAATAATTTATTTACTTATGAACAAATAAGCAGCCATATAAAACCACATCATCAGTGATAATGTTTAAATGATTATAATTAATTCAACTTAAGTCACACATCTCATGTGAGCTGGACTGTGACTGTAGACAGATCAAATATAAATAAGCGTGACAATGCACTGGCAACGTATATGCATATTTGCATGAAATAAGATGGACATTCTGGTCGTTTTACAAACTAATAATGACAAATTAGGGTTAAAACTGCTGCTCATTGTTTTATTATTATTATTATTATTATTATTATATTCTACAGAAAGCTGTCATGTAACTGGCACTGTATTTTGCATGATGGCAGTTGATGCAGGCTTACACCCAACCTGTGACCCTTGCAGTTTCATTATTCCAAGAACAAGCCTAAATTTCCTAGAAGGACATTCAGTTGTGACAAAATATTGACAGTTCTTTTCGCTTCATAACTCAAGCCAAAACCTGCTTTTACTTTTCATACTCTAAATGGTACCTTATAGCCTTTTTCATTTAGTTGAAATAGTCCTTTGTTCAAATGATGGTTATGCAAAGTTTCAAAGAAAAGATAAAGATTGAAATGTAAAGGCACCATTATTACTTTATTTATACCCGTTGGTTTCTATAAATCTATAATACAGTATTTTACAACAGGGTTTAACTCTTCTTAAAAAGGCCATGACATGAAAATGTATTTTATATCAAATGCACATGTCTGTTTTATGACTCCATGTCCTGCAGTGTGTCTGTGATCTCAATTTGTGGTGTTATGATGTTCCTGTTGGGCTGTGGTTGTCCTGGTCTCTGGCAGCAGTCCCTCATTTGTCTGACCACTTCTTTTAGAGTTTCCCGACACGGCCTGTGTAGGAGCAGTACCAGTATCAGGCTGATGCTGCTCCCTGAGAATAACACAAATTCAGATACACTGAGAAAAGCCTTCTCTCTGTAGCTTAATGGCATCTCGTTTTGCAAATGCGCTGCTCTCACTAGAGCCACACTGTAAAAAAGCTCACAAAAGAACATTGTCGCAGTGACTGTCATAAAAACGAGACCCTCCTCAGACCCCGACAGGAAACGTCCGTTAGTTTTCCACTGGCGCACGCAGCCTCCGATGAGTAGAGACAACTGGAGGATGTAAGGAACCAGGAAAGCCAGGAAAAGTTTAGTAACTGCATATGAAAGACACACTGAATCCATGAAGCATTTGTCTTTTTGAGTTTTACCAATCCCAGCCAGAATCGAAGCTATCAGCACAGAGGCCAGAATAACTACAGCAGCGCAGACTCCGGGTTTTCTCAACAAAGCATGAGATGGTGGATCCAGGCTGAGGACATATGCCAGAAGCGCCAAGACAAATAAACTGCTGACAAAAACTGTGTTTATTGTGAAGGAGATTGTTGCACAGCCTAAAGCTGAGGTCTTCAAATAGCTAGGTCTGTGAGCCACTGCATAAAGGGACAGCAGCATAAGCAGTAGCTGTAAACCACAGAAGGCCCAGAGCAGGCAGTCGAGCCAAGCCACACGCCTCTGAGCCCTAAACGTTAGGGTGAAGGTGTAGAGAAGGAAGCAAGCTGCAACAAAGCCCAGTCCAGCCAGGAAACTATAAACATAGTTGGCCATGGACATGATGTCGTTGGCAGCAATTTCGTCTAAGTTCATGTTTGTTCCAACGGTGGAGGTGGTATTCTGGGTGTTGTCAATAACGATGACGTTGGAGACAAGTTGGATGGTGGTTCCATTGGTAGTTTCTGTGTATAGTCCTGACTAAAAATGAAAGAAAGCAGGCCCTGATTAGACACCAGTAAATATAATCTTTTTTCCGTCACCTCAGATTATTTTAACTTCATAGTCAAAAAGACCTGCATATTTTTGGTGCATCGTTTCTAAAATGAAAATCCTTACGTATAATTAGCAAGATTTAAATGTTGAGTTTACTTCACCCTCAGTCTAATTGGTTTTGTTTCTTTTTGGAACTAACTCAACAATATCAATCATTTCCTTCCTTCATTTAGACGTCATACTGAACCCTGTATATGTGCTTGTGTTTCAAAAGCTTGGTAGATTTTGTGTCTTTGGAGGTCGGTGTTTACATCTGGCTGTACTTTGTTCCCCTCAAGAAACTGCCTACTCGGTAAAATCCTTTTCAACTTACCATTTTGTCGCTGACATTAACTCCTCTTCTGTTTGAGTTATTGCGGCGATGCTCCTGGTTCCCTCCTTAAAGCCAAATCACTCGTAACGATGCTCGTTGCATGGACTCTTGTTTCTTAGTGCGAAGGTCTCTTGTATTTTGGTGGGCAGAATACTTTCAGAATGACTTGTGGCCATGTGATCAAACCCCCTTCCTCCCCTCCCTTTTTTTTTCATTGCCCTACACACCAAGAGCCGTTAAATGAAAGCATACTGTGTTCCTTGTTTAACTTCCCTTGAGAGTCTAAATAGTAAATGGCCTTAACTGTGTTTAAATTTTTGCACATTTTTGCCGTTAACATGTCAAAGCCACTTTGACAACATCTAAATGCAAAACTTTAGCAATTGTTATTGGGTAAGTTAGTCACACAAAATCCCTTTTTATTATAGAATAAAATAAATAATAAAAAACACAGATAAAAAGGATATAAAGATGTCTGCTGTGGTAAGAGGACACTTTGAATACTAGGTTGTTTATCACACACATATAAATGCGTGATGTTGTAAAACAGGAAACCTTAATTTAAAAACTGCTCTTCTACAGGAAGTGATCCAAACTCAAAAAGTGCGTTGGTCTTTAGACTAAAAACAAAATACTATTTGTTTCTAGGGAACAGGATGTGTATACACGAGTATTATTCACTGCAGCAAGTTCTGAATGGTGTTTTCTTTATATTTTTATTTATATATATATACTCACAATAAGGATGTGATAGGAAAGCTCTGCTAATGTAGATAACTAACATTGGGCTTTGTTTTTCTTTGGTTTGACAGATTTCAGAACCACCCAGTTTCCCAGATGGGATTGTGCACCAAGGAGAGGAGGACTTAAGCCCAGAGGAGAGGAGGGTCCTGGACAGGAAGATGAAGAAGATCCTTAAAAAAGAAGAGAAGAAAAGGCTGAGACAGGAGGGGGAGACGTTGCCCCAAACAGAAGCAGCCGGCCCCACAGCTGCTCAACAAGCTTTAGATTATCTCACTTGGTAAGAGTCAACAGTTGTAGGTGAAGAAATGTGACTGTATTACCACAATACTGTTGTTACAGAAAAGTGTTACAATTATAGGAGAATAGGGCAAGAATACAGTAATAAAAATAGAGCTGCAATTAAAAAAAGACCTTATCACGGCAAGTACATGGAAAGTGTAAACCCAAAAATTACTGAGATGCTTTGACATTTGAAACCACTAAGCGTCAATGTACAATATCCTAAAGGCAAAGTTTAGGAATCTAAGAAGCAATTGTATATATTCACAGGGCTAATTGCACATGCAGATGTATGATAGTGTTTTTTCTCTTCCTCCTCTAAACACTGTCAAATGAATGGAACATGGTGGCTTATACGTGCGGAACACCTCTGGTTTTGACTTTGCAGCTGGGCTGAAAACAGACTAGAGTGGAAGTTCCAGAAGACCAGACAGACGTGGTTACTGCAGCACATGTTTGACTCTGACACGGTAATAAATTAAAAAAAAAAAAAAAAAAAAACTGCAAATAAATCCAAGCAACTTAAAATATAAAATATGTTCCTTTTCAGATTCCAGATGAGAAGTTTACCATGTTGCTGCAGTACTTAGAGGGGCTCCAAGGAGCTGCGAAGGACACCACTGTTCAAAAGGCTTTGGTTTTGGTTCAACAGTCAGGAGAAACGCCTGATGACACAGCAGTCCAGCAGAGGGCGCAACGAGCGAGAGAAGTCATCCAGCTGCTTACTTGACATAGACCGTAGTTATTAAAGGTTTGTTATTATCAACGTGTTGGAATGTTGTCTTTCGGGAAGTTTTGATTCTACTCCAATTTTGTGTCCTTTAATTTATTCCGGTGCACATAACACAGAAGATACTAATATTTGAAAAGACATTGCCCTGTTTACAGTTTGATGTCTGAGGAATGTTTGTGGTTGGGACATGTTTGTACCTGTCTGGGCCCATCATTTTTGGAAACCAATGATAATACCATCATTTGCTTTTTGTGTATATCAGGTGTTTTGTATTTTATATTTCATCTGTTCATCGTTCTATTGGTCTACATTAAGCTATAAATGTAGTGAATAAAAGAGAATGCAATAGGTTTTAGTTTTTGAATTGACTTCTGTTTTATGTCATTTCATAAATGCAGATAACATCACTTCCCCAATTAATGCAAATATATACACAAATACACTAGAGTACATAGTATTTTTAATAACGCTGCACACAATAAACAAATATAATTAGAAAAACACAAAAGTTGAGTCACACATTTTTTACTAAGTTGGTCTATATATGTTCTCCCTTATCCAGCAGCAATACCAGTTTTATTATGCTTTTTGAATAGCAGTGTACAGTGTATTATTTTAATTTTTGACAATTCCCCATGTAAAATAACAATGGTTACAAATGAACATATCTGCTTCTGCCTTTCGGCTGCAACCCTTGAGAAACATTGTGCCTCATAAAGACGGTCCATTGAGTGATGCTTTTCTGATTGCCATAGTGTCAAAACTCCATTTACATCTCGATTTGATCACGTGACCTTTTTCCTAGAGATGATTTTTACTGTAGATTGATGGTGCCAGTGTCTCCTCTTAAATGTTGGTCTTTAACTGTGTCACTTACACGTTCTTCTATAATATCTGCATAAATTAATAAATTATGATTATACCAACCCAAAACCTGACAATATAGTGGTTGTTACTTACTTGGTTGTGAAGCAAAGGGAATATTGTTTACAGTGAGGAGAACTTGCAGCCTTTTAATCTCTTTTCTCTGTTTTTCAAGATCCTAAATGTAAAGGTATGAGTTGATGTTGTGGTGATAAGCGCTATTATCGTCTTAAAAAGTGAGCTAATGCAAACATACCTCTGTGCATTTTTGTAAAGAGTTTTGATTTCCCGGATCAGCCACATCTTCTAGTGAGTCCAGCTTCATTTTGTGGCTCCATAATAGACCTGCATCCTCAAAAATATCTCTTAAAAGATTATTGTATCCCTGTGGGACAAAGTGACAAACAGATTTTTAATAATTCTATTGTTTTGATAGAAAGAGATGCTATGAGAAATGTTTCCCCCGCCTGGTTAGTGAGGAGACCCTCATAAAGCGCTTGCTCTGCTTCATCCCATTCTATTTGTAGCGATGGATTCAAAGTTGGATACACTAAAAAAAGAAAAAGAAATCATTATCAGCAAGTAATTATGATTTGTCAAGTACCATTCTGCTCATTTTAACAAAGTGTTTTACCTAAAAGAGAGTGTGGATGGCAGACAAGTGGTGTCTCAAAAGTTAAAGAGTACACACATGTACTTGGCTCTGAGACCTGAGCAAGCTTGCTACTTGAACTACAGACTAGAAGCACCTTGAAAAAGTTGGATAAATCACTGTGAAAGTAATTTCGATTGAAAGAATGTGTGTTAAGTGGATTAGGGATGTAATTAGAAAAAAGTGCACTAACCTTTGTTTCCCTGTTTCTAGTTCCACATGCATCACCTTCTCTCATCCACATCCCGGTGAAAGTGTTATTTTGAATTTCCCACTCCTGCCAAATCCTGCATAAACACACACACGTCCACTTCGTAACGCTTACTCATTTGCCTCTGGAATAGTGGTTGTGTTTTCTACAACATCATACCCCAGGATCCCACTGTAGGCATTCCATCTGAACGTCTGCTCGTGCTGCGTAACGTTGTGAAATGGACAAAATTCATATTTATACCTGCAAAGTCCAGTCACACATAAGCAGCTTATTCAATTGATATTTCAAAACAATAAAGTCAAGGAAAAAATTTTCACCAATGACACAAATGTAGCTCAGTTGAAAATTTAAATATAATTCTTACGTTGATTGTGTAAGAGAAAAGCACTTGCCAGCCAGTCGATAAAGATGTTGGGGGCCTAAAGATAAACATGCATAAAATAAATGATAATGATACACAGAACGTGATCAAAATAAAGCAAAACGTTCACACCAGACACTGGAGAAGGAGTCACTCTAGGCTGTAGTCTGTTTGATTGAGCAATAAAGGGGTTGTTCAACCTAAGAGACAAGAAAAACAGCTTATGGAGAAAATGACACATACTGTAAAATAATGTAACCTACATATTTTGTGTAACATACCCGAAAGTGTTTGGCTCCTCTACAATCTTCATTTTGCTAGCAAACCCATGATTCACTGTAAAACCATGACAGCAGTTTCAGCAAGTCAATGTACAATGTGAATACAGAGTCAGAATAATGAATGTACTTACGAAAAAGGAACAGTCCAAGTAACCACAACCTTAATAAAAACGATATAATTTGATGAAAACTACACATGACTGCTTTTTAGTAAATAAATGTACCGATCGACATTTCCTGTCCTGTTGGTAATAGTATCATGTGATTGGTCACCTGACCAGAAGAATGAGTGCGCATGCGCATTGATATTTTTAGATTGCATGCCTTCCACGATACAAGCAGTTATTCCAATCTTACGGCATAAACTAAAAGATAGTTTACGCATAAACATACAAGGAATGGATTAAGCCTGATATTAGCGAGGTGGCGATCATTTGTACTCACAACTAAGTCCTTTTAAACGGACTCTGGTGCATTTTTTGTGTCAGCTAGCAAGCTAATGTCAGAGAAGTGGAGCGCATCTAGCCTAAACAGCTGATTAGTTTAACTTTAGACTCGTGTCCGGCTATCTGTAGTAGGCATATCTGAACGTACAACATGGGACGAAAGAAACAGGGTAAATTTGTGCGTGCTGACAAGGGAAAAGAAAGAAGACATAAATTAAAAGGAAAATCATTGGAGACCTTTACAGAAGAAATGCACACAGCGTTTGAAGGTGCTGCTCAACTGAATATTTGCACCAAAATATTTGTTTTTTAATATCTGATCAATATTTACACTTTCCATATGTTGTTTTGGTGGACATTTATGCAAGTATTTGCTATTTGGTTATATAAGTAATGCTTTATTTGTTACAGTAGGCTACATAATAATAGTAGGTAGTGAGTAAGACCAATATCATTTGTGAAGAAATAATGTTATTTTTGTGTAATTTATGGAGTAAAAAAAAGGTTTAAGTAAAAGCATCTGAAATTCGTTTTCAAGGTGAAGACGTTTCGTCTCTATTCCAAGAGACTTTGTCAATTCTGAGTTCAACTGGTAAGAGAGCTGAGCTGAGTTGAACTCAGAATTGATAAAGTCTCTTGGAATAAAGACGAAACGTCTTAACCTTAAAAACGAAGTCCAGATTCTTTTACTGAAATCTTTTTTCTTTAAGATGCCCTGGATGACTGAGAACCTCCACAGACAATTTATGGAGTATGACTTGTTGTGTTCTACTGTTATTTCTTAAACAGCGACTCTTAACTTGGAAGAGGGAGCAGAAGCCTCAGAAGTAAAACTGCCTTGTCCCCTTGCCATGTGGGACTTGGGTCACTGTGACCCCAAACGCTGCACTGGTAGAAAACTGGTTCGCAAGCGTTTTGTCCGCAACCTGCGCCTTAATCAGAGGTTTAACGGACTTATACTGAGTCCAATGGGTGTAAAGTATGTGACTCCAGCAGACAGGTGTGTTAACTTGATTCCCATTTATTATAGACTTATATAAATGGCTACAATAATGTATCTTTTGACTGTCCCAACAGAGATATTGTGGCTCAGAATGGGTTAGCAGTTATTGATTGTTCCTGGGCCAAACTAGAGGAGACCCCATTTAACAAAATGAATGGAACACATCCGCGGTTATTACCATACCTTGTAGCTGCAAATCCTGTCAACTATGGCAAACCATGCAAGTTGTCTTGTGTTGAGGCTTTTGCTGCCACATTCTGCATCGTAGGTATGGCTTTCATAAGCTGTAGACAACATTTCTTGTCTTCTTCTTTGTTTTACTACATTTTATTTCAATATATGATTTTTTTCTGTATTTGACCCTACAGGGTTTGAAGAACTGGCAATGCTTTTACTGAAAAAGTTCAAGTGGGGGACAGTATTTCTTGACCTGAATAAAGTTCTGCTAGAGCGCTATGCTGCTTGTCAAACAGAGGATGAGCTGCTGTCTGTCGAAAAAGAGTTTCTCACGTCAAAACCAGAGGAGGAGGAGTTTGGTAAATTACTTTTATATGAAGTCTTCCTATGATGAAGAGATGTCCTTATTAAAACAATATTTAATTGAATATTCCAAAACATTTGTTGAAAGTGGCTATAATTGTCACACATTATGAGTGATTTTGTGTGTAAATGTAACTTGTATACAGATCCTTTTGATGTCAACTCAGGAGCAGAATGTATGAATCTCAACAGACGTCAGTGGTATGTTTTTAGCGATAACTGCATATTTGTTTGTTTTCTTTATTTGTTCATCCAATAATATTTCTAAAAAGTTTGAATGTCTGCACACCTAAGAAGTCAACAGGTGCATTGGAGGAGATACCACAGAAGAAGACAAGAAAAAACTCCCACGTGTCACTCTTATTCACTCAGTTGACCAAAACGTTGCTAAAATAAATGTTTGAAATAAGAGTGAGACGGTGTGTGGGAGTTTTTTCTTGCCTTCTTCATCCAATAATATTAAATATGAATCAATCCTTTGTTAATTTTTTTCCATTTAGTACACCTCTAGCCGAAGAATCGAGTGAAGAGGACGCATCAGAAGATGATGAAAAGGAACCTGAAGATGAAGATGAAGATGAAGATGAAGAATCAGAATCAGAAGATGAATCTGAATCAACTGGAGAAAAGACAGAATCTAAATAAACAAGGATCCCAAAGTTGTCTAATATTTTTAATATTCTAAACCAAAATATTATGAGCCGTTTAGTTTTATACAGTTATTTTATTTTAAACAACTGAAATTACAGTATGGAATTTTACATTTTCTGTTTCCTGAAAGCAGGATAAAAGGGGCTTTTGCTTTTCTTACTGCATTATGTGAGAAATAAATGGCACACAAATGTATTGCATAATTATTGAAAAGTAGAAAGTAATATTCAAATTGATAACTACAAAATTATAAAATTAAAAGATTAATGTTTTTATATTATTAAAAGCATTTGGCATTTGTGAAAGTTGCAATGTGCCTTTGTAAAATTAATCAAGACTGAATGCTGTATGTGTTGACAAAAACATTATTGGTCCCATGTTACGCACAAACTATTTTACACGTGTGATTTTCCCCTCCAAATCTTTATTCTACGCATGGCAGTGTGTAAATACACATTTGTAACACGTTAGGATACTATTTTCTGCTCGTAGGTGCGCGACACCATCCTGAGGAGAAAAAGTTGAGTACGTTGTAAATGTGTAAGGGGCGGACACAGCGGGACTCTTCTGCTGACTGCTGTCCTGCGGTAACATTGTTGTGGAACGACGTCACAGCTCGAAAATGAAGGCACAGAGGCAGCCATTACTGGAGCTTCTCTAATTATTTTATTTCAAATAAATACTTGCGGAAAATTCCCATGGCAAGAGCCACAAGTCAGCTGGTAAGGGTTAAATCTTAAAAAAAATTACTCTTCTAAACCGGTGTTGAAAATGTACAATGTGATGCCTGTTTGACAACAAATAGTTAGGTCGGGCCTTCAGTTGGAGAGCGGTGCTAGCCGCAAAAGACTTTAACATTACGACTCAGTAGCGATGTTAGCTCGCTAATGTGTGCTAACAACACACTATATTGCCAATGCCCTTTAACGTGCCTTGATTTATCCAAAAAGTTAACTTTAATGATAATTGTTGATGAAGGAAAAACAGTGAGTAGATTAAATTTTGTGAAATGCATTTTAGTTTCCTCTCGCTCCGTAGTTAAGCTAGGCTAATGTTCTCTGTTGGCTGACGCTAGCTAAACAGGTTCGCGCTTTTGAAGGGGTTTCCTTGTAGCTAACGCTAACAGTAGCTTTAGTGCGACCCTTTGCTAGTTCGGATAGTTGTCTTGATCTTTCTCTATATAGCACAATTTGCTAAAGTACTAACATACACATGTTTAGTTTAGCAGTGCAATAGTAACACCAGTAACCCCTTGAAAAACGGTGCTGTGAAGGTGACATGCGACTCAAAGCCATTAGCTCGGCGGATGGTTAATGCTAAGCGGTTCACTGTTAGCGTTAAGTTTATAACTCTGCCAATGATGGCCGGCTTTATTTGACAAGCCAGCATTGGCTAACATTAGCAAGCATTACTACGCACAGAAACTTAATACGGGCCTAATGCTAATCAGAAAACTCAGGATTGGGTTAACAGAGCTTTCCTAATATCTTTACACGTTTGACCAATAAGTTATACGTGGACTGATGGCTACACGACTTGGTGGCAATAATTAAGTCAAGTTCGGAGAAAACAACTAAATGGCCACACCTTGCTTCTGAAAAAGAAGAGACGGGGACAACTATTGTAAACCTGCTTTAACTAAATTGGGTTTACATCATTTTTAGTGTTCATTTTTTTCTGTGGCTCATGTTGTACACACGCGCCGGGTTTGCGGTAAAGAACGACCTATAACCTTTGTATGTTGTCTTAAACACTCAAATATAACAGTTTCCACCTGAATTTGCATCACTTGTGTCTATAGCATAGATACATTGAATAAACAACAGTTAAATCTGTGTTACATTAAACAAGCAGTTTTGACACGAACTAGATCCGCGTTAGAGGGTGGGACCACTGGGAAACAGTGGCTTTTTCAATGCAGTGTAACTGTTACATGTTCTTATCATTTTAGACTTTGCTCCTCTTACTTTATATTTTAAGTATAGGTAAAATAGCAGCTTTTTATTCAGTGTACTGTGAGTTAGTGCTTGTACGTAAATAGGACAGAGGGCTATTATCTTTTACTCAACAGTCAAGCAAGTTAAATGCTTATGTGAAAAGTATTTTTGTTAGACGTTTTATTTGATAATACATTATATAAACTGCTGGAATACTGTATTATTATTATTATTATTATTATTATTATTATTATTATTATTATCTTTTTCACACGGACTTCCTGAGTTACGAGCTGACATCATTTTCTGTCTACTTCCTATCTTCTTCCAGTATGATGTTGTGCCCATTCAGTCGAGTGTTGTCATCTGTTCCTGCTCGCGTCCATCAATGGTAAGAACCCACTCTGACTCCTGCTCGCCACTTGCTATCCCAGGCGCAAGCAGTAGCCACTGTCCCAGCATGGAAGGCTCATCTTCGGAGACCTGTGCTGTAGGAGCGTCAGCCAGCAGCCAGGCTTCAGACCTTCGCCCACAGCCGGCTGTCCAAGCCCCTCCGCCACGTAAGAAGAAGCCGGAGGACTTCAAATTTGGCAAGATACTGGGAGAAGGCTCATTCTCTACAGTACGTACCAAGCATTCCACATTTGATCTGAATTGTACTCTGGTATATGTTGCTACATGCTATGCATTCTTTTGATCAATACGGTTGGATGAGTAATTTAAAAGTTCACCAGAGTTAAACTGACTGCTTGGATAGAAAGCATTTACTTCTGTACAATTAACATAATGCATTTTGTCAGGTTGTCCTGGCAAGGGAGCTGGCAACAGGCAAGGAATATGCAAGTAAGTTACTTACTAATATTTGGGAAATATAACAACTTATAGTATTTAAATATTTGTCCAAACTTAGCCCTTTTCCTGCCTTTCAGTTAAGATATTAGAAAAACACCATATTATGAAGGAGAAGAAAGCCCAGTATGTGAAGAGAGAAAGGGATTTGATGTCAGATCTTGATCACCCATTCTTTGTCAAGCTTTACTTCACATTTCAAGATGACGAGAAATTGTGTATCCTTTTGCACCATTTTGTTTAAAATTCTCTTTCTCCATGTGCTCTGTTGGTTTGTTATTGAAAGTGCTTAATTGTGTGTGTGCTTTACCTGAGTTATTAATCACTCTCAAGAAAAAAACTTTGCAACTGGTATAAGTTTTGTTTCTGTAATTTACAAATCACTCTTCCTTAATTCCACTGTTTATAGATTTTGGTCTTAGCTATGCTAAGAATGGTGAGCTTCTCAAATACATTCGCAAAATTGGTTCATTTGATGAGACCTGTACTAGATTCTACTCTGCTGAAATAGTTTCTGCTCTAGAATACCTACACAAAAAGGGCATAATACATAGGTAAGATTTCTGTTAAGATGTTATTCTTCTTGTTTTTCACCTTTTGTGCAATTACTTTATAAATTGCAATCAACTGTCATTTTAGAGATCTGAAACCAGAAAATATTCTTTTGAGTGAAGACATGCACATCCAGATAACCGATTTTGGGACAGCAAAGCAGCTGTCATCGGATAGCAAGCAAGGTACAACCCCTGCAAGGTTTTGTGCAGCAAAACATGTAATTATTATTAGCTCTTTTGTTGTACTAATTTCTCTGCTCTGTTGTTTTGCAGCAAGAGCCAACTCTTTTGTTGGAACAGCACAGTATGTATCTCCAGAGCTGCTAACAGAAAAATCTGCTTGCAAGAGGTATTCACTTGTTGTTACTATAAAACTGTTCTTTTTTGTTTTTAAGCTCTGAATGTATAAGAAAGGTGGTTTTAAATTTTATTTTTATTTTTTTTTTAGCTCTGACCTTTGGGCCTTGGGATGTATTATCTATCAGCTGGTGGCTGGTTTACCACCATTCAGAGCTGGGTGAGTATGCAATTAACTGAACTTCCTGTTGTTTCTCATGTGTTTAATTTCACACAAAACACTTTTTGAGTAGAACTATTGTCCAGACATGCAGACATTTTTACTCTCTTTTCCTCTTTTGTGTTGTAGAAATGAGTATCTTATATTTCAGAAGATTATAAAGCTGGAATATGAATTCCCTGAAAAATTCTTTCCCAAAGCCAAGGATCTTGTTGAAAAGCTGTTGGTATGTTATCATGGTGTTCTGTACTGAGAACATTTGTAATGTAAAGATTTGTCTGTACTGTAGTCTTTTTTTAATATTTACACTTAATTCTCAGTCACTGGACCCCTCCAAGCGCATTGGCTGTGAAGAGATGGGAGGGTATGACCCTTTAAAGCAGCATCCTTTCTTTGACATAATCTCCTGGAGTGATCTTCACTTACAGACTCCCCCCAAGCTCACGCCCTACCTGCCAGCCATGTCTGAAGACGATGAGGACTGCTATGGAAATGTGAGATATAGACTACTGTTACAGTTTCTCAGTCCCGTTTTTCTTATTTATTTGATGTACATATTTTGTTTATGTATGATCAAATATCTAAACATGTTAAAATGTTTTGATTTATTTATTTTAATTTTTTCTCTAGTACGATGACCTTTTGAGCCAGTTTAGCAACATGCAGGTGGCCCCATCCAGCTCATCGCACTCCTTGTCGCCACACGATTCAACACCTCCGCAGAGGTCCAGCAGTAACATTGAACAGTATATTCATGATCTGGACATCAACTCATTTGAGCTGGATTTGCAGTTTACTGAGGAAGAAAAGCAGTTACTGCTGGACAAACAAACTACTAGAAACCCTTGGTAAGTCTCCTGTCTTGCATTATATAGTTGTAAATTATTTCCATTATTATGTTTCCTTTTTCATACCACGTATATTCTTTTTGTCTTTAGAATTTGTATCATATATTCAGTCAATATGATTTCTTGTTATTGTCTCTTTCCCCATTTTCTACATATTGCTTTGAAGATTAAATAACTAAAACAAGTGGATAATTTGCTGTTGTTTGATTACACAGGCACCAGTTTGTTGAAAATAACCTGATCCTAAAAATGGGCCCAGTTGATAAACGAAAGGTGAGTGCATATTTTCATTGAATTGTTCATGCAGTTGAATGTGGATGATTTTTTTTTACATTTTTATAACCAAAGTAGACAACATTGATGCATACAGAAAAAAACATTTTAAATCTCTCCTATGCATAAGTACTTTGCATCCATCTTGAAAAGGGGAATTCCCTTCTGTACTGTTAGGATGTTAGGACCTGCTCTATAGCCCCCTCTAATGGTGGTTATAATGAGTGGGGCTTCTCATTGCAGGGCTTGTTTGCTCGACGAAGACAGCTGCTTCTCACAGAAGGACCACACCTGTACTATGTCGATCCTGTCAACAAGGTTCTAAAAGGGGAGATTCCATGGTCCCTCGAGCTACGTCCTGAGGCCAAGAACTTCAAAACCTTCTTTGTTCACACGGTATACAACTGTTCATCTGACCATATTTACTTTATCGACTTGTTAATACATGCTTTTTGTCTAGTCTGTTCTCACTATGTCTGCTGTAATTTTTTACACGTGTACCTTTCTTTTTTCAGCCCAACCGAACATATTATTTGATGGACCCCAGTGGAAATGCTGACAGATGGTGCAAGAAGATCCAAGAAGTCTGGAGAAAGATTTATCAAAGGCACCAAAACCCTGGCCTATAGGAGCAGAGGTCCCCTAGTGGTCACCCCTCCTTATCACTAAGGCCAATCACTGAGCAGAGTAATACCTTCTTTAGTGCCCTTCATTACCGCAATGTAAACAAACTCTTAGAGACGCTGGCATCTAAACCTTGTTGGTTTTCCTGAGTAGAACCATGGGAAAAAATACAACTGTGGATTCAGGGTTGCTTTGCTTGTTCTTTGTGCTTTGTGTGAGGCTTTTATTGCATTTTCCATGTATGGATGATGTTAAGACTGCCACCATGCACATCTGCTTTTTGTTCATTCTGCAGGGCAAATGAGAAGGGTAAGCTTGTCTATATAGAGGCACAAGCTTGGGTACTGCTAGGACTATCTTGAATGCAAGGACTGGTTTCTTGCTTCTGTGATTTTTATGACACAAAATCAAGCTTCTGTAAACCAGAGCCCATCCTGATATCTTAATTCAACCATATCCTAATCCTAAATTATATGTACAAGCTCGAGTCTGGTTCCACTTCGAATGCATATTCCCTGTAGTTGTAACATATACACTAAGCTTATTCAGCCTCATTAACCACATTACATATTTTTTTGTTTTGTTTTTGGTCATTGCTTAAAAACCTCCCTTTTATGATTAATAAAAATAATAATGTTTAGGTACTTGCTTATTGCAGTCCAATTAAAGTTGTCAAACCAAACATGTCAATTATTAGGAATGTGCTGCTAATGGGGTGGGTAAACAAGGCACTAGCTTGTACTTCCTAACCATCTACTTGCTTATCTTTCCTGCATGACCAGTTTTGTAGTGCAGCTTTGTCTGCTTTTTTCTCTTAGGGCACTGAAGATGTAGTTTATTTATGTTTAAAAGTGGGTATTTTTGAACACATCCATTGCAAACATACTGGTTTGCTTATCTGGCTATTTCTTGTGGTGGGAAATGTTTTATTTTATAATTTTTTTTTTTGGCTCATGCTCGGTATGTCTTTTTGAAAACGATATCTTATGTGCTGACCACCCCATGCTGAAGAGAAAACTTGTAAACATTCACATACTATAATTTTCAGAAGCAATCAAAGCAAAACTGATGTCCCTGGACCTGGACAAGATGGCAGAATACCATGTTTTAACTCTCAGTTTTCAATGAGAGCTCACTTTTTTCATTCTGATGCCTGGCCCCCCAAAAATGTAACTGTTTGATTTGACTTGTGCTCTTGTTTTAGCAATTGACATATTACCTTCAGGTCCTTTCAAAAGGCCTTCTTCCTTCAGCTGAGTCTGTGCGTGCAGTGTGACTGGAGTATAGGTGAATAGGACCCTCTGGCCCATGGGCTGGGGATCGTGTGACTGGATGTCAGTTAAAGGATATGTCTGATCCAAATAACCGATGAAATTGCTGTATCTGTCTATAAAAGTTGAGGAATCACTAGAGTGGTGTTTTCCTCCAGTTCGATAAATTGTTTGAATCAAGTCGATGGCAGTCAGTTACATTGTATATGGGTTACTCTACATGGCTTGTAACTGACAAGAACTGTGATGTACATATGATGTATTATTAAAATCTGAAGCAAGTAATGCAATGATATTAGGATACAGTTTTTGTATTTTTATTCTTGTATAAGGTTATTTGATGGCTATTGTTTAGCCTCTAGTTCATTCTGTGTTATTTAAATTCTAATATATGAATCATATTTGGATTGAAGTCATGTTCAGGGGCCATGTTGTGTATGTATTGAGATGTAAAGCCTTTGAATGTGAATAATTATTGTAAACTATAATATTTTACAGCTTTTTCTTACTATATCATACATTTTCTATTTGCTCAGTGATTTAATCATATTCTGATAATTTAATGAAACCTGTTCATTCTCTCTCTGATTATTTGTGTGCTAGGTCAGTAGATGTTGAATGATGAAATTTTCCACTTCCTGCTTGGTAGTCCAGTAATTAAAGCATGTAGGGATTTAGGCATACAGATAAAGCCACGTGTCCTGTCTTCTGTTAACAACCAGTCAAGACACTGTAAAAGCATTAGTGGCAATGGCATCTCATTTTGCAGCATGTAAATAAAGTACCGGCCCATCATCAGTGGTTTGTGTCCTGAAATTATTTTATAATTAGCAGTCGTCTTCGCTTATCCATTTATAGTTATCCCGTAAGGACAATCAATGGTTAGAACACACAAGGGTTGGAGCAAGTGGTTAATTTGAGGGGGGACACGAGAGAATATATTCCACCACTTCCTAAATCCTTTTTTTCAGGTTTAGTTTCTTAAAGTAAAGGTTAATGTGGGCTGTTTTAAAACATTTTTAATTCTATAACTCGGCCCGTACAAACTGCCCAATAGTATGTTAAAATGGCATAAATTAGAAAAAAAATGTCTGTATTCCCCCACCTCAAGCTTTACAAATTAAGCACTGGTTGGAGCCTCTCGCACCGGCTTTGGACCGGACGAGGGGGCGAATACTTGAGAGACATACACTTACAAACAACCATTCACTATATTTAGCTTCATCAGTCGTCTTTTGGGTGCGAGTGAGGGTAACACAGGAAGGAAATCAAAACATATCACGTTGTTTTTTCTTTTAGTGCAGTTTCATTGGTAATTTTATTTCTCTCCGTTTTATTGGTGTTTTCATGTGTAACTTTGTTTCATTTTAATGTAATTGCAATTGTTTTAACTAAGTTTACATTTGATCACTTTCTCAAATCGCAATCCCTCTTTCTAGAGATGCTCTTTTCTCATTGTCTTCAACTGTGCAACAGCACCGCACGAACTAATTAACTTGGGAGGACCTCGTTCCGTCTCTAGAATAATTTATGCTAGTGCCTTACGGAGCTGGTGGAGTTATAGCTACAGTAGGAGTGGCCGAGAAGCTGCTGCTTTGCCTGAGTTGTGGTGGAGTCGAAGTTCGCGTGTGCAGCTCGAAATTTCCTGTGCCTGTCAGTCTGAGCTGAGAGGCGGAGGAGACGCGCAAAGGGAGATGGCAGAGAACAGCTCCGAAACCAGCGGCTCCCTTCACCGCAGATGTTTGGCCCACTCCTCGTCGGAAAGGAACAGCTCGTCTGGCCTCGGAGCATCTAAATGGATTCGCCTTAACGTCGGGGGGACATATTTTTTAACAACGAGACAAACGCTCTGTCGAGACCCTAAATCATTTCTGTACAGACTGAGCCAGGCTGACCCCGAGCTAGACTCCGATAAGGTAATGCTAAGCTAGTCGCGCTAGTTAGCCTTGGAGTAACTACTCTCTTTGGTTTATTTTTATTATGTTTTTTACAAAAATAAGGGATGTTGTTATTGTAATATACATTTGAAATGTGCACTGTACACTCTCAGCTTAGACTTATAGCTGTGTAAAACCGTTTTTATTCCAAAAACATGCCGTAGTTAATTGATTTAATTTTGTGGCTATGTTGCTTTAGCTTTCGAGCTAGCTAGATTCCAACAGTCACCACATGATATATGATCTTGCTTCGTGTGCAGCTCACTGTAAATGTTTTTAAAATAATTTATATTTGCATGTATACGGTGACATTTGTGCATGATTTATTATCTTTTCTTAAGTCTAGTGCTAGTTTGAAAGAGTTTTTGTTAGTTTTCTAAAAAAAAATAACTCTACAAAGCCCATGGAAACTTTATTCGAAGGCCATTGCCTTGCGTTCGTTGCCCTCCTTTTGGTGTCATATGTCAAAAAGTGGCCACAATATTGTTTTTTCCAAACTTAAAACACAGACACTCTAAATTTTCCCCTGATTTGTAAAGGAAGATTTAATTGTCAATTTACTTTTTACAGCATTTTACGCCATGGGTGGACTTTTGAGGCCTTCATAACCTTTACAATAACAACTATTGACACTTTTACCTTTGTTTATGTGTAATATATTAAAGCACGATTTTATAGCGTATTTTCTAGTCAAATATCTATCGTATACAATCTGTTCTCCATTTTGGTACATCCAGTGTCTACAAAGAGTGCTGTAATCAACCTACAGTTTGCTGTACACAAAAAAGACTTGAAGTTGATTTTATTTGGCTCTGTTGGGTTGGCTGCTTTAAGCATTAAATGAGAAAATTACATTATCAAGTGGGGTGAGGTGTTGCTGACAACTAATGGCTTGGGATGAAGTCACTCATCTCCCCTGAATAGCCTAATTTTTCCACAAGCTGCCTTCTGCATCAAGCTTTTAGGGGCCCCCAGCACAGTCACAATGGTGTGTGTGTGTGTGTGTGTGTGTGTGTGTGTGTGTGTGTGTGTGTGTGTGTGTGTGTGTGTGTGTGTGTGTGTGTGTGTGTGTGTGTGTGTGTGTGTGTGTGTGTGTGTGTGTGTGTGTGTGTGTTTTTTCATGGTGTGCTTTACTGCTTCATTATTTATTGTTCTCATCTAGTTTGCTCATTGTAATCTTCACTTCTACTCCCTTTATGTAGACATTATGGCTCATCTCAGATATTCATGCACATAACTTAAGCTTAAGTAAATCAGCTTGCCTTTTGTTCAGTTTATCCCCCCCATGAGCAACAGATCAGCCTATGGCAATCCCCTATCTTAAGTGCATTTTAGTCTCTCAAGTCGTGACTGCACCTCTCTTCTGTGAGCTCTCAAGATACACATTAAAGTACAAAAAATGTTTGCTGGAACAATTTGTTTGTGTGTCAAGTTCAGATCATGAGAGGGCACTGTTTTGGGCAAATGCAGTATTGTGCTTACCCAGCGAAGGAACTGAGTCTCAGTCATGATGCCTGACGTGCTTCAGCAGGACTCTTGAGGAGAACTGCATTATTCATGTTGTTGACTGGAACTTGTTTCACACATTGGGGTAGACTAGGGAGAGAAAGTGGATAAGTACTGTCACATGTAGAGTCATAACAGTCCAGTCTTTTTTTTTTCCCATTTAATTTATTTATTTTTTACGTTTTATGTCAGAATAGACAAATGCCACTCAACGCTGTTATGATGGTGTGATATTGCTGCTCTTACAATTGGCCTGCTCTGACATTGTCATGTGCTTGTCAGTTCTAAGCATATAAAGCTCTATAAACTCTCATAAGTGGTCTATTTAGCAAACCTCTGCCTCCATCCATGACTGCTCAAGTGCTTTCAGCCTTTTAAAAGTTGCATTAATTTTTCAAACATGCAATCTTTGTTTCTTCAGCATCTCATTCTTTTTATATTCATATCCATTTGCAGCTGCAAGACGTCTTCTTTGCAGCCTGTGTGAAGGGAAATATGGCTGCTTTTTAACATTGAATTCAGGTTGTGTGTCATGCCTGAGCACACTGAGGGAGGAAATGTAAATATTTAACGGTTATACTATCTCCTCCTGCTCTGTTCTCTCACTCTAAGTGCTCAGTGGGACACTGCAGTGTGCTGTTGGTAAAGTGTGTGTGATTCTAATGCCCTTATTTGAACAAAAGTACTTTGGACAGAAGGTATCTTGTGGATTTAACACCAATAAAATAACCACTGAAATGGGCGTTTTTGAAATATACCCTCTTTTCAGAACAATATTTCTTGCCTGTAATGAATAACCTTCTTCAAATTAGTTCATTCAATGCCTGTACCTCTGTTGGCCGTTAGCATGAACATGTTAATAAGTATGTGTTTATTTTTCTGGTGATTGCTGTCATATAATGTACTTTTTTAAAAGATGGGGGCCTCTCTAGAGGGCTCCTACTATACAACACTGAGACTTCACTACGCTAAGTAGCTCCTGTCATGTGATTAAAAAAGATCTTTTGCAACAACTTTAGGCTGCATTTCTGCAGGGCACTTGTGCTTATCTTAGCCACAAGAGATGTCCGGAATACATTGATAATACTTTTTTTTTTTTTAATACTCTGCATGACCAATGAAATTGATGCTGTTGGCAGTTAGTTTTGATGATCCTTTACGTGTGTGGCCTATAATGGAACAGGCGATTAGAGGGGAGAATTCACATTTGACTGTGTGGTTGTGTGCTATATTTCAGGTCATTGTGGAAGTTAACATGCAGCAGCTTGTGTATTTGTCTACTGAGGGATTGCCTTTCAGTGTAATCTGTGTCTGCAGAAAGCCTTGTTGGACAACATGAGCTTCAAGGGTGGGTCACAGCGGTATTTCCTGCAGGAGGATATGTATTGTACACAGGAGAAGAGTGATAAGGTTCAGACTGAGAATCCCACCCTTCTAATTGCTCTTTGTTTATACGGATTTTAAGTTGTCATCGGTTGAAGTTAGTCTGCCCATGGTTACATGACTTTGAGTACATGGTTTACCACACTAAACATAGCTTGTCTGAGCTTAACTGGCCTAATTCAGGTGAACCCCTTCCTCAGACAAGCTGTTATAGCTTTTTATGCCAGCTCTCGGAATAGTATTTGTCAAGAAGAGGCACCTTAACCTCGGTGACTCATGTGTCCCACTCCCAATATTTAGCTTTACAGTGGTTGCCAGTGCCACCTTTTCTAATGTCTGCCTATGTCCCAGCAGCTCCCTGCACTGTCTTGGCCCTCGCCTGCTGCTCTGTTTGTTGCTTTGGTGTCCCAGCAGGGGCCCCCAGAGACAGCCTTTTGTTTACAATTAAAAACATTGTCCCCTTTGTGTAAATGGGTTCACATTTGAGTCACAAAATAAGCTTTATCAAAATTGGGTCATCAACTATAATAGAAGGAGAGGTCCCACAGCGTTCAGAGAGCTATGAGGCTTTAGTAAAAATGGCAACTGACAACTATTTTAAACCTAACATACTGTAAAGTAATAAGCTTACTCACTTTTTATTGGAACAATGCAAACGGGATGACACAAAATTTATTCAGCAGAGGAACTGGGAGCACTTGAATGGCCCCTTTCCCAATAGGATTTTCCTACCAGTCAATGCGACTGTGGAAATGGGCCACAGTCTGGTTTGGCTTTGCTTCAGCCGTTCTGGCCCACCTGCACTCATGCTTTGACTTGAGTGACTATAAAATTGTTAACAATCTAATACAAGGTAATGAGACCAAAATAGAAATCCACTTTGCTCTAGTCATATAATTTTAGGTGTCAAAAGGAGGTCAGCCAAATGAGTTTAGAGATTTATCACAAAAGAAATTGCTCTGGGACTGTTGCTCATCATTAGAAAGAGTAATGGTTTTTGAGTTAAGCCGTGTGTGCGTGCACGTGAGTGTGTGTTTTTGCGTGCGGTTTCAACCACTCTTTTAAACTGAACGTCAAAGACTAGACCACGGTTACCACCACACCCATGCTGTTTTATCCTGGTCCCTTCGGTTGAATCCTACCGAATCTTTTTTGAATCTTTTTTTTTTTTTTGTTCTGCTCTAATTATTTTGCCGCTCTCTTCTCCTGCGAGACAAAGGCTGACTAATCACAGAGCTTACAGAAATAGGGGAATACCCAGTGGTTGTGAAGGAATCGGGATCAAACCCAAGGCCTCTGGGAGCAGTAAAGTGATATCGCTTCACTCTGTGTGCATGTCCTGTCAACCTCTGCACAGATTATCAGAACATGAGCTGACCTAGTAATTCTCATCCCTTGGGTTTAAAGTCATCCATGTGGAATTTGCTTTGTCCTTACCCTGAATGTTTTAAATAAATGCTCCCACCCAATCAACTGGATACAACATTTTATTACGAGTAGCTTATTTTATTCATCATGTAGTAATATTTATTTTTTACACTTTTAGGATGATACTGGTGCCTATCTTATCGACAGAGACCCCACATACTTTGGGCCAGTGCTAAACTACTTGAGGCACGGCAAACTGGTGCTCAACAGGGACCTGGCAGAGGAGGGTAATGTATTTTTTGCACAAAATAATTATGTAAAGTGTATTTAAAAGACACAACATCAAGGTGCACGTGGCAGAGTGGTTAGCACTCCTGTCTCACAGCAAGAAGGTCGTGAGTTCAAAACCTGGCCGACTTAAATATTCTCTCGGCCGTCTCCGGTCTTTCTGTGAGGAGTCTGCATGTCCTCCACGTGTTACCGTGGGTTCTCTCCGGGTACTCCGGCTTCCTCCCACCGTCCAAAGACATGTATGTACAGGTTAATTGGCAACTCTAAAGTGTCCCTAGTGAATGAATGTGAGAGTGAATGATTGTTTGTCATTGTCTGTTTCTAAATGTCAGCCCTGCGACTAACTGGCCATTGTCCAGGGTGAACCCCGCCTCAGGCCCAAAGCTGCTGGGATAGGCTCCAGTCACCCGCGACCACTAACGGGACAAAGCGGTAGAAAATGAATGAATGAATGAATGAACATCAAGGTTTGATGGAATCATTTTTGTGACGCATTAGAGAGCTGCTTAAAATTAGTAATACATGGAATATAGATGGTGTTTGTTGAATAATGAGATGGCAATAAGACTTGCTCTTTTCAGGTGTGCTAGAAGAAGCAGAATTTTACAACATCACATCATTAATAAAGCTCATCAAGGACAAGATCAGGGAACGTGACTGCAAAACCTCACAGGTCTGTGGAGGATAGTCAAGACTGTTTTGTGTCAGTAACTGTGTGGAGCCCATTTGGTTTCTGATCCTCTTTGTAATCCATCTATAGGTTCCGGTGAAGCATGTGTACCGGGTGCTGCAGTGCCAGGAGGAGGAGCTGACCCAGATGGTGTCTACCATGTCAGACGGCTGGAAGTTTGAACAGGTAAAACCTTTCTTGTTGTGAAGCATTCAGCCCTTTTATTTTTTTATTTATTTTTTTTATGTGCTTCAACCACCCGGCTGTGCTCACATTACCCATAAAGTCCAGTTCTTTGTATTACACATGGATAAACTGCCAAATGTGTTTCTCATTGTTTACATACATGATCCGAGCATCCCCCTCTGTGCTCTGATTGGTTGTTGCAGCTTGTCAGTATAGGTTACGGGCGAGCCAACCAGTCAGAGTTTCTGCTGATTGTGTCAAGGGAGGTGAAAGGAGAGGAGTCTGCTTTGCCAAACAACAGCGGAGAGGTGTGTCCCACCAACTTTTGTCCATGGGCTGGTCACTGCATGGTCCCTGTGTTGTCCACCAGCATCCTGTTAGCCAGTGTTTGTCCCAAATAGACACAGAGCTGCTGGGCATTTATCAGTTGATTTTAATGTTTGTGAGTGCTCATTGGTACTGCCTGTTCACAGTGGGGCAATGTGAGCATTCTCTCATCTGTAAATTCTTTTTGATTTATTGATTTTTGTTATTTATTACATACATACATACACGCACAGTTCCCAACCATGGCTTTTTGTGCTTTGCTTTGATCTAGCCATTTGGTTTCTTTTGGGACTGTCCCTGGACAGAGTTCTTGCTGTTTTAAAGAAAGTAACAGCATCAATCAAAAGATAAGGAAAGATTTAAATAGCATTTACATGAATCTGTGAGGTTGGAAGTTGCTATACAAGACTGCATGTATATATTGGAGACATTATTTATTTGATCTTGATATTTGATCCTATCACTAAGGCAGAGTGATAGGATCTCCCCTTAAAGTCTAATCTCATCACACAAGCAACAAAAAACCCTACAAATCCTTCAGATGTAAAGACTACTTACCTTCTAAAAGGCTTATAGTATATGTAATTGGTTACATGTTGAGTTCGAGCAGTGGGGCCAATGGGATTCCTGGAAGTTGGTTAAGATTAATATACTTTTTGCAGCGTTGGTGTGAGAGGGATCTGTTAACAACAACGTCTCTGACATTAGAAGTTGCTAATGAGGCAAAGCATGTCTGAACATGCACCTGGGTACAGACAAGAGTTCTCATTGCCTGCACTTTACCATTTTGCACAAGTAATCAAACAGGAATTACCTCTTTTTACTTTGTTGTATGTTTATTATCAATTCCCTCACTGATGTTGCATTTGATGCTTTCTTTTTGCGTAATAGAACTACCAATGGTCAAGTTACAGCACTATAAGCTATTTGCTTTGTTCACACAACGGACTTAGGTCAAGTTCAAGTCTATTCCCTATTGATTTTCCAGCATGTTTGCTTCCTTTGATCCACCACTTTCTGCTCTGGTAGACATAAATGACTGTTTATTGGCTATGCTGTCTGTGGTGTCATTGGAGTGTTTTTATTGTGGACCACACAAGGATACCATATTTCATGTTTTCACAACTCCCTGTGTTATACTGTGATGTTTCAGTCTTTTTAAATAATTGTTTCACTTTGGCTTATGTAATTGTAACAAACTACAGTACAAAGTAATGAGTTGTAATGTCTTCAATCAAAACAAAACCCCTTTTGTAAAATTTCTACATTTAAGACTCTTAAGCTGTTTTTGTTTTTGTAGTTTGTTGCTGATTTGTTCTCTGCACTTGTCTCTCCGTAGTTGGTCAGCATAGGCTCTTCTTACAACTATGGAAACGAAGACCAAGCCGAGTTCCTGTGTGTAGTCTCCAAGGAGCTGCACAATCAATCATATGGGACAAACAGTGAGCCCAGTGAGAAGGCGAAGGTAAGTTTGAGCCGAATGTGGAACAGCCAGTTTTCAAATCTATCCACAGCCAACATTACTGAATGAGGGCCTGTCCTGGAGGTTTTTAAATGACTTGCATTTACAAATACACAGCCACTGAACTGAAAGCAACTATAATTTATTCAAGAGAAACCTTTCCTAAAGGGAACATTGTGAAAATTCACACAAGAAATGGGCTGAATCATGAAACCACAAATGATCAGGAAAGATAAAAACACAATTTTGATGAATGAAAACCACAAATGATGAATTATGTTGCATTGGGCCGAGATGAGGACATCTACGGTCTAAAGATTAATCCCAGTTAAAGGCATTAGCGGAGCACAGGTTTTTGGATTAGTAGAGCTACTGGCAAGGTTTTTAGTTTTCTCAAGGACAGGAAGCACGCTCAGAGAGAATCCCAAGTCCCAAGGGCTCATCCCCACAGGACCTGTCTTAGAAGGCAGCCACACACGATGAAGCATTTTTAAATTAGGTCTGTGCTGACACTACATGTCCCACTTAAAGAATCGTGTAGAATGCTTTATTAATCCAGAGGCACATTACCAAAATCAGGTGACTCATTTTTTAAATGAAAAACATTTTGAAATTGTATTAAGTTGTAATAACTATACTCATCAAAATAATTTGTCACAAATGAATTGTGCCTCTGGATAAACCTAAACCTGTATATTTGTCTAAATGTTATTGGTTTTATCCCCTACCATAGACATTTACACCCCATTCATTTCCATGACTTTACTACATGCCTTTCTTGTCTTCTTCTGTGCTATCTGCATGCTGCATGTTGCTCAGAGCGAGGACGAAGAGACGGATTATGAAATGAATGACTCTGATTAGGGTTGAGCACTTATGACAATCTGGTGAGTGCTCAACTGCTCATAGTGCCTCCACCGCTGGCCCCTTGATTGTCCTCTTCCCTTTCCAGGGCGTCCCTGTGCACTTTACACTACCGGAATCTAGCTTTTCATTTGTTTGTCAAAGGCGTTTAGCAGACGGTACTAAACTGGTATGCAGTGACCAGACAGATTATTTTTCAGCTCGTCAAATAGATCTTTGAAAGCAAATGAGTTGTTTTTTATTTTTTATTGTATTTATTTTTTTGGTAGCATAAATAAGACCCTTTTAATTATTGCCATGCTTGCTGCTTTGGTTAATCATGGGTATGCTAAATTATAAGCTGCTGCATTTTGACTTATTGAAGAAGAAGACGGCAACATACTATGCACCCTCTTTTCATCTCAATGTTTCTTTAGGTAGAGCCACATGGGTCAAACTGCTCCTGGTGTAGTATCACTGTAGCGCCCTAATTTTCAGAAGTAATTTGGAAGGACTTGAAGCTTAGTTAGGGTATAGTCTAACCCAAACATAGCATACGTGTGACTCTTAACATGGACAAAAATTGTAAATTAAGATGGCTTCAATCAAGGAATCCCTGATGGGGTTTTGTTGCTGTGTAAAACAACCCTAAATATAAAATGCAAGGCTTCAGTCCTCTCTGCACTTTGTTTGTTTTAGTGAGCTACTAGTAAATGCACAGCAGCAGAAATGAGTGCTCTGGTAAGAAAGTCTGGGTTTTAAATGTGTGTGTTTGCTGAAATGCCTTTTTTTGTATTGGCAGATTCTTCAGGAAAGGGGTTCTCGGATGTGAAGAGGACTCAGTATTACAAACTCCAGGTGTTACGATGAAAACATATCATCTTTGTGGAAGAACATTTGGCACAATGGAGTGTTTAAAGGGGGGTTATACATTTCCTTTTGATTTTCCTCCATTTGCGTTTCTTTTTTTTTTTTTTTAAGTTTTATTTTTTCTCTTGCTGTCTATAGTTATGTTTACTGACAATTTGTGCCTGCACGTTAAAACTGGACCTTTTGGATTTAGCCGCAACTTTATTTTTTCTATTTGAAAAATATAGAATTGTTATTTACAAATGTTTATTGCTAGTGGCTGATATCAACAAGGCCAACAATTAACTCAGGGTCATCTTTTGAGTTTATTCTTAATATCTTCCAACTCTAGGGTCCGGTAAGGGATCAGTTTGGTCTTTAAAACCCCTGTAATAAAATCATTGTTGGATAGTCTGAGATGTTAAGAAGGGAAATGTGCATTTATGTAGTGCAGGTTAAGATTTAGGCTAGTAAATGTAAATTATCCCCAAAGGCTAAAGTGCTATTCAACGTTAAATTTACATTTATGATCATGAGGTTCTGTCTCAATAAGATTTGGTTCTGACATAAAATGTATTGTATAAAATGGAAATGAATAACTGCACACTAAGTATTGGTGGTGAGATCTGCATGACCTTAAATGTCTTAGTAATTTGACTGTATGTACAGGGGCATTATCACTTTTGTCATACAAGCAATTGAGGTGGGAAGTTTACCTGCACCTAGCCCTATGCATTCATCCTGAACTGAGTTTTAGAACACAATCAATGTCCTTATGCAACATCAATAAGACCTTACTACATGTTTTCTAAAGTTTGTAAATTATGGTGATATTCTACACAAAAAATTGCTACAAAGCAAGCTTGTGGAAGATTTAAAACAAAAAGATTGTGAATGCATTTGGTCTGATGTACAAACCTCTGCACATGTGACCTCATGTAGTTTATCATTTGACCTGATTAATCCTTGAGGTCACCTCATGTTCATAAATATAAAGTAGACTTCCCTTTTTTTTCTCAAATGTGAAAAAAATGTTTTACAGTGTTTAATCGTTTTTCATAAATAATAGTTAAGCTGAGATACTAATGTAAGGAAATATGTCCTAGACATAATAGTGTTTCTAAAATATCAATTTATACTGTCTATTCCCTAATTAGTTTTGTGTTTGAGGGAATATCTTGTTAATGAACTTTTTGTGCTGAGGATGTTCTGGGGACTGGAAATGTTTGATGGCAGTGGCGAAGGAAATTCTGTTCATATCTAGAGATCTTTGTCTTGATGTATATAATCCAAATTCAATATTTAACTCTTAACTCTGCACGTTTTGTACACTGTATAAAAAAACATAACTTCAGGTAGAAGTTGTTTATACTGGATCTTTGATTTATAGAAAAACTCTTAACCATTTTAAATTCTGTTTTGCATTGTTTGTACAGGTCTTGAGATTTCTGATTTAAGGTTTGAAATGATGCTGACCAGTGTCTTTCAATGAGAACATGCCTGAGACATGTTTTGATACCATTAACAAAGCTAAACCTGGCTGGCTATGAAGTTGACTGTTACATTTTAAAGTGTATTTTTTTGGGGGGGTGAGATATTTCATCTAAGCATTTTTGAATTGTGTAGATTTATACACAGCATTACAGCACTACAGTGAAGTAACACTGCACATTGGTAATTGCCTGTAATGTTCATGTAAATACTGCATTTAAGAACACTTTTAATAGCTATTTAGAGGTTTGAAGTTTTTTCTTTATTCATTTGTTTTCTTTTTTTTTTTTTTTGAATGGGATAGATATTACATTTACACCCCCCACCCCCCCATTGACCAAAATCCAATGTCTTATGTGTACTGTGCACATTGATCAGTGTCAGGGATGTTTAAACTTTTTTTAATGCTGGCACACTTTGTACATTTTGAGTTATGGACAAACACAGAACACATACACGTGACTAAAATAATTTTATATTGTCTGGGATACTAGTATGAAATGCATGTTTTGATATACATATAAACACACACTTGACACATTTACACACTCAACCACAGAAGGGCTTTTAAAATGACTAAAACAATTGAGAGGTTCAATCAGACTGGATTTCCTGCCAGCGCTAGGCTATGTTTACATTTTGCTATAGTATTCTGAAGCCTTCCAGTTACACATTGTCTTGTACTCCTTCACACGTTACAAGCCTGTCTTGTGTGATTTAACTGCATCTAGCACTCTGTCTGTACTGATATTTACTGACATGTTGACTGATAAGGACCTAGGTTACAGCGTTGCAGACAATCTTGTATTCTGCCCTTTCAAAAGGCTTTTATTTGTGACCATTGTTGTCTTAGGGGAGCTGTTTATTTAGGTTCTCTGAAACCATTGCAAAGAGATTTAGTGTTTTGTTTGTTTCTTGTTTATTTTAGAAAGCCTCTGGGCTAAAAGGTCATGACAAATCTACATATAATGCTCTCACGTTTTTTTCATTTTATTTTATTTTCAGCTTTGCCAGTGATGATCATTTTATGTGATGGACAAGCTTATCAAATCTGTAGCCTAATACTATTAAGTGCCCAGTTGTTCTGCATAAGCCACATACCACTGTAATGCATGGTTGTGTATATGATCACATTTGTAATCATAGAGCGAATGTTTCATCTTTTTTCTCAATCCAATGATCATGTTGGTTAATATGGCTCTCATATCACTACATAGATCCCTCCTCTATGATCTTATGCAATGATTAAAATATAAAACTATGAGGTTAAGGGTATAGATCTGTATGGTCTTACATAATGTAAACCCAATAAAATGTCATTATTATTTGTGTCTGTGCGTGTTACTTTGAACATTGACATAAACATGAAACCAAATCATAATTTGATAAACAGCGACACCTTGCGTTGACTAAAGCCATGGTCGCCTAAAAAAATCCTGTTTATTGCTAGCCAAAATTCGGTAAATAAATTTATAAGCTACTTAAAAGGAATGAATTGCACCATGGGGATATCAAACTTCTTTGAAGAAAAATCTGTTTTTCTAGCTATGTGGCTTTAAGATGATGGACACGCCAGAGCGCTGACAAAGATGAACTACAGGGTAAGATGGTAAAAACGTTTCCAGACAACACCACAGTTGTGTATGCGCACTATTGCTTTCAAGCAGATGTAACATTTATTTAAAGAAGCTAAAAAATCAATATTATTTGATACTATTAAGGAATTCAAATTCAGATACACTCGACTGCGATTTTAACGCCCACCAGTCAATGGGAACAATTATTAGTTAAATGCACTTGCCTCCTGAGCTTTCCTTCAGTACAAAAGCGAAAAGCGGAAGTCATCGACATGTCACTATTTCACTTTGCTAGCCGTGTCTGGTTGGACTCGAAGCGGGTGGTTGTTCAGGAGGGAAACTTTACAAGCTTTCACAGGATTTGAGCACGATCGATTCATTTCACGTAATTAATAGACACCGTGCTGCCACATTGAACGGTAAGAGCACGTCTTCGTAGCGGAAAACATAACATATTCTTGCCTCGCATTATGGTATTTTAGCCGCTTCTATTTGCGCCATTTTCGCTAGTTTTGTAATGCACAAATGTGCGCCATTTAGCTCTAGCGCTCTTTGTCCCTTTTTTTTTCATTGGATCAAGGTTTACGTTTTCCTTCCTGAGGATGTCACATCCCCGGGGCCTTTGACCTCCATAGAATGCCTTTTGCGGTAAATGACGAGCAGAAATAAGCCCCGTTGCCTCCCCAACAGTGTCCAAATCAAGTACAATTGCGCATTTTTGTGCTGCATCAGGCCGTGTCAGCTCTAACACCACTAGCGCCTGTTGTGGTGCCGTTCTGGCGCACACGAGTTAGCTTCTGTGCTAACCGGCTAGTAGCTTATTTAGCAACTATAGTTTGTATTCAGAACAAGGTCCGAGTCTTAGCTTAATGTTCTATTATTGTAGAATAAAATTAACATTTTCTTGTTTTTGTTTTTTTTGTTTTTGTGTGTACTCGTGGTAGTTTTAAACTCCAAGAGCTTTTAAATGCATTGTTTAACTTAACAGTGCCGGCTAACTGCTAGCTTTACAAAACCTAGCTTTCAACAAATGTCTATTTTAAATTGGTGTGGATGTAAATTTGAGTGGGTTAAAAGTTCATGTGTAGGAGTTCATATGATGGTCAGGCGTTACGATTTGGTTCCTTTTTAGTTAATACTCCCATGGTACAGTAGAGATACAACATGTACTTTGCACATATGATAGTCTATAATCTTAGGGAGAGCCCTAATAGTCAGTGTAGTTGGACAGTGTGTTCAAGAGCGGACCACTACCTCTGTATATGGTAAAAGCAACAACAAATATGTCTTTTTATTATTTTTTTTTATTGAATTTTTTTTTTTGTAAAATTGTCTATGACCCTTCTTGTGCATCATAATAAACATCTCTAAAGAGATCAAATAAGTTGTGTAGTAATTATTTCCTGAATGATGATCAAATTATGGTAGTGCCTGTTTTGTGAGGTTAACAATCACTAATATATTTTATTATTGCAGAAGTCCACAAATCATGTCTGGCATTGCGTTGAGCCGGCTAGCCCAGGAGCGCAAGGCATGGCGAAAAGACCACCCATTTGTAAGTGGGGTCACTTGAGGCTTGCATTTTCTATTTTTCTCTTGTTATACATTGACCTACTGATTTGCCTTTTCAGGGATTTGTTGCTGTACCAACAAAAAATCCAGATGGAACCATGAATCTCATGAATTGGGAATGTGCTATTCCTGGCAAGAAAGCAGTATGTATTGTACACTTTGTTAAAATGTATTGCCCTTTCACATTTGTGTAAAAATGTTTTTCCTCTAGACACCATGGGAAGGTGGCCTTTTCAAACTCCGTATGTTATTCAAGGATGACTATCCTTCTTCTCCTCCAAAATGTGAGTAGTTTATTCTTAACTCAGCTATAATAATCTGAACATGGAGATTTTGCTAATGCAGATGTTTTATTAGCCTCTGCATGTTTAAGTTGGAAGGCACTGAGCATTCTGTTTTTTCCATAGATTGGGCTTATTTGTTAGGTCTTTTTGGGGGCAAACACAATTTGTCCATTTTGCAATTCTAATTCTGTATAAACATGCATGAATAATAATATTTGTGTTTGGGGTATAATGTTTTGATTTTAAAAATTAACAAATTTTATAACTAAGCACAATGTCAGTTTGAATACTTATAGTGGCAGTTAAGCAGTAGGGATTGCAGTTGTCTCTTTTTAAAGGTCACAATTATGCTATATTAAGGTCCTGGTTGTGGGCAAGTTAGGAGTTGCTGCTTTATTTTTATTTTATTTTATCTCTACTTGAGAAACATCACATTAGACATTTTATTGTTTCAGGTAAATTTGAACCGCCACTCTTCCATCCAAATGTGTATCCATCAGGCACAGTATGCCTATCTATTCTAGAAGAGGACAAGGACTGGAGACCAGCTATCACAATAAAGCAGGTAAGTTTAATTTATATCATTATTTTCTTTAGTGTCAGATATAAAAAAATGAATTACTATCTATCTATTAACCTTTTACTTTAGGTAACAATTTCTAAATGATCCGTTTTTAAATATGGCTGCTCTCCTCAATAACCAGGATATGACATCAATGTAAATGCTATTTGTGTTTTGTAGATCCTATTAGGTATCCAAGAACTCCTAAATGAGCCAAATATCCAGGATCCAGCCCAAGCAGAGGCCTACACAATCTACTGGTAGGTTATCTGAAAATTATTTGATTATTGAAGATGGTCAGAATTGCTCTCTTTCAGACAGATGGATTATTACACCTTGAAAATAAAGCACTGAAAGTGACAGTTTTAAAGTATTTGTAATTAATTGACTTGAGATTGAACATTGTGCTGTCTGACAAATATGTGAAATATTTGGTCACATGATCAGAATTGGATAAATACAGTATTAAATAATACTACACTTATGGTAACACATTGTGCAGCCATCAATGAAAATGCAAAGTCAACTACCTGACATGGTGGGCCACTAAATCAAGCTTATAATGCTAATGTTTTTAATTTTGACTAATTTTATTGTAAATTGTCTTCATAATACTTGTGTCTTTTCAGCCAAAACAGAGTAGAGTATGAAAAAAGAGTTCGAGCACAAGCCAAAAAGTTCTCCCCGTCATAAGGGTGAAGACTTGGTTGGCTGCTGCAGAAGAAATGAGTTTAGCAAGGATCACCTCTCGCTCAGTCTCTCAATGAATGTGCTCCTCTCACATCGGGACTCGCTTAAAAGACTTGTATTTAAACTCCACACATTCTGTGCCATCCGCCCTCCCAACCTACCGTTGTCTGTTCTTAACTGCCGGTTGGCACATAATGCTGGGAGGGGAGGGGTGCTTGAGCACCCTAGTTCTTTCTTTTAAACCATTGTCTTATGTGGTGCAAGGGACACAGCTCGGTACCAGTCTGAACTCCATGCAAGCAGGCGGTCATCAATGTTCAAGAAAGACGTGTCTTTTTGTTTTACTTTGCTCTTTCATTTTCCCTTTTTGTTTCCCTCATTTGTAGTGTACATTTAGCTTATTTCATTCTCAGTATTTCCACTGCTGTATAATGATTGGCACTTTTATACTGTTGTATCTCACTAGTGTCTATAGATGGCTCTGTCTAATGCTCTTTCCCAGATTTTCTATTCAGCATGCTGTAATATATCATAGACTCTTCTGTCTTTTTGTTATTCAGAGTTGTTTGCTTTGAAATAAATAAAATGGCCACAACGAATGGGGCAGGTAGGCTTTCTTCTTTATCCGACTGTAAAGTTATATGGTGCTTTGTTCATGTATGTGTTGGCGTAAATAAAACTTTCTATAAAATGTATGCATTGTCTTTTATTGAGTGAGCAGAATATACAAGTCCAGCAAGCAAAAACAAATTGGATACTACCCAACTCAAACCAGAACAATTGCAATAGAAAACAATCCTGGAAAATTGCAGGTTATATACTTTCGTGCCCAGAATGCAAGTAATAATTCTTATGCCGTTGAGCGTGATTTCTAGAGGTCTGAGTGCTTATTTCAACTTTTAATGTTCAGCTGAATTAAATGATTGTCGGCTTTACCTGTGAAACTTGGTGCTTCCTCTATTATTTTGTCTCTGATATCCATGTGTGTGATATTTAAGTGCCTTGTTCCCATGATGTACTATAAGCAGACTGCTGGAATGTACTTAGGGTGCAGTAATCGTTGCAGTACCAGGGATGGGCCTTCTCCAGAGACAGGTGGCTGCTTAGCCAGCACCCAGAGTCCCCTTCAGATGGACTCCCTGGCTGCAAGTAGAGGTCTGTACTCATACAGCTCCCTACAACTGACGGCAGACCTGAGGGGCTCACTGTGTAAGGGATTCCCAGCTGAACCACACTGACAGGTTCACTTTCGTTGATGTATCCACTGTTCTCAATTACACATGGGTAGACCTCATGGATGTCTGTGCACTTTGACAGCTTCTCAATCTGAGATGTGTTCTCTGTCTTTGGTATGTCCATGGCATTCTCCTTTATTATCACCCAGCTCTGAATTGTAAATTTATATTAACTATCCATTACAATGATGTACGTATACTGCAAAATAATGCTAACCCTACCTTAAAATCTCCATGGCAGTCACTGTAAAGTGTTTGGAAGTAGGGCTCTGGAGTTGGGATAAAAACATTTTGCTTCCACCTAAAACAAAATACACAAAATATTGAAAAAAGAATATTGTACAGTTCAGCAAAATAATTAGTAATTTACTGTAATGTGTATAGATATAAACAAATATTTTGATAAAAATCTACAATTTAGTATTACATTAAAATAATTTTCCTTTGATGAAATCTTACTTTTTAATAGGAACAAAACACAAAACAAGGATGAGTGGCACCAACACACACAATGGGATGAGCACCTTTTGCAGGTTAAAGACAGGAGCAGTGGTTTCTGTAAGAGGAACTGTTTATATATAAATACAATATCATGGTTTAAATACAAACAAGACTTGTTTTAAAGTAACACTGCGTAACGTTTTTCCCAGAAATAAGTGACGGAGAAAGTTACTAAAAGTTACAGATCCCAACAAAAAGTCCTTCAGTGGGAGCAAATTCGGAAAAAGTTACATAGCTTTACTGAATTTTTATATTTGATTTTTACCATCTACAGCTGGGACCGTCCTCCAGTGAAACTCGCTGGACCAGGCACTCCATTGCCCACTGTAAAAAGCTTGATTGGGACTGGACCGTACCTTGGCAGCATACTCAGAGTCTGGTATTAATTGATCATTTTTCAGAGTAAAAGTTGTGTGGTCAGTGTTGATATCATGTGCTGTCCCCTGTGAGAAAGGTTAGTCCTGTTATTAATGAGTGCCACATATTTAGATTAATGACACCTGTAATTATGAATCCTACATTGTGTCTGCGTCCTCTTTCATTGATATGTAGCTGATACTTTAAGACTTCCACCAAGGTATTGTCATAGGTGCTTTTCCAGGAAAAGTGGTGTTGACTTGAGCTTTGGTTCAGTGTGAGACAGCATGGTGCTTTTGGTTTTACTAATATTAACACAAAACAGATGTCACAACAGAACTAACACAATTACATTTGCACTGAGGGAAAAATGATGATGCTCACTGGTTTGTACAGGTTTGTAATTGTTTTCCAGCTGCTCACAGCTCTTGGTCACCTTTTCCATGTGGCAGAGTGAGATTATGAAGACATCTAAATCCACAAAGCCATCGACTTCAACAGAACAGTTATAATGCTCATTGAACCTGGATAGCGAACACTGAAATATTTCGCTTCATATTGGCGAGAAAGGAAAAACAGTTAGTTCAAATGTAAATGTAATGCATTGAGTGAAAAATGGCTAATTACTTTTCTTCTATTATACGTGCTACTTCCAGCCACACAGTACTGAAGTTTGAAGGCAGGCTGGTCTCCAGGGAGCAGTTAAGGATGGACACGTAGTCATTAACACACTGGAGCTTGTGGTTCATGCCTAGAAAAACGGGCAGATTGTGACACACTTTACCTCCCTTCATGCAGTTAAAATGATTGACTATTGATTTTCAACATCAGCCTGATTAGTAGACATGTCAAGAATTTATAAAAAAAGTACTTGTTCATGTTAAAGTGAAAACAGATTTTTACAAACCATTCTCACCATGTCTACTGGTAAAGTTGCTAAGACTTCCTTCAAGATGGACAACGCTGGAGGAAATCAGTAGAAGGATGAGCACTCCCAGGCTCCGTGTCAAGTTGAGATCCATGTTCGCAGCCAGAATGAGTATTAAGTCTGTCCTATTAGACCTTCGTTTTGTCATGCCACCTTGAAGTGCTACTGACTTGTGTGTGAAGAAGGTATCAGCCCATCTTTCAAACTGTCTGACACTTATCACTAACACGTGACAACTGCAAGAAGATACTACTTTTTTTTTTTTTTTACCAAAGCAGTTGTAAACTAAAAAACGTGTTAAAGTTGCAGCAATGTGGGTTGCATAGAAACTTTGGTTTTATCAACAGCACCACAGAGTGAAATAGCAAATAAGACATTTAGATAGGTATAGATAAAATGTGACTCACAGGGAACTGATATTGAGTAATAAACTTAATAAAAGAATGTTTGGAGCATTGACAAGAGAACAGTTGCATGTGTGTTACACTACGTTGAGATTGGCGCATTAGGAAAAGTTATTTTTACTGATTACTGGTGTCTGTGTAATTGTAGTTTATAAACTTACAGGTTTGCAGTTACCACAGTGAACATTTCAAACAGCTACGCTGCTGCATATCTATTTAATACTTAGTCAGCCTAATTTAATCAGACAGGAAACAACTAAGTTCAAAAATAGGGCTTTGGTTAAATCAACCATACTGAGTAACTTAACTTACCACAGAACATAATGTGGCAGATATTTATATTTAAGGCTTTTTCTCTAACTCCGTGTGAACTTGTTCTCAGTGTTAAAGTATTCAAATTGTGCAAGAGCAAGGCCAGTGTCTATCTCAATCTTGTTGCAGTTCCTGTGAATCTGATGTGTACATTTTTCCATTATTTGTGATAAGACTGAGCACACAGATGTTATTTTTGAAGCTTGTGGTTTAAATTGCAATTATCAGATGTAGAACTTGAACAGGGTTATACTTAAGTATTTTATTGATGGTTCAAAGTGTATTTGTACAGCTGCTTTACACAACTTTTTACAAGTTAGTTTTAAATGATAGTATATAAATGTATATACATTTTTAGCTTACAGAAGACATGGTGAAGATATTTAGGCACACTATCACAAGTCACTCACAGGCCAGTTTACTATCAAAGGACGACAGAGTGATGGCAAAGGCTTGCAGGGCGCACATGGGGTAGGTGTAATCCATGGAGAACACGTCCTCTGCCACACGGCCAAACTGCATCACAATGTAATCCTCTGGGATAGACATCAGCAGGAGGGCACAAAGAAGAAGATGTGGACACAAATCTGAAACAATTAATGTTTGAAAATGGCAAAAGTTTGTTTTACCATTGTCAGGGTGAATGATCTGGAAGTTTTTGACAGAGGCTTGTGTGACACGGCCATGGAAGTTAAGTACATATGAATGCGTCTGCTCGTTCCAACTCGGGGATTTGTTGATCAAAGTGATCAGTTGGTCTGTGTTATGGTTTGTATGGCGGGTCAGCAGTGTCTCCAGTTCCTGAAAAGACATTTACAAATATATCAATCAACGTGTAAAATTATAAAAATATAATTGTCTTAACTTTGAACCTAACCCAGGTTCTGTCTTTAATCTTTGACCTTATGTAGGCACATTACAATTATACAATTATAACCACAACAGGCCGTCCAAGATGGCTGTTAAACAAATAAGACTACTCAGTGCATTTAACGGGACAAAAATTATTACACATAAATACATTAATTTGATGACTTATTTTTGTCTGGGCACTAAAGATATCAGATGAGTGACAGCCAACATACATTCTTTGGTGCAATGGACACTCGTTCATCATCTATCATGCCTGGGATAATCACGGTCATTTTTCTGGGACCTTTAAAACCCAGCACATTTGTCTCCTGAAACAAAGATAAGATATTGGTGTTACAGATTTATTTGTCATCACAGCATGTATTAGTTTGTGTAGGTAAGCTTGGACTCACATAACAAATTGCTGCCAGTTCTTCTCGCACGCATTCACTCTCTTTTATAAAAGGCTTTTTCTCTGGGTTTTCTCCCCCATCGTAAACTGTGAATTTTGTACCTAGGACATTGGACCTAAACCAGGCAAAGATGATATTACATTAATAATAATAAGATCTTGGACATACTGTAGTTTGCAAAAGGTAATGTTTACTCTTTGTACCAGAGATATCAAGAGCAATTTACATCTTTATACCTGAGTTTTCCAATGTAGCAGTTTGTATTTCTGGACAGATTTGTCGGGTCAGTGGAGATCAGATAGTTGGCTGTTTTGCACTTTTTCCTTTTTCTTCCCGCCATTAAAAAGACCTAAAACAAAAAGTATTTAGTAGAATTAAAGTAATATAAAAACGTGATTATGCTCTGTTTAGATTTGGAAATGGATCAGTAGAGACCCTCTTGCCGTCCTCCTTCTCCATGTGCAGGTAGTAAGTCGGAAACATGCCCTTCTCCATCCCTCTCCTGTCTCGAGTCACCCTACATTGGATTGTCACCTCTTTTGGAGCTGGACGCAATGCAAACTTCTCCAGATCTTCCACTGACATGGGAGAAGTTGACTAAAAGACCATTTCACCATAAAAAAATGTTAATTCTTTCCCAGAGTGAAACCCTAATTCCTTATAATTTAAAACGAGGCTCTTACTCACCCTTTCATTAGAGTCACTTTCTGAGTTTTTCCTGTAGTTTGAGTTAAGTGAAGCGAGACTCGTCTTCTCTTTTTTGCTTGACTTTTTTTCTTTTTTCTCTTTTTCTGGAGTATCTTCATCTTTGCTTTCATCGCTGATTTGGCACCTGGCTGTAGAGATTCATTCATTTATTTATTATTGCAAAAATGCATACACAAAAAACTCACAGGTTATCACTTACTTGTGTCAAGTTTATTTTTCCTCTGCTCTAGCTTAGGGGAAGGCCACTCTTCATTTTCTTCCTCATTGCCTCTTTCATTCTGTTTCTTGTTTTTCGGACTTGCCACATCGAGAACAGTGTCTATCTCTTTTTCTGAGTTTCCCCTAGAATTTATCTCTACAAATCGCACAGATACATGTTGAAACAATGTCATTTTACATGTTGGGAGACTATAAATTGTGAGTGGAGGACCTTTTTCTTACCACCACTGCCACATTCTTGATAAATATAGTTTACTATAGTCTCTCAAATTTTAGTCTATTTAAATCTGCCTGTTTGATTTACAAAGTTACTCATGGTTTGGCTCCTCCCCTGTTGAATAAGTTTATCAAACAGTAAGCCTCTGTCAGAGGTGACTGTGAGCTCCCGTTCAGACGTACATCATTTTCTCAAAACGTTCTCTCATTTAAGGGCTCACTGTTTTGGAACAGTATTCCACTCTAAGTGAGGGAATGTACAACTTTCCTTACTTTTAAAACACATTTGAAACTGTGGTTAAGAGACACTCAAACATGTGACCTGCACCTTATTGGCAAATTGTGTTTTGAAGATGGGCCTGCGCAATAGCTATAATTTATACTTAATCAGACATGTGTACCTATGTAGACTATATTTATGTTCTTGTTCTGTCTCATTTTCTTATTTTTGTTCTATAGTCTGAAATAATAAAAAACATACTTTTACGGTCCTGCTTTTGAGTCTTTGGTGTCTTCTCATTGTCTTCAGATTCTTTCACTTTAGTTTTCTTTTTGCTTTTTTTCCCTTTTTCTTCTCTGTCTTGATCTTTGTCTGATTCTTCAACATGTTCTCGCTCTGAAAAAGCAGAAGGTTGCTCATAAATAATACATTTATGCAGCTTTACTAAATGACTAACACGCAGGACTGCACACACAAAGTCTTACGTTTGTCTTTTTCTTTTTTCTTTTTGGTCTTCTTTTCCTCCACTGGGACATCATTTTCAACTTCACACTTTAGTTCTAGCTCTTTGTCAATGTCTAAGTCCATTGTTTTGAAGGTCACTGGTTTCTTTGAAGGGATCTCCTCTGGTATGCTGGGAGCTGCCATGTCACATTCACCCAGTGTGATTTCATCCACTGGGTTATCATGAGCATGTTCAACCTGGTCTTCTAAGATGAAAATAAAAGTATAAGTAAATACAAAGATTTTCATCACTTAGACTGATTGTCTTCACTCACCAGTCAGGGAAATGTTGCTCAGGGAATTGCTGATCAACAGAGTTGTCTCATCAGATTTGGCTTTCTGCCTTCGCCTTTGCCTTGTGTCCAGATTAGCCACAACCATCTGAGCGTCAGCCCTCTTTCTTTGCTGTCTTTTCATCATCATTGTTCGCTATAAGAACAACCACAATTCATATGATTAATTATATTGATTTAATGGGATCAGTAGGCTAGCAGTGGGAATCTGTTGCTATCATAATATAAATGACAGGAATTAAGATTAAGATCAGTGTAGGCTACAGTTCATGGCCAAGGTTTAGAAACTAGTTAGATACAGAAAATCTGATGTAAAAATAGTGCATTGTGTAAGTATGTTGTTTATATGTAAGTATGTTGTTTATATGTAAGTATGTTGTTTATATGTAAGTATGTTCACGGTAATCTAATACAATAGTACAATTAATTCATCCAATAATAGACCCCTTTTGTGTTTGTAAACATTAACATAAGCTGCGTGCGCATATTGGTGCCATAACACAATAAATTTACATCCGGTAGAATTAGCATTATTAACCACCACCAAAGTGAGTCCAAAATGAAAATACTTGGATAAGAGCAAATAATTCGCTGTTTTAGTAAATCATTCTGCATAATTGTTGATTAAAAAGACGTTGGAATCTGCAAAGGCGCCCTCTTGAGTCACAGATCTCGGTAGGTAACAAGTCTCAGTGCAACACCTGTAATTACACCGTACTCAGGCCTGTCCAGTTATTAGTGACATGACATTCAATGTGTTTTAAATCAAATTAATTTGGACAAAATCAGGGAGAAATCATACCATGGCACAATTAAAATAACTCAATAAAAATTACGATATTTTGCAGACTATTCCTCTTGCATATTTGCGACTACACAGTAATCCCAAACTGTATGCCAAACAGCAGCAGGTCTGTGATTTTATTTATTTATTTTTTTGCCAATAATGTAGGCTATTTGTATTTTACGTAAAGGCTAAGTATTCGACCTTTAATAATTGCTCATAGCCTAAGTTTGGACAAAGATATTTTGAGAATGTCACAGAAGGCAAAATGGCTAATTTAAGATGTTAATTTGTTTTTTATTTGTATCCGTTTCAAAATCACTTTACCTGATTTTCCAGTTTTTGATGTCGAATGTCGGGTTCCTCCATATTTGAACAACTTTGAAGAACTTTAAAAACCAACGGGGAGAATAAAATGGAGCAAGTGCCAATAAACGTTTCTGCTCAGAAATATATTTGCAACTGAACAGCATCGGTTTGCTTGTACAGCCTTCTCCATCTGAGTATGTCCACCTGGGTGTAGCAGAAGGCAAAGTGGATTAAAGGGGGATAATGTTCTTAAACTAGCTACGCTGCAAAGCTTGCTCAGTGTGGACAGGGAATCCGACCATGATTAGCTACTACGTGGATGAACATAGTCTAGCTTGCTCTAGCTCTGGTTTGCTGCAGGTCAGGAAAAGTCTTTTTCTTTCCACGAGGACCCAGGGCCCACCAACAACAACATTGTGGCTCACTAACTACGACGCACACTATGACGCCGAAAAATATCTTTCACTTCAAGAAAAAACCCGTACCTCATTTCTAAACTCTATCAACAGCTGTTTTGTTGCCAGACACATTAGCAAAAAACAAACGCAGCACTGAAGCGGGAAACTCACGCGTTTATCTCGTTGCCATGGATACAGCAGCCCTGATGGAGCGCACTATGAGCGGACTACAGCGACTTCATCCTGACTGACAGTAAATTTATTAGCAGCTAGTGGTGTAAAAATGTAATGTTTTGATTTTTTTTAGAGTTATAATGTTATAATATACTAAGAACGTGGAACATACATTTTTAACAACGCACATTTTATTACTCATAACAACCATGGTACGTGAAGTGGTCAAGAAGCGGCGCTGACATTTCCAATCGTGTCCTTCACAATAAAATAAATACATTGACGCTGAATGGTTTACAAATAACGCAAAAGAAAAGGATGAACCAAATAGGACGTCATATACATTATACTAGTATTTTACGACTAGTCGATGACAATACAATACAATAAGCATATTCACCTGCTGTGCTGCTTTGTTCATGAATAATTTAAACCGGAAGAAACATACTGTCGGGGTTGCTAGGATACCGTGGTTCTGCCACACTCGACCTGGTCCTTACAGGTTTTCTTCGGGTTGTTATGTGTTTCCCAGTTTAAAACTTGTTTTTTTTCTTTGTATGGAAAGTGTGACATTGACATGTGACGTTTTCTCTGAGTAATGTTATTTTATTTTTCAAATCTGCATTTTGGAGAAAAAAATGGATACGAAAATAAAGGTAGGCTAGAGTCAAAGAGTTCACATGTTCCTACTCTTTTTTGCATTGTAATACATATACCTTGTACTCTAACCTAGATGCCAGAAGATATGAAAGCTAAAGTCATGCTATGGTAAGAACGGTGTTTGTTTAGATCATTAATGCATTCGGCAATTAACTGTGGGTGTATCTGTGTGTTCTAGGACAGATATAAGCTTCCATGACATGGAAAAGCTTGAGAAAATACAGTCTATTCCTGACTTGGAAACGTGAGTAAATGATTTCTACTCAAATTTAACATAAATATGTGCATGCCTTTTCAAATAAGTCTAACCCATTACCTTCTCTGCCAGTGCTTTATGTGAAGTTTTAGAAGTTGACCTCCCTGGCCCAAAGCAAGGAATTCTCCAGGAGCTTTATGTCCAAACTATGCTTTTTTGCAGAGAAAATAGCTTTAAAATAGAACAAACATCTACACTTCTGTCAATTATTAAATCTATCCATGAGGCTAATGTAGGTGGGTAAATACATATGCTTAACTTACAAATTGACAAATAATTTAACTTGAGGAATTGAAATGTTTTTGTGTTAACTCTCTCCCCTGCAGTAACCCCCATCAATAACATACAGCAATGTTACACATATTGTAAGGAGCTGTTGCTTTGTCACTCAGTTAGGGTATGTATGATGACCCAGTGTTTATAACTTAAAACTCTGTGCATGGCTAACAATTGTAATTTTAGAATTTTCTGTGACTATCTTTATTGTTGACCACAGCGACCACCCTTTAGCATTGACCTTTTCAATTTAGAGGAAGTGAGTCGCATCTATAACTATATCCACAACAGCTACATGAGGCACTACAAACTCTACAAGTATATTTTTACCCCACAGGTAACGTGAAACAGAAACATGTCTAAATGGTTTCAAGTCAGTTTACATGTGTTGACCTTTATTTATGTTATCTTCATTGTATTTTTCTACTTCAAAGGTAAAACTTGATTTGTCTTTGACTTACACTGGGAACGTAGATCAGGAGGATTTGGTTGTTACACCAGGTGATGATTTAACTGTAACATTATTTCTTGCACAAATTTCTTAAATGATATATGTTTTAAACATTATATTTATGCACCAGATAATAAAACAGAAGATTCAAACCTTTCCATCACTGAACCAGGGGACACCATGGAAGGTATGGACATGTTGCGGAATATAAACAATAAAATATTTTTGTTTTATTTATACGTATTAGTTTAGTATAGTAATAACTATAGTAATTATAAGTATATTACTATATTTGTATCTCATTTCTGTATTTTACTTCATTTTCAGCTTGACCGAGGCACTGAGCAATACATCAGAGAGCAATAAAGATTGTCTAAAAAGATATACCAACAAAAAAAAGGACAAGAGCACACAGTCTTTTCAGACCAATCGGGGGCTAAAAAACGCTGTCTTTTTATTGTTGCAATTGAGTTCCAATAATTAGACATTAAAACTATATTAATCTACCTAAAATGTTTGCTTTATTCTCACGAAATCCTGTTTTATCTTCTATTATGTGTGTATCCCTTTGGACAATAACACATTTCTCAGACATACACATGCCAGAAAATAAATCAAGGTGGGGGAAAAAACAAGTGCTTTTTTAGGTTTTGAAACATAAAAACCATTCACAGTTTGTGTAGGACGTTTTAAAAGACATGTCTGCATGCACGACAGAGTTACAATTTCTTGTTAGAATACTATATTTTGTCCATGTGTCATGTTGTAAATAATTTAATTAAACCTACTGCACACAGTACCTTATAGATGTGTTTTCACTCACACTGGGCAAACACAATGTTTACTAGATACAGTACATAATGTTTCATAATATTTATCTAGTGACTGTGCAATGTGGTCTATGGCAATGTGCCAGTGCAAATGTTGACTTACCATAAAAGACTTTAAACAGCTGCATACATTGATCAAAAGACAAATAGGCAATATATACTGTATACTGTGCATTGTTATAATAAAATTTGCATAACCGTAGCATAAATTAAGGCAAATGCCCTTGTCTCTGAACTTCTTCAAACACAGTCACTAGATAGCCACAAACACCCAAATGCAGTTAGTCAAATTAAAATAAGGAATGTAACCATGCTATTTAGGTGTCAAAGTCCTCTAACCCCAATAGCACAATCTTAGCAGTGTTCTGAAAGAGAGCGGCACGGTTCTGCTGCTCACCTTTCTTTACCCAGTGCCCATATATACGGAATGCACAGCCATCAATAAGTTTACGGACGCCTCGAATGGAATAAGGATCCCTGGCCAACACGTCCCGAGTTAGTGGACGAACCCTGCGGTATCGACTGTACATTCTGATACAGGCTAACACAGAGACTATCAACACCTGAGGGAAATACAAACAAAAGGAAATGAGATGCTTCATCAACACACCAAAAAACATTTACCCTAGGAAAAGCTTATGTTGTAGCTCACCCTAAATGACTTTCTTGGGCTAAAGAGTCGCAACTCTTCTTTCTGGTACAGTCGGAAGAAAGAATGAGCCAAAGCCTGCTCAGCTGTCAGACGGGCAGTTGGGTCCACCACAAGAAGCCTAGATATCTAAACAAAGGTGTTATATGTAAAACAGATATTACTATATGCAGCCAGTATACATTTCCACTTCAAAAACAGATCTATATTTGCTAAAAAAGACAAACACCTTTTTGTAATAGTAATCTAAGGAATCTTACCAAATCTTTCACCGTGTCAGACCTGTCATCCCATTCTGGGGAGCTGAACTGATAGCGACCCTCCATGATCATCCTCAGCATCAGCATCTGTTTGCGATGCCAAAAAGGAGGTGACCCAGCCAGGAGGGTGAAGAGGATGACTCCACATGCCCAGCTGAAGAACAGATCGTTCAAAAAATGAAGTCATACATTTCAGACAAACCATCAGAATATATAGAACACTTACAGGTCAACTTCTTTGCCATAACCTGGGTGCAATTCATCCATTGAACATTTCAGAATTTCAGGAGCCAAATAACCCGGTGTTCCACAGAGCTCTAATTTGCAAAAAAGAAAAGAAAAACACGCACATTAACACATTAACAATAAGAGAGGGAAAACATAATGATACAAAAAAAAAATGATAAAAATACTGAGCATTTCACTTTGTCACAATACCTCTGAGTTTTTCACCAGGTTGAAGCTGCACCGAGAAACCAAAATCAGACAATTTGATATGTCCCTGATCATCAAGAAGAATGTTCTCAGGTTTCAGGTCCCGATGGACAATGTTGAGGGAGTGAAGGTACTGCACGGCCTCCAGCAAAGCTCGCATCATACTCCTGTTATAAACAGCATCAGCAACTTTAGTCTATGTCAAACCTCCAGTTGCAAGATAAAAGGTACTGTAAAAATTGGTTATTACACATTCCAACGAGTATACATTTCTTGTTGGAATGACAAACTAAGAAGGAACGCCTACTACTAATAATTAACTTTCTATTATTGGCAGAAACTCCACTGCAATAATTGTGCCAAGTCATAATAGGGTGTGGGTTAATGATTGGGGCTCACCTCGTCTCCTTTTCACTCAAGGTAACTTTTTCAGTGAGGTAGTCAAACAGCTCCCCTCGCCTCATGCTAAACAAAAAAAGATTCATCTTTGAGAATTTTTAAATGACTAATATCTTTTACATAATATTAATATTTTTCGATGGTTGTTTTCATACTCACAGGTCAAACACCAAAAATATGAAAGTTGCTGACTCATAGGAATCAATAAGAGTAACTAAAAGTAAACATGACATTATAACAATTCGTCATGAATAAATACATACAACAATCATTTCAGTGCAAATCAGTTATACACACTTAATGAGGGGTGTCCCTTCACCATGTTGAGCACTTGAATCTCCTTCAATGTGGAGCTTTTCACCTCTTCCAGCTGCTGGGCAGTCATCTTTTCTGCTGTTATTTCAATAATCTTCACTGCCAACTCCTGCCCTGTGTGTCTGTGCACACACCTGCGCACAACACTGCTCACACCCCTAAAAACACAAAATTAAGCATGTTGTCAACCCACCAACTCCTCAGATCTGACTTTCTTTTTTTATTTGGACTCACCTGCCAATCACCTCTTTAGGGTCATATTTCTGGTAAAACTCTTTGGCCCCCACCCAATCAGGTAATTCATCTCCAACAACAATATCTTTGGTCATAATGGTCATAAATCTGTAACAACATCATGTCACAAATGTTACAGAATAAGTTTTGTTGAATTGCCTGTCTAAGGGTAGTGAATGGAGTGCATAAAAGTTAATTTGGTTCAGCCAGGGGCTGGAGGGAGTCTGGTTTGGGAACCACAGGATCTCATCTCTGCTTTTTGCAGAGGATGCTGTCCTGTTGGCTCCATCAAGCCAGGACCTTCAGTGTTCACTGGGACGGTTTACAGCCAAGTGTGAAGCGGCTGGGATGAGGATCAGCACCTCCAAGTCTTAGACCATGGTTCTCAGTCGGAAAAGGGTGGCTTGTCCCCTTCAGGTTGGTGGAGAGCTTCTGCTTCAAGTGGAGGAGTTCAAGAATCTTGGGGTCTTGTTCACGAGTGAGGGATGGAGGGAGAATGAGATTGACAGACGGATCGGTGCAGCTTCTGCAGTGATGTGGTCGATTTACAGCTGAGCTGTAAGGCAAAGCTCTCGATTTACCGGTCAATCTACGATCCTACTCTCACCTATGGTCATGAGCTTTGGGTCATGACCGAAAGAACAAGATCCCGGATACAGGCGGCCAAAATGAGCTTTCTCCGCAGAGTGGCAGGGTGCTCCCTTAGAGATAGGGTGAGGAGCTCGGTCACTCGTTTCGGATGCCTCCTGGACGCCTCCCTAGGGAGGTGTTCCGGGCATGTCCCAACCGTAGGAGACCCCGGGGAAGACCTAGGATACTGGAGGGACAATGTCTCCCAGCTGGCCTGGGAACGCCTTGGTATCCCCCCGGAAGAACTGGAAGAAGTTTCTGGGGAGAGGGTAGTCAGGGCGTCTCTGCTTAGACTGCTGCCCCCGCGACCCAGCCCCAGATAAGCGGTAGAAGATGGATGGAAAGTTAATTTGGTAATTTAGACTAGAGTACATATAGTGTTTGGGTTGTTGGTATATTTTTACAACTGAAAATGTTCAAGATTGAGCCTATTAGATACATCCATTTACTGTAACTTAAGCAATCTGACAAACGTATTTGAGTAACAAGTATACAATTCCATCTGTGTTGTGAAAACTATAATGTACCTTAAATGGCTGTACATTGCAACAGTGCTATTTCACTACAGGAACTTGAATGGTGTTCAGACGGGAAGTTACTTTTAATATTAGGTTCATCACAAATAAAAGGTATTCTGTTCTGCACTTAAATTAATAATAATAATTTTCTGTTTAGCTGACATATACTAATACAATGCAGCCTACTAATGTCCTTAGCTCATCACAACTGTTAGCTTTCAAGGTCTTTAGCCTTTCTGTAGCCGCAATTGACCGCTCAGAACTAAATTTACTCACAGTGAAATCCAACAGAGACCTGTCAAGTTCAGCTCGAAAACATTAATGTGAAGCCATGGTTGTGTGCTATCCAATGACGACAGCAGCAGTCATAAAATGCTAGGATTTGTTGCAGCACTTAGATAGGACACGAACACTATTTACATTCCTCTCACATTCCTGTCGGAGAGTGTGACAGTGCTGCCCCCTTGTGGCCGGGGTGAAAGCTTAGAGTTTTGACGGGGTTGTTACTCTGTAAAATAAATAGTAGAACTGAAAGGGTCATACACCAACAAAAGTTAGCAATAATTTTAATTTGGATGTGAGTTATTTCTGTTTTATACATTTGCTAAAAGTTACATTATTTTGTGAAACTTTTTCATAATCTATATTTTTTATCGTTGACAGCTTCCGACGTTCCGGCGGAAGTTAAGAATCGTCATTTCCCTTTCTCTCGATGGTTCCGTTGTATATCGTTCCTTGTAAAGGTTTGGACAGTTTTTTATTTTGTCTAAATATTATACAGACTTTCTTTGATTAACCATTCCATGAGGTATATTTGACATATGTCAGACTTGGTATTAAAACACCCGATTTTGAATCATTTCCTTTTTTGAGCAAAGGCTAACACCAGAATTAGTCGTGTTTACGTTAGCTTTAGCTTATGTCTTAGCAAGTTTGATCATGTGCGTAAAACCTAAAGTTAAACAATAATATTTGTAGAAGTACTATGTCTTCCTTAAAAGTGTAGTAAGATAGAAGAAAAGCATAATACAAAAACTATCCACTGGTTTATAAGGAAAGTGATGCTAGTGAGATCCTGACTACCATCAGAGCATGTCCTATAAAGTGTGAGTGATTACTTAAAAAAATAATAAACCATTTGTATTTTTTGCAGTGTGAGGGAAGATGTCAGGTGCAGGGGGAGGAAAGCGCCCCATGGGCGGGGACAGCCCCCCTGGCCCACCTGAGAAGAAAAGCAAAAAGGAGGAGAAGACCACCACCACTCTCATCGAGCCCATTCGGATTGCTGGTGTCTCATCCACCGTTAGTTTCCCACTCTTTTATTATGTCTACTACACCTGTTTAACATCAGGTCTGAAAAGGTTCTACAAAATTTTCCACATTTCATGTTTACAGGAAGAAATGGACATGAAGGTCCTCCAGTTCAAAAACAAAAAGTTGTGTGAGCGTTTGGAGCAGAGACAGGCAATGGAGGATGAGCTACGGGAGAAAATTGAGAAACTGGAGAAGAGACAAGCCACTGATGACACCACTCTGCTTATTGTCAACCGTTATTGGTCTCAGGTACTAATGTTATTTATGTAACACATAGCCATTTCTATTATTCTTTATTTGACGCATTATTTTTCAATTTAATTTTACACAAGAAAATGCCTTCAATATTAATAATATCAATATCCATGTGTTTTCTGCTTGTATTTGTTCATTAATGAATTGAATCACTTTGTTATTGGGATATAGCTGGATGGAAACGTGCATGTTCTACGTAAACACATTGAACCTGCTCCACCAACTCCTTCTTCCCATGCTCCGTCCTCTGCCCCGCTTCCCGACTCGACACCAATGGACGAAGATGGTGTCAACATGATGTCTCCAGCTGCCGCTGTGCCTCCCCCTCCACTGCCAGAGGGACAGAACGACATGGAACAGCCCGAACAGCAACAACATGAGCGCCAAGAGGAGAGTGTCCCAGAGGAGCAGCATCAACCCCCTCCCCCTGCAGGGGCGGAAGAGCAAGTAACACCTTCAGAGCCACCTCAGGATTCTGCAGCAGGTTAGAACATCATACTCTTTACAGAAATATAAAGCCTTGTTTAGTTTAATGGATACCAATCAGTATGAAATGACATTATTAAAGTGGCAACCCTTAAGCTAGATGCTAGACAAGTGCAGTACTTTGTTTTTTTGTGTTATGTACAGATGTAGCTTCTCCCCCTCCTCCTTTGAGTGAGAATGCCAAGTCTTTCCTTACTATACTGGAGCACAGCAGTGAGGAGGAGCTCACGCTTCACCTCCAGGACAGAATGCAGTTCAGCAAAGAACTCGTCGCCAGTTTGGTCTGCGTCTTTGACAGGCTAAACAGCCGTATTGACGACATGTGCAAGAAAGTCCAGACAGAAGGTAACTGCTTAAATGTGACTCACTACATTTACATGACACTAGAGAAATTCTTATCTTAATACCTTAGTCCAACTATAACAACTGTAATTCAAAATTTCAAGATTACATTTCTAGTCAATGCAATTTATAGCCGAGTTTTACGCACTTCTTAAATGGTCGGAATAATACAGACTGACTTAATCAATAGATAGTAAAGTTGTTTATTAACATTTAATGCTACAAATGAGTGAATGCATAATTAGTGGAGTCATCAGCTACTGATGTTATTCTAGCAGTATGTGAAGATGATAACCAGTCTGAAGTCATCAATACAAATCACAAGCTGCTGGATGAAAATAGCCGATTGAGACACCTGGCTACTCAGTTGCAAGGCCGACACCACAAAATGTCCATGGAGGTATGTCATTTTTATTCATTGTAATGGTCAGAATTTTTAGTCCGGTGAATAAACAGTTGTCTGCATTCTTCCCAATTGCACGTTGACCATTAACAGGCATATCTAAATTGTCTTGTAGTACAATGAGTTGGTGGACAAAGTGACCAGTGCTGAGACCAAGGTGACTGAGATGGAGACAACTGTGGAGGACTTACAGTGGGACACTGAGAAGCTTCGTAACCGGGAACAAAAGCTCAACAAGCACCTTGCAGAGGCTATGGAGCAAGTATGTTTGAATATGATTTCTACATTTATCTGAATATTAAATATGAAATCTGTGTTGTTTTTTTGACCTGTGTTGTGTATTTGTAGCTTAAATCTGGCTACAGCAGCACTGGGAGCTCTGGTGGGCTACCTGGAGGCCAGATTACGCTAAACATTCAAAAGGTAGGTATCAGAACCTTTTATATCAACATCATTAATATGTGTCAACTGACAACCTAAAGTATGGTTATTACATGCCCAAGACGTGATTTTTGTATTTATTTTTATCATTTTGTAGTTTGAAAGTCTCAATGCAGAGTTGGAGCATTACCAGGAGTTGGCAAACAGCCGAATGGCAGAATTGGAGAAACTTCAGCTGGAGCTTCAAGAGACAGTGAGGGAGAGTGAAAAGCTCAAGGTAGAAATGCAATCTCCTTTGACAGAAAGTGGTTGACTTTGTTTCAGCCTGGTAGCTTTATTAACATATGATATGTTTTGTAACTTCAGATGGACTTGAGAAATATTCCAGAGGAGGTTGTAAAGGAGACCACAGAATACAAATGTCTTCAGTCTCAGTTTTCACTGCTGTACAACGAATCTCTTGGTGTGAAGACCCAGCTGGATGAGGCACGGGCCCTTCTACTCACAGCAAAGAATGCCCACCTTCGTCAGATTGAGCACATGGAGGTAGGATCCGGTCTTGTTGATAGAAGCCTGCTTTTATTCCTTGCAAATGAAACATGAACGTGTGTTTGGTTGTTACTTTTCAAATAAGTACTACCTTGTTTTCCTTGTTTAGAGTGACGAGCTGTCACTTCAGAAGAAGCTGCGGACTGAGGTTATTCAGCTGGAGGACACCTTGGCCCAGGTGCGCAAAGAGTATGAGATGCTACGGATTGAGTTTGAGCAGAATTTAGCAGCAAATGAACAAGCAGGTATGTTTAAAAACTTTTTTTAAGAGAGTTATGAGGAAACCTTGAAATGTTTAAGTTAAAGAAATTATCATATTGCTATGTATGTAATAGATTAAGATAGTGAATGTATTTTTCTCTCAGGACCAATTAACAGAGAAATGCGACACTTAATCAGCAGTCTGCAGAACCACAACATGCAACTAAAAGGTGATGTGCAGCGTTTTAAAAGGAAGCTGCGGGAAACTCAAATGGAGATTAATAAGGTAGATAAAAACATTCTTGTCTGTTTAAGTCAGATGATTATTAGTGGTTTGTTAACTTTAAATACATTAAATTTTCTGTATAGTAACAAAAGTGATGAATTTTCTTTTGACAGTTGCGCTGCCAGAGTGGTGACACAGGGGTCCTGATTCTGGAGGAAAGCACGTCTGATAGCATTGATGTTAAGAAGGAGGAAGAGGAGGATCAGGAGGAGGAGGAGGAACGGAAAAAGGAGTTGGAACGTCAGCGAGCACGGGAGAGAGAGCGTGAGAGAGAGGCTGAGCGTGAACGGGAGCGGGAGCGTGAAAGAGAGAGGCAGCGCAGTGATGAGCTTAAGAGGAAAGACTCAGACACACTGAAGATGCTGCGAGTAGAACTCAAGTGCGTCACTTCCTAAGCTCCTAATGCAGATTAGATAAACATATTTAAAGTACATATGCTGTCAAATTAAATCTATTTTTAAATAGCCCATTTGATTTTAGAATAGCATTGATCTTGATTGCACAATTAAATCTAATTGTCATCTTCTTACCAGAAAAGCCCAAGAGTCCCAGAAAGAGATGAAGCTCTTATTAGACATGTACAAATCTGCCCCAAAGGAGCAGAGAGACAAGGTGCAGCTCATGGCAGCTGAACGCAAGTCCAAAGCCGAGGTTTGTCAACTGTTTTAATAATTTATCTGCACTCTTTTTAAATCTTTTAAAATGTTTTTAAATTTTCTTATGTTTCTTAATCTAAATCTTGTAAATTGTCTTTTATTCCTGTAAAGCACTTTGAGTTACCCAGTGTATGAATTGTGCTATATAAATAAAATTGCCTTGCCTAAAACATTGAACTGCCAGTGCTTTTTAATCCCAGGTGGATGAGTTAAGGATGCGAGTGCGAGAGCTGGAGGAAAGAGAGAGAAAGGAAAGCAAGAAGCTGGCTGATGAAGATGCACTGAGGAAGATCCGTGTGGCTGAAGAAATGATTGAGCATCTGCAGAAGAAACTGGCTGCTACTAAACAGGTAACTGTGTCCTCTTGTCTCGCACACTTAAAACAGTCAAGACGTGCTCAAGAAAAAGCACCGTTATACTGGGGAAAAAAAAGGAAGAAGAAGAAAAAAAACGAATGTAATAAGTGTAGCTAGTTAGTTATTGATGCCCACCCATGAAAGTAACATAAAATGTACTTCCAGTGTAGAATGTGTAACAAATGTCAAGCGGATCAGCACATGATGTGTCATACTTGGCTGCTCCCAGAATGCTGAAGCACTCTTTTGGAATGTAATTAGTGACGGATAACAAATCTCGTGACATTGAAAATATAAACCATTTATCTGACTGAGGTTAAATATTGTCATTGTGAAAAGTGGATACGCCCAAGAGCTAGTGCAATACACTTGTCATGATGGGATCCCTTTTTAAGGCCGTTCTTGTGGTGCATTAAATATAAGCTGTCTCAGAGGCGTAGTACTTAATATAATTTGTATTATTCTAGCGACAGCAATTCTGAGAAGTTACTCTTCTCTTTTGGATGACTTTTTTGCCTTTTAAGTCTGGTTCACAACATAGAAATACATTAAATCAGCCTAAAGAGTTATCATAAGCATTTAAAACTTAAACCCTATCTAAAGGTAACACATTACAGATGTTGTTTTTGAAGTGCTGTTTTACCCTTAATGAGAATAAACGTGGCAGATGTTATGACCTGATAGGCCACAGTTCTTTATGCTTGGTAACTCGAGCTGAACATTTTAATTATCAGAGGGTAAAAAGCAGACAAGGCCCAGGCCTGCTTTTACCTGCTACAAGTTTAAGTGCATAGGGTAGATTATACTGGCATCAGATGTGTCTGAGTAGTTTGGTCCCACTTTGCAGCTGCAAGTTATTAACTTGCCAGAACTACCTAATAAAAAGCTACTTGTGAGTTCATATGACTTTTGTTTATAGGCCCTAGTTGGTGTATAAGAAGCCAACACAAACCCTGATGCAACTGAGACAGAGAGAGATGTTTATATATGTGTTTTGTAGTTGTAGAAAAAAATATATGATGCATAATGATACAACTGCATTTGAATAAGTAAACTAGCAAAATAAACATGTTGCTCTTCAAATCGAGTGAAAATGCTAAAGCCCACGTTTATACTGACATCTCAAAGTAGTTATTAAACCTCACCAGTTTAAATCTTACTATAAACAGAAGGTTGTGTCACATTACAAGGAGGGTGGGGCTTAATTATCTGGCGATGTATTCATAGGCTGTGTTATCTTACCTTGTAGGTATTCTGATTACCATTGTTGGTATTACTATAATTATTACCTGTGGTAATATATGATGTGTATTTAAGAAATGTTTGTGTTTTTACATGTGTGTATATACTGTACATATGTAATTGAAAGTTTTCAATTAAGGAAGAAGCTACTTTTTGTTTGATTTTCTTTTTAATTGTAACAGACTGGGTTGGGTCTAAATAAGTCTGACTTTTCCAACTCCATTTGAGCTATTGATTAATTTATGTTCTTAATTTCAGGTGTATTTACCATGGTGCATAGATCAAATGCTTCCTATAGCATTTGTTATATGTCACTGTTGCTTGAAATACAACATTTCATTCATTCATTCATTCATTCAACCTTGCATTGATTTTTTTGATTGATTGTATTTTTTAGGAGGAAGAGAACCTGCTGAGTGAGATGGACGTCACTGGCCAAGCCTTTGAGGACATGCAGGAGCAGAACAGTCGGCTGCTGCAGCAGTTACGAGAGAAAGATGATGCCAACTTTAAGTTAATGAGCGAACGTATTAAATCTAACCAGATCTACAAGTTACTTAAAGAGGAGAAGGAGGAGCTGGCTGACCAGGTCCTCACCTTCAAAACTCAGGTATTAAACTCAGAACGCAGAATTGGTAGATTTTATTATTTTTTTTTGTGTAAAAGCGCTGAGTCTCTTTTTATGTCTGAGTCAGGTTGATGCACAGCTGCTTGTTGTGCAGAAGCTTGAAGAGAAAGAGGGTGTCCTTCAGACTACACTGGCCTCTCTGGAAAAAGAGCTGGCTCTGCGGACACAAGCGCTGGAACTCAACAAGAGGAAGGTGAGACAGACATTATCAGCCCACACTGAACTTATCACCTGACTGTAGATCATTCCCAGATGGCTTTCTGGTCTGTAGCAAGGGCCAGATGTCACACCTTCTCATATCATCACTTTCATGTTGGTATGTTCAGGTGCCTGTGGGAAGTTTGTACATCTGAGATTTGGGTGCCACATGTACAAGCATTAATGAGCTACATTGTTTGAAAAGGAAATTTTTGCCGATACATTTATACACAGTTTGTCTAACTAGTGTTTATTGGGTGACACATTTCTTCTCATCGCTAGCATTGTTCATCCATGGCCCTGTTAAAGGTGCAGAGGATTTTCAGAGCGCACTGGAGCAGATTTAATAAAGGCATAATTTAATTCAACTTTCCACAGTTTCAGTAACAATACAGTTATGTGCTTACAATGTGTTAACAATAAAGTTAAAACGGAAACACATGAAAGGGGCTACTTTGCTTGAATGAAACCAGTAGTTGCCTGGAAGCAAAGAAGAGGATCTTAAAACTTATTGTTCACTGTGGAAAACTGTCGTCACGAACGTTATGTTAACAGCACAGTAAATAAATAAAAACATGTAACCCATTAGTGTGTGCCACAGACAGATTGTCTAAATGTTAAAGAGATAAATTCAAAAGGTTGTGTTCAAATACAAGCATCCTGTACCACCTCCACATTACAGCTCAGGAATCTTGCATTAATTGACTGTGTCCGGTTTCTTCCGCACCGCAGGCTGTGGAGGCTGCCCAGCTGGCAGAAGACCTGAAGGTGCAGCTTGAGCACACACAAGCCAAGCTCAAGGAGATCCAGGTCTCTGTGGCTGAGAACCGCACTGCCCGGGAGAGGGAGAGCAGCAACTTGAAACGTGCACAGGTAAGGCGGCGTTTTGCATTGTGCGGCTTTTACGACTGAAGACTTTTGAAGATCTTTGAGGTTTTCTGTGGTGCTTTGTAGGAGGATCTGTCGAGACTCAGGCGCAAGTTGGAGAAACAGAAGAAGGTGGAGGTCTACTCTGATGCTGATGAGATTTTGCAGGAGGAAATCAACCAGTACAAGGTGGGAAAAATTATCAAATTATTTACTTGGCAAGGGAGTTTTTGTAAATCCTAACAAGTCACAAATATTACAGTGGGTTTGTGCTTGGGGAATGTATACAGTCATTCTTTTTTACACCTTTACACATACGTCTTCTTACTATCCTGTGTATAAAATGAATAGCTGACATTTAGAATTTCTTGATGTTTCCAGGCCAAGCTGCGGTGTCCCTGCTGCAACATGCGAGACAAGGAGACTGTTCTCACCAAGTGTTTCCATGTTTTCTGCTATGAATGTCTCAAGATGCGCTATGACACACGGCAGAGGAAGTGCCCCAAGTGCAATTGTGCCTTTGGAGCCAATGACTTTCACCGCATCTACATTACCTAAACCACACAGGGGACGTGGGACATAAAAAAAAATAATAAAACTAAACTAGAGAACCAAAGGGGAGGAAAAAAATACACAAAAGCAGAAGAACTGAGCATAGTGAGAATAGTGACAGATCTGTATTCCCTGTGTTTCTCTTTGGAAAGACTTCTTACTACTTTATTGCCAGACGATAAATCATTTTGTGACCAATCAGATGGTGACACATCTGAGAGTGTTGTGCTGTAGTTAATAAACATTTGTTTGTGACACACGGTGATATTTCTACACATTGAGCCGCTCTGTGCTGATTTCAGGTTGTCTAACAAGCTGGGCCCACGTTCAAATATTTTTCAGTTGTTTTTACTGTGTTGAAGTTTGATGTTAAATGTCGCTCATTGTCTTTTATATTGCTGGATTTAGATAAAAGTGAAATTTAAATTTAAATGAAAAGAAGACATTTTTTTCTGAGTTCAAGATCACATGTGTAAAACAAAGTATGTTTCCAATATTCAAAGTACTATTAACAAAGTCTGAAAGACGTCAGAGAGTTTGGCACCGGGTCAGCACATACAGGAGAGTTTGGATCACCTTGGGCACAGTCCTCAGTGTGTGTTCATCCCGTTGCCATGGTTCCTATTGGAGAGTTTGACACAACATCTGCAGCTTATAGTGCCTCATTACAGATGAAATCACTGCAGTGGAAAGTCAGCTCATATGGGTGTCCTTAGTGGGCTGTACTGCTCCAGGTCCTGCTAAAGGTTACCCGTGACAGCGGAGTGCAAAAACATCTGTCCAACAACATGAATCGGAGCTAATTGAGCCAATGAAAACCCCTCTCCCTCAGTCCTGGTGATGTGAACTATTTACAGGGAGGTTGGTCAACGTCTGTTTGACGTTAGCTTTTGTGGGAAAGGCAGTTCGCACCATGTTGCACACGCAGAAAAAATTCAGACTGCAAAGACAGAGTGAATACATAAAGTTTATCAGGCATTTGGGATCCGTTAAGTGAAGGTTTCATGAGAGTTGGTTGGCAAAGCCAATAGGCAGCTCGTTAGGAGGGGTTGTTTACGCATATCAGTCTGCACCACCTGCCATAAACACATGAGTAGTTCTCACTTGTAGAGGTCTTTATTAAGAGGTGAGACAATGCTGTGACAGGGGCAGCCTGATAGCACTGCAGGCATGCGTCCTCTGGCTTTGTTATTGCATATTTGTGCAGCAGCAGCAGGCTACACCCAGCCCTACAGTAATAACACTATAGGGACACTATAGATTCTAAATGTGAATCTTTCCAAAACAAACCCATATCAGCTTTTTCTTTCTGCTCTGGGAACTTGACTGGAGCAAGACAGACGCTTATCCAAAGTTTCTCTTACAAAAGAAAGTTCAAAATGTGCACATAGGCCTATAGTTTTTATGGGGAATGTCATCTGTTTTCCCCTACAGTTGCTGTTGCTCTTTTCTGTGTATGGGACCCATTCTCATGCCAGAGACTTGTGTTTTTTGGCAGTGAGCGGGGAATGACGTCGGCAGGCGTGGTAATAACAATGAGAACACTATTAAGTCCAGACTACACAGACCCTGTGGCGTAACAAAATGTATAAAAAATTAAAAAAAAAAAAAAACACATTACAAGGAGTGGCTCCAAAGTTTTGCAGTTATGTACACATTTACAAACAAGGATGATATAATTCCAAGTTTTATTTGGTGTCCGGTAATGAGGGCACACAGCACGGTCGCGGAGTTTCCTGTGAGTGCGCGCAGAACGTCCGAGCAGTACAGTACATAGGAAATGAGTCATAGGAGCTGAACTGTTAGCGTGGGTGTGTGCGCTATTAAAACAAGGCGCAGACTCCTCCGGGTGACTCACTCTGATGCTCGCTTTTCCATGGTGAAAACCGACCAGCGCGGGTTGGTGAGCAGATGAACTTTTGGGAAGACTGCAGAAGACACCGAGCAGCTTTTAACCCGCAGACAACATGGCCTCAAACACTTTGTGCGCCTTGTGTGGAATTATGATAGCAGCTGTGGCACATTTCCACGAAGTCAACGCACAGAAAAGTAAGTGGATGTTTAATGTTTGATTAACTTTTCACACATTCCATTGAAGTTTAAAACTCTGCCATAACTGAGTGACTGATTGTTTCCCCATGTTTGAAGTAAAACTGATTGTGTTATACGTTTGTCTATGTGAACATGGGCACAGGCCTGGTGCTCCACCGTTATTATGGACTCAGATAGTGCACTGCTTACATAGTGGCTTCCTTTACCAGCAGCAGTTCTCACCGGTTCCGCATTCCTATCGCCTTATTTCACCCCGTCCATCCGTGCCCCATGGGCCAGGATGGACAGACCACATGCATCGCGGCTCTGCTCTGTGTCCATTCAGGAGAGATAGCCTTACTCTTCTCCTGTTTCCCAGACTCTTTGAAGAGACTTTGTTCCATTATCATGCGGGGGTTTGGCTTTACCCCAGACTCAGACGGATATCAGAAGAGACAACAATGAATAAAGATGATCCAGAAAACATTTCCTTGAATGCAATAGTTTCTATCAGTGTGAACCAATCTCTACATCTGGACATCAGCTGTTGGTCCACCCACCCCCTCCAAGCTCATGACTAAGTGCAGATCCCCCACACCCAAAACACCCTTTCTCAGCCTAGGTGCTTGGGGCAGCAACACTAAATAGTCTGGAACTTTACATTCATAAACCACACATAGTCAACTCACAAAATACACTGTTTCTTTTTTGTGGCTAAGCATTGTCGTCCATCTATAAACAGTGAGGTTTCACAGTTTGGCCCAATGAGTCAGGTCACAGTTCACCTCCTTCCTGTGACCCCGACTGAGGGTCCAGCTGCTCTCTCTCGACCGATGATGTAGGGCTGAAGTCATCCGAAGAAATGTTTCCAAGATGTGTGACACATTCTTTTACGGCAACCACTCTCGCTGCTGTAAAGCCAGTGAAGCGGGAGGCTGCGAGGGATGGAGAAGTCTCTGAGGACACATCCTGTAACCGGACCAGATAGTTACACAGCCAGAGGTCCAAATACCTTCGACATGACTTTTTACAACAGATGTCTTTTTTCTTGTGAGCTTGTTAATGGCCGGTACTGGCTGGTCAGCTTTGTGTCTTCTGTAACGTGAGCCGCACAAGTCCAACCTTTTGTTCAGTTACAATGTGGCCTCTGGAGCTCATTCTCAGAGTAAAAAAAAAGGTTAACCAGATCTGGAGATATATCCTAATTCCTCCCGATGAGCCAATCAGCTCAAACTGTGATGTTTCACTGTTCAAGTTCCAGCAACAGACTTGTTAAAGGTCTTTCTTCTTTATTTGCAATGAGAGAAAACTATTGACTAACTACAAAAGATTATTTTATACATAACTAATCATGCAATAAGTTTGACACATCTGGGTTTTGTGAGTCAGACCAGTGTTCATGCTAAGCTCATCTTTAGGCCTAAATGCTAAAATACCTCTCATTCATTACAGTAACAGTAGAGTGTAAAGTTAGACAATATTAGCTCAATGAGCCATTAATGATTTGACTGCAATACAACCCCATCCCAACACCTTCCATTTCCAAACAACTCATTTCACTAAATAATTTGATTATTTGAGACTCTGTAGCTTTCAAAGTGTCCTTGAGGCAGAACAATATTAACTTGCTGTTTTCATTGATGCAACCACAATTTCCTTAAGTTTCATTGAGCTACTTTCAGTTTATTTCACACTCACCATGATGAGTCTTGTTATGACGAGAGAAGTCCCTACTACTATCATGTTATAAGTCAAATAAAACAGATGTTTTACAGATATCCCTATTGAGTCTGGGATTGTTGATTTCAATTTAAAGATGTGTATTGTTTATGCAAAGGTCAAGATGTACCTTTATCTAGAGAATTCAAGTTAAACCAAATTACTTGTAATATTGTTGCTCTCTGTGTTTCATCTCCTGCTCTAAACCTCCCCATATCATCAAGTGAAGAAACTTTAATTGTTCAGCTGTGTGGAGGCTATAAAAATAGATAGGTGGACAATCTCATGCTGATTTCCCACACTGTTGACTCCCTTCTCTCACAAACCGGCCGGTTTCTTCTCCTTGAGCTACACATGTACCACTGTGACAAAACAATTCAGAGGAAACCCTCTGCAACAGCACATCCTGCTCCGCACATGCTCGCACCCTATGTTACTCAGTAATTCTCAGTGGTGGCACAAACCCAAAGGAATTTCCCAGTTTCTTTTTAGAAGAAACCCACATAGCTTTTCATGCTCACCAGAAATCTTTTATCTACACCGAGCATAGTTTTTGATTCCGTTCCCACCACCAGTAGTGTCTGTTGTGTACCTTGTATGAGGCCACAAGGTACACATATGCATGCCTTTATAATGGTGCTTGACGACAGTAGCTTTGCATTTACCAAAGCATTTGTAACCAACACTGATCTTATTTTAAAGATTGCTCCGACAGTTCAAAATGTGGCACAACACAGTGATTATGTTGCATGCGAAACAAATTTGAAAGAATAAGATGGTAATGGATCACTGGAGCTGTTTATAACTAATATTCAATAAAAGCATCTTTGTGTTTGCAGGTCAGTGTGCCAGTTCAGAGTTCTGGAACTCAGATTTGGACATTTGTGTACCGTGTGCGTCGTGCAAGCAGTACCCCAAGACTCCCTCATGCAACACATGTAAGTCTTCTCCTGTTATGAGGTCGATTTAACCCGTGTATTGCAAAGTCCACTACTACTCTTTTTTTTGTCTCGTTATAGGCAAGTCTGTGGAGGAGACCCCTGATGTGTGGAAGCTGGCAGCCATCACCAGTTTCTCAGTGTTGGCTGTGGTGTTGGTGGGAGCGGCACTGATTATAGGGGTCATGGTGCATCGACGCAAGTCACACAAGCGACCTCTACGTGGTGCGTGCTCGGTTTACTAAGCACTTCATTGCTCATATATTACAACCTGATGATGTGTGCCGAAATAGCATGAAGGATATTCATTTATTGCTATAAATGAATATCCTTCTTCTGTAATCTCTTCCTCGACTGTCTCGTACAAAGGTTCATGTGGTTGGTCAATGTGGTTTTGTGGGTCAGAAATTCCACGTCTATTCTTTGTCCAAGTTCCTAATGTTTGTTTTTTCACCCCAGAACCCATCGAAGAAACAGCAGGACCACTTTATCAAGCTTAACATTCCAGTGAGTATTAATTTTCATGTTGGTGTTCCTTCTCAATACAAAAACTAAAATGCATGTGACTCCTTTTTTCTTTTGCTTTGTTTAACCCATAGCCTCATCGTCCTTTGGGAAAAGATGTGACGGCACCACAAAGTGAGCGGTCCGTCCGAACTGTTATTATAATGTGACTGCAGGGTATCTCTCAACGTGAACCGGGACTGTTTTAACTTATTACACTGTCGGCCGTGGAGATGCGTTCAGTTCTCATCCTCTGTGTAGGTCCATTAGTGACTTACGTGAAGCAACTCACACCTCTGTAGTAACATTGTAGTGATGTCGACTAAGTGCGTCTTTTTAATCCACTTAAGTGAATTTTATTTTTTTGCCCTGTTAGTTTAGAGGAATCATATTAGAGTATAATTATAACATTTTCAAAAGGATGAATGTTGGATCCATTTTCATAATATGTCTTGGTGTCTCATAAAAGAACCCCACATGAGAAAGTCTTACTGTCTGGCACATTAAGGCCATTTGAATGTAGCTACTTTTAGATGAATTGCATCTATACTTGCCAGTACCTTATGAATGAGTTGTTTTCTGACGCCACAGTTCACAGACATGAACGAAGGGACCAAACTGTATTTATGCACTGTTTGTGGGTCCAAAACAGATGCTCGCTTTAGTTTTGACATTACCACCCTGTGTGTTGCAGTAACTCATGAGGATTCAGCGCGCACACACACACACGACAGGATGTTTAAAACACTAAACACGCAGGAAGGAATGTACTGTAGTAATGGAAACTGCACCTACAGTTGTTTTAGGTGGAGCTACACTATTTTAAACGCTGCCAAAACGTTTTAGATTTACAGACACACACAAAAAAAAAAAAAAATAAGATGGAAATCTGGTTTGAATTTTCTGGAAACAGGATGAAAACAAGTGGGTTGCTGTTTCCCACATTTTTTTTCTTTTCACAAAACCTTGACTGAGAATTATTCAAATGCAATTTCTGGATATGGGTAAATGTCTTACTCATTGGTTGCAACATAAACAACTCATGTTTTTTATTTTTTTTTAGATTTCTAGATTATTTATTTGTATGCATCTTACAGCGTTGTCAGCTGTGAGGTACAAGCACATTTTTCTTTGAAGGGACTCCGGTGAAGATTCTTCCAACAAGGCCAGCTGTCATTGTTACTGAGCTAAAAATTCCTGCCTTTTTTTTTTTTTTTTGCTTTGTATAGATCCTTGTAAATATTGTACATGCACTGGCTATATTTTAGGCAATCTTATAAACTGCTTTATGTACCAAATGTATTTTCACAATAAAACAGACTTGTTTTCTAAGTGACTTCATTATTATTTTGAAATTGGAAATGAGCTGTTAAGATATAATCTGGTACAAGCATCTCTCCTAATGTACAATGTAAACTGTCCTAAAAAAAAAAAAAAACACACAAATATATTGTGTCTAACTGACCTAAATAGTAACAGTATAAATATTAAATCAGCCCCGAGCGGACATTTTAGTCAGTGCATATGATTAAATACATCAGAACATGTGTTTTTTATTACATGAATGCTTTTCTTCTGCACAAAAAAAAAGTCTCTGGGAACATACAGAGATCTAACCTCAGTATGTTAAGGTGAAACAAAATGTACAAAGCAAGAATGATTTACTTGATGCAAACAAAAATTGTATTGCTTAAATACTACAACGTGCTAGTTAGGGAGTTATTGTGGGAAGAAAAAAAAAAAAACTACTAAATACTTGACAGGCCCCACTGCATTGTTAGACACTTCCTGTCCTCTTTAGGCAACAAGTGTCTCTGCTACACTAGGAAAATCACAGACAGCAGAGAAATACTGTAGTGAGGGCTTCAGTGAAATGACATCAAGTGCATTGTATTTGCTGCATGATGCATTTTATAGTAATTACTGAGTAGAGTGGCCTTTTGATGAGGTATTTTATACAGCAGAGCAGCATTGAAAATACAATGCTTGCAATGGTGGTACAAAAGGCACAATGACAAACTGCTGACAACAAGGAGTGCACAGTTTTAAAGAATTGTTTCTGTTTTTAAAAAGATAGTGAATTGTGCTTTAACTCGTGACCAAATAACTACAATTTATTACACACTTCTGTGATAATTAAGAGGTAACTGGAACTATACAGTGAGTATAGTATTGTGCAAGGAATGGAGACCGCTACCATCAACCTACAATTTAGGCACTGGCACATGTTAAAAAGTGAAACACCATGCAGGGAATACAACTAAAGACAAGTGTGCTGCCATTGCACAAATCAAAAATAAACCTTGGAAAATCTCCTTTCAAAAGTTTACCCAACAGAAATACATGAATGTCTTCAGCAGTACAGATATTTAGTTTGTAGTATATCTTGTTTTGTCGCTGACCTTTGGACACACCCAGAGGTATTTAACTAAAAATAACAGACTTGCTCAATGTGAAGGCCCAAAGGAAGTGAGCACTGCTCTGACACTGATAACAGAGCTAACAAAAGGATTCCGAGATAAGTACAGGCTCTATATTGTGTCTCCTAAGAACAAGAGAAGCACTAAACACATTTAAACATATAGCATGAGCATTCCTGCACTCTGTAAAGTCAGCAGTGTCAACGTACTCATATGAACCAACAAGAATACATGTTTCTGTCAACTTTTGGTTTTGTCAGTAAGGATAGAGTGGATAATTGTAGTTTTACTACATGCCAGGGTTTTCTTTTATATTAGTGTACATATGATATATATTCAGGCTTTATTGAAAACCTTCAGGCTGAAGTGACGTTCACTTGAAGAGGTAAGTCTGTATTGAAAAGTTTCTGTCACAACGAAGCACATGCACGTAGTTATAGTTATCGATAAAGATCACACTTTTTTGTACTGTATACTTTAAAATATTAGTCAAAGAAAAGCACTCAAGTCCAAATCCATAAAAGCATTCATATCCATGTTAAAAGACGGCTCATTGGTGTTGTTCTGATGCATCTTCTGATGATGCCGCAGGTTGGACTTACTCGAAAAGCGCTTGTCACACAGCAGACATGTGAAGGGCTTCTCTTTGGTGTGGATCCGTCTGTGGCATATGAGCTGAGTGGACACACGGAAAGCTTTTCCACACTCCACACACTGGTAGCGCTTGGGCTCCGTGTGAATGCGTCTGTGGTTTTTGAGAGCCATAAGGTTGGTGAACTCCTTCTGGCAAACAGAGCAAAAGAAGGAGCCCGTCTTGTGGCTGTTCTTGTGGTTGAGCAGGGAGCCAGCGTGGCGGTAAGTGCGTCCGCAATGCTCACAGACATGGCCCTTATCTTCTGTATTAGCTGTGTCATTAGCTTTCTCCGCTATACAAGACAATAGTGATGGTTCATCTTTGAGAGTTGGGCCAAATGTCATGCCATTATCTTCAGCTGTATCCACAACGGTTTCATATGGACCCTGAGCTGCGTGATGTATGTTTTGGTGCTGCTGCAGGCCGGCTGTGTTGGAAAAATTCTGCTGACACACACTGCATACCACACTCTGGTCTTTGGAGTGCACTTCCATGTGGCTCTGGAGGTGGGAGGCCAGGCAGAAGGTCTTGCCGCACTCAGGACAGCAATGGCGCTTCATCTGGGAGTGGATCTGCAGACTGAGCAGGTCAGGGAACGTCTGGAGACACAAGGTGCAGTGGTGCAGCTTTTCTGAGTGAGTCTTCTTGTGATTGAGGAGAGAGCCTGCATGACGGTATGAGCGCCCACAAAGGTCACACCTAAAACAGGAACATTTATAGTCAGTGCCTATGTTTGATTAATTTTTAAACAGTGTCACACTTTTAATATCACTAGTATTAAAAGAGCCATCTCTATTTAAAATATTTCAATAAAACAAACTTTTACTATGTCTATGTAAGGAAACATTGTCCATTTGGTGGAAGCTTATGTCATAGTTTTGTGACTTTCCACCTGAAAGAAATAAATTCAACTTCCTCATTTAGGTGATTTCTTAGGCAAACTGAAATTTATCTAGACTAATCATATGCTTGTGTACTTTTTTTAAGGAAGCTTGAATGTTTCACTTTGTTTAATTATCAGCAGATGCAGCACAAATGGTTCCTGATTCAGATCTTACTGGACTGAACCACATAAAGCGCAACAAGTAACAAGTAACCCCCCCCGGTCTGCAGCCTTTTATGTGGGTCAGTAGATCTGATCAGTAACACGTGTCAAAGAAAGTCTGATAGAAAAAGGGGAAATTATTACACATACGAATATATTTGTAAACCTGCATGAAGTGTCAGGGAGGACGGTACAGGGCTACATAACTCACATGAAACACTTGTCTCCCCTGTTAGAGTGCAGAACTCCTGAAGCACTCCTCTGACCTCTGCGGCAGCGGTGTCTCTTGAGGCCAGACCTTCCTTGGAAGCTCTTACCACAAGCTGGACAGATGAAATGACTGGCCACGAGGCTGTGGACCTTCTGATGTTTGCATAGGATACTGGCCAAGCGGAAGCCCTTTCCACATGTGAGGCAGACATACTTTTTCTTCTGAGTGTGGATACGTGTGTGATTGCGTAATGCCATAGGGTTTGTGAAGTGCTTAGAGCAGAAGGTACAGATATAGTGTCCAGTCTTGTGAGTGTTTTTGTGGTTCAGGAGGCTGCCAGCATGACGATAGCTGCGATTACAGATAGTACATGTGAAAGGGCGCTCCTCTTTAACTGTAGATACATTTGTTTGATCACTCCCGTCACATTTGTGGGCTGTAAGTTGCTTAAGTGAAGGAAAAGCCTGCTTACATTCTTTACACTTAAACAGTCTGGGCTTGAAACCTCTTCTACTTTCGCTGCCTTCGTTCCTGAGATTTGCACAAACGTGGACTAAAAGCTGCCTCTTTGCCCTAAATCTTTTTCCACACTTTTGGCAAGAATGCCTTTTAAATGCAAAGTGGGTCCGCAAGTGGTTCTTCATTGCTAGCTGATTAGAATAAGTGTTGTTACATATGGAGCAGTAGTATTGGCCTGTTTTATGGGAGTTTTTGTGATTGACCAGGCTTCCTGCATGGCGATATGTACGGCCGCATTGGTCACATGCAAAAGGCCTCTTGTCATTGTGGTCCTCTGACTTGATTGCTGCATCAGGTTTTAATTCTTTAACTGCCTGTTGAATTTTGTCTTGTATTTGGGTAAAAGCCTGACCGGCATTGACACTTAAGGACTGCATTCCTTCATCTGACCTGCTCTCATTCATTTGCAGAGCCTGGATTTGGTTGTTGAGTTCCTGGATTTTGGCTTGGTTTTCTTTGTGTCTTCTCAGGTGGTTTAACAGCTGCTTCTGGATTTTGAAAGCTTTCCCACACTCGTGACAAGTATATCTAAAGGAAATATGAAACATATGGTTAATTCCAGGTTTGCGTCACAAGAAACAAGATGCAGACAAACTACTAATCACTTTAAATTTTGTTTAAATTAGTTTTGTTTTGTTAATACTTTAACATACCATCTGTGACTTCAAAAATTGGCCATTACATTTATTTCAAAAGAAGTAACTAACCTTTTGATATCAAAGTGGGACCTCTGGTGGTTTTTTAGAGCCAGCAGATTGTAGAAACGCTTCTGGCACACATGGCATCGGAACACACCTGTTTTGTGGGACTTTTTGTGGTTCAGGAGGGAGCCGGCATGTCTATATGAGCGGCCACATTGCTCACACTGATATTGTCGGCCCTCAACCGGCTCTTTGACCAAACCTGTTGTGTTGTTTTGTCCTTTCATTTCACCTTTAATAGTTTCTGGGTTGTGATTTGTGTCAGGAATGCAGCCATGACTTTCAAGATGATGGTAGCTAGTACAGAAGATACCACAGCTGCCACAAATGACACTCTCATTTTTCACTTCACACTCATTTCTCTGTTTACTTTTGTCTAATTGGTCTTTACTGTGTAAAAGCTGATGATTATCCAGGTCTTGCTTATTTGCAAAACTTTCACCACATGTGCTGCAGATCATCATCTCCCCTGCTTCTTCATCTTTCACTTGGATGCAGGACATGGATGCAGGGTCTGAGCAGGAAGGAGTGCTGTGGGACTGCGTGTGCCCTCGCAGATGGCTCCTGAGAGCCCTCAGGCTGCTATAGCTGTTTCCACAAATAGAGCACTGAAAAATATCTCCATCGTCGTTTTCCTCCTCTTCACCAGCCTTGCCACTAACACTATTTACATTTTCAGAAAATTTCTTTTCAAAGCAACTCTGGTTGTATTCACCATTCAGTCCCCTGAAATCCAAATTACTGTCTGGATCATCTACAGTGGCACTGTGTTGGAGGTGTATATTACTGCTATTATAGTGATTACTTGTAGTGTTTAGTTGCTGTTGGAGCAAAGGGCAACTGTGTGATTTAATCCCTGCAATATCTGCAAATGTTTTGCCACAGTCCGCACACATATGCCTCTGCATTAGGTCGTCATTGTGAGGTAGTTGCACAGTCATATCCGAGGGAAGGTCCTGGTTAAAGTGCTCATTAAACAAAGATTTATTGGTGAGATCAACCCCATTATCCTGTTCTGTACCAAGAGCAGGGTGTATGATATCTCTTTCTTGTGAAGAGCAGTTGTGTTGGTCTTCTTGAGGCAGCGGCTTAAAGGAGAGCTGGTCCCACCCTCTTTTGGGGTTAAAAGATCTTGGCTGTGCTTTATGTATACAAAGGTGACTTTTGAAAGCAGCTAAATGAGGATAGTCCTTTCCACATATAAAACACTGATAAAACCCCACCTGGTGTGACCTTTTGTGGTTATGGAGGCTGCCAGAGTGACGGTAACTTTTAAAGCAGATGTCACACTTAAAGGGACGCTCCTCAAACTCTCCAGGTGGTGTCTTGTCAAAGTTATTAGCGTTTTGTGTTTGGGCAAGAATATTTGTGTCTATTACGGGGGGTTGTCCCTGTGTGCTAACGGAAGATGTTTCATTATTAGAGCAGTCTGTGTAAAAATGGCCATTACTTGTGATCTTCTCATTAGACAGATCAACAGCTATTACGTTATCTATGGACGATGCAGACGGTACATTGTTTACAAGTGATGTACAAAAAGAAGACTCAGGACAAACCATATTGTTGTCATACAATGAACTATTATTCTGGGACAAGCCATCTTGGGCCTCAAATGATGAAGAATTGTGTATTTGGATGTGTTCCTCAAACTCTTCATTGTTTGGGAATAACACCTGACACAAGTGGCAGAAGTTTCCTGGAGCATCCTGACTCTGAGGTGAAAACTGGTCCAGTGATGCACCTGTGTAAGATCCACAAAATGAATCCATTTGAATTTTAGCTTTATGAGTTCTCTGATGACTATAAAGTGCAGCCATATTGTTAAACAATTTGAAACACGCTTTGCACTCAAACAGCCCAGTTTGGTGAGTCTTTTTATGGTTGGCCAGGCTTCGGTGGTGAATATAGGATTTGTCGCAGAAATCACATTTAAAAGGTCTATTCAGCGATTCATCGGTTTCAGTTTGTGTGCCAGAAACTACATCCGTTTTGTCATCAGATGTGCTGTTTTGTGCAAAAATTCCAGGACCAACTGACAGAAAAAAATTTGTGTGTCCATTTTGAGTTTTATTTTGATCGGCACATGTGACATGCTCCATATCTACTTTCCAGAGAGAATGTTCATTTGTTTGTCTTGCTTCATGAACTCTTTCATGTGTAGCTAGTTGTGAAGCCAGACGAAACGCTTTCCCACATTCCAAACACAGATACTTTTTCTGTGAAGTGTGGCTGCGGAGATGACTCTTAAGGGCCAGAGCGTTGGAGTTTTCTTTCCCGCATATATTGCACTGAAAAGAACCTACATCGTGAGTTTTTTTGTGATTAGCCAGGCTGCCAGCATGCCTATAACCACGTCCACATTCATCACACTTAAATTTGTGTTCCTCTTCTTGTTGGTGTGTATCCATGTGTTCAATCAGGAGGGGCATATTAAGATACACCATGCCACACTGTTTGCAAGAAAAACCTGATGGCCTGACAGATTCTTGCAGAGCCATTACCAGTGAAAAAAGTAATTGAGTGCAACAGGCACGGCAGGTTTATAGTAGAGGAATTCATTAGATACCAGTATTTTCAGTTTAAAAAGGAGGTGGCTGTTTATAATAAGGTCCGTGTAACTTCCATTAGTAAGAGAGCTGAGTTTGTTGTGTGGTTTAGAAAAAGGAGCGAAGGCTACAAATTGAGCTGTAGAGAAAAAAAGAGGATATCAGTTAGAGTCGTCACAAAGCAATCACTGAGCATATAATGTGTACTGTAACTAAATATATTCGTCTTAAAAGTACATGAGCTGCTTTATAGGATACTTTTACTTTATCGTTTTATTGAGATGTCTGTAAAAATCATACCAGAAATGTTTTGCTAGATTTTATTTATATAAATCTGGGGACCAACGTCTGTACAGATGCACCAATACAGTAAGCTGTAACAGCGGGATATACTAGCAGTAGCATCGGTGCGGCTATCAGCTAATTAAACAAACATTGCACCAAAATTCCAAGAACCTGTTGTTTTAATTCGAAATATATCAACAAAACCATCAAATGAAGTACCTGCTCGCGCACTGATTCAATGCAATGGTCTTTAGATACTTTTTAATAGCGCCATTAAAAACTTGATTATTTTAAGTCGCTGCCCATCACATTTTTACACTACTCTTGTTGCTAGGAAACAGGAAATGTGCAGCAGTGAAACGCTTCCCTCTTGTTAGCATTAGGAAAAGAGCTTCAATACTTCAACTTTTTACGAATTAATAGCGCAAACAGAAACGTATGTTATTATACATTTTTACTGCCAAGAGCCTTTGGAAAGGTTAGCCTAGGCTAGCTGAGCTTTTGCCTGCTAGCACAAGAAGTACCTTGTAATTAGTTGAATTAGCCATCATGATAGTTAACGTTAGTTCTGTAGTGTGAGCTTCTGTATTTTACGGACATTTTGGCAATCATCTGTTGCTGGACCTTAATGAACAAACAAAGAAATAAAACGTTGCACACTTGTCTTGCCGAAAGCTTTCGTCATCATGGTCCTAGAGCCATCCTCTTCCTGCAGCCGCTGCTCAACACGAATCGCCGTGTAAATGCACTGTGTTCCCAGACTGTTCGCTTACTTATCAATGTCCTGATCCAGGTAAGAACGGCATTTAAATCTACAGAGAGTCTACGCTTATGCTAAATCCATCCCGTATATCCAGACTCGGTGATGACACTGCCGATCGCACTGGAGCAGCCCTGGTCCTAAAGCCAGCCATTTTGAGCTGGAAAAATAGCTAGCATACTAGCAAACATATATCCATACACATTGTCTCTGGTAATAACTTTGTGACATTAAGTCGCTAATGTTTTCTCAAAATCTCCGGTGAGGTAATGTTGGCACATTGACACAGAATGGTCTCTTCCCATAGATTCAAAGCGCCTAGCTTATTGTCCCTGAGGTCCTAATGCCAGCCATTTTGTCATTCAATGCTTAAATGCGCATATTTCTATCAAGGTATTTTTTTTATTATTGCTAGTTCATTAGCATGTCATGTCAACGCTCTTTACTTTTCTGTGTTTTTTCAAAGTTGCCTTAATGGCTTTTCTGCTTAAAATATTAAGTTGGCTTTTAGTAGCTTATAATAGCATGTCTGTTTATTTTATTTTATTTTATTTATTATTTTATGTTGTTACCTTGCAGATTTAAGAATGGCCTCACCCCAGCCTGGCAGCCCACCTCTTGCAGACAAGTATACACCTTCTGCACAAGCTGAAGAGGCACTAAAGGATAAGCCTGCAAAAAAACGTGGCAGAGGAAGGCTTCCTAAGGTCAAACCTTTCTTCAAATGCTTCAGCTGCGCTGAGGTCTTCAGAAGTGTCCCAGCTCTGCAGAGCCACAAATTGTCAGCACACTCAAAAGAGCACCACCAGCTACACTCTTGTTCACAGTGTGCTAAAGCTTTCTCCAACAAGGCCCAGCTCTCCAAGCATGAGCGTACCCACTCGGATCAGCGGCCTTTTCAGTGTCCTGACTGTCACAAAGCTTATAAGACTCCTACCGAGCTCCGCAACCACAGCCGTTCCCACACAGGGGAAAAGCCCTTTGTATGTACTGAGTGTGGTAAGGCCTTCATGCAGGCCATATGTCTGAGGATCCATATGACGCAGCACAGTGGGGTGCGCCCGTATTCTTGTCGTCAGTGCTCCAAGAGCTATCCCACCTTGTCCAAACTAAAGGTGCATATGCGCTCTCACACTGGAGAGAAGCCATATTTCTGTGCTGAATGTGGTAAGAGTTTTGCAGATCCATCTGTATTTAGAAAGCATAGGCGAAACCACCAGGGCCACCGGCCATACGCCTGTGAAGAATGTGGCAAAACATACACAGAACTGAAAGATTTGAAAAATCATGAGCGCTCTCACACTGGAGAAAAACCATACCTGTGTTCAGACTGTGGCAAAGCGTTTTCTCGCTCCTCCTCCTTGGCATGCCATCAGCGCATCCACTCTCAGAAAAGACCCTACCAGTGTGAACAATGTGGCAAAGGTTTCACCCAGCTGTCCTCGTACCAGTCTCACCTCCGCACTCACTCCGGTGAGAAGCCCTTTCTCTGTCCGCAGTGTGGCAAGATGTTTTCAGATCCTTCCAGTTTCAGACGACACCAGCGTGCACACCTTGGTTTTAAACCATACCCCTGTGACAAATGCTCCAAGCGGTTTAGACAGCCGGCTGATCTGGCTGTGCATGAACGTGTCCACTCCGGAGAGCGGCCTTACAAATGCCAGAGCTGTGACAAAGCCTTTGTAGCATCATGGGATTTGAGACGCCACATGCTTGTCCACACAGGACTCAGACCTTTCTCCTGCACTGAATGTGACAAGTCATTTGCGGAGCGGTCCAGCCTCAACAAGCACCGCCGCGTGCACTCCGGAGAGAGGCCTTTCAAATGTGAAGAGTGTCTAAAGTCATTTGTTGTCTCATCAAGCTTGCGCAAACATGTGAGGACCCACCTTGCTGGACAGACTGAACAGCAACAGCAACAACAACAGGAACAAGAGCCTGACAGTGGGTCAGCTTCAGGTTTTAATGCTAACACAACTCTTCCACAGTTCTCTTGCAACAACTGTGATGCCACTTTTGGGACGTGGGATGAAGTACAAGCCCATGAGGGCCTTCATTCTATTGACTCAACTCTTCCAAATGTAACCAAAGTCGTGCTTCTGGGACAGCACGTTTGTGAAACTTGTCAGGCGGAGTTCACACAGCTGACAGAGCTTCAGGAGCACGAGAAGCAGCATCCCAAACCCAGGCCTCATGTGTGCGACAGCTGCGGCAAAACTTTCCTCAACAAATCGGGGCTGCGTAAACACCAGAAGATCCATTCTAGCAGCAAACCTCATAGTTGTCCCCACTGTGGCAAAGCCTTTCTGTTTGCTGCTTATCTTCGCAAGCACTTACGGACTCACACAGAGCAGACAACAACCCCCCCACTTAGCAACATAAACATTATTCACACGGATCCACTACCATCCCCTTCACCCCCTGGTGAGCTGCCCCCCAGTACAGTGGAAACCAGTGTCATGACTGTCCCTGTGACTGTGCCCGTCACCACTTTTCAGACTCTGCCTGAGTACTTGGTCAAGGAAGGACTTTAAGACTTTTTACTGTATTTTACCAGTGGCCTTAAATCCCCAATGATGATGGCTCTTCTGTAACAAAAAAGTAACTTTTTCACTGAAATTGTCAGCGCTTTGTGTTTGTATTGCTGTGGTATTTAAACTATATAATGTACACTTTAAAATTTACCTTACTGTTCAAAACATAAATCTATATAATCTTATCTAAAATGTAATATGGATCTTTAAACATTTCCTTGACTACATCTTAACATCTAATCCTTAGTGTTTTATTCCAGCTTTACCATTTTTTTATTCTGTACTGTATCTGTTTAATTGCTAAGCTGAAATCTATTTATGAAAAACATGTAAAATGCTTTCTCATTTTTATATAAAATGTTTGAGTAAGTAATGAATATTTGTTTTCTTCATGTGTAGACATGCAGTATTTTAAATGAACTTTTTTTTTTTATGTCATGAGTAAAGAAAACTAAAGTCTTGTCAGCTCATTGTCGACAATGCCATTTTCTCAAAGCAGTAAGGTGCTTAAGGCATTACAACTGTAACCCAATAGCTGAAAGCATTTTAAGGTGAGCCCTTTCATCTGATTTACATTAATGTTCCAATAATTTGTACCTATAAGCTTTACATCTGCAGTGACATTGAAAATACCTTTGCTTTCTATGTTATGTTTCTGCAAAATACTGTTAAAAAAATGTACTTTGAATCAGCTTTAAATAATTTAACAGGACAAAATTGACCATATAGTTTCTCTTTCATATAGTATTATTTAATAATACAGTGTGCTAATTTCGGCCATATAATTGTAGCCCGAGGGTTGTATGCAAAACGGGCTCATGTAATGACTGTCCTACAGGCTTGAGTCATGTCCAAGGAGGTAAAAGGTGGAGGTCAGACAGTTGGCTAGAGTTTGTGTTTATCCTTCACTGAGATAGACTTCCTGTTGCTCTGCTTCATGGTGTACAGCAGGACTGCGCCGACGTCTGTTAGAGACTGTAGAGAGAAAAAGAGTAATGTAGAGTAGATTCACACCGCTAATTAAAAAGCATATACACATTGGTGGTAATGGATAACGGAGGTTGTTTTACCTGTGAATCTGAAATGACAGAACTCTGCATAACAAAAATAATGTAAGTGTAAGCGCATGGTTTTATTCAATAAAAGCATAGTATCTTATGAACATGCAGTAAAATCCTACCCTTCTCAAGTTGTGAATGTTTTTGTAAATGGGGTCCATGGTTTTCATCCATTCTTGATACATCTGTTTGTCTTTTGCGCTGCAATTATGAGCCCTGTAAACAGGAAACAGTATCAAAATGTGCTGTCTTATAGCATGGGTAGGCAAATTATATCTTAGTAAATTCAACAAACTCCTTTAGCAAATTTACACAACATATTATAATGGATACGTTATATGCCAGTTAATATTGACTTAAGGAGGAGGAAACTTATGTTTTCTTCTTATTTAACAAATACTTTGTCCCATACATTGCTCTCTCTATGAGCTTCCTCTGCTGCTCTCCCTCCCTCATAGCGTCCAGGAAGCGTCCTCTTACAGCCAAAGCAGCCGTGGCTTGTGAAGAGTTGAGCTGAAGAATGGCCAAAGACAGAGAGGACAGCACCTTCAAGCTGTGAACCAGTTATAAACATTAGTATATCACTGAAGCATTTAAAATCATCCCCAGCTACAGCCTTGCTTTTATATGAAAAAAACTAATAGAAACAATGAGTGCTGTGACCTTTATTGAGTGAATGAAGTGGACAGACAGAGCTGAGAGACTCACTTGTTATTGTGTGAATAAATGTTGGATAAATGAGGAAATACACTCAGAGCCAATGGGCAAGATGTGAGGCTTTAGTTTCTCAGCAACAGCCGGTCTCTTATTACAACTACTGTGCCTAGAGGCCTTCTAAATCTCATGATAAAGATTGAAGATAAAGCTTGGGATAAAGCTTGGGATGAATATGTTAGATGTATCGTGACATGTTGACAATGAGGCAAATGGCTAGCAGACAAATGTGCAATATTAATATTCTCATCACCTGTCATTAGTAACATCTCTCTGAGCAGTTATCACACGTAGCATTTTCTGTCCATTTCTTTTGGTGTATCTGATTTGCAGCTGGTGATACACAGTGACACCAGAAGCTGGTGATGGCACTGAAAAAATGTTTTACTTTGCAGTTTAAACAGGAACATATGAATATCTGGATAATGTATTTTTTAAAATCCATTTAATAGAGACAGTCACTAGACTAGGGAAGTATATTCAGTTCTCTCACCTTCTGCTTCAGGTTTATTGGCTCCATACTGGAAGGTAATCTCTTTATCTAGGCCTACATTCCCTACTTCTCTGATCCCCTTGTGACCAGCATCTCGTTCTCCTTTCACACATCTAGAAGAAATATACAAAGATTAGCTTTTGTTGGAACATTTGGATGTATCTGTGAGTACATCCGACAGAGATCTTACAATGACTTTGGCAGCAGAAATGTCACTGTGCAATGTGTGGCTATGGTCCTGTTCTCAATGATTTCTTCAAACTCTTCGTGCAACCTGTTGGGACTTGCTATGACCACCTACAAGTTAAAAGACAACACAACCCAACAGGATGAATGAAGTATCAGTAAATTTTGAGCATAAAAATTACAATTTAGTTTGATCCTGCCTTACTTTCCCCCCTGTCCGATCTGCGAGGGTCCCCAGCTCATCCAGTCTGCAGTCTGTCCCCTCTATTGAAAGCACCGATACAGTCACACTAACAGAAAAATAAACAAGTAACATTTTATGATTCTACAACCACACTTCAAATTCATATTGATGTTGTTTGGGTGGTGTGCTGACCCCTGATTGGCTGCGTATTCCCCCAGGTCCTGGTAGAAGATTGTGGATGAAAGAAGAGTGCGAGCATCAATGTCCTCCTCTTCTAGATTTCCCAGTTCTGTGTTGGCCTTTCCATCAGTACAAATGATCACCTTAGGGAAAATAGACAATATTTTTTATTTTGGATAATTTCTTAACATTTTCTTGAGAATGACACAAAACACATAATGGTTAACTTTTAATCTATCATCATCTATAAAATTTCTGTGCATGAGAGGGTTTGTATTGGCACAATGCATGTCATAAATGCTCTACCTTAGACCCCGGGTGTTTGGAAGCCATCTCAATAGTCAGTAGAGCGGCTGGACCTAAAGCTGTGGTCCCACTTTCTTTTAATCTTTAAAAAAAAATAAAAATAAAACATATACTTAAATACCAATTCTACTTTAAAATGCAGAAATAATTTCTTACCGCTCAGCTTTTCCCTCTTACCCCATAACTTGTCTCTGCAAGTTGTCTTTGTTCTTAGAAACTGGAGGTGGAATGGGAAAAGTGTCAGCTGCTTTTTTGAGATATTCAATATCAATCAACTCATCAGTGCCGAGGTAATGTGTTGTGTGTGTTTCGAATCCATGCAATGTGACCTGGTGACACAAGGCAACATTATTATAGTAAAGTAAACCTTTCTTTATTTAGGGGCTACATTGATTAATGTAATCAGTAAATTACCTTATAGTTGAAAGTGATTAGTCCCACTCGTGTATTTGGTTGTTTTCCACTAAGGATTTGCACACAGTGTAATACGGCCTTTTGGACAAACTGATTAAAGAATCATAAATTTAAATTACTGCCATTGGGATAGCCCTACAAAAGAATAATAGTTTGAAAGAATGGAATAAAAATGGTACCTCAAGTCGAGATCTGTGGACAACTTGTCCTTCCTCAGTGACCTTAAACAACAGAGATATGACTACATTAGAAACTCCAGTGGGGTGGACTGTGCTGTCAAACTCAGTAAGTGCATCATGCTGGTTACATGGTTTTACTTGTGACGTGATGCTCATGGAGCCTGAGGTGTCGATGCAGAAGAGCAGGACTGGGTCAGTGGCTTGCTTTGGGTCAGGGCTGAGTGAAAACAGGACATCCATAGGACATTGTGGGATACTGGTGGGAATATTCATTGGCCTACACTGACAGAAGTAGCACACCTAAAAAGTAACAATACACTGTCAAACATAATGCAAGTATAAAGCATTAGCATGGTCCTTTTATAGATTTACAGATACTGTTTAAATTTGCATTTTCTTCATTGAAATAAAAGGTGAAGTGAATTTACCACATTGTTGTAAATGGAATCTAACACAGCACTGCACAAGGGACACAAGAGGGGCTCTCCTTGTATGGACTGCACTAAAACACATGAGCAGGTGTTAGTAACATTGACATTCAACACTGATAAATGATTCTGAATTAAGAAAACAAACCTATTTCTTCTGAGAGCAGTTTTCCTAAACTGACAAGGACCACATTAGGGTTCCCAGGAAGAGACACATTTTCCACTGAGCCTACAAACATAATAGTTTATATTACACTGTCAAATATTAACTGCATTGTCCAGAGAAAATAAAAATAAAAATTACTTTGAACAGGCTGAGGGGTTAATTTTGTAGAAGATGAGGATGATGATGGAGGTAACAGCACCAGATACTCAGGCATTGCCTGCATAAAGGCAGGTCTAGGAGGAAGGGTTGGAACTAAAGAACAGGAAATGTATATTACTTTTAATATATAAATCATTTCTTTCAATGTATACAAAATATCAAACGATCTATAAGAAAAAAAGTCTTCTCCATACCCGATGCCTCAGATGGCTGAGAGGGGCTTGTCCTGGATGGTAGCTTTAGCTCGTCCCCACTGCCTTCTGGGATGTCATATGAATAGATCGGGTCCCAAGGCTGAGACTTTAGATTAGGCTCACTTGGAAGTTCTTCATAATCTAGATTGGCGGACCAGGGTTCACTGTAAGAAAGGGGCCGGGACGTAGCAGCAGGTCGCATGTGTGGTGGGAGAAGAGCTGGTGATGAAAGAGTGACATAAGTGATTACTGCTGCTGGAAGTGAAACTTCTTTACAGTAGGCTTTGTGTTTATTTCAGTTGGGTGGTCTTTTACCTGTCTTTTTGGGAGGAGTCTGTTGAGGGGTGTTGATGGTGACGGTAGTTTTATTGAGTAAACTGGCATTTCCATAAAAAATTACTCCGGTCTTTGTGACCTTCTTGACCTCGTTGGCTGTGATCTGTTCAATGAACTTGACGGAAGAGGGGACTTGTTTGGGTGAAGGTTTGACTTCTGAGGGGGCCGTGGGCGGGAGAGGAGGAGGCAACTTAGGACGGACAAGGTTCACAGGAGGGAGCAGAGCTGGAAGAAACGCAAATGATTTGACACACACACTTCTTTTTTACTATCCATCTGTTTTTGTTTTCAGACAAAAGGAGCTGATCCATGGTCATCGCATCAGCTCCAATGGCTTTTTGTTATGTGTGCAATAAAAAGGTTACCTTCCTATTTTTAGCTAATAGATATGTAGATATCTATTATTTCGAGTCACTGTTATTTTAAAGTGACAGTACAGATTTGGGCCAGACTCAGTAGTAGGTTGGAACAACCTTTGTTCTGTGAAATAACTGTGGTGGCTTTCAAAATATAGTATCTAATATAACACTCTGAGATGTGTTTTGCTCTTCCTATGTTTCCCAGCATGTCTGTGGAAATCCTTCCCAAATCTGAAGATATAAGGCGGTGCCCTTTTTTATATGTTGCTGTTGCTATAACTGTCAATCAAGAACGAGACTGAAATGCGCAATGTTTCCACACAGAACCTACAAAGACTGAAAACCTCAGACCAAATCTTACCTGATCGCTTGATGGCAGTGGGGGGTTGTACTGGCGGCACATAAACAAATCCACAAGCAAATTCCATTGATAATTCTTCCTGCCACATTAAGCAAACATAAAATGTGTTAAAATGTCACCGTATTAAAGTAAACAAAGTGGTTACAAAGCTACGGCAATCACCGCAGCTAATACTTATCAACCACAAAATAAAATGAATATCTGAGGTGTACTCACACATCAGAGAGGCCACCGTGGAGATATCCAGCCGTGAAACTCCGAGTTGACCGACTGCTGTGGAGTTTTGCCAGTTTTTTTGTTATGTCAGACATGTCGTCCAACAGGTTTCTTACTTCTCTATGAGAGCAGTGCTGCGGGTTAGTTGAGTAGTCAGTTTTATATCTACTAATGCATCTGGGGTTAAACATTTCCTGGCTGGAAATGAAATGGGCGGCTTTCCTGGGAACTTTAAAGAGTTCTGTTGAGTAATTGTGTTAAATAGTAATATTATTAGATTGTGTATTTATCCATTTGCGCTGCAAGGCCTATGTTATTACTCAACAGGTCACAACAGGAGGAACAAGATGGCACCGCGGTTTGTTGGTGCGCACTGTTTTGTGGTAAAAGTGTAGGAAACCTGTGCCAATAACATATCAAATACAGTTTATTAAATGCCCCACCAGAGAAGAGAACACACAGGACCATGCTACTCCGGCAATTTGGTTACTTAATGGTTCATCTCATTTCTGCGTAGCCCAACATACAGAGACTGAAGCTCTGATGATATCTATACTGATACTTATCTTCTTCTCCAGCAGTTACCCCCTCTTTAAAGCCCTCCCCTGAGACCCTCCTCCCCACCAGCCATAACCTTTTTAGTTAGAGAGGATGTAAACAGGCTGCTGAACAGACTGAACCCCACAAAACACACGACCCAGATGGAGCCCCTTCATCTACTCTGAGGCACTGTGGAGCAGCTGACTCCAGTGTTCGCAATTATTCTGGACCCCAAGAAGTCCTGGATCACTGGATTCATTGACTATATAACCAACCTCTGTCGTCATGAAGTTATGTCTGGTCTTGTCACACCTCAAGACCCTCACAGACCCCCTCCTGGACCCCCTGCAGAGCCAACCAGTCTGTAGATGATGTGATCAACATGGCCCTCCACTTTACCCTGCAGCATCCGGACTCTCCCAGATCCTACGCCAGGATCCTTTTTGTGGACTTCAGCTCTGTGTTCAACCCCATCCTCAGATCTCCTCCAGGACAAGGTGTCCCAGTTCAAGGTGCCTGACTACATCTGCTGATCACAGACTTCCTGACAGACAGGAGGCAGCTTGTGCACCTGGGGAAGAACATCTTTGAGACCTGGACCATCAGCACTGGTCAGATGGGAGTGGCTCCACAAGAACAGTTTTTTTCCCCTTTTGTTGGACTGCCCTTCAATAAGCCCACACACAATGTCACTTTGTTGCTGTGACACACACTTCTGAATTTTTTTGCACCATTTCTGTAATTTTACATGTTACAACGAATTCCTTGTATTGTGTATTCCTTACCACTTTAATGGCAATAATCCTGATATTGACTGATTTTACTGTTAGGTGAAAATGTGGTAACAGTCTTTTTGTTTCTCCTGTCTACTTCTTCGGACCAGTTGTGTGATAAAATACTGTATGTAGACCTTGCAGTCAATATGTAATAAAACACAATCCATTTGTACAGTAAAACCTTTTATTTTCCAAATCTAACCCATCAAGTACCTCTACATATTGCTCATTAAGTAAACAATTACTTGGAGACTGCAAACGTGATTGTAAACCTGTGTCTGTAAATGTTTGTTTTATACTTCATTTTTGAAAAGGTAAATAAATAAATTCTCTTTTCCTTTGTCAAGACATGCACATATGCAAACACTTTAGAAGTCACACATACAGCCTCTACATTCTTGTAGATAAGTTCATTTAAAAATATTGCAGACATGCCCAGATCAGAAGAATATAAGGCCTTTGCTGGGGACAGGCTAGAGTCAGTGGGTCAAAGGTTTTAGCCTTTAGGTGTTTTAAAAAAAAAAAAAAAGGTAGTGAAAAGGGGGATTGTTTTAGACACAGCAATATCACTCTATGACTTCAACGTAATTGGCTGGATAGAAGCCCTCTTTCCCATCGCTCAGAACGCCTCGACACCAGCCCTGGTCATCCTCCTCCTCCACCTTCAGAATCACCTCGCCTTGGTTCACAAAAAATGCAACAAAAAGTTTTGAATTTAAGGATATGTCCTGCTATATTTCACCTCATCCTACATATGGTTTTAAGAAACTATACATCTTTACAACTCATTATAAGGATATGTTTAAAGCTGTTGGCATCCTGTTGAAGAAAATGTTAAAACAAAAACATCTGGACTCAGTTTTCAAGGAGAAGACGTTTTGTCTCTAATTTCAAGAGACTTTATCAATTCTGTTATCAATAACGGCCTGTTATTAAAAGTATTGCGTGGTTTTTGGCAGACAAACCAGTTTGAGGTCTATTTTGAGAACCTATTTAAATCCTAAATAGACATTGCTGGGTGTTTTTCTTCTTATCATAGATCTGATTGTTTTGTTTTTTTGCAATGTTGCAATGTATTTGGTTGTAGAATATTTGAATAAATGACACATTGAGAGAAAACAGTTGTTGCATTGAAACATAATGCGTTTACCTGCTTTAAATGTGAGCTCATCCCCCTCCTCCCCCGTGTAGTCATACAGCGCTCGCACCTTCACTCCCCCAATCATCACCCTGACACACAATTTAGGTAAAAAAAATATATATTTGTGTAATGTATTGGGCAGTTAATATGTGATTAGTTAAAATAACTTACGGTCTAGATGCTTTTCCTTTCTGGTCTTTCATCTTTCTCTTTAGCTTTTTCACTGGAGGAACCCACTCCTGATTGAATAACAAATGTATCATAAACAGATCAAGTGTATCAAGTTTCAACAAAACCTTCCAATTAGTTTACAATATTCAATTAAAAGTTTATTATGTTTTCTGTGAAAGTTGATCAAAAAGTGTATTTTCTGTGTTTTATGTTACCACAATCTTTGGCCAGTCAGTGGGCATTCCCGGGCCCTGGTTGTTCTTCCACCATTTGAGGTCGTCCTGTTCGCTGATGGCCATGAGAGTGTCGTGCAGCTCACTGTAAACCGCCTTTACACTAACACAAGGACACAGACCTGGATTTAATATGCATTAGGGAAGAACAAAGGCATCGGTCTATGGAGGATAAAATGAAGAAAAACCCACCACAATGAGCATTTCATTTGCCAACTTGAACAAATGCAAATGAATTATACTTACTACACAAACCAGTAGCCCATGTTTATCATCAAATCAATTTCAAACACGAAGGACAAATAAGACCAATTAAAATGGGAATTAAATGTTGGTTGTTAATGTGGTAATAGTTGTAAATGTATTTAATATTCCAAAACCATTGCTTTATAAAATTTACTCAAGTGGCCCACATGACATGTCAGCACTAACCAAGTTACCTCTCATTGTTTGTAACATCCAGATGTCTGTGGATAGAGAGGAAGGCCTGCTTTAAAAAGCTGATCCTTTTCCTCTCCTCCTCCTGTGACTGTTCAAATATGGCCTCCATCTCCTCCATGTAGCGAGGTGTGTAGGATGTGACATCCTCCAGCACTTTCTCATAACGTTCCTTCATCTGCAGGCAGCACAAGAAAGCTTTATTGTGAAAAGCTGCCACCTCAGGAAGTGGCATTGTGTTCTTTAATGAAGTTGGCTATAGCATGTGTAAATCTTTCACTAGACTGCTCCCACGTTGGACTCCATAAACACAATATGGTGTAACAATAACATAGCTCTGTACAAGGGAACATTTAGAGCAGAAATGGGAGGCCGGGGGTCATGTTTGGAGTTTAAATAAATAAATATCACCACATGCTTCAGGCTAATGAAACCCAGTGGAATGCAACACGTATTAGTGGGAACTCAATGTTTCATCAATAACACTCGTATAGAGTACGAGTATAGAGCTGTGCATGTGCTCATGTCTGTCCTCACTTTTTCCTTTTCCTCCGTCAGCTTGGCTTTAGCGTCGGTGAACTTCTGTTTCTTCTCCGGACTCAGCTCGGGGTTGTCATTCGCCTGCCTCTCTTTGTCGACAGCAGCTTGTTCCCTTTGACAGGCTTTGTGGTACGCCTCTCTGGCTTTTTCCAGCTGCAGAGACACGTTCACGCATGTCATTTACTTTACTCTAGATCTGTTATGGGTTAAGTCATGTGGATACACGAGTGAACTTCCCACATTCATCAGCAGAGTTAAAGTAAAAAAACAATGTTGTGCTTGAGGCATTTGTTAACAATTTTAACAAAAATACATTGTTTTGCACTGCTGTACTAGAGCATAAAAATAACACAGAGTCAAAGCAATCACATATTCAAGTGTCTTGGATATTTTTGCGTATAACATTTTGAAAAGGCTGATTATTGTTAAGCTGCTTTAATTGCTTTCAGAGTCACCTTGACAATCTTTTTGGTCCAGGGTTTCTGCGCTCGCAAAAAACTGGTATTATTCTCATGACTCTCCCTGAAGCCACAGAAGATCTTTTTGGTAAAGGTCTCTTTCTGCCACGTCTTGATCCGTTCCCTCTCCTCAACCACAAGGGACTGTGAGATGGACGAATGCAGGGCAGACAAGCGCTCGGTGGAGGTGAAGAAACACTGCCACGCCTTCATGAGTGAGCCATAAAGTGGCCCTGGGGACACAGAAAAAAGAAACACGGAATGAAATAACACAGAAACATGGGGGGAAGGGGGGGGGGGGTCATGTGCCGAGTCATGGAACCAATAAAGACGTAATGACCTCCATTTGTCCAAACAAGCACAGATGCACTCATTTAATAACAATCAACAGTCGATGTGAACTTGATGAAAGGCTGGACTAATGGTTCTCTGACATGCCGCTTCTCAACTCGACGACAGAGGTAACATAGTAACGTAGTAACGGGTCACACTCATTTTGTTACATTTCAAATTGACATTTTTAACAAAAAGTACATTTGCTATCTTTAGCAAACTTTTTAGGGTGAGCATGGTTTCACATTTAGCAATTTCATATATATTCTCCAGCAGACTATCACATATGCTGCAGGAAGAAACAATTTCCTGTCTTGGATTAGCAATAGACCCCCCGACAAAGATCAAGCTGGCACAAACTTTTCCTGGAACTGTTCCCAAGGGAATACCTGACCACCATTCCAAAAAGGGACAGCTCATGGAGATACCAGCCCTTAACCTTCGCTTCGCTGGTGGTGCAGTGGCCTCCTCTGCTGTGGACTAATCACTGACATAATTTCTTTTCTCTTTTTTTCTTTCTTGTTTCCTTGGACAGTGCTCAACTGTGTGTTTTTGTTCCTTTGTTCTTTGTGTTCTGTTCATTTGTGTTTTTGTGTTAAAAAAAGTTACAAAATGAAAAAAATTAAATGTACAAAGAATTTTTATACAATTCTTTCTTCATGGTTGCATAGGACACGTGCTTATTCTGCTTCAGCAAGTGAGAGGTTTTTCATTACACAAGTTACTCTTACTCAAATTCTAACAACAATTTAGTTGCTGAACTTTGTTAAGTACAGATTTGTCAACTCTACCCCTATGATACACTTACTAGAATCCACTATGGTCTTCCACTTAGAGCTCCACTGGCTCAGCTGCTGGGCGTACTGTTTCTCCACTTTGGCTCTTTCGAGGAAGCACGCCATGATGTCGTTGCAGGCCTGGTAGGACTGGTCAGTTCGGTGCACAGTCCGGCCATAATTCCCTGGCTGTGAAAGCAGAGAGTGGTGAGGTCTGATTATATTAAATGTTTTAGATTTGATAAAAAGGGTATTTCTCACCATCCAGAAGCTCAATTTATTGGAATCTTCTAGTGGCTCTTTGGGGAGGCAGGCCATTGTTTAAAGATGTCTCTTGTGAAGAGGGAGAGAGGGTTGTTGTTGTCATTCAGTAGAGTTGCTAGACTGGTTATTAGATGTACACACAACATCGAGAAGAAACAGCTTTTATTGGCGAACAGGTAACAGTGATTATCATGCTGCAGGTTGGACGGCTGTGCTGTGAAATGTGCCGTTAGCTTTGACTGTGTGACCGGTATCTGAGAGGAAGTCATTGGCAGCATTAGCAGCATGTGTTTGGTTCAGCCTATTACCATAACAACTTGTGTTATTTACACAACGTGGATACATCTGAGGCCCTGCGTGCCTGAGTGCATGAGTAAAGGGGAGTGTTCCAGGGGCAGACTGGAATTCACAAGGGTGGGATCTGCCAGCAGGAATAGAACAGCTGCTCCTGCATTCTTCCTGTTGCTATCCCAAAATAAACAGCATGGAAAGGTCATCTTTCTTCTTGGCTCTGACTAATACATGGTATATTTTACAAGCAATAAGTTCCACAACTATAAAAGATATACTGCAAAGTAGTGCGTTTTCCTTATCAAAGATCGAGTAATGAGCCTAACAAAGGGAAAGGACGTGCAAACAAGCAGAGAATGCAGCTATATTCAGGCCTGTTCGGGAGTGTTGACACATGGCTGGCTGACTAATATGAAAGTGACTAACCATACCTCATCACAAGACAGACTATGGAAGAGAATCTCCTGCTAGCTGCTGCTCTTAGTCATATTGTCATGTTCACTTGTAAAATGCAGTGCCTTTGTAGTTTAAAATAGACTTCTGACTTTGTTTCTAGAGAATGGGTTAAAGAAGCAGCTCAGGCTTCAGTCATGTCATGTCAAAGTGTCTAAAGCACAAGCCAAACAGGACGATAAAAGCAAACAAAGTGGCAGCAGAGTAGTCACAAAGCAGGACTTACATTTCTCTCTGAATCACCACTGATTACTCAAGTGATCACTTGTTACTGTAGGGCTGCTCTGAGGGTCTCCTACTCCATTTGTGAGTCCATCTCCCCCGTCCCGTCCCAGTGAGCCTCTCTCCTCCTCTAACACACGCTCTTCCCTTTCTCGCTGACCCAAATTTCCCCCTTGGCACTTAAAGTTACACTCACACTTTGTTGATTCAAAAGTGGGTGGGGAAATCAAAATGCAAGTGTTTGCGTGATGATCCTTTTAACTGTTTATTGGCTTCAGGTCAAAAAGAGGGAGGAACTTACCTTTCTAGCTCTGCTCCTCAGACACTTCTTACTTTCTGTTTTTCTTACTTGAACTCCATCTCTTTCCACAGTCATCACTTTGACTCTCCACGCTAGTATAAAAACTGCAGGGAGAATCCCACTCCTTCCCTCTTTGCCTGTCCCTCCCTCGGTCTGTCTCAATATGGTGTTAATGAGACAGTGAACCCTCATTTTGACCCAGCACTGCTCACAGAATCATGTCAGTGTGGCACAAAGTCATGTCAGCTTATTAGTGACAGTGTGTGAGAATGGGGGGTAATCTTGTTAAGCCATGCAACATTTAGCCCCCTGCACGGCCTAAAAAGACACTGGGTTACGTGTGTAGCATGTTTATCTCTGTAATGGTGTATTTTCTGTTAAAATCGCTAATTCTGCTAGTTTATACTTGCTAAAACCTAAAACTCAACAGTGTGTGTTTAACCAAGTTAGCCTTACTAACTGTGCTAAAGCAGTGCTGGAAAGTAGTATGCAACAGTAGCCTTACCTACTTGGCTAGCAAGCATCCTCATGGCCGCTAAAGTCAAATTTAGCTAGCTCACGTGCCACTAGTTTTTACTTGTTTAGCCATGGCTTCAAACTTTATGATTTCACCATTGTCTATTTGAGTGAAGGTATTGGTAATACATTTTTTGAGAAAAGCCCAGCTGCCATTAATTGTGTGTTTAAGCTACAATGACTAACGTATGTTTCTCGAGAATGTGTTTTTACAATGTCAGAAACTGTTAAAACATACCAACTTACTGCAGAGACAAAGCTATGTTGTGTTAATATTTACCTGGGGCTGTATTTCAAGCTCTGGCTTCTTTCAGAAAAACAACCTTTGACACGTGTAATGTAATTGCTAGCAGGCCCTGAGTAAAGAGTAAAACCTGTGCAACTTAAATCTCACAAAAGATTTATATATATATACAGTTCTCCATAATGAAGCTGAAACAGGCCACCATCACAGCAAACAACCGACATTCATCTTGTTCCAAGTTGTTTTCAAGCCTTACAGGCATCTCTTAGTTTACTGCATGAGTGAAGCCACAGCTTGTTTTGAATTAAGCCATCTCATTTCTCCCTTTTGTCCTATTAGTGTGCGAGCCTGATGGGGAAAATATCCTGGGAAAAACAAAACCACGTATCGTTCAACCACCTCTGTGTTTAAAGGGTTGCTGCCAAATGGTTCAATTTAAAACAGGCTTTTTCAACTGGATTATGATGCAAATGAGGAAAGATGAGAAACAGAAACAGGGCTCATTTAAACTTTTATTTCAACACCTTAGTTATACCTCTATCATAATATTCATCATTATATAGTGTATTTTATTTAAAACAAAACTTTATATATATATATCTATATATATATATATATATATATATATATACTTTTATCTCTGCATACTTATGATCATATTGTGTGTAGTCGTAGTCAAAATGCATTTCACTAGACCTACATCCGAGTTTTTAATGCTTTCTAGACTACTGCTCGGTCCTATGGAGTCAGGGTAGTGTCCATTCATTTAGAGAATACAAAGTCACATTGAGGGAAATGCATTGTGGGCTTCATTTGGGTCACCACAGTGCGAGCAGTAGAAAGCATTTAAAGAAAAAGGCAAAACCAAAAAGAAACAAAACAAGGCTTCAGAGAATTTGTCCACACTGTTTGGAAGACAAAGATTCTAAAAAAAAAAAAAAAGATACACATACTTAATATTGTTATAATTATAATACTATGATTTCATGTTCTCATTGTTATCATCATGAATACATATAGGTCTATAAATGACAGGTTCTTGCCTCACAGTTGAAATCACTGCAGCAAATATCTAATGTTCACAATTTCAGGGAGCCTATGAGTCACATACATCTTAAACATATCCCTTGTTCTGGGCAAATGTGTGAGGCATAAAGATTATCCGGTAACAAAAGTGTGTTTTTGGACCATCATAAATATGTCTCAAAAAAGGCATTACAAAGAAAGGGTTAGAAGTTCAGTAAAGCATTTGGCCACCAAGGCAGACACAGAGTCAGACAGAGGCTAATAGTGAGGAAGTCAGGCAGACAGAAGAAGCAGTAGAAAGCCCTTTTATGATCACTGCACCTGCTGTGAGACACAGAGCACACCATATTATGGCATCAAAGATTTCTCGACCTGTGCTATGGCCATAAACATGTTAACCTAGAAAAGAGTTGCACTTTGAAATAACATGCAAACCAGTCTGCTTTCTCTCATTTCACTTTCTTGTCTTTGTATGTAGAAAATAAGGTTACTTTCTGATATTTGTGTAACTTTGTACATGAATCTGACATATATAAATACCCTGACCAGTGATTGCAATCAGCACATAGTACAAACAAATAGTTCTACTGTTGTGGATCCCATTTAACATACATGTATTAAGGGCTCGCAAAGAACATACACACAAAGCTAGTGGGGCGTTTATTTTGGAGAATATGGCAAATATATACGTAATGTAATAAAGAATACTATTATTTTCAATAATTTACAAACAAAATCTTTGTTGTCATATTCTGACTCTGGGTCCAGTGCTCACAGCCATTTGAAACTCAGATGTGCTTAAAGCTACAAAACACATGTGGACCTCACAATTGTTTTTGATGATTGTATTCACTTCGATTTCTGGCCACTATCGGTAACATTGGGTTTCAAGCAGCAACTTTTCAAATCTTCCTTGAACTATGATATCAGTTTCTATGACAGCAGGTGGTATGACAGTCCATCTGTCAACGAGTGTGACTATAGTGTGCATGTCCAAGTTTGTCAGCACAAAGTTGTGTCCATTCGGTTCAAAGTATATCTTCCATTTAACACATACTTTTCAAATCCCAAAAATAAATGACTGCATTATCTCTGTGTATGGCAAATAAGCAGCCCTTAGTCCTTTTTCGTGAAGTCCAGTGTTGTTCTCTGGTACATCCTTTGATAATGTTCCTCTTTGTCATTAAGAATAGCTCCATTTCTTTCATGTTAGAGTACCCTCAGTCAGTGTCTTGGGGAGATGTAGTGACATGCAAAGGAGAACTGGGTCCCCTGGGGAGAGAGGTCAAATCAAAAAATAAGAATGGCAGGGAATCAAACACAAAGGGTGCAAACTAAGTATGGTTGATACAGCAAAGGTTATAGTAAGAATGGGGCAATGGCTAAGAAAGACAAAAAGAAAGGAGTGTTGCACAAAGAAAGAGGATGGTCCAGCTAGTATGTAAGGAAGACTTTCCTTCACCATACGGACCTTCCTTTGTGACTTTAAAGATGTGTTTTTCCCAAAACAGCCAGTCTTCCCTCACCTGTCAGTGAGTTTCTTCAGTGCCCGCTCGATGTTCATTCGGTGGCCAACACGTGTCACTCCCAGATCCAAGAAGTCATCCTTGGTTAGTGAAGGTAGATGTGACCCGTCTATCTCATTGTCCATAAAACGGTCCCTGTGTTCACCCAGGTTTAGGTATGTCAACCAGTCCGCCACGTCGTACTTGGTCCAGTATGGCAGGGGCTTCACAGCGAAGGGTTTGGCTGGTGGTGGAGGGGTTAGGTGGGGAAAGTTGAGGCATGACGGACTGGGAGGCAGGTGCAAAGGTGAGGATGCTCCGGAGAGAAAGTGAGTAGGGGAGAGGGAGCGTGAAACTAGCATTGGGCTTGGACTCTGAATACCTGATGGGGAGAACAGCGGTGGTGTTGAAGTGTGATATGTGTCTCCAAGAGGGAGACCAGGGGAGGGGGGAGTGAGTGGGCCCGGAAAGTCAAAGGGATTGCTGTAGACAGGTGTGCAGGGAAGGATGGGGAGAGAAGAGGGTCTTGGGGGAGCTGGGCTGTGCTGTTCTGTGTTATAGATGAGGGGGCTTGGGGCGCGGCGTCGGGATACTGAGGATCGCATCTCTTTAGTGGGACTGCATTGGAAATCAAAAGTCTGCCTACGCATCTTTGAGCGGTGCTTTGGTGATGTTGGATACGGACAGTATGTTGGCGAATGAGGAGGGTGGGAGTGTATCGGCGATGTCGGGATCTGTGGCGATGGGGAGCGTGTCCAGTTGCGTTGTACAGGTACTTGAGGAGAGGGAGAGACAGAAGGGGTGGCCGACAGATTAGGGGTAAGGATCTGACGGTGTTGTGGGGAGGAGGTCGGTAAGGGTGATGTGGAGCGACCAGTGGGGGGGCTGTGAAACACATCAGAGAAATCTGCTGAATATCTGAAAGTCAAAAAGAACAAAAACACTTTTACAAACAAAAAACGGCAAACACAAAGTCATAGTTTCAAATTTTTTGGACACAGAGAAACAGGGTAAGCAAACAAACACATTTCAAAGAATATAGGATATATATCGAGGAGCATTGAAGCTGAACAACATACAATCTAGCAACCTATCAGACGCAAACCAATCAATATAATATTTTTACTTTTTCAACAACAAGAAACTGAGGTCCTTTAATTTTCGACAAAACCACCCCTCCATTAAATAAAATACTATTTTAGATTTACTGATAGGCTTTCATTCACTAGAGTTTGTATCTTGTTCTGAACACTATCTCCAATAGGTAATATATTCACAGATTATCTAATGAGCACATTGGACCAGTTTAAAGCAGACAAACCTGTTCATGGATGGTGACTTTGGAGAGTGACTCCAGTCGTCCATACTCTTCATACCACTCATTTGCTGCAGCTTGGAACTAAGCTCAGTGATAATGCTGGCCTTCACACCAGAAAGAGGTGAGTGTAGTCTCCGACTGTCCATGGCTATGCCCCCTCTCTGAACCCTCTCTCCCACTTCATGCTCCTCCACATCAACCCAGCCCACCTGACGGGTTTCCATGGGCCTCTCTAAGCAAGCAGCCAAAGTGGAGGTAAACCCGTCCTCCATTTTGGATCTGCCCTGTCTGTCTTTTCTCTCATCTATGACAACTCCATCTAACCTGTCGTCTTCAGGATTGCTTTGTCTCTGCAGCTGTAAAGGAGCAGGATTGGTGCTGTTCTGCCGACGTAGTGCTACAGATGGACCCCTCCCTCCCCCTTCCTTGTAATGAGTCATCTTTGGAAATGCAGGGTTTGCCAGTTTAGCACTGAGCACATCAAATGTTTGCCCACCTGAGTAGGTTGTACAAAGATCCCGATGCTCTGCCCCCTTTTCTGCATCTCCTCCTCCTCCTCCTCCCCCTCCCCTCTCACCTCTCAGACCAGACAAACCCAGCATCTCCAAATGATGGTCACTACTGCTGTGACTGTCCAGCTCCTCAATACCAGAGTCTACCACAGCATCCTGCCACTCTCCACCCTTGGGTATGTTAGTATGGTAATGAGGGTGGTCAGCAGCTTTGCCACCTGGGTTGATGCCAGGTTTTGGCCCTGTCATGTTGTAGTCAGAGGTTGTGGGGGAGGTTGTTGTAGTTGTGGCCGCAGTAGCCGCAGTCATAGTTGTAGTTGCGTATGTCATGGTTGTAGTGAGTGCAGCTGTGCCTCTGTCTTGAGCAAGGGTATGACCACTTACAGATGGGTCATTAAACCCGCTGTAATAGTGGTGAGATTGGGACATGGGTTGCGGCCTGTGTAGTGATGTTGGAGGACCAGCAGAGCTGGTGACAACAGCAGAGGATGGTGGGAATATCTGAGGTGAGGGGTAAGATGGTGACAGGGCCGACTGTGTAAGGGTCGCCACCTCACTGTCATAAGAGGTCAAACTGGATGCAGCTGAGTCTCCTTGTGATGTAGACTGGGAAACATTTTTGGAAGCTGGAGGAGGCGGTGGGGGAGCACCAGCGGAATTGTGTCCTGGAACTTGGTGTGGTTGAACTCGCTCATTCCTACCATTGGCAAACTGAATAGGCGGAGGTAATGGATCTACAAAAACAAACTCATCCTCTACATCAATAGATGGAGCAGGAGGAGGGAGAACCATTAGTCCCAAACCTTCTGAGGGTTGTCCTGCCGCTGCCTCTCCCCTAGTGTCATGTGTTGGAGCAGTTGGAACAGTGTATTGAGGAATGTAGCTGGTGTGAGGAGCACTCTCCATTTGCAGATACGACGGTCTGCAGGGGGCCGGCTGATTTGGCGGTGGTGGCGGGTGCACCAGTGGAACAGGCCGGTTGTTGTAAACCTCCTTGTCTCGCTCCTTTTGGGCTGAGTAATACTGAGGTGAATACTGACTGGTTCTGTCTTCTGAAAAACGAACTCTAAGGCCCTCTCTTGGTCCTCCTTCCTTCTCCCTCTCCATCCTTTCTCCACCTCCTAAACGTAATATCCTCGGGGACTGGGGTCGGCTGAGAGATGCAGGTGAAGTGGTGGCTGTAGGGGAGCTTAGATGCATCGAAACTGGAGAGGTATATGTTGATTGAGTAGGAGTTGCAAACAGTGAAGGGGTTGGAGTCTGAAAAGGGGTAGGGTATGATCCCACTGTGGAAAGCTGACGACCAAAATGTCTGTCCTCTCGCCGTGTCCTGCGATCATCCTTTAAGGCTCTTTCTCTTGCCGCTAAGGCTAGACCAAGTGGTGATGAGGGGTCGAGGACTTTCCCTGTGAGTGGATGAATAAATGTAGTAGCAGGCTGATTGCCATACATTGAGGGAGCTGACTTGGGCTGGCCGTCCTGACTGGGAATAGGTGAAGAATACTCAGGTAAGCCAAAAGCTGGGGGCATGCTGCTGGAATAGTTGACATAGTTGTCACCAGAAAACATGCCTTCGTCAATAGACTTAGAGGGCCTTAAACGAGGGGTGGGCACGTCCATTTGAGAGCCATGTAAAGGCTGAATTCTGGTCCCTAATGGTCCACCTACATCGCCTCCACCTGCCTCTCCTTGGATATCCTCCTCAGACGACAAGAAGAAGGAAGCACTCTTTCTCCTCATGTCTCGAAATCGTTCTCGTTCCCTGCGTGCCCCACCTCCCCCACCTCCCCCTCCACCAAATGTTGTCCCAAAAGTCGGTGTGTACTCTAGGCTTTCCAGATTTTGCTGGGATGTAGCAGAAGGAGCAACCGTCGATGAATCCATAGCAGTGGATGTAGGGAGTTGAGGCGGGGTGTGCGTGAGCGGAGAGGGCAGGCTGGTGTTGGGACTGTCCGGACTGGCTTCTGCAGAGGGGGGTTCATCTGTGTCCTGTGATTGCTCCGCCTCCACACTGCTGCCCTGACTGCTGCGGCCACTGCTGCTGGTGGATGGTGCTTTGACGATGATGGTGGGGATTGGGATAGAGCTCTTCTCTTTTGCTGCACCGCCTTTCCCTCTGTGCTGCCTAAGCCCATCTTCCACTTTGGATTGCTTTATCAGGGCACCTCGTCCCCCTCTCCTGGCGGCGCCTCTGCCCCCTGCCCCTGGCTGCTCTCTGTTGCCCATCTGTGGGTGTTGTGGCACTGGCTGGGGTTTAGGCTTAGCGCTTGTTGGTGGTGTAGCACTGCTATAGCCTCTCCTCAACCCTCCCATTTTTCCACCACCTCTTCTTGACACGTCTTGTTCTCGGACAAGTCCTTCTGATTGTCGGCGAAGAGTAGGAACCATGACCTGCTGGTTCATTCCCCCTGGTCCTCCTCTGTCCCAGCCTGCTTGAGATGGATGTCCAGGCTGGGACTGGTGCTGGTAATGGGGTTGAGAAACAGGTGGTATGGGCATGGCAGGGCCTCTCCCAGTATAAGGGCCTGCAGACAGGGGTGGCTCCGGCGCCGAAGTGTTTGGGGGTGGGGGGATTTCCTCTGGTCCTGGCACTGAGAGGCTTCGGGACAGCTTCATAGCTGGCGGGTGAAGAAATCGTTCCTCCTCCATTCCACCTGAACAAATAGACACAGACAGTTAAAAACAACACTAATATCTATAAATTAGAGCTTCAAATTCATGACAGATGATGTTACCGATAGATTTCTGGCGCATCATGACCGCATGCTGAGGTCCCTGTCCTGGCTGGAAGTGAGCTTGGTTGTAGCCATAACCAGGTCCAGACTGAATCATACTCAATGAAGACTGCTGATCATAGGTTGGCTTATAAATTGATTAAATCAAAGTAGAGAACAGAAATAAAGGAACAAAAATAATTACAAAGATAAATAATCAAATTGTGTGTGAAAAAGTCAAAACAGCAACATCAGCGTCATATTGGTTATAATTGTTGCTTGGCAAGTTCTGTTTTACAGATTTATTAACATAAACATTTGAATACACCTAAAACACTAAACAGTAAAGGGCTGGTTGCTTTTAATGCATGTAATACTATAATTCCGATTACTTGATTTCATATAAATGATTGAAATAAATAAATCTATCTATCTATCTGGCAGCATAATCTCAGTGTATTAGGCAACAGATTATAGATGAATGGACACAACCTGACTCACACTTAACAAGTGTTCTGGTGTGGGTGGGCAATTGTCAATCATTTTCCGCGAAAAGCAGAGAGGGCAGCGGCTAAAAAAAAATCTAAAGATCATTTCACTTTGTAGATCAGCATTAGTCAGTTCCATGACTAAATCAGAGTTACAGCCTAATGCACTAAAGCTCTGTGTTTTATACAGGACTCAGAGATTGCATGTACATCAGAAAAACCCACAGCTGTTTGTTATTCATCAGTTTTATTACTCTAGATTTAAACAGGAAATTGGGTCTAAAGAGTCGGCACAACCACAAGATATTTGAGTAGTCATAACAACAAACATTTCTTTCATATTCCCGACTGTACCTCATTGGAAGCGTTGGGAACAATATTCTTGCCCCTGTCCCTTTTGCCCCCATGACCTCTCTGTCCCTGGCTGTCTGGTGTAATGGTGTGTTGGGCAGCAGCCAAGATTTCATCCAGCTTGTCTACAACACAGAGCAGACAAGGAGGTCAGCCAGACAGGCAGCATAGAGATGATTTTAGTGAGCACACTTAAGTTTCAAAATACACTCCTACATTTTCACAAGAGTGGTTAAGAGTGATCTCTTACTTAGTGCCATCTGATAGACTGTCCTCTTCTTATCAGGACCTTGAGATGACTCGTAGTCTGCAAATGGAAAAGAGGATCAAGCTGTATGATTTTTAATTAAAGCTCATGGGCTGATGGGGTAATGATTAAAGCCGATATTCACCTGCTTTCTTTTTCCATGGAGAGGCAGCTGGAGCATGCATTATATGGAAAACAGAAATCAAAAGTGTGACTCAAAGTGCCATGTGCAGCCTCATGCATATACTGTATAGCCTAAAGCAGACGAAAGGATGGGATGTATACATACTCGTCACTTGACACATGTGATGGTGTGACTGCTGATGTGAGGACAAGCATGGTGACAAAGGAGGACAAAAAAGACAATCACAGCACACAAACCCATCAGTCCCCCACCTTTGTCCACTACACGCAGCATACATATGTTGAGGTGAAAAAGAAAACATTAATTGGTAATTGAGATATCTGATTCTACATCACTGAAAATACCTTTAGATATACTGTACATTCACTTGTTGCTATTGCCTTCTGTGTGTCATGAATTGGTTTTAGTGTGTTCTTGACTACAATACTACCCTACATTATTTGAGTAAAGATTTTTTTTATTGTCTTACCCATCTCCTCCAGCTCTGATGTCATGGACTTGGAGCGCAGGGCAATGGCAGGAGGGGTCAGTCTTTTAGTCTGCTGCGGTGCTGCCAAAAGGGAAGCAAGCCAAATGCAGTCTTAATGTTTAGTACTCTCATATAAACATGCAGTCACCAGTGACAGCCCACACTGCAGCACTCTTTTTAGGATAAAGTAAACAAGCAATCAGCATTATCTTTGCATCATAAACAAGAAGGAATTGAGGAAAAGTTGACTCGTACTTTTCTTCCGTGTTGTGTCTTCAAGTTCGGGGTTTCGAGCCACCATCACGACCTTCACCATTAGGCTATTGCCCCCCTGTCGTATCATGTTCACCACCTGCCTGTGGCCGACCTTGACCACGTTCTGCCCATTCACCTGACCACACAAGGACACTATGAAAACAGACCTTTATAATGTGTTATAAAAGAGTATGCAGTAATGTCACTAAAACCTGTAGTTTCAAGTGCAAACCTTAAAAATCCCTGTCAACAGGAGCTAAAGCCCAAGTACAAAAGCCGCAAAATGAGTGACTCACCACAGGTTGACTATGTAACATTTAAATTAGCATTTAGTCTAATAGAGGTCACATTCAAGGAAAAGGTAAAGGTAAGGGAAATAGAAACTTTATGTGGCTCTTTGATTACTGCAACAACCAAGAAGCAGTTTTCCTTTTCAAAAAGAAAAACAAAGAAACTAATAAATAATACATCAATTAATCTTTTATGGTTTACTATTTTAAACTCACACAACATATAAACTGTCAAATATTACAGAGCAGACAAACTAATTAATAAAATAAATCAGCAGTGGAATGCAAAGGCATATCTTTTACAAATTCAGTGTGATAATGTTATGCTGCCCATGAGCAATATCAAATATTACAATCAACACCGTCCTCCCAATATTTACCAAAATATCGAGTGTAGCATTGGTTCTATTTACTTTAAAGATGCCATAATATTTTAGAGAAGGACAAATGTGTCTGCTTTTAAGAACCCATTGGTGTAATGTTCTGGGCACATGAAAGATGTAATAATACACTGACTTAATTTGGACAAATGACATAAGCCTTTTCAGCACTTCAGCACTGGCATATCCTAGTATTGTTATTCTACTTCTCCAGTTCTGTTACCATCAACAAATAATCTGCAGCGTAAACCATAAATGGCATCATCAATAAGTGTCCACCACACTTTCCATTTGCCAGTCGAAAATGTTTCCCACATTCTTTAATGATACAGGCCTGTTTAACGTTCTGGAATATTTCATAATGCAATCATTATGATTTGTACATATACATTATAAGTAGACAAAACTAATGTATTTAAAATATCATGTGGCATGGGAGCCTCAGATTAGGTTTAATGTATGTTTGGCCCTTACCTCGATGAGGAAATCCCCCATTCTGAGGCCAGCTCTCCACGCCACGCCCCCCTCATCGACAGACTCCAGGTACTGCAGCGCGGGGAACGCTGGCGTTGGTGTGAACTCCTCTATGGGAGTCTGGGCTGCATGAAGGAACATGGATAGCAGAGAAAATGAGGAAGGCAGTGGGGGATTAGGAAGGGTTATAGGCAAGAAAAAGAGAGAAGAGATTATATGAGACTGTATCTATCTGAAGTCACAGTTATGTGGAGTGATTTTATAACTGGCTCACCTTTGGCACCTCTAAGCACAAAGCCGAAGCCCTCATTGTCTTTCTTCTGTAGCAGCACTGTCTTCTCCTTAATGATGTAGTCACTTAGGGAAAGAAATTTGAAAAAGGAAAAAAACGCTACTGTATGAGTCATGTAAATCAATTATTGGTAAAAAACAACAACAAACAAACAAAAAAACAGCTTATCTGCACCACATAATGATTTTAATGCAGAAAACCGATGGTTGGTTGAGGATGTCACACAAAGAGATGACGTTAGTGATTGACAATGGAAAGTATATATATGAGGTGACATTCAATACCATACGGACTAATCCAGTTTAGGAACACAAGCACTAGGCCAGGGGCGAAAACAACACACACTCCACCTATAATGGAAACTTTCAAATGCACCTAAATTGTTCCATTAGCTTCAACACCTCTGGCAGGCTTTGCAAAGAAAAATCGACTCTGAACATCACTAATGGTCATACACAAGACTTCAAATTATGTACCAGATGACGATAATCTCTCAACAGAAACAGCTCAAACACTAGAGCCTGGGATAACAGCGCTGATGCAACCACATTACTGGATGAGACTCATGGAGTACTGTTACCATTATTCCATTATTATATTAGTACGTCTAGGACTTTTGACCAAGCTTTCGGTGATACAGTGTACAAGTGGTCCAAAGGACTCCACGATGCCACATCTCATAAATCATTTCTTGCCAAGACTTCCCAACAATATCAATTCCCTCTTGTTCTCCCAGAAAAGCCCACGGCTCAAGAAGAAATGCATGATTTAAGAGGAATTTCCTATGAGGCAGCTCATTTCTGCGTTAGTTTGCATACTGCAGTTTAACTCAAACTCACTCCACAACTAGATAAAATGAAAGGATTTGAAACAATAAAAAGGCTGAAGTACTGACTTTATGTATTGTGAAAGTTGGCTGCCAAAACAAAAAAACCAGCAACGGACATTTAAGTAATTTCCATTGCTTACCCGCTTTTTACAGCACAGATTTGAAACATTTCTCAAGATTACACTTAAAAATAAGCAGTCTCTTTAGCTGGGAGTTAAATACCTCCTACACTCAAGAGACTAACTGTTGTTCTATCTACTCAATCTATGAGCTGAACAAAGCCATTTGCCCATTAAAATCATTCAGACTTGAAATAAATCTCTGTGCTTTGCCAGAACTGTGATTCACTTGGATTCAAGACCACGTAATTAATCTACCAATGGATCTTATGAATTTTACGCTCACTCTCTGCAGAGTAACAATTGTTTTAAATTACATAAAAGTAAGCTGCCGTAACAGTGTGGGAATGCAGCAACATGTGAATCTCAGAGGTCTAGTTGAGTCGTGCGCCACAGGCCTGGCGTCCCAGACTTTGACACCAAGCCATAACTTTAGCACCAAGCAGACGATCACTAGTTTCCCCTACTGAGGTCCATCCCTTGTGTGTTCTCCATCAATGTTAACTGTTTCGCCAACGCACGGCCGCCTTCCAGCCATCTGCTCCTCACACCTCACTCCTTTTTTCTATCACCCTGTCCTCACATCATGCCTTCCTTCTCAGAGGATCAAAGTAGCACACAGTGGGTGGACGGCTCCAGCGGGCCGCACTTTCAGGGGGGAACGCTTGTCTAGTTTGGGTCTACTGCTGCCGGAGGTAGGTCAATGTTCGCTCTCTTCTGCCTGCAATGGACTACCCTCCTGAGTCATCCTCTCCAATTGCCACAATTAGAGAGAACAGCATTTTTAAGTGTTCACCTGCTCTTGGGCTGTTTGTGTGGGGATGCCACAAGTGAAGCACTTCAGCGATGACTGTAGACATGAAGATGAGCAGCACATAAATATATATGTTCATAAGAGACACTCCCTCAGCACTCAAGCACTATGACGTCTGCAGCTTGTATGAGAAATTACACACTATGTTCTTTTCACAATGGACGCACACACAAGCACAACGACCGGTAACAAAACACCCCCCCACTCACTGACTTGGACTTTTATCTCCCAGTGCAGCCAAAATGGATAATATTAAATATCAATGTGAAAATGGGTTTGTTAAAGGCACAGACAGGCTTTTAATGGGGAAGTGGTGAATGAGTATGATCTGCTTCAAGAAATCATGACTCAAAGACAATGAAATACACCCACACTGTCTGACTGAAATGCATCAATATGTGCTCTCAGACGCACACACACAGGAGGAAGACACAGAAATAAACATGCTGCAGAGTCTCCTTTCAATGGTCGTCACACGGATATAACATGCAGGGAGAAAAAAATGATCCCAGGCATACTCGAACACACACAGAAACAGAATACATAGCTTATTAGTCTGTCTTTGAAAAGGCACGGCCTGTCAATAGCAACATCTACCTCTCCCCTCTCTCCATTGTCCTCTCCTCACATCCATAGCCAGCCAATGAATGAGGAAACAGCCGCTACCTGTAAATGAACCACACGCTCCTGTTTCTGGGGCCCAGTGACGGCCACGAAGAAGAGAGGGAGAGAGAGAAATCTCGCTCTCCGCATCCCCCCATCGCCATGAGCCCCCCCCCCTTCTCTCTATTGCGCGCACTCTCTACACCGACACCGCACCATCGTCACCCGGCCTCGCCTCCTCCCTCCCTCCCTCCCTCCCCTCCTGCGAGAGCTCAGCCGGAGAGAGCCGCGAGAGCAGAGCCACACAGAGGAGGGGAGAGAGGAAGACAATGTGAAGGGAAAAGAGGAAGATTTTCAGTGGTTATTACAAGAAGATGGAGGGAACGTACGGGGTGGGGGTGCAGCGGGGGGATGGGTATACAGCAAGAGGCGAGTTGGGGACAGACAGTGATCCAAGTGTAGCTGGGATCACAGATTTACTAACAGCTGATTCTCACATTGGATCTTGCACATAAAGCTCCGAGTTAAATATAAACTCCTTCCAAATTTAACACAGCAGGCATCAGCAATGCAATAGTTTTCAGGCTCTCTGTTGAACCGTATTTTAACAGAATTAGAGCGAATCAATCAGTCAATGTTTATGATAAAATTCTGCGGTTGTGGTTATAACTGACTTACGGGCTCTCACTAAGCATGCAGTGTGACTTTTTGTTGCTAAAATTGAGGAAGACTCATTAATTATCTATTAACTTGTTGGAACTGTCTGAAAAAAGGCGTTTTTAAGGTTTATAAATAATTCATAAAGGCGTTATACTGATGACAATGTTCAGGCCAAGCACATGCATGCAGCTCCCATTCAAATAAGGGATGCTCCCATTGACCTGTTAGTCTACACGTCTTGTTAATATTGAAGCAAAAAAATCCAACTCTGAACTTAAATTTAGTTCAACTTCAGTTTTATACTGTATTTTTTAAACAAAGTCAAAAGTGGCTATGTTGCTGTGGGGAATGGAAATGTTGAGAGCTCTCAACTACTGCAAATTTAATTCTGATTAAATCTAATGCTTAATGCAGATCATTTAAATACAGTTAAAAAGGAGTGTCTGGAATAAAAAAAACTGCAAAACTTAACAGGGTAAACTGTAAAATGTTTTTGGTGTACACTTAATTTGCCAACTTTCCTCTCCCTTTTTCCCAGAGCTGTCAGCACGCCTCGAGCTAACAAACACCTCTGAAATAGTCACTGACATTCTCCCAAACGCTTATCCGCAGAGAGAAGGAACATGCACTGGATCACAGTGTCATCGAGCACCACTTCACCTCATTATGTTGCTGCAGTTATCATTTTAACAGATGTATTATAACCCATTGGTTGGTCCAGCCCCTAATTTAGAAAACAAGTAGGACTTAGTTAAAGGGGAGTCTTTTTCAATGACAAATGTATGAAGTGAAAGAAGCTGTGATACCCTGCAGAGAGGACTGGTAAGTCATTATTACCAGCCCTGGGAACTAACTAGATCTGAAATAGTCATGACTCATAAGAGGGATGATGTATGTCCTCACAAAGAAACAACTCTCAAATAAACTGAGCTGAAGCTTTAGACAGAGACATCAAAACATAATTTTACTTTAATTATGGCAACATTGTACTTGAGAAATATGGACGTGCCTGAGGCTAGGTTCTGATCTAGTAAGGCCTGCATCAACTGCTATTCCCCCTGAGGTGGCCCTCGTGTGCAAAGAAAAAAATGCAAAAACATATATCATTTGAGTGTTACTCGAGTAGTGTAACTCTGCAATAAGGTTTATAGAAAGATGACTTTGTAGGTGTAGTGTTTGTGTTAATAGATTGATGGACAACTGCTGAGCTACAGCAATAAACTGGATACAAAATAAAAATAAACTCTGTAGCTGTGTAGCAATTGTCAAACTCAAGAGCTCTTTCTTTTACTTAATAATACATGAAGGAACTGCAAAGAAGGCATGCTCGAATCTATAAAACATACAGTATGAAGGTACAGCAGGTCAAACACAAGGATACTGTGAACAAGAACCTCCCTCCTGTTGCCAAACCAGAGCGTGTCAACTATTTCAATCAGCTTCACTGGCCTCACAGGTTTCTCCTACAATAATAAACTCAGCGGCTGCCTACACTCATGTGACAAATCACAGTTACAAATATACTCTATCAAGGACTGCACCCACTCTGGTTTAATCTAGTCTTTAATAGCCTTTTCTAAGCTGTAACGTTCTGGACACATCCCAGCATGCATTGTGTGAGAGGTTATATCCACAATATTATTCACATCTGGCCTAGAGTATTCTTTTCACAGTTGATCTTAGCTGTCCCTGCTATTGTTTGGCACTGACTTGTTTTTTGTGATGTTATCAAAAGTGGACACCGCCCAGTTCCAAAGCTTACGACATGCGTCTCTAATGGATAAATCAGATCTGACAGCACCTCTGTATATCCAAATCAGTCATTACCTCAGACTGTGGGGATATTTGCTGTATTCTGTGGTTCACTGGTCTAAACATATCAGACCTAAGCAAGTGGAGCGTTTCTATGGGTTACTCAACTTTTTAGTTACACTGTCTATCTATCAACACGGGGTCGATGTGACAACTTTGGCCTTTCAGTGTGTTTTTATTGGCTACCATACATGATATATAATTTAGTGATAATTGTGCTGGCAGAAGCTATAGGAATTCCATCTAAATTGTGTAAACTATGCAATTAGATGGCCCCACTTACAGAACCTTTGCAAAAATCTTGAGTTCTAATGACGTCAATAGCTGCGTAAATTGCAGCTGCTCATGCTTGTGTTTTGTTAAGGTGCTAAGGATATAGTCACTTGAAACACAATATGCAGCCTTAAAGTTCTATCTACATCAGTAAGTTTGGTTGTTGTTCCAATAGCTTGCGACTACTTTGGGATGATTCTTACCTGGGCCCATCAGTGCCATCATAAGCTCCAACTGTGACGTTACGGAAAAGCTTCCTCTTTGCTTTCTCACTGCGTGTCTCTGCAAAACACAAACTCATGCATCAGTGCATTTTCACATTTACAGCACATTGAGCACATTTACAGTATTTACTCCTTGTTTTAAGCCTGCTGCATCACGTGGCGGACAGTATGGCGTGCTCACTTGTCTGTGAAAAGACAGGCCAAGTTAAAGTGGCAGTGTCAGCCGCTCCTGAATAACATGAATGTGCCTGGTGTTACAGTGACTTAAAGGATAATTCCAGCCTCAGGGAGTGTGCTACTCATTTCTCAGGGTGCCCTCTCCCATTTATGTGCTATGTAATTACGTGTGCTGTGTAAGAATATATGCTTCATATTTATTTTTGTCACGTTTTATGAGCTGGTTATATTTAAATTAAACAGATTAATAAAAAAAGTTGGTGGTCTATCTCTGATAAAACTGGTATCCCTACTTTTATGAATAACATTTCTGGTCCTCAGAATATACAGGCTTTCTGTGTGTTTACAGGCTCTCAGTCAATGGCAGACTGTGGGGTTAAGTATAGTGTCACTGTTTCATTTTAATGTAAATAGTTTACATTCACATGCTACTGTATTACTGCTTTGGTAAATGGTAAATTGTAAAAATATCTGTAAAAACTGACACAAAGTAAAAAAATTAAATCCTTTTACCTTAAATCTCTGAAATACAAGTGCAGCCTCCTGGGGCTGTGTCTCACCTGATCGATTGTCCTTGCCGAGAGCTGCCACTTCTTCCACACAGTCAGAAGAAAACCATCCAGTGCGACCTTTTACTGTTCCCTCCCAGTATCCGCCCTCACCTACACTTAAAACTGAGGCAGACATACAGGCTTTATACATCACATACAGTACTTCTCTACTTTTAACCGCATGTATTGTTGAGTGTTTTGTGTGTGTGCCTTTACAGTATACAAACAAACACACTGGATATTTTCAGGGAGCACCTTTTACTTTGTCCCCTTTGTTGAGTGAGAGCTCTCGGTCTCCGCTGGCAGAGTAGGATTTAGTGGCCACATAAACACGGCCTGGTACCGCACTGTACATTCGCTTTACTTGACCTCCCCCGCTGCCTGCTGAAGTCGCACTATACACACATAGACAGAGAGTAAGAGGCTCTTACAAAAGCATTTTAGAAGACTGCTCTAAAGGACAAAACTATATGACAAATGAATTGGACATATTTATAGTTACAGCCAATTCATTCTATTCTATATCAGTTTTCCGTATTTACCCCTGTCTCCCTCGCGGGTGCCTGTGCCTCTCCTCTGTGTCACTCTGTCCTCCTCGCCCTCTGGATGGAGACCTGGTCCGAGTCCTGGGACTGCTGGAGCTCCTCATACCAATTGAAGCTCTGCGCTGACCCTACAACAACAACAGCAACAACAAATACAACATAAGCAAGAGAATGTTGTGTTAGCAGAGGACCGTGCCGTGAAAGTTTGTACCTGTCCAGGGTTGGGATTGGTGGCGGGCTTGTTTGTCGGGATGGGAGGGTCGGGCTGTGTCATGGTGTTATCACTGTTAGCTCGTAGAAGCGGGTGGTTGTGCAGTGATGGCAGAGGAAGGGTATGGGAGCTCTCTCTGCGTTTGGGAACATACTTTGGTGACTCCAAAAAAGGTACTAAAGGAAGGAGGAGAAACTATTTAGATAGAGGACAGTTAAAGAAAGCAGGTGTTAAAGATGATATTTGGGTTATTTGCCTACCTATGTCCGAATCTTTATGGTTTTTAATGATTTCCCCCAGTTCAAAATGTCCAGATATTACAGCCAACTGCAAACAGGAAATTATATATATTTTTTCTTGTTCTTATTCATAAACTACAAGTCAGAATTCACTGGGGCTTTTACTTGAAAAGGTGTGTGGCCATGCTTGTTCTTTGCTTCCTTATTCGCTCCCCTGTACAGCAGAACGCGCACACAGCTTTCCTGCAGGCCACAAAGAGAAGTAATAATGATTGTTACTGCTGGTTTACTACAGTGCCCTTGCTTTTGATACTTGCCTTGTTGTACAGGGCAGAAATGTGAAGAGCAGTGTTCCCTGAGGCATTTTGCGAAGTGGTGTCTGCCCCATAAAACAGCAGATGCTCCAAGTGCTGGGCAAAGCCATTCTGGCAAGCCTTTAGTAATAACAAAAGGTGGAATAGTTAGGCTATGGCACACTACTGGAAAAGTGGCACATTCCAGATTTTTGATTTTCTGATTGTATCATCAAACAATGTCACACTGATAGTATTAAATCAAAGCAATCTAAAGAATGTTTTCTAAAAATACTACAAACTCAAATCTCATCTTTAAACTTTGCTTAATATCTGAATATGAGACATAAAGGTAGAGATGTCCAGAAACTGGTTTGAGAAGATAAAACTTTATGTGGTTTGACATGTTGACACTAAAACAAAAAAATACTATTTGATCCATATTTGATGGAAAGAGACAAAGACATTTTGTAAAATAAACATAAACGACACAGAAGGAAATAAAATAGCTACATTTAGAATGATAATTATTGTAACAGGCAAAAGGATCAGCGCCAATTACACTGCACCATTGTGAAATACAAAGCACACTGAAAACAGCACAAGCCTGTGAGGTTTCCTCATATATTGCTGCAAGAATTGAAACATCACATAACACAAACTAAGGAAAGATATACCAACAACACATAGTCACACAGAAATAAAATACCATGACAACCATCAGCTCCCAGCATTTGTAATCACGACATATAACGTTAGAAAGCCAATGCAACCATAGAGAGACTATATGTGATGATCTTTCTGGACAGTTTCCTCAAGAGTTTAATTCAAGGGCTGATGTGGATGAGGAGATGGCAGGATGAAGAGTACCTTATGTATTTCTTCCATTCCAAACTCCTCTTCATCCCTTTGCTATGGAGAGAGAGAATGGGGAGACGAGTGAAAGGGGTGAGATTCTGAGTGAAGAGGGGAATGTAGAAACCTCAGTGTCTGCTAACTGTAGTATACGAACGTATTCACATGTATAAGAGCAGACATGTTGGTGCATTGATCAAGGACAAAGGACGTATAGTACACGGGACAGACAGATGAATGAATAAATGGATAGATGAGACGACAGGATAAAAAAGGGTTTGTTTGACTTTGTACCTGGTGGGATTCATCCCAACCATTTTCATCCCTGGTGCCCAGCTTTGCCCCATAGTAGAGCAGTGTCTCACAGCAGGAGGTGTCGCCCCCTGTCAGCACAGTGTGGTACAGTGGGGTCAGGCCACAGCGGTCCTTATAGTCCGGAGAAGCGCCCAGCGACAAGAGGGCCTGCAATAGTAAACATTAAAACCATTTGGTGTTGCTTTTTAAATGTGAATGTTAATATTAGACACCTCCTAAACAAACAAAATAAATAAATAAATAAATAGATATTTTATTTTATTTTATTTTATTGTCAACGTAAAAAGTACAGAAGAAAAAAAAAATTTTTCATTTAAACATAACCTATATTGTCCGAAAATGGTGTAAGCTAAAGTCAAAACTTAATTTTACTCACTCCTTTTAACATAAAAAAAAATATACAAAATATTATACAACAAAACAAAACCGAGAAAAAAAAGACAAACACAACAACTCACAAAACACAACATTTCTAAATCATTAATAAATTATCATTATATTAATTATTTTAAAATCAAAATATTTATTTGATTTATTTAAATTATTTTTAATTAATATTATTTATTTAACAATTGATAGTACACTTCAGCATATTTCTTAAAAATACTAGTCTTATATATTATTTTTTTTATTGTAGCAGTGTTGTTGCACCTTTTTATGTTGTTGACCACAAGGTCACACCACTGTGAGTAATACACTTCCTTTTTTGGGTGGTACAAACACAGATTTTTTTTTTTATAAATATTTCCGCTTAAATTATACCCACTTCTTAATTTGCAAACATTTTTTGGATGTTGCTAGGGAGTTTGTTGATCATTTATTTAATTTTCTTCAAGTTTTAGGGTAAATGATTTTAAGAAGTTAGTATGATTTATAAATTCCAAAATTGTGTACATCTGATGCTTTTCTTTTCTACTTCTATCTCTGGACCATAACTGGATCATGACCTAGATGACTGTAAGATTTATACAAACAGCCTTAGTTCATGGAGAACTTTGTGGACCATTAATAATGTGCCTTTCATAATCCATTACTGCTGTGTTTCATTTGTTTTGCCAACATTTGTTCACTTGTTCTTCAGTCGTGCAAAATTCCTTACCATGAGTCCAGTGTGATTGTGAGCCCTGACTGCTTTGTGTACTGGAGTCAAGCCGTCTCTGCTCCTGAAATCCAGGTGAGCCCCTCCCTGCAGCAGCACCCTGATGCCCTCCAATGAAAGACCGGCCTGCATGGCCACTGAGAGTGGGGTCTCTGACCAACAAATGAATTCAAATAGGTGAATAGCTGTGCCATATTCTCGCCTAATACATAATGCTGTTTTTACTGAATCCCTCTGCACCCACTCTATACATACTTTCCTGTGCTTAGCCTACAGTATTGAACACTGCTGTGGTCTATACAAGCTTATGACCTCACCTCCGCTGTCAGGATCGTGAAAATTTGGATCAAGACCTTTTTCAAGGACTTTGGCTAATTTCTCGACTGCTCCAGTTTGAATGTAATCCAGGAACTTCTTGAGACTGGCCTAAGAGGGAACAGCAGAAAGAAAAGCATGTGAAAGAATGAGTTACATTTTCCAACCATTCAGAAGAGCTCAATAGATAAAAATGTACCTTTGTGGAGAGCTTGGCCAGAGCCTTTTCATCCAGATTAGTTTGTTTATACACTCGGGTTTTATACCGAAACTGTGAAGAAAAAAAGAAATATGGGTGAAATAAATGTGTGGCTCATCAGACCACTGTGCAGTTCAATTTAATGCTGTTATTTAAATACAGGTGCAGCTCTGCTTTCAGTAAGACCCTCTTTTTCTTTTTAAATGATAAAGCCTAGCTAAATTAGATTAAGAATTGATTTTTAAAAGCATGTAATCTTTGTGCTTGTTGATTTCCCTCAGTACGTACAGTCTCTGCATTGTGGCTTTAAAAGGATTATTATTGAGAAAACTACAGCTAAAGTCCTTGAGTGTTTGCACAGATTTAGTCTCCCACTCATTATCACTGGAACAGCTCCACCACTTTGTTCTCTCAGTTATTAAGCCACACGTTCTCTGCTTTGGGGAAAAGCTGGATTTAAAATTATTTATTTGCACTATTCAAGCTCTGTCCACAAAAAGTGGTAACACAGTCAAATGCTGAATTTGTACAAACCACATGACTTTAAATTTGTAGTTTATGGTTTTAAATGTGAAAACAGTGTGGTACAGTTAATTGTCTGTAACGTATATTAGTCATTGTCTATGCCGCAGGGACATCTTGGCAGTATTGCATGTCTATAAATGACTATGTGCATCACAGGAAGTGACATCAAGCCCTTTAAGGACATCAAATGTAGTCACAAACTGTAAACTACAATTTAAAGGATGTAAAAAGGAAAGTGCTGGTAAGGCTACTGTCAATGTACTGGAGAAAATCAACACTGATATACATGCTAAAAATATTGAACACCCTCTTAAAATAACTCTTAAATTAACTCAATGGATTACGTCATTTTGGTATTATCCTACACACATAAGTCATCGTGTATTTTTAAATATTCTCTCTATATTCATTCTATATTTATCATGTATAAACACAACCACAATCGCTTCTCACATTATGCATTTACTGTATTATAGATAAGAATTGTTCCATAACCTTACAGTCAAATTAATTCATGTCAAAAAAGATTAACCTTAAAAATTGAAAGAAAAAACAAAAGAAAGTAAGTAAGAATGAAAGAAAGAAAGAAAGAAAAAAAGAAAGGAAATAGCTTAAGTTTTACAAAGTTATAAATACACATGATGTATTATGAAGCCAGAGACATGTTCCCAGAAAGTGAATCTACACAGCTCATCCACAAGAGGGCACTGTCTGGAAACTATCCCCTGCACCAGCATCATCTCCAATGTTCTCACCATAGGTACCCACACTCTCCAATAGGCGTGGAATTCAATTAATTAGATTTTTGTTTGTAGTTATATACCGGGTTCAATAAAATCTGATAATAAAGATCAAATTTAGACTGACTCTAATACTTATGGCACCGTACCTCGAGATAAGGCACCCCCTTCTCAAAGGTTTGGGCGTAGTGACTCAGGGGGCGCTCCTCTTCTAGGAACCGGGCATCCCGGCCGTCTCCTGCTGGCTGGAACAGGCCATAGTTGTAGACGTCCCAAAGCGACTCGCTGAGGGAGCAAATGATCTGCTGCTTGGCATTCCACACTGTACAGTCCTGGTCAAACTGCAGACACCTCTGACATTCAGACAGTGAGAATCAAAAGCATTATTTACTCCCATTTTTGTTCAAATCCAAAAATCAAACACAGGTTTGTTTTTATTAAGTTATAAAATAAATCTATGTCCACATGCCAAAACAAAATGTCCATATTACGTTATTTTTATTTATGTATTTTTTATTTAGATTAAATAAATAAAAAAAGGACAGATCTCTGCATGTTAGTCTTTTACTTATGAATGTGTAAAGATGCTGGTCTAAAGTGAGAAATCAATTTAACTTAACTACGAATCAGAAAACTGGATATAAGACAGACAGAAGTGGCCCAATATAACAAATTTTATTACTTCCTTCTCTAAATACTTTTTTATACCACATTTAAGAGTAGAATTTGCAATTCAAATATGTATTTGTAAATATACAAATGACTGTAGTCCATTGGTTTTTATTTCCCTTGGTGAGTGAATTGTGAATGCTTAAGACTTTGTGCAGAATATGAATTCATTTCTTTTAAATAGTTAATCACATGCCACTTTCATGCAGAAAAAATGACGTGTGTTGCCAAGATAGTTAGATTTTCCTCACATTTTAGACTTCAAAACAGAAATACAGATTGTAAATATTTTCCTTTGTTTGTGTTCTTTGATGTCTTCATAAATAATGACTCTGTTTCCTTCCCTTTTCCTTTATAAAGTACAACTGGGTGCTCTGGTAAAAACACCAGCTAGATAATGGATATTTCTAACAAGATTTTACAGTGATTTGTACACACTCCAGATGAGGACAGTCTTTTTGGTAATTTTCTCAGTAAAATGTAACACCGCAGGACAAAACAGGACACAGAGCTCTGAATGAGATGTTCATATCTCTCGAGCTATTGTTCCATCTCAGGACCTGTGAGTAAAATTGCACAGCTCAGCACACTTCCATACCCCTCAGTACTGTTCCCCCTCTTCCTTTTCCCTCCCTATAGGTTGCACTATTTGATTGTGTAGCCGACTGTATTGGCATGGCAACCAGTTCATTAGAGGAGGCAGGCAGCCGTTGCCGTAGCAATGTCGTAGTGGTCCCTGGGAGGTAGACCACATGATCAGGGCTTATATGTGTGCCCATGTACATAAGCCGGTTGAAAGGTCCTTATTGAAGTCATTCAGCAGTAAATGTACAGGCTACAGGGGTAGAGCCGAATGCACTGTATTCTACATCAAATCTAGATTTAAAGAGGTACACATCCACTCATTTACTTTTACAAACTTTTCCAGATCCATACATTTTCCTTTTTGCTTATTCATCCACACCACTTCCTACATCAATATATACATACTCCCTCACTTTAACCTCCTCATGTCTCAACAATATTTTCTCTGCAGTGTTCAGAGCACAATATGATGTATACAGGAATAAGATTTCTTGCACATATTTCTTTCCATCATCACTCACGTCCCCAAACTCATTAAAAAGCTATTAGATAATTAGCAATTACTGTTATATTGAGGGCAGATTAGCTGACATGTAGAACAGTATGCATGTTCAGGGAGTTGTAAATGGGGAAAAGCTATGGAGGAGGGGTTACACTGGGGTGCTCATTCGCACCTGGATCTGCAGGAATGCAAGGTCTGAAGGGGACCTGGGACTGACAGTTCTCACCTCCTGTCGCTGTTTTGCAAAGTGTGTGAATTGGTGTCAACTTCAGTTTTGAAAACTAATTATAGCCATACATGGCCCAAGGCACGATTTTACAAAGTGTTGTTACTGAATGTGTTTGCAGCCAACACAAGTCAAACAGTGTTTATAAATCCTTGTCTCCATTTGGGAATCAATAATCAGAAAGGATGGTTGGATGTGAGATGTACTAATAGTTGTCCCTGAAGTAGTAAGTGAAAATAGTGTGAGCTATTTTTAAGAATCTCATAGAACACTTAGTGGTTGTAAAAGTAGTTAAGTAGTAGTTTGAGTGGAAAGAGTTTGGTTTTGCCCGAGGAAAAATAACCCATTTGGAACTTTTCCGTGCATTTATTATTAAATATAGTACTTTTGAAAATTATCCAATCTGAGTCACTTTTAAAACTCCCAGGCAGTAAAACCAAAGAGAGTTGACTAAACTTGTGTTTTGGACTTCCAGTCAATGCCTAATTTATTACCCTAAGGCAAGTTTAAATGATAGATTTGTATTAGAGAAGGATGTTATTTGTTCAGCTGTGCCAGGCTTTACCTTGTGTGTGTTTTGGATGACAGCATGCACCTACTGTTTGTTTTATGTCCGGGATCCCAACACGAAACACCATGATGGTCGGGTAGGAGTCCTCCAGTGGGGCCACTGTGGTCATGCTGCGCTCCATCAGGGCCCGTCTCTTCTGCAGGGCGTTTAGCCCAGTGTGATGTTGGTTGAAAACATTTGGGTGCTGCTTTTTAGCTGGCTGATGAGGAAACTGATTGGGTGTGTAAACCCGGTTGCCCTGGTTACCAGGCCTTTGTGGTCTGTCCGCTCTCTGTCTCCCGACCACAATGGCAGCAGGTTTGACCACTTCACCGCCTTTCCCGTCCCAGGATTGTCGTCCTCCCAGCATATCCTTGTCTTCCCTTAACCCCTCGTTCTCTGGTTCACGGCCACTTTCGCCGCTTTGCCTCTTTCGTCCCAGCTCCTCTTCTTCCTCCTCATCCTCCCCATCTTTGTCATCCTGACTGGGATAAAAGTGCTCGTTATTTCCCAGCATCCCTTGCTGTGCGGGGGTCACTGCAGAGTGACATAGCTGTCATGAAGACAAAACATGGCTATCTCATGATAGTCTTCATCCTTAGAATCATTCTGTGGGAAACAGGCAGAGAACGGAGTCAACTTAGGCCATTTCATTTCACCATGTCATCCACAGGGTCAACTACAATAGACACTTTCACAAAAAGGAAAGTAGCCTGCGGCAATGCTAAAAAGTCCATGTGTGAATGAGAGCTGGTCCACATTTTCCATTTAGCCACTGGGAATGCATTTGGGAATAACAGGCTGATGGAAGACAGGCTATATATAAACTCTGTGAATTTGCATCATATTTTTTGAGGGGAGAGTGAGAAGACATGCAGTTTCTCTTCACACAAGGTCAAGATCAAGTTGACCTATGTCTGAGGCAAGACCCAAGGCTATGAGCGTAATGTGAGCCTCACTTCAAACATTGCCAGTTTCTGAGGTTCAATATAATGCGGGTGTTTGGATACGGATGTGTGGAAATTACCTGTCAAAATCGTGTATAACACCATTATTTTCCACAATGACTTTTGGTAGTCCACAGAGAACCTAAATGGACTTGTTACAAAATTATAAGTGTCAGCGAAGCCAACACTGCTGTTGAGCCTCAGAACAAAACTGAATTTGGTGTCTTGATCCAAAGTCTACACTTCAGCAACCAAAAAAAAACACAAAAGTTTTTTCCAAAGTTTTTTCAAAAACCACATTAACATTTTGATCTGAGATTGATTGGTTTTCTCTTTAAAATGTATATTTTGTTAAGATTCTGAAAATGTTCAATGACCATCATCAAAATATGCTTTATGAATTGCAAATATCACTTCTACTAAACAAATGGTTAGGGATAATATTGACACTGACAATGAACACCAAAAGCAATTAGGTTATCGACGAGCACAGCAAACATAAGACATCACTAACATAAACTTTGAGGTACATTTTTCATAGCATTGAGATTGAGCATTCTGGTGCCTCCATATGTTCAGTCCCATTTTTTCTGTGGTGAAGTCTGGCTACAGGGCCTTTGCCATAATGCAGATCTGGACTAGTGCCAACAGTTGCCTCAGTGTTGGGGAAAGACGAAAGGAATCTCCAAATGTCTCATAGGCAACTTGGGCGCTTTAAATACTGGATAAGATGGAAATTTAGACTAAACAGACGTCACAATGGAGTTCAGGAAATATCATTTAAAAACCTTTGGGACTAAAGTAGGGCCCCAACATATTCAGTCCACATCATTTAAAAGGTCTCCATTATGGCTCAATTTAAAGTACTATAATATTTCTGTAAATATTCCCTAGACATCCTTCATCACAATTCAGACAATTTTTTGACTATTGTATTGAACACAAAATCAAACTGGTCTTAATTGGACTTTCCAACAGTTATCAGTGTGTAGTCTGTACAGTATGTGCAGGGAGGACTCATTTTCAATGTCTTTAATGAACTTAAGCCTGTTTTTGATTGATACTGTGATACTACTGTGATCTACTTGGTCAACTTATTTTGTACTGCAACAGAACCAACAATCACCTCGGCTACATGCATACTCTCTTGCTAAATAACAAATGCCAGTTATTACAAAGATTGTGATTGATTTGCAGTACTGCGCAAATGTCTGCAACACTTTCCAAGCCTCGTCTTTTTCATGTTTCACTGCCCAAAAGGATGTATGCTACTTGAGCAATTCTGGCCTTAAGCCTTGTTCTCTCTGCAGCAAAATTCTCTGATCGATTCCCCATGATGCTTTAAGAGTGACTGGTGGGCCAAATAAAGAAAGAACATATTTATTGAAGCAAGACCAGAAAATGTTAACCCACAAAGGCGTTAGTGGTTTAGTTGCTTCATTCATTAAAGCTGGCTACAGTTAACGGTCTCATTTAACATCCAATCACAGGAGCGCAGTACATCTGCCTACTGCATACATACTTAACTGCACTGACAGGTTAAAAAGTGTGCTTGTCTCATTATATGCTGGCAAAATGCAGCATGTTCGACACTCAAAAGCTTTTGGAGACGAGCATGATCCCTCGCCAAGTGGGAATGGGGCAGAGTGATTTATGAACAAAGACTCATCAAATATTGAACAACATTGAGTCTGCACAAGGCGAGATAAGGAACTCGTAGGACAGGCTGAGAGAAGACAGGAGCCCACTAATTGGGATGTAAAAAGTGAAAGGGGAATACACTGGAGAGAAAGAGTTGTAGTTTGCATAAAGCAGCGTAATCAGATTGAAAGGGACCAAATGAAGGAAAGATTGGCTTAGGGGAAGGATCTAAGGCTAAATCAACACCAGCGTGAGAGTAAAACAAGATAAAAAAAAGAGGAATGAAGGCGCGTTTTAATGCTCTATTGCCACACTTCCTGTTTCTCCCATCTCAAACCTGTACGCCTAACGATGGATGTCAGAACTCACCTTGGCTTTAACTTCTACTTTATATCACTCAACTCCCACTCCTCCGGTCTGTCATGACAGACGCGCGCACTCTTTGTCAGTTCTTTCGCTCTCTTGTCACTGCACTGACCGGATCTCTTTATCAAGTCCAGACTGTTACTTGGGCAGGTAGCTTTCGATCCATGGTATATGTCAATTATGTAGTAAATTGACTTCTCTGTCTAGGGTTTGTTTCAAATAAAGTGTGCTTAGTCTGTAAATGTGTCCTTAGGGTCAGGACATTTAAAAGTAATTGCCTAATTCTGACATACACTGAGGAGATAAAACTATTATTTTCAGTAAAACTACTAGTTAATAGTGCTTCTTGCACCTCATCGCTTCAGCCTAGATTGAAACATGAAATCATGGCATGTGGCTACCGCCTCTTCTGCTGAATTCTGTGGAGCGTTAAAAGTCTATTTTCCTCAGCTAAGACAAATAACAAAGAGCGTTGTTTGATGTTATTATACTCAATTGAATAAAAATAGTCACTGATTTTGTTCAACTGATATAGTACTACAACATTTTACACAATGCAACTTTGATCTAAAAAAAAAGGCCAAATCGTGTCAGAATTCTGGAAAATGAAGCTGAAGTGGAGACGTATGTCCAGAGGAAGATGTAAAACTAAGAGTTGAAGAATAAGGGACTGATTAATCATGCTAACGAGGATCAGGATGGAGACCTGTTGGGAGCACCTGAGGAGCAGAGATGGATGGCTGTAGTGGAGACTTGCACAGATTGGTCTCAATTAATCTTCGTCTTCCCTGACTCTGAATCTACGCATCTAGCTCCTCTTCATTTTCACATTCTGGACACCTTAACGCCCCTTATAAATAAAACATAATGCATGGTTTGGGTTTACTGCAATGCTTAATTAAAATTGTGTTGGATTTGCACCTCATTTAATTCTAAGCATCGGAACGTTTAGTTGTTTTGGACGGATGCCTGTTAAGTAAATTTTTTATGCAAACTGTGAGGACTGGGGTGAAATGTTGTATGTGTGGTCAGTCTCACAGGAACGTCACTGAATACATTCACTGCAAGTCATTTCAACTCATATTTTCTCTTTTTGTCAATCTCACTCACTTTCTCACTCACTTCCTATGTAGGACAGAGCATGTGTATAGATATATTTTCAGTGTATCGGTCCCCGGAAAGTAGAATTGGAGACCATCCAAGGAACAGATTGTCCCACTTTTACGTCCTGCAAAAGTGGAGCGGCCAAGTCCTGTCCTCTATCCTCTCGCTATCACTGGGCCTTCATTCTCTAGCCTATTTAAAGCCACTGGTTACAGGTACCAGCCAGGTCTCGTCTGATCCTGCATCAGTCGTGGAAAGATCTGTGTTGGTTTTATGTGAATGGTACATTGGATACCCTCAGGTCAGGAACGGGGCTCTGACGCAGGAGCGAGGGAAACTACAGCTTGTATGAACAGTATTTGTGTTCATACAGATTAAGGAACCCCAGTCCTATTTTACATTAGCTTTAATGAGTATAGAGTTTTTTGTAGCTGCTTAGTGGTGGACCATTATAGGCAGGGAAAGCGCCACTGTCAAGTCTGTAAAAGTTTTCTTTTAAGGACTGTAAAAGAAATGCATAACAGCTCTTTGTTGCTCATGTGTTGCTCTCATAATCTCTGTCCACTTTACCATTTCATTAACGATTACAATACACTCTAACACTGGATTCAATGGCATATCAATGATAAATATATATATTTTTTTATTGTAAGGAACGTCAGTGTCGGCAGCTGCCACCAGGGGGCGCCCAGGTACCCCGGTCATGTAACTAACCAGAGACTATAGCATGTTTTGATGTTGGTGGGGGGAGCCTGGAGTAGCCATAACAACTTTCGTTCTGAGCGAAGGAAAGTGAGTATGAGCACGCTCCGTAAGCCCGTTCCTTCACTCGGCTGAAGCAGAGCTGGACCAATCACAGCCAGTGGGTGGTTTACTTCACAAGATGGCACCCGCAATAGCGTAAAACTTAGCCGTGGCACTCTTGTCTGTTTTAAGTGACCTGGGCATGTCTTTAGAATTGCAACAACTGAAAGCTCTGATAACTTTTCTTTGGAAAAAGGCCGTTTTTGCCTAATCCCAAATGGATTTGTAAAGATTAATATATCGATTTGCCTTTGTCACGTCTGCTTTGATTAATTGGCTTATTCAGCACCTGGCATCACGACATGATGCCACTCTTAAGAAAGAGGCTGCTGTGGTCACATTACCATTCTCTGTGTAGACAGAGAAATTGTCTGGTGCCCAGGCTAGAAAACCAGGTTAGAATGTCAGACAAATTGTTCCCAAATGTAACTTTTGGCAAATTAGGCCAGAAAAATTTCAAACTAAAAAAAAAAAATACTTACTAAAAAAAAAAAGCTCTATGTCATGTGGAGATGTATCTGTTCTCCAAGATTCAAGGGTTGGTACTTTCAGGCAGTAACGGAACCAATTTGATCAAATCAGCTGAAGTGAAAGTGTTTAATTGACAATTATACCACCCTTGATTAATTTTACTGCAGATAACAATACCAGCAAAGGATCCACACTCTGGATATTTCTCAGCGTGATATGAGAGCAGTTCCTCCATTAAACACAAACAGAAGTGTTGTAATCATTTTCACATCCGATGCAAATCAAATCTGGGCTTGAACCAAAAATAATAACCCAGCTAATCAGAAATAAAGTGGATGATTAAAATAATTAGCCCTGGTTTCATCATTTTACAATAAGCATCCCTTTGATGTCCCATCCATCTTTCTCCTCCCTATTGATCCTGAGCCTGTGAACAGCTACACACAAAGACGTCTTCTAACACGAAGAGCTGGACGAGTCGGTCCGCGCCTGGCAGCAGGTCTAGCGTAGATCAAAGTGGGCTATGTTTCCCCTCAGACTGGATATAATTGGGTCAGGTGGAGTGTGCGCTTTGGGCCTTGCTTCGGCTAAACTTGGCTGGATGGGCTGGGAGACCTCAATGCAGCACAGATTCAGGAGTACCCCCTCTTTAGTGTAAACAGTTTGATACAGAAGTGAGGGATAGAAGTTTGAATAGCCTGGCCTGTGACTGTATTTTCATTTTTTATGACCCAATAACCACATTTATATATCACAGCACATAAAACTAAATATAAGTCTGTCTCAAAATGAGCCCAAGAAGAATTACATGTCCGCTGTAGTCCTACTTCTCTATTTCAGTTTATATATGAGCAACTCCCTGTCTCCAGATATGACCAAACTGATAAAAGGCTTACACCTCAAAGGCAACAGTAATGCAGGTTGTCTTTCACTTCACGAAAACAGAAGAACAAGGAAGCGTGCAGCAAGGTCAACAAACTTGAAAAATTTAAACCCATCTCGAAAATTTCTGGCAGAGAATAACTTTCTTCAAAGGCAAACTTTCACATTTTCTGGCCCCTTGCTGAGCTTTTGACCAAACACCACAAAGCTCCACAAACACAGTCAAAGCAGACCACAAACAAAGCCAGACACACAGAGATGAGTTAGGGTTAGGCCTAATAGAGCTAAACAGCCACAAATAGACCATCTGGTCACTGACACATTCACTTACCTTTAACGTCCGCTCATTTTAAAGGTAACACTGAGAGACAAAAGTCAACAAGGTTCTAATGTAGGCTTTTAGGCATGGCTGACAAAGTGAGGAGCAGGTTCAAGCCTGTCAGGCTCTATTACACTCAGAACGCCACCCTGTAATGAACTTTAATAGGATCTTGACACGTCTTAGGTTAGTGTTGCTTCTACAAGGGACATTTAAAAAAGGCTTGTCCATGTAAAGAATGGTACAAAGTGTACAGATAGGTGATGTATCCTAATACACATACACTTAATACACACACCAACTTAAACTTCTTTATACACAATACTCACTAAATAATTTAGGCCTACTGAGCTGACTAGTTTAGAATCTGAAAACTTTCCTTTCCTTTGTCATTTTGTCAGTTGCGATGTACTGGTTTCTATATGATCAAATATACTCTAACGGTCAAACGTTTTAGAACACCAATTTCCCCAGTTCTTTATTTAACTTCAAGCAGTTTGAGTCAAAATGTAGGTGTTTCCTACAGAGAAATTACAAAGAAAGTCAAGGTGTGAGATCAGTTTCCCTCACCAGGCACTCTGACAGGAAGTCACAACAAAATCAGAAGATAAGTTTCTGAGTCGGCAGGTTACAGGACAACAGCAAAGCTTAATGGTGGTGGCAAGCAAGTCTCAGTTTCAACTGTGAAGAGAAGACTTTGTGTTGGTTTGACAGGACGAGTTGCAGCAAGAAAGCTATTGCTAAAACAACATTATAAACAAAACAGGCTATGGCCATGAAACACCACCAGTGGACTACTGAAGAAATCTTGGGTTCTTGTAAGTCGTCGAGTAGGCCAAAGGAGGGTTCTTTTGTGTGAGACATCGACTGTCAAACATGAAGGAGGAAGCTGGATGGTATTGATGGTGCTGGATCCAGGGTCGGTGACATGTACAGCGTGATTGGCCCCCTGAGTGTGTTCAGCTGTTATATCTGCCATCTATAAATTGATTCCATGGTTTCTTTTGTTTATTTTTACCTTTAATTGTTTATTTTTCAGAACTTTAATTTCAGAGAAAAACTGGGGTGTTCTAAAACTTTTGACCAGTAGTTTATATTTTCCAGCAGTTATGATGAAGGACGGTGTATTCTAACCACAAGCTTGCCGTACATAAAAAGTATTGTAAAAAGCATCTCAGTCCTAAACACTAACACTAATATAACAATGTTTATATTACTCTTTTTGAAAACTGTTGCTGTGATAAACCAGAGAAATGTTAAAGCTCTCAGTACCCAACACAAACATATCATTCTTACATTGGTCTTTAAACAGTGTTATTATGCAATTATGAGAATGTGCTGTGTTGTATAAATTCACACAAGGGTAAAATAAAAGTGTGCATAATGTATTGCATTATGTCATACGTAAAGCGAACATGAGCTATTCTGAAATGAGTCAAACCCAGGTTCATTTTTTTTCCAGAAACTGTGTTCCGAGATAATAAAGGTGATTTTACAATCTGAGTATTTTCATAAACAAGGGATGTGTTGCAGCTTACCGATGCTGCTGTTTTAATGGCTTACGGCGATCCTCCAGCTCTTTACCCTGGGGATAACTCGCTGTATGTAATAATGAAAAGCCTGCAGAGTCAGGGGAAACTGTTTTTTCTCCTCTCTCTTAATGAGCACAACAATGGGACTGTGTCAGTTCTGCAAATAACCATTAACACTTCATTAAAAATCTGAGTCCATGATGCTTTTATTTGAGCATTGAATTACATCTTGAGGTTATTTGAGGTTGACACATCTTTGTAAATGCTCTTGAATAATGACTAATGAGGTGTGCTTTTGAATGTGCATGTGTGTTTTTTCTCACCTACAGCTGTAACCTAGATTTCATCTCTCATGGGACTGACTTGAGGAACATTTTGTTGTGGGTACTGCATTTCTGTTTAACAGTTTTCACTGAACAAAAGCCTAGTTGTAAGCCTCCAAAAGCAGAGAGCTGTCACTAAGACTATTCTCCTGTTACATGTCTGTCTTTTGTCCTACACTCGCTCCGTACTGAACCCTAGGGAATTAGTTGACCAAATAGCATTGTCACATCTGCCACAGTGGCCCATCCTTTTATCGACTTGTGTTCTCCCTGCAGAGATGGTAGAGGACAGCACGGCACTGGGCAAAAGGAAACTGTAGCGCTAAGTAAGCAGCATTTGTGGATATTTCTGAATCACTTTTATATTCCAGTCACTGTTTCATAATAATTTTTCTTTTAGCATTACCTCACATTAGGCAACTCTCTGGGAATAATAATGTCACCCTCTCTTTGTTCCATTATGATCAATTGTTCAGCGCTTGTGAGGAAGCCATTAATCTTACTGCTTTAAATTGCCTTCTTTATTTATTTTCTCCATGTTCCAAATGAATTCCCTTGGGTTCTGTTTCTCCGCTAGAGAAAAGTGCTTTGAAAAGGTGGGACTGCTCATTGTGCAGTGCAGTGTACGGGCCAGGCATAGTCAATTACATTGAACAGGTAACACAGCGGTGGCGCCGCACACAAGCAGCGCTAATGTTTGAAAAGAGCCATGTGAGATTCCTAAGAGGGTTTTTATCTTTCCGCCAGTTCAAACTGTAAACGCAGGCGGCAGGCAGTGTTTCTGACACAGCAGCCGAGAAGAAGAGTGTGAAGTGAAGTGTAGGTGTCGATGAGCACCAGTTGGATTTTTGCTCACCTTTCCATATGAGCACCTTTGGATTTTGAACTTGTCTCCGTGTTTCTTGCATAAATATATTTTTACATAAGCTATTGCTGCCATAGTTAAGTACTATTTGGTAATATGTTCTATCTTTGAAGATGGTCTGCCTGGTTTCAGACCTTTTCCTGTTTTTGATTGTGTTTTGATTTAATTCTTGCAGTTTGTCTTTGGTCTGCAATAAGTTAAGATACACTTAATTGTCCAGGTAGGAAAAGTAGTTTTGTCCAGTGTCGCTGGGGCAACCTGTCAGAAGCAGTGGGCAGCTGCTGAACAATGCCCACAGACCCTGATCTTGAGCCAGTCTCTAGGCCACGGTTAATGATTGGAGGATTGGCCTATATGTGCATGTTTTTCAAGTTCGATGGGGGAAACCGGAGCACCTGGAGGAAACCCACCAAGACACAGGGAGAACATACAATCTCTAAAAGTTCCAGTCTAGTCCTTATTTAAAGTTTCAAAGACTTCAAGCAAATAGATAACAACGTTTTGGGAGGACTTTGTGGGCCCAGAGTTTTATTATTAAATAAATGATTATATTTATTATAGCATATTATAAGTTATAGTATTCTGAGAGCCAGGCCTACCTTCGTCAGCATCAGTTCTCTGTTATTCAACTGTCTATAGGCTAAAGAAACTTGGAAGGCTGCATCGGACAACACTTTACTGACCAACATCAACCATGCAGTTTTGGAAAAAACAAATAGACCTACATTTATGTAGAATTGAAACTACTGCAGATGGCCTCAATAAGCAATTACAATACGAAGCCAGCTGCACAAAAAACTTCTTAACCAGTGAAAGGAATTTCAATTATGACCATAAACACAGTGAAAGCCTTAGGTGCAGTTAATAACTTTTCCAATGCTCCAGTGTTGTGCACAAAACCAGGCGCCACTCTCTTTTCACTTGAATGTCACCTTAATTTGTCTTTTTGCAGTGTGGCTTTAATTATGTACAAAAAGCAAAAGCAAAAAACAAAATAGCCTTTGTTCTGGCTGCCCTTTAGCTGCAGAGTTATTAAAGCTTATGGTATATGAGCTTTAGCCAGTGAGCTGCAAGGCTGTGCTGTATTGATAGGACTTTCTCTTTAAGAGCTTACTACACGAAATGGCCCTTTTTCTGCTCCACTTTGGTCTCTCTTGTTCCCTTCTGCATAAAACACAGGATTCAAACCTCAGAGAAAGGGTAGCCCACTCCCCTCAGGCTTCCCAACGACCCACCCACCCAAATCCAGCTGTACACCTCTGAAGAGCTCTGTGACTTTGACCTTATTGCTCTAGCACCTTCCTTCTCAGTTGGTTCTTGTTTCAGCTGGTAACACTGTTTTTGGTTTAAGTTTGGTCCCTGTTAAAAGGTACATTCAAATAAAATGTACCTGTTGGTCTTATCAACGTAATTTCCGAAATATAAATGAACAAGTACATACCTTGTGGTTCTCACTTCAAGTTATGGTCCTCATTATATCTTTAGTGGCCTCCTTAAAAAAACAGGTACAAAAGGCAGGATTATAAAATGCTCAGAATCTCCAGTTGCTAAAACATTGAAGGAAAAGATAATTCTCATTACAAATCTTAGTCGCATGCCTTCAAGTCTTTAGGAGTGCATCCGTGTGAGGAACAGCCCGACCCGGAGTATTGTGCAGCCTCTCTCACACAGAAACACACTTTCACCGACTTTAAGCCCCAGTGTAGTCACTTCTCTCCCTCCCTCTTCCTCTCTCGCCTCTCTCTTTCTCCTCAACTGCTGGATTGATCTCTTCTCTTCCACACTCCACCGTCGCTCAGCTTCCTCACACCCCAAGTGCTCTTCAATTCCATTATCCCCAATTTTCTGCATTAGTTTCCTGTTCAGACTTTCAACACTCTGCCGTTGTCATTAGTCCACTCAGTCTCTCAGTCAAATTCACTGCTGTCCTCTGACATCATTCACTCCCTTCTGTCTTTGCAGATAGTTTCAGGTCAACGCGCTGTCCTCTTTGACTTAATCATGTGTGCTCATAAACTTAATGCTAGAGTGCTAGTTCCGTCCCAGGAAAAAATATTTATATTGTTTTTTAGATTAATTAACAAATACAAACTGATTTAATTAAGTACTTCAACATCCAACTTGGAGCACAGTTAAAAACATTATACAGCACATAACACATAATGCAGAGTGACCCAAGTCCATTTTATTTGTCATCCTGTCTCACTTTCCCATTCTTTAACCTGTCCATTTAAAAGATCATATTCAACATACATAAATATATGATTATTCAATAAAAGTAAATTTACTAGATGCAATTTCTTTATAAAATACTTGCTTCTTTCTTTGTGCTTGAAATAAAAAAGCATGAATTGAACTTCCATTATTGGTTCATCATTATGCAGCAGGTCAAATGAAATCTCTCTGAACGCTACAAGATAGATCTGAGTGAGTTTGTGAAAGTACAAATCTCACGAGAATCAAGAACGTTATGTATTAAGTAGCCCACACCACATTTCTCTTAAATCTTTCCAGATGATAACTAATAGCTTTTTCATTGTGAAAGGTAGATAAAACAGTTAAACATCTTAGTTCAGATTTTTAGGGGCAGCTGTCACCACACTCAGATTGTGTATAGCTTGTCTTCTGCAGTTTTCTCCTAGTTTTCCAAGTATAGGTATACACAGAAATCTACAGTCGATAATAAACTGTCAACTAGTTTTCTTCGATTGCTTCAACTATGACAACTATGCTTTTCTCTTGTAATTATTTCAAAGCGCAGTATTAATTCACTAATATCCACACATACCCATTGTCCTGGCAGTGGAAGTGCTTTATAACAGTGATATGCCCCATACCTTGTCAGCAGAGTCCTACAGGCATCTCCACAGGTGATGTATGTTGTTTGTGACATATTCTGAGAGTGAGTGCATCATTATGTATGTCCCCTTGGGTAAACACCTGGATGCGCACATGCTGTTCTCCCGTAACAAAAGCCAATGCACTCTACACCACATACCTGCACTGAATATGTGTAAGTTTCAAACAATAACACAATATATAATAGAGTTTATTTTATGTGTTTAAAGTGTTGTTGTTGAAAAATACCGTAATGCACACCAGGGCCGCTGACAGAATTGATGGGGTCCTGGACAAACCCTATGGCCCCCTATTGAATTTTGCCCATATTACTAAAGTATAGAGCCCTTGCTGCACACTATAGTGCATTGTGTAAAGAGTCTATGTGTGTTTTGTCATCTCCAAAGCCTCTAAGAAAAGCATGGCAATGTACCCCTCATTAAGAGCCCTACTGGTGCTCTTCTTTAATGGTGTGCCCCGACAAACTGTACATTCATCACACTTTATTCTTTATCCTTCTGTCTCCTATGGTCAGCCATTGTCCTTGTAAGACGCTCGTGTATTAACCCTTCTAGAGCCAAAGAAAAAGATGGGTCATGGGCAAGGAAAAAACAGGAGATAGATTTTGTGATTTAAAGGACTGTATTGTGCCCTGAGCTAAGTGAAGGGAAAAACAAGTCGATACTTAGACAGAAGTAGAGAGGACCAGATGAGTAAGGCTATTGATCTGTTAAGGTAAGTCTGTGAACAGCCCTCGAGTTACTTTCAATCAAAGCATTAGTAATGGGTTTACATATCAAAGAGAAACTGATCTCAAAAGTGGAAGGAAATGTAAAGATAAAAGATAGAAAAGTAAAGTCTAAGATAAAAAACAAATGTACAAGCCCCATAACAGCATATAAAACATCTTCCTGATCTGCCCCATTCACTCTGTGACTGTTTTTAAAGCAATGCTGGACTCTGGTGGCCGCCTCCTGTAACTATCAGCAGTTCTCTATTGGGGATTTATATAATATAATATATAATAATAATACATACAGTCAGTGTATAGACAGCTGCTGACTGCACCCCACCTTTATACATTCAGCCCTTATTTGTTTTATCTATCATTTTTACATTTTGTTTGAGTATTTCTTTATTTTTACAAACAAAAAGTAGCCATTTTCCCAGAGTTACCCAGAAGCGTTGCCAGATACAACTGCGCCATTTAAAAAGGTGTTGCTTTAGAAAAAATACTGAAAATAAGTGTTGCTGTAGAGGAAGCAGGATGTGACATGAAGAAAATATAACGGCATCACAAGAGAAGAGGAGCCTCAAACACTGACAAATCCGTCAGACCAAGACAAAAGCTCTATTCATAGTGACAGTGCTCCAAACAGAGCAGGTTTTAAAGATAAACCAATGTTGGACAGATGTATATATATTGTAACTATTCTTTCTTTTAAAAAATTTATAGCCAACAGATATATTGTATTTACTGTATATTATCTGATATATTGTGTTTTTTTTTTATTTGATATATTTAGATATCTATTTTTAATATGTTCAGGAAAATAATCTTATATTTTGATTAGAGTGACAATTTAAGACTGGGGTATTTTTAGGGGGGAGAGGGGGTGAGGCACTTGACTTTGGGGATGGCTGCTGTCCACACAGTAGGGTTGTACCAAAGGTAGTTTTAGCAACAAGACCGTGTTACTTTTATTCAAATAAAAGTGTAGCTACATTGAGACCTACTGTTCCCTCACAGGTGTGACTCTAGAGGTTTGTAATAAAGCATCCCAGTTGTAAATAACAATGTCATTGTTCGTGGTGGGTGCAAACAAGAATTTCCAATCAATTTACTTTACTTACAGCTTCATTTAGTACAAGTCGGTTAATTTTCATTGCCATCCTCCTTTTCAAGACCTGCCTTCCACCAGAGAGTTGGTCATCCCAAAGTAGGACTAATGGGTAAAAGAGGAACACAAAATAAATGAGATATTGTCAGAAAATGGTTTTATGAGTTTAGCCATTTAACAAGAACAATTTAAACTGTATTCATGGGCTTATTCTAGTTAATATGGACATACAGCTAGCTCTGTGGTGTTTCTACTGTGAGCACTGAGCACATGTCACATCAAAGGTCCGTCCATAATCACTGTCCCAAACGAAACACTACTCCACGTGGAACTTATTTAATGCCCTGGTGTGCTGCTAAATAATGATGTCTTACTGTCATGATTTCTAATTCATCATAAATATTATTATTATTATCCTTTTACATTGTTCCTCTTTTTGAATCCTGCACTGTTAAATTAATCTCTAACCACTTGCAGCTCTGTCAAAAGTTTAATAAATGCTCAGTGCTTTTCTAAACCCTATCTTTGTTTATTTTTGAAAAAATGCTATTCTACATCAAAACCACCAAAGCCAAACTGGTAAGTCTCTATTTATTTCTTTTTACCGAGTCCAAATGATTAAATTAACTCCAAACACCTTTTTATTTTACAGTTGAGTTTTCTCTGTTCTTATTGCCCTGCAGTTATTTCCAATGTAAACTCTCATTTATAATGGGAAACGTCGCTTCATCTTCCAGTGAGGAATTTCTGGACATACCTTTGGAGCACATCCCCAAAAGGTATGAGCCGATAGAAATTGTGGGACATGGCAGCTGTGGAATCGTATTAAAGTGTAAAGACCACAAAACCAACCAGATAGTGGCCATCAAGCTGTCGACATCTTCATTGACTTTACAGAATGAGGTAACACCAAGCACACAATATCACAGCCAAAAAATAAAAATAACCACTTAAACTTGTGTCAACAGATCTCCATACTGAAAACACTGAATAGAAAAAAATTCAAAGACAGCTTTGTGGAGGTGTTGAGCGCTCCGTGGCCCAGGAGGTATATGGTGATGGAGATGTTGGACATGAACTTTAGGGATTACCTGAATGAAAATAACCTAATGGAATCTAAGGACATCAGATCAGTGATAGAGCAGGTGCGACATAAATAGTTGGAACTGTCTAATGTGAACCGTGTTGTAAAAATACTACCTTTTGCAGCTAGCCATGGCATTCACATACCTAAGGGCCAAGCACATTGTTCATGCAGACTTCAAACTAAACAACATAATGCTGGTAGACCTCGTCAAACAGCCTCTCAAAGTCAAAATCATTGACTTTGGTATGGCCTTTTTTGATAATAGATCACTAAAGAGGGTTGTTCGCCAAGCGTATGGCTACAGGTATGTCCAAAAACAATCATCCTTTGAGCTACTATAAGCTATTGTACTATCACATGGTTTTTTTCTCCTCATCCAGGGCTCCAGAAATCCTTTTTGATATCCCATTCAATGCTGCAATCGACGTGTGGTCTCTGGGCTGCGTAATGGCCATCATGATTTTTGGGATTCATCTGTTCCCGGGCAGAGAAGTGTACAATCAGGTTCATTATTCATTATGGACTCTTCTCTTGGTTTAGGTATTTCCATTTAGAACCTTTAGTCTAAGTGCTTGATGTGTTTCCAGCTCTATTATATGACTGACCTTCTTGGTCCACCACCACAACATGTCCTTAATGCATCAAAGCAAACCTGCAAATATTTCAAACACACACACCAGGACTGGGTGCTCAAAGTACGTACAAAAGGAACATAACAGGGTGGGGATGTAACCTTCTGCTTTTAACATGTTTATTGTATTCTAGACACCATTCGAGTACAATGGGATGAAACTGCTCGACAACAGACAGTACAACTTCACTACACTGGATGAAGCCAAAAGAGTAGGTCTTTACCTCAAACAATGTGTGATCTTTTGGAGGCACTTGACCAAAGTGAGTTGTTCCTTTTGGTAGATAATGTTAGCGTGTGATAAATGTACAGAGGCTCAGGAAATAGGGGAAGGCATAGACCTGCTGAAGTTAATGTTAAAATGGGATGCGAACGAAAGAATAACTCCACAGGACATTCTCAGACACCCATTCATCACAAAGAGCGTCGACAATGTTAGCCAATATTCCGACTCCAGGTAAGTGTTTACCTTCTTCCTGCACGCTGGAGTGATGTTGCAGGTTCTCAGAGCACTGACTTTATTTCCGTAGCCACAGAAATCAGGCTACAAACCAAGGGAATCCTCCATCAACCTCGCTTGTGGTCCAGCCTCCATCAGCTGATCACAGGTCAGAGCTGCAAAATCTAACAGCAGAGGACACTAATCTGTCAACACTGACCACTGAGACGGGCCTCACCTCCCTTAAATCAGGATGTTTGGATGAGAGAGGACGGAAGAAGACGAGCATGCTGATGACAATGTTCTGGCCAAAACCAAGATTAAATAAATAAATATACTTATTCATTCAAAATGGAAAGAATTATATCATTTACATAAACACACACATTTTTTTAAATGTTGAAGAAGTTTGGAAGTGAGGAAGAACTCACCACTAGATGTCACTAATCAGGGAAAAAAATACAATAAATATGAATATATGAAGTATTAAATCAGAGATAAAAAAAAAAGCCTTATATACTTCTTCCATTAGGCTGTCCACATCTCTTCTCCGGCGGAGACAAGGATACAGTTTGGAGACGTTCAGAAATGTCAGTGAGGTTCTAAATTCAGTGGAGTTCATTGAGACAAGCCCACACTACAAAAGATAAAACAACTGGTGCAGAGTAAACAAGCATCTAACTATTCTGTTAAAATGAGCTGTTGTATTTTACCTTTGTCCTACATAACAGCATTTAACAATTAATGCTCTTTAAGGGAGAAAGTAATGAGTAATGACTTCAGTTTCTTCACAATTGTCGTCATTTCTTCACTCACAGTAGATTAAACAGTGATCAATAAAGCAGCAGAGCACTATAGGTTTATTATTAACATGTTTTTGGAGTTGGATAAATGACCTGGATTATATTAAAGCATTTTTTTTACATTGATACATTTGCTTCACTGCTAAAAATATCCATCACTATTGTACAGCAATTGTCACTTCTATATTTTATTACACATTTACAGATTTATTAGCAAACAAAACACAATATTCATAACAATGATGGAAAGATACTGTAAACCATTATAAAACAAATAAAATTCCTAACATTTAAAATGTAATCTCTGCCTATAATTATATTAAATAAACAATAATGTGAAGTTAGTTTGAATTTTTGTGCAATGCCTTTGTTTTTTTTTTACGGCAGCTTGCTTTGTACAGGAGATTAGTAAGGACGTTTAGTCACTCTTCCACTCCATGGGACTGGCTCGACTCACTGTAAAACCATAACATGATTCAAAGAAGTGGCAAGAAGGCATTTTTACATGTTAGAATTAGAGCTGTGGTTTTGGACAGAGCCTTAGCAAACACTTGAGCTAAGTAAAGGACAATAACTATAACGATGAAAGGCGCTTATGAGCCGACTACTTTGCAGTGGAAAATCTCTGGAGGAGTTGGCAGGGAGTACAGCCAAGAGGTTGCCATGCAGTGGAAAGGTGACTTGTTTTGTATTACAGTTTTTGTGTTTCAGTCTCAGAGGTGTTTCAGGTCAAACTGAGGTGAGGAGCTGAGATTTAAAAAGGTATACAGTCTCCTAAAGGCCTTATCAAAACGACTGTATCTAAACAGAAGTAGCATATATATTCATCCATGTTTTTCTCAGGAGGCCAAGTGGCTGTGAATAGATTAGTTAACCAATACTACAGAGGACAATAATGTATTGGCACAAGCAAAATGCTTTTACTTAAAACATACACTTTGAAGACAAGACTTAAGAAAATATGTTTGTGCGAATATCTTGTTTTGTTCAGCTTGGGTTTCAGGTTATAACTATGGGATATGTAACTGACTACCTGAAATGTAACATGTACAGTGCTTGTGACATTGTGTGTCTGATGTAAATATAAACGAGGCATTAAAATGAAACTGACTCAAATGCTGTCATTTAATATAGACATTTCTTTAAAGGTATTATAATAACTATTTGAAGAAAGAAACCTGGCATAAACACAGGCTTTGTTCTTTCTGAGGTTGCAGAGAGGCTCTAAGACATTTCGTCTGCCACACAGGTTACACAGTCACACACAACACGCTTTTTACATGGACTTAAAGTCTTTGCCTCCCACGTGCAAGTTTATAATAAAGTTCAAATACAATAACACAAAAAAAATGTTCACTCAGCCCTTCAGTCAAAGTTTCTCACAGCGCCAGTGAAAATCCACAAAGATGCTTTGTTTGGGCCTCATCTGTTTAACTGTTGGCTCCTGGTTGAACATACTCCTCTGTCTTGTCCCAGTCAGTCACCCAGCCTCCTCCAGCCACAGCTGCCCCTCCGTTAGGATCCCCCCCTTGGGCCATCGCTCCGTACCCCCCCACACTGCCACTCGTGCGATACAGCTCCTCTGTCTCGTTCGCCAGCTCGTCCTCATCCAGGATGCCACACTTCTCATCGCTCAGCTGCTCCGGCTCAGCCCAAGGTTGCTTCTCTCCAGATGCAAAGAGCCCTACATCGCACACATTGCAACAAAATACAGATGAAAAGATTATGCAGACACTATCTATGGTAAATGAACAAGAATTAAAAATATGTACGCACCATAGAATATAACTCCTCCATAATGGACAAGTGAGGCGATGAGAAACACCCCCTGCCACTCCTCCCGAGTCTACCGAAACATGTCATGGATACAGTAGTGTCTCAACAATAATATTAGGCTTCATGTCGATAATAACAAGCCCTATTGATGGAACAGCATCCATTCAATCAATGGGTAGGTCTCATTTCTCATATTTTTCTGATCTCGCTTGAATTACAAGTTATTCTCCACATGTAATCTTTCCTGCTCTCCCAAAGCTCCTCTGATGAGCGAGGAGTTATGATGATGGAGATTTCTGTGAGTCTCCATCCATACACCTTATTTGTACCAATTAAAGTTTATGAAAGTTTAAAACTCTCTTTTTTGTAACATATTTTTATATATTTGTATTTGATTTAAAATACAATTAATAGGCTAGTATTTGAATTCTAATGCTTATATCATCATAAATAGATGTTTGTTTCACATGTAGCTCCTGAGGAAAGCACACCCCAGTGCTCGAAACTCATCTTTTGTGTCTCCTCCAGGGGAATGAGACGCAAGGAGGGAACTCAAATGACAGAAATGAGGATATAAATAAGAGAAATAAGATACCACTACATTTTAGTTTAGATTTTGAAGGCTCTACACTAAAACAGTTGTATGACAGCCTAGCTGATAATGACAGGCTGTAGGATACAAAGAGAAGGTTGTAAAAAATGCAATGTGAAAACAAACAAAACAAACAACATAACACATTCTTGGTCCAAACCAAGGTCTGGACTTTCAGGTGTAAAAATGCAACATGTTCCAGCTTCAAAAGCTCAACCTCAGTGTCCACACTGAGGCTTCACCTCCGACTCGAGGACCTTACCTTATGCTTTGTCATGGCGCCGACTATAAGAGGGCAGACCATACCAGACAAAGTGCCCACACCGTTGGAGATGCCCATGAGAATACTGGCATAGCGAGGAGCAATGTCCAAGTGATTCACGTTGAAACCTTACATAAGAATCACAATTTTAAAATTAGCACAAATCAAGACAGACTTTTCAAAGTCATCTATTATAAGATATGGTCAAACCTGAAATAGCGAAACCAGAGAAGCCCACAGCCAGCACCAGAAAGGTAATGGCAACACTTTTTGTATGCGAGAAGCCCACCACCAACAGCAACGTGGCCTCCATCCCAAAGCCTGAATCAAACCAAAGTAAAACAAAGAAACAGAGAAAGAATGAGCTCATATTCTCAGATGTTATTGCATTAGCTAAAAGTCCACATGTCGTCTTTGATTTCATCCATTTAATGAATTCCTGTTGTTTAAGCAGTGACCTTAGTCGACCTGATACTGACACAGCTTCCCACAAACCGATATGCACACTGTACACGTCTCAATTTCACACAGCTATTGATTCTCCTTGGCTTATCAAAAATAGCTTTTGGAGGCAGAACCCTTGATTTACAGTCTTTTGTGCCTCATGCTGCAAACATTACTATAATAGACTACTATTTTTAAATGTTTTTTATCCTTCTTACCACCGCAGTTCATGAGTTTCCTAACGTTGGTTGTGGTCATAATTTGATTGGATCGCAGAAAGTCAGCAATTTGGCCCCCAATTGGCACAATGATGGTCATCACCAAGTGAGGAAGAGCAGAAACTATCCCCACCTAAAAAGAATAGGTCAATAAAAATCATTTAACCTAAAAAAAGGATGGGACAGTTTCCTGGGTTTTGACATCTGGTTTTATTACCTTGCTAATTTCGAAGCCAAACACCTCCTCAAAGTAAGCCGGTTGGCTGATAAGAAGCAAATAGAAAGTCCAGCTTCTGCAAAAGTTAGCCACAATGATGGCGTACACAGGCATGGATGTGAAGAACGACCTCCATGGAGTGTTGAATTTCTATTAAAAAATAAATAAATAAAAACATTTAGCTAAGCAATGGTTTACCTTAATAATAGAGATTAATTATTTTTGTACTGACTGAGATTGATTGCTGAGATGACTCTCCAATGCTCTCTTCTATATATTTCCTCTCTTCTTCTGTGATGGTGGGATGAGCTGCCGGACTCTCGTATGACACCAGGATCCAGAAGCAGTACCACATCACCCCAAAGCTTCCTGAGAGTGGGGAAGAAAACAGACTTCAGAAGAAACATAATATACACTGAATTACTAAATCTGTATTGATTGATTGATTGAAAAGAAGCTTACCGTATACATAGAAGACTGAATGCCATCCTGAATACTGTACTAGGACCCCCGCTAAAGGCATGGCAATCACAGCTCCAGCATAAGACCCTACAACACACAGCAGCATTGTGGATTATATATATTATAGGATTAATGGAAAAAAGTAGCCTCTGTTTACAAGACTTACCGCAAAAAGCTGTAGTTGCCAAGCGACTTCTTTCAAGCGGCGGTGCCCATTTTGCCCAAATACCGTGACAGGCTGGGTATGAAACACCCTGCGTTTTAATAGGGAAGGACATTGTTGATAAAGGTTTCTAAAATTGAGTTGTCAGATAAAAAATAGAGGATAAGTACAGAGTACCTCGACAAGTCCTTGAAACACCCTGACAATTATAACGCAGCCAAAGTGCATTCGCGCTGCTGTGGGGATGAGCATATTCAGGCAAGAGGTGGCCACTATAGCAAAGCCAAATACTCTGAAGAGGAAAACGTTTTTTATGAGTCAGGTCAGGTCTACTTAAGCTTTTTAAGAGGCAACCACAGCATCATTACTTTTACCTGTTTGCTGCAAACTTTTGACAAATAAAGCCTCCTGGGATTTGGGTCACTATGTATCCCCAAAAGAAGGAACCATGAATCATTCCCACCGTTTCTGGATCCCAATCAAACTGAGCTTTCTGTTGAGACACAAAGAAATAAGGTAATCTTAGTACACCTTTGACCCAGTCTACGATGTATCTGGCCCTTTGTGTCGTGTCCACTCACCTCTATGTATTGCTTGTCATCTCGGAGGATAGTGTGGCTGTTGACCATGCTTACAATTGCCACTCCGAGGTTACAGCGGATGCCAAAGGAAATGCAGAAGCCCATGCCCGAGAGGATGGCGATGATGTAACGTCGGGGCAGCCCGAAACACGTACAGTCGACGACGGGCACCTCCTTCTCCTCCACCATCTCTGGCCGACCCTCCGCCGACAACTCAATGGTCTCGCCATTCTCTTGCTTCTTCTCAAGAACCCTACAGTTATTGTGCACAGATTTAAGAATTATGAATATACCAAACGGTAGCACAGTAATAAAAACCACTGACTCATCAGATCTGCTACTAATGATAACAAAACATGGATTTCATAACATCGTTTGCTGCTTAACTTTAACTTTTCGGGGATTGCCAGAGACAGATGTCAGCAATTAAAGGAATGCTCACTGAATGGTTGTATTTTGGCAAAAATAAAGCTGGCAACAGATACGTAGATAGCAAGAGAACGCCACAAAAGATTTCTCATTTATAACACAGACACTTAAAGTTATCGGTTGAAAGGAGATGACATTGAGGTGTGTCTTAGGGGCATGTACAGCTGGTATATAAAGCAAACAGAAGCGACATTCCCAGTAGTCTTCTTTTCTGGATCTCACTGCTCAGACTGCTCACATTCAAGGTCTGTGTATTTTTGTTCATCTTTGAGCTGACACAGAGCAACTTGAAGCACAAGGAGTGAACTATAGTCAAAGAAATGCCAATCTCTTCTCTTCTTTTCACCCAAAAAACACTGTTAACCTTTCCTTCACTTCTGTGTTTGTATAGCTTGTGTTGAAAAACCATGACCTCTGCAAAACCTCTTTCCTAAGATGCATCAAATATGTATCAAAAACCAAGCCAATCATCTATTAAACATGGAATACACACCACTGACTTTTCACTTAAGGCCCAGGGCCTGGGTCTAACCCCATTACAATAAGGAATATTTCCAGTTATTGTGTGAAGCTTTGGTAGAACAGGTTGAAGCAGGTGCAATTGGACAGGAACCTTGGGTTAGAAATGGACACAAAGCCGCAGATTCAAGTGTAATATAAATCTGAGCTGTTGGAAGAACAAGCCATTAGTAAGGCTTTTCCGATTGTGGTCACTTTCGAAACAAAGATTATGTTTCAGAATGAAACATATCTGCAGCGTACTGTAAGTCACCGAGGCCCACTGAGATTTACATAATTTATGAGTGCTCTCAGTGACAAAACACAAAATGCTATACCTTAAAATAACCACAGAACACATAAAGAGAGTGCACCAATGGAATGATCAAGGGAAATCATGAAGGCTCTGTACTATCTTGCTTTCATTTGTTTATTCTAGCAGCCATTTAACGCATCTGGTGTGGTTTGTGCTGCATTCCATATTATCAGCTTCAGGGTTTAAGGAGGGTTAGCCCCATGTCATTCATTTATTCTGTTCAATCACCAAACAATGTGGTGACATAATAACACTTCCTTTACTGCCGTTTATTGGTTCTACATAATGTGCTCTTGAAACAAACCACGCAGATACTAATACATACAAACTAATGAGCTAAAAGATGACAAAACACACAATTACACAATATCTTCCATTAGTTACTGTAAGCGTGGGTTCTGGCTTCAACAATGATCAAGTATTAATGATTTTCAACTGTGAATTATTAATATCTCTGGCTCTCTTGGACTATTTTTGTCTGACCTCTCATCATTCTCCCTGTCTCCATCTTCAATGCTGCCGTTTATAGACGACAGTCTTGACTCACTCAGATTTCATTTTTCCTTTTAAGCATCATTCTATTGACCAAGCCTTCTCTTCTTAGTCAGATGAAATTTTGCTTGTGTGTTGATGGCGAGCCTGTTTATTTTACTACCATGTATGTAGCTTCTTGATTGACTGGCCCTAAAAGAAGGAAATCCATTGTAATCTGTTCGCTAAGCTACTGACCTTCTCTTGGGGTTTCAGGAGAAAAGGTCAAGGTCTACAACTATTGAGCCATTCACATGAAAAAGGGAGTTTTGAATTGAACGATTGAAAACAAAATTGGAATCACCGCACTGCTCTGTCGAGTAAGCATTCTTTGTCTCATTTAATTAATGCATCAAGGACAACTGTCAGAGCCGTTCAGAGATTGTCTCGGACTCAGTGACAAGATCACAGAACCTGTTTAAATGTGTTTCATTAGAAGATTATTAACACTTCTGGGTTATCAGTGACATAAGCATTAACACAATATATTGCATGGGTATTAGTAAGGTTTAAAAAGCAAAAAAAAACTTTTAATTGGGGCCCTACAGAAAGAGACACACACGTCAAACTCAAGACCCGGGGGCCAAATACGACCTTTTGCAATGTTTTAAGTGGCCCTCCAATGCATTTAACAGATGATATTTTTGTGCACTACAGTTTAATTGGATTTGAACAGGTTTTAGATGGATTTGAATAAGATTTATTTTATTTGTTTCCTGAAATCTTAGACTATTTTATAGGTTAAGCTCGTTTTAGCTACAAAGAGATATAAAACCTGTTCAAATCCAAATAAAATTATGTTCAAAACCCTGTAAAACTTGATGAAGATGAAACCTCACATTCAAAATTTAATACAAGCTTCACAAAGGGTCACAATCTCTGGCCCCTGAAAGGATTTTTATTTAATATTGTGGCACCACTGTTCTAATAAACTAACACTAGTGTAAACATGAAAAATCAAAACACAGAAAAACAAAACGATGTTTATGTTTTATTTATTTTTTTTTTTATTGACATAACCCCAGCCTTTTCCTACATCTTCACATTTGGGTTTAAGTAGGCTGACAGACTACAGTGGAGTTGAGTGCACTACAGTAGCTACACGTTTGAAATGCGCTGTTAAAATATTAAACGCGCCATTGGAGGTAGCCTTTACCGGTGCCAAAGTGTGCAGGTGCAGACAAGTTGCGTGCAGCTGAACCCTCCTCGTCACGCACGCCACCCATCCATCAACTCATCACCTGCGAGCACGTGCTACCCCGGAAATGAACGTCTATAGGTTGGCTTGGATACAGCCAGATTGGGAGGTCTAATTTGGAGCCCGTGTGTGGGGGAGGGACGGCGTGATACGACGAGCAGCCGGGCTATTTAACGAAGGAGGCGTCTCAAGGTGTACGCGGGCCTACGGGGATTTACGTGGGCCGACAGCTTGGAGGAGCACAGCAGCGTCTATTTCTGGAGAGGATTTAAGTGTTTAGACGCTACATCAAATCCCGAGGGAAAGAAAGGGAGCCCATCAATACCCTCCTGTATCAGGCCCCACGACTTAACACACATCCAGCCCGGGCTTAGAGCTCATCTAAGCCCGGGCTGGATGAGCTCTAAGCCCGATAAGTTTTAGGCACTTCAGCTGTGGAAGTGCCTAAAACTTCTCACCGTGACGTTATGTAATGGGGGTTGTAACATGTTCCCAATCGCATGTTGACCTTTGTCCATTTGTTGTAAGGCCGTGGAGTGTTTCCTGGAGCGCTGATGCCCACGAGTCAAAGTTTGACTAATCCTATAAGTAACTGACTGGAAACAGGAAGGGTAATATTGATATTGTAGAGGGGTGAGAGTGAGGCCTTCTCAAGCACTTTCTTAGGGTTGCTTTAACCACGCAATAAGCATTAGACGATGGACAATGGGATAAAAGTACAGGCCAAAGTAAGGTTACGTCACTTTAAGTTACAGATGCTCTGTCTTTTTGAACATTTAAATTTATAACAAAAAGACAAGCGGGTGTCAGATTAAATAATAAAATCTGTGCGCATTAAGTAGCTCGTTTATCTGCAGAGCATATAGTTCACACTCAGGTGAAAGCTCTTTGTCAGATTTTTTTTATCAGAACCAGTTCAACAAATAACTGGGTAGTGCCAAAATTGAAGTTTTACGCACAAGGTTACAATGGTTAAACGCGTAAGTGTTGCTCACCTTTCCGGTTACTACAAAAGAGGGTACATACCCATATATTTTGCCGAGAGTCTTGGCAGCCACAGCCTTAAACCTGTCCGTCCGGATCTCCATCCTTACGGCTCCAGGATCCCACTAATGTTCAGTGTGTGCGCGCTCCCGTGTGAGCGCACAGCCTCGCCTCTTTCCCCTTTCTGCCCTGTACTTCTCACACAGACACCAAAACGCGCAAATTTACGTAATTACTTAGCTGTTGTAGTCTTTTGGAGTTTGATTTGTAGTAAAAAAAAAAATGTCCACGGTTTTTCCTCAACTGGTTTTAAATAAAACAAAGCGAACAGACATGGTCCCGGTCCAAACTCCCCGGAGGTCCGCATAAAGTTCCCCAAGGCAACTTTCGACGGGATTCATGGTTAAACAGTGTCTCTGGCCGTGGTCCTGAAACCAGATTACTGCAACCCGCGCGCTAATCTCTCCAAGTGTGTGAGTGAGTGGAAGGTGCATGTCACTTCCTGTTCATATTCTCCACTCGAGCAGCGGCTATAATTGGAGCGTCCCGGCTCAGAATGGAAAGTTAGAGTAAACAGACTGATACAAGGATTCCCAGGTATTTCTGAGCCGCGAACTATGGACTTGCCTCGGGACGGTTCACAATGACTCATGCCCCAGTCAAAGTGCTGAAACCTTGCTTCTTCCATCACGCGTTACATCACAGGGAGAATATTGATAAAAGTAAATTGAAGAAATAGATGACAATAGTCTACATTACATTGTGTTGCACAAAAACATTCAGTTCTGTTGTAATATATGATGTAATCTCATAACTGGTGGATTAATCTGTTAATTGTTAAAATCATTGAGATTGATCATTTTAAAGGCAAAGTGGAGGAGCGGTTGTCCTATAACCAGAAGGTTGGCAGTTCGATTCCCGCTCTCCCCGGTCCATACTGTCTTTGTTGTTGGAGTTCTGTGTGTTTTGTGTTTCTGCTCCCCCTCCCTTTTTGGTTTCCTTGTAGTGCTTGTGGATGCCAGGGGCGTGGCTGGTTACTCTATGCTGAGAGTGAGGCATGATTGGGTTCCATTATGTAATCACCTGCCTACAAAGGCATGGTTCTCCCCTCGAGACTATTCCATCTCTACGGTAGTGCTACTGTGCTTTACCTGTGCACTAAGAAAGTCTTTGACTCCTGTTTGTCACCTTTTTTGGATTAAACAGTTGTTTTTGTCTCTTGATGAGATCCTCACCTCCTCTGGACCGCTCGTGCAACCATCCTGCCAGCCAGCTCTCAGTCTCCACAGCCAACCAGTTCCTAAAAGATCCTCCCTTGTCTCTGTTTTGGGGTCCTCTCTACTTACCCTAACAGTTGTGTCCTTGGGCAAGACACTTAACTTAGGTGCAAAATGGCTGCCACGACTCCACCACCAGAGTGTGACTGTGGAGTGAATGAATAATGGACTCTGTAAAGCGCTTCGAGAGTCTTGAAAAGCGCAATAAAAATCCAATCCATTATTAATATCAAGTTTCCCAATATGGTGGTGCTGCAACTTTATGGTGCATTGAATGATTATTTTTTATGTATTTATTTTTGCCTTTATTAAATAGACTCAGTGCAGACAGATAAGAAACAGGGTGAGAGAGAGGGTAATGACATTGAGCATATGACAAAGTCAAAATGGAACCCGGGTTGCTCAAGTAGGGCTATGTGTTCTTCCAGGTGAGCCATGGATGTGCCCCTGGTCTATTGAATCGAATTCCACCTGACTGTATGTCTCTGGTGCCAGTTCTAAAGGTCACTTTAACTTGGTTACTGATGTGTGATACCACTTATATTATACTTCTTTATATAACCATATTGTTTTCAAATACAAGATGTTAATATAAAAAAGCCGACCTTCCTCTAAGCTTCAAAAATGCTTGTTTTTGTGTTACACTGATGTAATTATTTTTAACATGATGCACCTTTTGGACACTGATGGAGGGTCTAAGGACAGGGGATGTTGTCTTGATACAGTCTGTTGAGTCCTTTGAGGCGGCTATTGTTGTAATATTGGGCTTTACAAAAAGAAATGCCTTGTCACTTAAAGATAGAACTTCAAAAGTTTGAGATAAAGGGTTTGTAAAAAGTACTGACTAAATGATTAAAATTATTTAATTTGAAGCACTATCCCAAATGTGTATACTATGAATGAAAATATTCTCATTTGATACAGTAACAAAAAGAAGAAGACTTATAATTTTTATTGATAAGAAACAGATTGTGAGTTTGATACTAATAAATGAACATGAAGACATCTGACTGTGGTTGAGTTGTGTTGTTAAGGCCATGTTTTAGAACATGCAGTGTGGTTTATTTTTAGATGATTTTCTCTGAACTGTTGAACGGTGTGAAGAATGCAAATAAAAATCATCGACATAAGGACAGAAGTGTGTTGTGAGCACACTGTACGCTCTCAGATGTAGCTCTTCTGCAGGTCCCTGGCTGAGATGGTCCGGAGAGACTGGGAGGAGAGGAAGGGTGGCGGGAAGGGCATGGAGGAGGAGGGGGGAGGGGACAGACTGGGTGGGACAGAGATGATGGACGGTGCGCCTGAGACTGAGCCGTATCCGGCTTTCTGCATGCTGGAAACACTGGAGAAGGTGGAGCCGTGGAAAACGACAGGGGGAGGGTTCATGTGTTCTGACGGGAAATCTGTGGAAACAAAACATCTTTAACCTCTTTGACACAAAATAACACCTGTGTCCAGAAAGTCTGACTCAGCTGCGGGCAAACAAAGAAACAAACTTATTCTAACAACAGGCTGATTAAACTTTATCAGTTTTTGCCTAGATCAGATATGTCCAAAGTCCAGCCCAGGGACCAACTGTGCCTCAGCTTCTGTCATAAAATATATTGTTTGTGGCGCCAGCATAAAGACAAAATATCCAATCCAATCTACTTTTTTAATAGAGTTCACATAGTGTTGCACATAAATATAAAAGCAATAAATAAATAAAACTTAAAAATACTGATTACTAGTTTTTATTAAAAAAAATAAAAAACACACAACTCACACACTGGGTTAAATGCCAAAGAGTAAAAGTGGTTCTTAAGACAAGACTTAAAAGTTTCCACAGTAAAAACCAAGCCAGTACCTTTACTTTTGAGCGGCTCTTGGCTACACTAACCACCTCTGTGTGTACTAGCTTTGTTTCCTTGTGTTACTGTAAAAAGCCTAGGAAGTCCGTGCTGCTTTATGGAGCTGATAATGATAAGTCAGCGTCTGTCTCCTGATCAGCTGACGGTCTACTTCTTTGGTTTCATTTCATTTCCCTGGAATAATGCTCCGGACACTTTGTTATACAAGCAGATGCTGTGCTTTCCTGTGTGTCCCCGCAGGCACAGTACGTAACGTCTTTCTAAAGTGTCTATATGCCGGCTCCAGGAAGATGAATCTCTTTTCTGCTAAGTACTAAGTCCTAAGTACTAAAACAGTACCTGGGTCTTCATTAAGCTGTGTGTGCAGGTATTGCTGTTTGCTGTAGAACTTATTGTAGATGCAGTAAACAGCAGCCATAAGTGCAAACGTCCCGATGGAGGCTGCGATGAAAAGGCCCACTTTAGCATTATCTTGGTCCACTTGGCTGCCTGTGAAGAAAAAAAAAGTCTTTGAGTTCAAATAGGAAAATGTTAGCAGTTATTTAAATTTCTTTAAAATTTAGACTTACTTGTTGGCATGGTGTTCATATGTGGGGCTTGCTCTTGTGTGTGCAGGTCTCTCAGCTGTGGTGCGGCTGGGGCCTGATGGCGGCTCATTTGTCCCTCAGACTGCAAGGTGCAAAGAGGAAGCAGGAGCAGTAGACAGATAGTAGCCACACCTGCCATGTTTACTCCTACAAACAAAAACAGATCTTTGAATAAAGACAATACAAGATTACGTTCTAAGACTAATACATTTCACAGAATCGCAACATTTTTGTGCTTTTCTGTCTCTCATATTTACCTGAATTTAAATTGTGGGTGTCGTGCCGTTCCTGTGCTCTCTGTCTCGTTCCGTTGACTAAAAGAAGACTGCATCCAAGACGACTGAACTCTCCAGACGCCACGTATTTCCAAGGAGACACCTGCGAGTGCTCTTCCACACAAAAGAAGACCCAGTAGTGGCTTACAAGGTACTTTCACTTGGTGTGCATTAGGAAAGAAATATCCTGTAAGTTCCCCAAGCAAGTCAAGGCAACTTTATTTATATAGCACAGTTCATCCAAAGTGCTTTACGGAAATAAAAGACAAATTTAAAATAGAATAAGAAACATAAGTAAAATACAGAATAAACATTAAAAGGCAAAGAGTGCAGATAAAAAACACTTTCAGTTGTCTGAATGTCGGCGGAGCTAAAGAAAGGTTTTTAACTTCCTCTTAAACATTGTTAAAGTTGAGGTTGTTCCAGGTTTTTGCTGCATGAAACTTAAACGCTGCTTCACCGTGTTTAGTTCTAACTCTGGGCCTGTCCCAGATGTTCTCAGAGTCCGAGGAGGCTCATAAGGAACTAGCATTTCAGAAATATATTCTGGTGCTAAACCGTTAAGAGACTTGTAAACCAGCAGTGCTGTTTTAAAGTCTATTCTCTGAGCAACAGGAAGCCAGTGCAGAGATTTTAAAACTGGACTGATGTGGTTGTACTTCCTGGTGTTAGTTAAAACCCGAGCAGCAGCGTTCTGAATAAGCTGAAGCTGTCTTAACCCTCGTTTTGAGAGACCAGTGAGCAGGCCGTTACAGTAATCTAACCTGCTGGAGATAAAAACATGAATAAGTTTCTCTAAGTCTGGTTGAGACATTATTCCTTAGACTCTGGAAATGTTTTTAAGATGAATAAATGCTGATGATGTGATTGACTTAATGTAACTCTGGAAATTCAAAATGTATTTGGATGTTTCGGACAATGGATTTGTCCGAAACATCCAAATGGTGTTCCTCTTCCTCACCAGAGGAAACATCCTTCCTCTGGTGTTCGGGTCAGCACCGATCCTTTTCCAAGTTTTAAATGCATTAAAAAAACACGTAAATTAGTTTATTGCGTCAAGGATTTTTTTCACTAAATTATAAAATGCTCTGGTTGAAATTATGACCTTTGTGTTGTTCGGGTCAGTTTCAACCCGGTTATAAAAGTCAGATTATAAAGCAATAATTAGAACCAAAACTTAAATCATAAGTGAACTGTCAGCCAAAACACTGACAGACAGCTCCTCTCCCAATCATGTGAGCTTTAGGGGATCCTCATTTTGCCTTGTTTTCCGGTATTCCTGCACAAAAACAAAACAAACAAAGACGAGCATGTCCAGACATGTTACGTCAATTCCACTCATTTGAGTGGTCATTTGATTTGCAGAGTGCACATCTCCAATTTGCAGCATGCGAAAATGAGAAGAGGACTTACAGTGACCCAAGTTCTGGATAGCCTTTTTGGTGAAAATGAGGGAGAGGACACAGAGCAGCATAGCGATACGGATGAGCAGGTTTCTGAGGAGGAAGACAATGTGGAGTATCATCCAGAAGACACAGACACATCTGATGAGTCTGATGAGGAGGTCACCAGTGGTGAAGCTGCTCCTGCTGAAAGATTCAAGTCCAAAAATGGTAAGATCTTTTGGAGCTCAGTACCTCATGATGAACATGGCAGGGCAGCTGCTGCAAATGTCATCAAAATCACCCCTGGAATCACAAGGTTTACTGTGACAAGAGTCAGTGACATCAAGACATGTTTTGAGCTATTTATGCCATTGTCACTAAAAAGAGTCATCATTGCTAAGACAAACCTGGACGGAAAAAAAGTCCAGGGCGACATGTGGAAAGACATTGATGAGGAATACCTGGATGCCTATATTGGTGTTCTTCTTGCTGGAGTGTACAGATCTTGCAATGAGGCCACTGATAGTCTTTGGGACGCATCGACAGGCAGAAATATTTTCCGCGCAACAATGTCACTTCAGACCTTTCGCATGATATCAAGAGTCCTCAGATTTGACAACAGAGATACCAGAGCAAGATCTGACAAGCTTGGCCTCATCAGGGATGTCTGGGAGAGATGGACGCAGCTCCTTCCACTGATGTTCAACCCAGGGGCAGAGGAGACAGTGTCCCTTTCCGAGGAAAATGCCCCTTCCGGCAATACTTACCCAGTAAGCCAGGGAAGTACGGCATAAAAATCTGGGCAGCCTTCGATGCAAAAACCATTTGCCTGTGTGAATCTACAGATTTACGCAGGCAAAGCTGCGAGTGGCATCCCCGAGAAGAACCAAGGAAAACGTGTGGTCCTCGATATGACTGCTGAATATAACTTGTGACAATTTTTTTTACCAGCTATGACCTTGGACAAGAACTTCTCAGGAGGAAACTTACCATAGTGGGCACAGTGAAGAAAAATAAACCTGAGCTACCTGCTGAAATCTTGCAGGTGAAAGACAGGGCTCCACTTTCCTCAAAGTTTGCTTTTACAGACACCACCACTGTTGTCTCATATTGTCCAAAAAGAAAACGAAATGTGATACTTATGTCGACTCTTCACGAAGATGCAGCTGTGTCATCAGGAAGTGACAAAAAGCCCACAATCATCCTCGACTATAACAAAAACAAAGGAGTGGACAACCTGGACAAGCTGACTGCCACCTACACTTGCCAGCGAATGACCAGGAGATGGCCAATGGTTGTGTTTTACAACATTTTTGATGTGTCTGCATGTAACGCATTTGTGTTGTGGACCCACATCTACCAAGGGTGGAACTCAACCAAAAAAGCCAAGCGGAGAATGTTTATTGAGGAGCTGGGAAATTCACTTGTCAAGCCACACATTGAGCGAAAGGAACAGTTTCCCAGAGACCCAGACGCTGCCGCCTTGGTCAGACAGCTGCAGAGCTCACCTTGCACTCCGTCCACGCCCTCAGCAACAAAAAGAGCATCCACAACAGCTTCCTCCTCAGTCAGCCCTGCCTCAACACCAACCAGAACAGCCACAGCCACAACCCCACTCAGGCCACCTGATTCTAAAAGAAAGAGGTGTCAAGTCTGCCCAAGCAGTAAGGGCAGAAATACAAATGTATTGTGCTTCAAGTGCAAGAAATATCTCTGCAAAGAACACACTAAAAGTGTCACTTTTTGCCACACATGCATCTAAACACACACACACACACACATACACATGCATGTTCTTGCACACAGAGATTTTTACTCTGATTTGGTATTTTGGTTTGATTTGCTGGATTGTTTGTTTGTTTGACCTTGCAAATCTATATTTTGTGTTATGACCTGTTTTGCTTTTCATTTTGTGTTTATATTAAAGTTCTATTGCTGAAAAAAATACTTTTTTGCTTTTTTCTTTAAGTAAATATAAATGGGTCGAAACTGACCGTAATAAAAAAATAAATAAAACAAATTTATTTAAGAGATGTGTTCTAATAGTGCTTAGTAAAGGTCAGGTAACACAACAACCTTTTATTTATTTATAAGATTCTGTTGAGGTTCATTTTACCATTTTTTAAAATTGAAATCGAGGGGTATACTGACAAAAAAAGGCCCAGAGGCCCACACCAAAAATATTAAAACCAATATTTTCATGGATATGGAAGCCTTACAAGGTAACCAAGAGATGAGAAACAAATTGGATGATAGCTAATTGTTTTTAGTGTATTTTACAGCTGATTTAAGACACGGGTCAAAACCGACCCGTTAACATAAGAGATGGTAACAGAAAGCGAACACAAGAGGAAGGTTAAGACTGATGTGATTATGGTTCAGCGTGTGAATAATCTAATGACAGGTCGTAGTCAGAAGAAGAGCAGTGTGTTTTTTATTCTTTCAAACTTGAGATCCCTCTCCATGGGTTGCACAGAAAGGGTGTGCCCTCTGCTGGCCAAATATTATGCAGGGTGTATTTTAAGCCAAACACAATCAGGGGTTTTACAAGTATGTGTTTTTGGCTTGAGTTGAAGACAGGAGATAGACAGGAAGTAAAGGAGAGATATAGCAAAAGAAGAAAAAAAAAACAATAAATAGAAGAGGGAGATATTTTACAAAGTAAATGTTTTTGAATGAAATATTAAAATAAATACACGGCACTAAGCAAAGTTACACTAACTCTTGATTGGTCAATTACATGTAAAAGCCTGAAAAATACATTAGAATACAATTATATTACTAAAGCTCAAGTAGTCTTTGTGATATGGGTAACACCAAAGTAATAAGTCCTATAACAGTGAATGTGTGATGATATACTGCGCTGCAATTTTCATATAATTGTACTGAACCTATTTTATATATTTTCAGCTTTGTGTTTTTGAGTGAAACTGAGCCGCTGTAACGTAATTTCCCTCATTGATTATTAAAGTTTATCTGATGTCTATCTGGTCATAATTAGGAGTTCAATCTAAAATGTAGGAAGAAAATCTACTCAGATCAGAAATAACCTAATTCTTGATGAGAAAATATGTGCTTAAAAAGTAATACGAGTGTCCTTCTTGTCCAGCATTGCTCAGTTTGTCCACAAAAACAAGAAATGCATCAAATGTAAGACAAATGAAAGGAATGTCATTTTGATTAACTCACATTAAAAAGACAAAATTGTGGCTAATGTGCTTCCATTTGTTTAACTGTTTACAATAATTCTTTATCCAATCCCACTTAACCCTTGTGCCATAAGAATAAACTTACCATACAACACCATACAATTAAAATCTTTATTTTCCTACAAAGAAAATAATCTCATACTTCACAGATGATGCACTGAAACACATTAACGTCCCACGTTCACAGTGATAATCTCCAGAGCCACTGCCTTCATAGAACAGTGACTTCCTGTGAGACTCTGACAGCTCAGCACTCTCAGAAATATAAATTAATTCAAGTATTGCAGGTTTAAAGCTACGAAGAAGGATTAGTCATCTGACCTACTCCTAAATCTAACTATTTATCTAAGGAGCACTGAGCTTTCTTTTGTGCTGATAACTGTGCAAATCATTCATTGTAATTTGGAAATGAGTGCCAAATAGAAGCAACTGTGGAGACAGACTCTGCCTTTAAGCAAAAGAAGCTCAAAGCAAACAATAAATGTGTGTTTTTTTTGGTCCACATCCACAGATATGTTTGGAAACCGTTGCTTTTTTTCTACTTTTCCTGTGTTTACCAAATTAACAGCTTCACATGGCAGTTAAAGAAGGTGAAGGACATAAGCACAAGCTCATTTAAAGGCTGGTGATGTTTGGGTTCAAAAAGCAAAATGGCAACTTTGATCAAATAGTTATTGCTTTAGAAAAAGGCTCCACATTTGTATCAGGCATTATCCATTAAGACTGTCAGTATGGCTCATTGTAAACGTCCAACTTCTCTTGTAACAAAATAAAAAGCCTGATCAATGGAGGCCGTGTCCACACATACACGGGTATTTTTGAAAACTGGTATTTTCAACAAAATACCAAGAGAAAACTAAAAGCTCTGTCTCAAGGTGACAGCTATTGATTTTTTCAACCGCAGAAAGATGGGTCTAAAGAATATTTTGTAAAGGTCTTGATTCCAAAAATCTATTAAAAGTCTTCTGAATATGTGCAAGTCTTCACTATGGAGTTTTCATAATGTGAGTTTTTCATGACCTACAAGTCTTTTAGCGTGTGGACAGAAGATAGAAGCGAGATTTTCAAAAATACTCACCTAAGTGTGCACATAATCCACGCTTTTCCCTGATCTCTTGAGCTAAGGCACAAATCCATCACTAAAGTGGTGGACTGAAAGAGCGGAAAATCTATAATTACAATGTTGGATTCTTTTAACCAGACTCCTGCGCGAGATGAAATGTTACAGCTAGTTTCTGATAATCTGTTACTATATTTCCCTATGTCTGAATGATAGTTTACCCAACAAATAAATAAAGCACAGATTGTTGGCAGTGAAAGAACAAAGTTGTGGGTTCACTACACAACTACAGCTACGTTGAGAAGCCAGTTTAAAGGCCCAGGTTGCTCTGCCTTTTAGTCACTTTCACTGCCGGATTCACTCAGCTGCAGGTCGTTTTCTGTAAAACAAGACAAAGACAGATAAGATTACACAAAAAAATAATGTCAAATTGTGCAATTCAACTAAATTTTATTTGACTTTAAGAACTAGTTATAATATGTAGAATTTTCAATATAAATTAAGTGAATATCAGAATGGAAATCCCTTTCATTCTACTCTAGTTTCTTTCCAATGATTAAAAGAAAAGATGGGAGACAGGGCCCAATCATTTACCTAGACCCTCTGCAGAATATGCCATAGAGTCTGAACAGAGTGTTGGAGTACTCACTGAGTGTGCTCATAATGGCCCCTCCGCTCTCCTGGGGCGCTTTGTTGTTGCTGCTGCTGGGGTTGAGGACGGGCATGCTGTGAAAGGCTTGAGCGAGCGGCGGCTGTGAGGCCTTATGTTCGTCCTCCGAGTCACTGCTCGAGCTGTCGCCGCTGCTGGACGAGGAGCTGTTGGAGTTTGAGGAGCTGTCGCTGCTGCTCAGCTGGTCCATGCCTTGTGCTTCTGCCATCAGCTCTGTGTGAATAGAGAAGCATGAACAAGACTGTGACAAAGTTGTTTTTTTTTTTGTTTTGTTTTTTTTACTAAAAGACTAATATGTTAAAAAAGACAGATAAAACACATTTGAAATTGTCTTTGTTTATTAGGATTGGTGCCTACAAAGGGTTTTCTAATGTGATTCTAACATAATCTGAGTTTAATGAGCATTAATGATGAAAACAGCAACATGGCCATGGCACTATAACTGATTCTAATAGGGATTTTACAAAAATAAATAAATAAATAACTGTAAAATTGAGAAGTTCAGTAAAATTGATCAATAAATCTGATTTGTAATGTATTATATAATGTACAATATTTCTTGCGGTTAAGCACCTAACTTTGTTCCTTCCTGTTAAAACCTAGAACAACTCGGCAGGAATATTCTGCAGTGTAGAAACAAATCTCTTGAACAGGGTTAAATACTTTTTTTTTCTTGCTTTTTCCATCTTAGGCAAATGTAGAATAAGTAATGGCTCCTTTAACTTCAAAGGGGCGTTATATGTAACATTTTTAACAGATCCAAGAGTTATTTTGAGGAGGTTATACTCTATATACACTAAAACAGACAGATGTGCACCAATTTTACACAATGTTAAGTCAAGAGCTCTGCTGCAAACAATGTTCTGTCTGCATAGTTTCATTGTCGCAACGTCTTTCTTCTTCAACGTCTAAAATGGTGTCTTGATCATTTCTTATTACTCAAAGAAAGTGTAGATGAAATAACATTTTGAAAGACACCTGTATCCTGGTCCTTCATTTTCTTTATTAACCTTGAGCTAGAGTTACCTCTCTTGATGTCGTCCATTGGAGACGCAGGAGAGGCTTTTCCTTTGGGCGGGGAGCTCTTGGAGGTGGTCGAAGGAATTTTAGAGCAGCTGCTGCTGCCGCTTCTCATCTGCTGACTCAGCCGATTCGTCTGCTGCTCCAAACGGGAATGGATCTTACTGCTGCCCTCAGCTCTGCACAAAACAGTAACATAGTGGGATTATATGTCGTACAGGTTAGTCAAGCAGGTTGAATTTTTTAGATTTTACAACACACCTTGTTTTTTTTACAGCAATATTACTGTTAAGTTTTTCCAGTCTGTATTCTCCCGTGTCATGGTTCACAATGAGGATACACTCCTTCATGTACGACCTCTTGGATCCTTTAAAGACTGTAACTGGAGCACTTGAACCCTAAAACAGTTTTTGTGTAAGTTTCAAATGCATTGATCACGCCACTACATTAGCTGCTTGCCTTTAACATTTGAGGGTAACACAACAGAAACTACTGTTAATATTCTTATTCTGTCAACACTTACTGAAGTCAATCTTCATTAAAACCATGATAAAAAACAAAACAATGCTAAAACTGATCAAGAATGTGGATTATGGCATTTTAAAATATGGGTCCTCTGAAAAAAGTTGACTACTAACCTCTAAATTTGGTAAAGTAATAGTGACTTGCTCTCCTTTGCCCACTTCCAGCTCCCCTTCACATGTCGTGTCAATAGAGGCTGGTTTGAAGTCATCTGTCAGTGAAGAAAAAATACATTTTAAATGAAAAAAGTGACATATTTAATTCATAACCATGCTTCAACATTGCTTTGTAGTGATCTAATACTGGGTTTTTCAAACATTGGGCTGTGGCTTGAACAATAATGGATGAATGGGAAAAAAACAGCTGCTTTTTGGGAATGGATTGGAGTATCCTTGAGCATTGTAAACAAGAAAAAAAAAAAGAATACAATACACAAAACGGTAGAAGAGAACAAAGCAACACTTAAAGGATCAGGATGTCTGCTGGTTGAAATTTTGTGACGATTTATTTGGTGTTTTGCCATCTTAAGGCAAAGAAACAGAGCTGTAAGGTTCAATTGCGACCAGCAGGGGGCAGTATCGTCCTACAGAAGACAATGCTAACACATGCTAACGTTAATGGTTTGACAGCTGAGCCACAAAAGACAGCTAAAAGATGTAAAAAAAAAAGTACCGTACGAACACAAAACAAAGCTAAACCCCCGTTTGCTAGAAACAGACTAAAAGAAGTCAATACAGTGTAGTGACGAAACTTTAGAACCTTAACAGCTGGCTGAGTTTGTTTTAGCTCAGAGGCTAACTGGCAGTAACTATAAAAGCCACATCCAATGATTCAATAAATCCCACTTACATCGCACAGTGTGGTAGGCACTTTTGGGGTGTTTCTCAAACGTCTCTCCTAATTTCAACACATGTTCCTGATTGTCAAAGTTGGTATAAGCTGTCCCATTCATCTTGCTGAGAGTTTCATTAGCAACAAACTTTGCTCTTCTTTTTTATCCAATAACCATGTAAGGTCTCTACATTTGGTGCACTTAGTCCCGCCCCTGCGTTGATATAATTGGTCCGTGGAATCTGCTCGTTTATCTGATTGGTTCGGCGTCTGTCTGTTAAAGTAGTGTGATGACAGGGCTTGGGTCACGTGGTATGTCAGAAAGCCTGGCATATGAGCATTTTTAGAACTTTTATTTGTAGCAGATATACCTTTTTTACGTTTTGGAAATTATACTAAATATAACATTTCTGTTTCTGTTTCTGCAGCATATCTTTGTATTTCAAAAGATGTGGCTGCATTAGACAGACACAAACGAATATAAGTTTTGTTGTTTACAAGAAAAACTAACACAACTAAATTCTTCACAGTTAAAATATGTCAGTTCTCAACATTGTCAGGACCAAAGTCAACAATTAAGAGAAAAATTATTAAGGGACGCAGAAACACCGAATAAAATTTTATTCTCAGTCAATGTACATAAGCCTAATATAGACGTGTCTGTTTTATATTTTACACTGAGGGCCATCCACTGTCCTTGTGCTTCAAGATTTGGATAAATAATAACAATAATACACACATTTTATATAGTACTTTAAAGATAGTGCATATTGACCTACAGTATACTGTATATAACCTATAATCTGTAATGTAATGTAAATGTATTCTATTCATCTACAATAACCATTATCACTTTTACATATTGAAATAAACATTTTACAGTAACTGACACAACTAATAACTATTTCAGAATACATGGGTCAAAGATGTAAACAAAAGGTAACAAGATGTTACCTAACAATACCCAAACATGAAACACTGAAATAAATGGCCTCATTGAAGAAAATGTTAAAGCAAAAGCATCTGGACTCAGTTTTCATGGTGAAGACGTTTCATCTCTAATTCCAAGAGACTTAATCAATTCTGAGATCGTCTGGTAAGAGAGCTGAGCTTATATCTGTAGAGCGAGGAGTTTCACCTGAAACCAACACTGATGGAACCAGGCTCTTCTGCTCTTACAGTTGTCAGCTATGAAAGGGAAGTGTGACTCTTGATGTGAGAGTTGTTAAAGGCTCAGGAGAGTCGTTAGCAACACTGTTCCATTTACAGTAGGTGTTGTGGTTGTTGTTGTAGGGTGAAACCCTTTTGATTTAGTTTTTAAAACACTGTTACAAATACTAGGCAACACAAATCTGAGGCCACTTCCTCTGTTCAAAGAGGGCTTTTCCATTTGAACAAAAATGGATTCCTTCACACCTCTCTCAAACCATCGATCCTCTCTGGACAAAATTCAGACATTGGTGATTGAGAACCTTCACAGGCATACATGCATCACTGGGATTTTGGACTTGTTGAGGGTTTTCTAAGAACTCTATTTTTCCTAAATATGTTTAAAAACTTGAGGCTAGACTGGCTCGAATTGTAATTGTGAGCCACCTATTTCACCCCCCACCCGCCACCCCCACTGTAGTTAAAATTTGGTTTACTGGATTTTCAATATTCATGTCTACCTGGAAGTCAACCCCCCCGATTTTCTGTGTTCTGATGCAGGAAGTAAGAGGCCGGTTAGCTCAGCTGGTCAGAGCGTGGTGCTAATAACGCCAAGGTCACGGGTTCGATCCCCGTACGGGCCATGTTGTTATGGTTCTTGCTATGATTCTGAGAAATACTGTAGAAATACACCTAGAATCAACCTAAACAAATGTTGGGAGGACTAATACAAGGCTGCGTATAACATAAACTGCCTGGTCCTCCCATTGGATATTTACTGCTTGGATGATTATGGTTCAGCTGGGGTTTTCAATCCTAACTAATGCAGTGAGTAGTTTCTCATTTCTTAAAGAAGCATCTCTGAAGACATATCTTGTTGTAGTTGAAATTATTTTAGTCTGTGTCAGAAGGATCAAATTATTGTTATGCATCAAACAAAGCTAACATCTAACAAAATTGCTGAAACTACTAAAATAGTTTTTCTCTGGGGCAAAAGAAAGAGCATTTCCAAAAGTCACACACTGTTAAGGGAACTATAGGGATTGGGACTAAACAGCTGTGATGCTATAAGAAAACAATTTGTCAGTGAGGCTAATGGGGACGAAAGGCTTCAATTTGCTAAGAAGCGTAAAGATTGGACTCTGGAGCAATGGAAGATGGTCATGCGACGTGATGAGTCCAGATTTACCCTGTTCCAGAGGGACAGCTATCATCGGGGAAAGACGAGAGGGAGATAAAGTGATGCACCCATCATGCCTAGCGCCTACCGTACAAGCCTGTGGGGGCAGTGCTAAGATCTGGGTTGCTTCAGAATGTCATTTTTGGGTTCAGCAACTTTATGTGCCCAAAGATTGAGGTCAGCTGACTACCTGAATATATTGAATGACCAGGAAATTCCATCAATGGATTTTGGAGTGTGTGACTTTTTTAAGGATGGGCAGAGTATTTCTTTGGACTCATCTGCTTCTTTAGACTGGCTAAAACTGTCGCATTGTGCCTGTACACTAGTTCAAATGTGCTCTACGGTATTATCATTTTTTTTTTTTGTTTTTTGTTGGCTCTTGATACTTTGTTGAGAGAATTGTTGGAGTCAAACCCCTGATTTCTTGTGCGCAAGATTCAAACATAAGTGGCCTGTTAGCTCAGCTGGTCAGAGCGTGGTGCTAATAACGCCAAGGTCATGGGTTCAATCCCCGTATGGGCCATTGTAATATTGTACCTGTTTGACACTTGAAAAGTGGTGTATCATACACCACCATTAAAAAGAAAAGTTATAATAGTTTAAAAGGGACTCAAAGTTCTTTTTTGTCCAAAAAAATAAATGTAGGTCCCTTCTACTGCAATTTTTTTGTAATTTACTATTATACCCATAAAATTGGTTGAGTTTCTTTTATGCATAAATACGGACCTCATTGAAGAAAATGTTAAAGCAAAAGCATCTGGACTCAGTTTTCATGGTGAAGACGTTTCATCTCTAATTCCAAGAGACTTAATCAATTCTGAGATCATCTGGTAAGAGAGCTGAGCTTATATCTGTAGAGCGAGGAGTTTCACCTGAAACCAACACTGATGGAACCAGGCTCTTCTGCTCTTACAGTTGTCAGCTATGAAAGGGAAGTGTGACTCTTGATGTGAGAGTCGTTAAAGGCTCAGGAGAGTCGTTAGCAACACTGTTCCATTTACAGTAGGTGTTGTGGTTGTTGTTGTAGGGTGAAACTCTTTTGATTTATTTTTTAAAACACTGTTACAAATACTAGGCAACACAAATCTGAGGCCACTTCCTCTGTTCAAAGAGGGCTTTTCAATTTGAACAAAAATGGATTCCTTCACACCTCTCTCAAACCATCGATCCTCTCTGGAAAAAAAATTCGGACATTGGTGATTGAGAACCTTCACAGGCATACATGCATCATTGGGATTTTGGACTTGTTGAGGGTTTTCTAAGAACTCTATTTTTCCTAAATATGTTTAAAAACTTGAGGCTAGACTGGCTCGAATTGTAATTGTGAGCCACCTATTTCACCCCCCACCCGCCACCCCCACTGTAGTTCAAATTTGGTTTACTGGATTTTCAATATTCATGTCTACCTGGAAGTCACCCCGATTTTCTGTGTTCTGATGCAGGAAGTAAGAGGCCGGTTAGCTCAGCTGGTCATAGCGTGGTGCTAATAACGCCAAGGTCACGGGTTCGATCCCCGTACGGGCCATGTTGTTATGGTTCTCGCTATGATTCTGAGAAATACACCTAGAATCAACCTAAACAAATGTTGGGAGGACTAATACAAGGCTGCGTATAACATAAACTGCCTGATCCTCCCATTGGATATTTACTGCATGGATGATTATGGTTCAGCTGGGGTTTTCAATCCTAACTAATGCAGTGAGTAGTTTCTTATTTTTTAAAGACGCAACTCTGAAGACATATCTTGTTGTAGTTGAAATTATTTTAGTCTGTGTCAGAAGGGTCAAATTATTGTTATGCATCAAACAAAGCTAACATCTAACAAAATTGCTGAAACTACTAAAATAGTTTTTCTCTGGGGCAAAAGAAAGAGCATTTCCAAAAGTCACACACTGTTAAGGGAACTATAGGGATTGGGACTAAACAGCTGTGATGCTATAAGAAAACAATTTGTCAGTGAGGCTAATGAGTACGAAAGGCTTCAATTTGCTAAGAAGCGTAAAGATTGGACTCTGGAGCAATGGAAGATGGTCATGCGATGTGATGAGTCCAGATTTACCCTGTTCCAGAGGGACAGCTATCATCGGGAAAGACGAGAGGAGATAAAGTGATGCACCCATCATGCCTAGTGCCTACCGTACAAGCCTGTGGGGGCAGTGCTATGATCTGGGTTGCTTCAGAATGTCATTTTTGGGTTCAGCAACTTTATGTGCCCAAAGATTGAGGTCAGCTGACTACCTGAATATATTGAATGACCAGGAAATTCCATCAATGGATTTTGGAGTGTGTGACTTTTTTAAGGATGGGCAGAGTATTTCTTTGGACTCATCTGCTTCTTTAGACTGGCTAAAACTGTCGCATTGTGCCTGTACACTAGTTAAAATGTGCTCTACGGTATTTTCAATTTTTTTTTGTTTTTTTTGGCTCTTGGTACTGTGTTGAGAGAATTGTTGGAGTCAAACCCCTGATTTCTTGTGCGCAAAATTCAAACATAAGTGGCCTGTTAGCTCAGCTGGTCAGAGCGTGGTGCTAATAACGCCAAGGTCACGGGTTCAATCCCCGTATGGGCCATTGTAATAGTGTACCTGTTTGACACTTGAAAAGTGGTGTATCATGCACCACCATTAAAAAGAAGAGTAATAATAACTTGAAAGGGACTCAAAGTTCTTTTTTGTCCAAAAACATAAAGGTAGGTCACTACTACTGCAATTTTTTTGTAATTTACTATTATACCCATAAAATTGGTTGAGTTTCTTTTATGCATAAATACGGACCTCATTGAAGAAAATGTTAAAGCAAAAGCATCTGACTCAGTTTTCATGGTGAAGACGTTTCATCTCTAATTCCAAGAGACTTAATCAATTCTGAGATCATCTGGTAAGAGAGCTGAGCTTATATCTGTAGAGCGAGGAGTTTCACCTGAAACCAACACTGATGGAACCAGGCTCTTCTGCTCTTACAGTTGTCAGCTATGAAAGGGAAGTGTGACTCTTGATGTGAGAGTCGTTAAAGGCTCAGGAGAGTCGTTAGCAACACTGTTCCATTTACAGTAGGTGTTGTGGTTGTTGTTGTAGGGTGAAACTCTTTTGATTTAGTTTTTAAAACACTGTTACAAATGCTAGGCAACACAAATCTGAGGCCACTTCCTCTGTTCAAAGAGGGCTTTTCCATTTGAACAAAAATGGCTTCCTTCCCACCTCTCTCAAACCATCGATCCTCTCTGGACAAAATTCGGACATTGGTGATTGAGAACCTTCACAGGCATACATGCATCACTGGGATTTTGGACTTGTTGAGGGTTTTCTAAGAACTCTATTTTTCCTAAATATGTTTAAAAACTTGAGGCTAGACTGGCTCGAATTGTAATTGTGAGCCACCTATTTCACCCCCCACCCGCCACCCCCACTGTAGTTCAAATTTGGTTTACTGGATTTTCAATATTCATGTCTACCTGGAAGTCAACCCACCCGATTTTCTGTGTTCTGATGCAGGAAGTAAGAGGCCGGTTAGCTCAGCTGGTCAGAGCGTGGTGCTAATAACGCCAAGGTCACGGGTTCGATCCCTGTACGGGCCATGTTGTTATGGTTCTTGCTATGATTCTGAGAAATACTGTAGAAATACACCTAGAATCAACCTAAACAAATGTTGGGAGGACTAATACAAGGCTGCGTATAACATAAACTGCCTGGTCCTCCCATTGGATATTTACTGCATGGATGATTATGGTTCAGCTGGGGTTTTCAATCCTAACTAATGCAGTGAGTAGTTTCTCATTTCTTAAAGAAGCATCTCTGAAGACATATCTTGTTGTAGTTGAAATTATTTTAGTCTGTGTCAGAAGGGTCAAATTATTGTTATGCATCAAACAAAGCTAACATCTAACAAAATTGCTGAAACTACTAAAATAGTTTTTCTCTGGGGCAAAAGAAAGAGCATTTCCAAAAGTCACACACTGTTAAGGGAACTATAGGGATTGGGACTAAACAGCTGTGATGCTATAAGAAAACAATTTGTCAGTGAGGCTAATGGGGACGAAAGGCTTCAATTTGCTAAGAAGCGTAAAGATTGGACTCTGGAGCAATGGAAGATGGTCATGCGATGTGATGAGTCCAGATTTACCCTGTTCCAGAGGGACAGCTATCATCGGGGAAAGACGAGAGGGAGATAAAGTGATGCACCCATCATGCCTAGTGCCTACCGTACAAGCCTGTGGGGGCAGTGCTATGATCTGGGTTGCTTCAGAATGTCATTTTTGGGTTCAGCAACTTTATGTGCCCAAAGATTGAGGTCAGCTGACTACCTGAATATATTGAATGACCAGGAAATTCCATCAATGGATTTTGGAGTGTGTGACTTTTTTAAGGATGGGCAGAGTATTTCTTTGGACTCATCTGCTTCTTTAGACTGGCTAAAACTGTCGCATTGTGCCTGTACACTAGTTTAAATGTGCTCTACGGTATTTTCAAATTTTTTTAGTTTTTTTTGGCTCTTGGTACTGTGTTGAGAGAATTGTTGGAGTCAAACCCCTGATTTCTTGTGCGCAAAATTCAAACATAAGTGGCCTGTTAGCTCAGCTGGTCAGAGCGTGGTGCTAATAACGCCAAGGTCACGGGTTCAATCCCCGTATGGGCCATTGTAATAGTGTACCTGTTTGACACTTGAAAAGTGGTGTATCATGCACCACCATTAAAAAGAAGAGTAATAATAGTTTAAAAGGTACTCAAAGTTCTTTCTTGTCCAAAATCATAAAGGTAGGTCAGTACTACTGCAATTTTTTTGTAATTTATTATTATACCCATAAAATTGGTTGAGTTTCTTTTATGCATAAATACGGACCTCATTGAAGAAAATGTTAAAGCAAAAGCATCTGACTCAGTTTTAATGGTGAAGACGTTTCATCTCTAATTCCAAGAGACTTAATCAATTCTGAGATCATCTGGTAAGAGAGCTGAGCTTATATCTGTAGAGCGAGGAGTTTTACCTGAAACCAACACTGATGGAACCAGCCTCTTCTGCTTTTACAGTTGTCAGCTATGAAAGGGAAGTGTGACTCTTGATGTGAGAGTCGTTAAAGGCTCAGGAGAGTCGTTAGCAACACTGTTCCATTTACAGTAGGTGTTGTGGTTGTTGTTGTAGGGTGAAACTCTTTTGATTTATTTTTTAAAACACTGTTACAAATACTAGGCAACACAAATCTGAGGCCACTTCCTCTGTTCAAAGAGGGCTTTTCCATTTGAACAAAAATGGCTTCCTTCACACCTCTCTCAAACCATCGATCCTCTCTGGACAAAATTCGGACATTGGTGATTGAAAACCTTCACAGGCATACATGCATCACTGGGATTTTGGACTTGTTGAGGGTTTTCTAAGAACTCTATTTTTCCTAAATATGTTTAAAAACTTGAGGCTAGACTGGCTCGAATAGCAATTGTGAGCCACCTATTTCACCCCCCACCCGCCACCCCCACTGTAGTTCAAATTTGGTTTACTGGATTTTCAATATTCATGTCTACCTGGAAGTCAACCCCCCCGATTTTCTGTGTTCTAATGCAGGAAGTAAGAGGCCGGTTAGCTCAGCTGGTCAGAGCGTGGTGCTAATAACGCCAAGGTCACGGGTTCGATCCCCGTACGGGCCATTTTGTTATGGTTCTCGCTATGATTCTGAGAAATACACCTAGAATCAACCTAAACAAATGTTGGGAGGACTAATACAAGGCTGCGTATAACATAAACTGCCTGATCCTCCCATTGGATATTTACTGCATGGATGATTATGGTTCAGCTGGGGTTTTCAATCCTAACTAATGCAGTGAGTAGTTTCTCATTTCTTAAAGAAGCATCTCTGAAGACATATCTTGTGGTAGTTGAAATTATTTTAGTCTGTGTCAGAAGGGTCAAATTATTGTTATGCATCAAACAAAGCTAACATCTAACAAAATTGCTGAAACTACTAAAATAGTTTTTCTCTGGGGCAAAAGAAAGAGCATTTCCAAAAGTCACACACTGTTATGGGAACTATAGGGATTGGGACTAAACAGCTGTGATGCTATAAGAAAACAATTTGTCAGTGAGGCTAATGAGTACGAAAGGCTTCAATTTGCTAAGAAGCGTAAAGATTGGACTCTGGAGCAATGGAAGATGGTCATGCGATGTGATGAGTCCAGATTTACCCTGTTCCAGAGGGACAGCTATCATCGGGGAAAGACGAGAGGAGATAAAGTGATGCACCCATCATGCCTAGTGCCTACCGTACAAGCCTGTGGGGGCAGTGCTATGATCTGGGTTGCTTCAGAATGTCATTTTTGGGTTCAGCAACTTTATGTGCCCAAAGGTTGAGGTCAGCTGACTACCTGAATATATTGAATGACCAGGAAATTCCATCAATGGATTTTGGAGTGTGTGACTTTTTTAAGGATGGGCAGAGTATTTCTTTGGACTCATCTGCTTCTTTAGACTGGCTAAAACTGTCGCATTGTGCCTGTACACTAGTTAAAATGTGCTCTACAGTATTTTCAAATTTTTTTGTTTTTGGCTCTTGGTACTGTGTTGAGAGAATTGTTGGAGTCAAACCCTGATTTCTTGTGGGCAAAATTCAGACATAAGTGGCCTGTTAGCTCAGCTGGTCAGAGCGTGGTGCTAATAACGCCAAGGTCACGGGTTCAATCCCGTATGGGCCATTGTAATAGTGTACCTGTTTGACACTTGAAAAGTGGTGTATCATGCACCACCAATAAAAAGAAGAGTAATAATAGTTTAAAAGGGACTCAAAGTTCTTTTTGTCCAAAAACATAAAGGTAGGTCACTACTACTGCAATTTTTGTAATTTACTATTATACCCATAAAATTGGTTGAGTTTCTTTTATGCATAAATACGGACCTCATTGAAGAAAATGTTAAAGCAAAAGCATCTGACTCAGTTTTCATGGTGAAGACGTTTCATCTCTAATTCCAAGAGACTTAATCAATTCTGAGATCATCTGGTAAGAGAGCTGAGCTTATATCTGTAGAGCGAGGAGTTTCACCTGAAACCAACACTGATGGAACCAGGCTCTTCTGCTCTTACAGTTGTCAGCTATGAAAGGGAAGTGTGACTCTTGATGTGAGAGTCGTTAAAGGCTCAGGAGAGTCGTTAGCAACACTGTTCCATTTACAGTAGGTGTTGTGGTTGTTGTTGTAGGGTGAAACTCTTTTGATTTAGTTTTTAAAACACTGTTACAAATGCTAGGCAACACAAATCTGAGGCCACTTCCTCTGTTCAAAGAGGGCTTTTCCATTTGAACAAAAATGGCTTCCTTCACACCTCTCTCAAACCATCGATCCTCTCTGGACAAAATTCGGACATTGGTGATTGAGAACCTTCACAGGCATACATGCATCACTGGGATTTTGGACTTGTTGAGGGTTTTCTAAGAACTCTATTTTTCCTAAATATGTTTAAAAACTTGAGGCTAGACTGGCTCGAATTGCAATTGTGAGCCACCAATTTCACCCCCCACCCGCCACCCCCACTGTAGTTCAAATTTAGTTTACTGGATTTTCAATATTCATGTCTACCTGGAAGTCAACCCCCCCGATTTTCTGTGTTCTAATGCAGGAAGTAAGAGGCCGGTTAGCTCAGCTGGTCAGAGCGTGGTGCTAATAACGCCAAGGTCACGGGTTCGATCCCGTCACGGGCCATTTTGTTATGGTTCTTGCTATGATTCTGAGAAATACACCTAGAATCAACCTAAACAAATGTTGGGAGGACTAATACAAGGCTGCGTATAACATAAACTGCCTGATCCTCCCATTGGATATTTACTGCATGGATGATTATGGTTCAGCTGGGGTTTTCAATCCTAACTAATGCAGTGAGTAGTTTCTCATTTCTTAAAGAAGCATCTCTGAAGACATATCTTGTGGTAGTTGAAATTATTTTAGTCTGTGTCAGAAGGGTCAAATTATTGTTATGCATCAAACAAAGCTAACATCTAACAAAATTGCTGAAACTACTAAAATAGTTTTTCTCTGGGGCAAAAGAAAGAGCATTTCCAAAAGTCACACACTGTTATGGGAACTATAGGGATTGGGACTAAACAGCTGTGATGCTATAAGAAAACAATTTGTCAGTGAGGCTAATGAGTACGAAAGGCTTCAATTTGCTAAGAAGCGTAAAGATTGGACTCTGGAGCAATGGAAGATGGTCATGCGATGTGATGAGTCCAGATTTACCCTGTTCCAGAGGGACAGCTATCATCGGGGAAAGACGAGAGGGAGATAAAGTGATGCACCCATCATGCCTAGTGCCTACCGTACAAGCCTGTGGGGGCAGTGCTATGATCTGGGTTGCTTCAGAATGTCATTTTTGGGTTCAGCAACTTTATGTGCCCAAAGGTTGAGGTCAGCTGACTACCTGAATATATTGAATGACCAGGAAATTCCATCAATGGATTTTGGAGTGTGTGACTTTTTTAAGGATGGGCAGAGTATTTCTTTGGACTCATCTGCTTCTTTAGACTGGCTAAAACTGTCGCATTGTGCCTGTACACTAGTTAAAATGTGCTCTACAGTATTTTCAAATTTTTTTTGTTTTTGGCTCTTGGTACTGTGTTGAGAGAATTGTTGAGTCAAACCCTGATTTCTTGTGGGCAAAATTCAGACATAAGTGGCCTGTTAGCTCAGCTGGTCAGAGCGTGGTGCTAATAACGCCAAGGTCACGGGTTCAATCCCGTATGGGCCATTGTAATAGTGTACCTGTTTGACACTTGAAAAGTGGTGTATCATGCACCACCAATAAAAAGAAGAGTAATAATAGTTTAAAAGGGACTCAAAGTTCTTTTTGTCCAAAAACATAAAGGTAGGTCACTACTACTGCAATTTTTGTAATTTACTATTATACCCATAAAATTGGTTGAGTTTCTTTTATGCATAAATACGGACCTCATTGAAGAAAATGTTAAAGCAAAAGCATCTGACTCAGTTTTCATGGTGAAGACGTTTCATCTCTAATTCCAAGAGACTTAATCAATTCTGAGATCATCTGGTAAGAGAGCTGAGCTTATATCTGTAGAGCGAGGAGTTTCACCTGAAACCAACACTGATGGAACCAGGCTCTTCTGCTCTTACAGTTGTCAGCTATGAAAGGGAAGTGTGACTCTTGATGTGAGAGTCGTTAAAGGCTCAGGAGAGTCGTTAGCAACACTGTTCCATTTACAGTAGGTGTTGTGGTTGTTGTTGTAGGGTGAAACTCTTTTGATTTAGTTTTTAAAACACTGTTACAAATGCTAGGCAACACAAATCTGAGGCCACTTCCTCTGTTCAAAGAGGGCTTTTCCATTTGAACAAAAATGGCTTCCTTCACACCTCTCTCAAACCATCGATCCTCTCTGGACAAAATTCGGACATTGGTGATTGAGAACCTTCACAGGCATACATGCATCACTGGGATTTTGGACTTGTTGAGGGTTTTCTAAGAACTCTATTTTTCCTAAATATGTTTAAAAACTTGAGGCTAGACTGGCTCGAATAGCAATTGTGATCCACCAATTTCACCCCCCACCCGCCACCCCCACTGTAGTTCAAATTTAGTTTACTGGATTTTCAATATTCATGTCTACCTAGAAGTCAACCCCCCCGATTTTCTGTGTTCTAATGCAGGAAGTAAGAGGCCGGTTAGCTCAGCTGGTCAGAGCGTGGTGCTAATAACGCCAAGGTCATGGGTTCGATCCCTTTACGGGCCATGTTGTTATGGTTCTCGCTATGATTGTGAGAAATACTGTAGAAATACACCTAGAATCAACCTAAACAAATGTTGGGAGGACTAATACAAGGCTGCGTATAACATAAACTGCCTGATCCTCCCATTGGATATTTACTGCATGGATGATTATGGTTCAGCTGGGGTTTTCAATCCTAACTAATGCAGTGAGTAGTTTCTCATTTCTTAAAGAAGCATCTCTGAAGACATATCTTGTGGTAGTTGAAATTATTTTAGTCTGTGTCAGAAGGGTCAAATTATTGTTATGCATCAAACAAAGCTAACATCTAACAAAATTGCTGAAACTACTAAAATAGTTTTTCTCTGGGGCAAAAGAAAGAGCATTTCCAAAAGTCACACACTGTTATGGGAACTATAGGGATTGGGACTAAACAGCTGTGATGCTATAAGAAAACAATTTGTCAGTGAGGCTAATGGGGACGAAAGGCTTCAATTTGCTAAGAAGCGTAAAGATTGGACTCTGGAGCAATGGAAGATGGTCATGCGATGTGATGAGTCCAGATTTACCCTGTTCCAGAGGGACAGCTATCATCGGGGAAAGACGAGAGGGAGATAAAGTGATGCACCCATCATGCCTAGTGCCTACCGTACAAGCCTGTGGGGGCAGTGCTATGATCTGGGTTGCTTCAGAATGTCATTTTTGGGTTCAGCAACTTTATGTGCCCAAAGGTTGAGGTCAGCTGACTACCTGAATATATTGAATGACCAGGAAATTCCATCAATGGATTTTGGAGTGTGTGACTTTTTTAAGGATGGGCAGAGTATTTCTTTGGACTCATCTGCTTCTTTAGACTGGCTAAAACTGTCACATTGTGCCTGTACACTAGTTAAAATGTGCTCTACAGTATTTTCAATATTTTTTTGTTTTTTTGGCTCTTGGTACTGTGTTGAGAGAATTGTTGAGTCAAACCCTGATTTCTTGTGGGCAAAATTCAGACATAAGTGGCCTGTTAGCTCAGCTGGTCAGAGCGTGGTGCTAATAACGCCAAGGTCACGGGTTCAATCCCCGTATGGGCCATTGTAATAGTGTACCTGTTTGACACTTGAAAAGTGGTGTATCATGCACCACCAATAAAAGAAGAGTAATAATAGTTTAAAAGGGACTCAAAGTTCTTTTTGTCCAAAAACATAAAGGTAGGTCACTACTACTGCAATTTTTGTAATTTACTATTATACCCATAAAATTGGTTGAGTTTCTTTTATGCATAAATACGGACCTCATTGAAGAAAATGTTAAAGCAAAAGCATCTGACTCAGTTTTCATGGTGAAGACGTTTCATCTCTAATTCCAAGAGACTTAATCAATTCTGAGATCATCTGGTAAGAGAGCTGAGCTTATATCTGTAGAGCGAGGAGTTTCACCTGAAACCAACACTGATGGAACCAGGCTCTTCTGCTCTTACAGTTGTCAGCTATGAAAGGGAAGTGTGACTCTTGATGTGAGAGTCGTTAAAGGCTCAGGAGAGTCGTTAGCAACACTGTTCCATTTACAGTAGGTGTTGTGGTTGTTGTTGTAGGGTGAAACTCTTTTGATTTAGTTTTTAAAACACTGTTACAAATGCTAGGCAACACAAATCTGAGGCCACTTCCTCTGTTCAAAGAGGGCTTTTCCATTTGAACAAAAATGGCTTCCTTCACACTTCTCTCAAACCATCGATCCTCTCTGGACAAAATTCGGACATTGGTGATTGAGAACCTTCACAGGCATACATGCATCACTGGGATTTTGGACTTGTTGAGGGTTTTCTAAGAACTCTATTTTTCCTAAATATGTTTAAAAACTTGAGGCTAGACTGGCTCGAATTGCAATTGTGAGCCACCAATTTCACCCCCACCCGCCACCCCCACTGTAGTTCAAATTTAGTTTACTGGATTTTCAATATTCATGTCTACCTGGAAGTCAACCCCGATTTTCTGTGTTCTAATGCAGGAAGTAAGAGGCCGGTTAGCTCAGCTGGTCAGAGCGTGGTGCTAATAACGCCAAGGTCACGGGTTCGATCCCGTCACGGGCCATTTTGTTATGGTTCTTGCTATGATTGTGAGAAATACTGTAGAAATACACCTAGAATCAACCTAAACAAATGTTGGGAGGACTAATACAAGGCTGCGTATAACATAAACTGCCTGATCCTCCCATTGGATATTTACTGCATGGATGATTATGGTTCAGCTGGGGTTTTCAATCCTAACTAATGCAGTGAGTAGTTTCTCATTTCTTAAAGAAGCATCTCTGAAGACATATCTTGTGGTAGTTGAAATTATTTTAGTCTGTGTCAGAAGGGTCAAATTATTGTTATGCATCAAACAAAGCTAACATCTAACAAAATTGCTGAAACTACTAAAATAGTTTTTCTCTGGGGCAAAAGAAAGAGCATTTCCAAAAGTCACACACTGTTATGGGAACTATAGGGATTGGGACTAAACAGCTGTGATGCTATAAGAAAACAATTTGTCAGTGAGGCTAATGAGTACGAAAGGCTTCAATTTGCTAAGAAGCGTAAAGATTGGACTCTGGAGCAATGGAAGATGGTCATGCGATGTGATGAGTCCAGATTTACCCTGTTCCAGAGGGACAGCTATCATCGGGGAAAGACGAGAGGGAGATAAAGTGATGCACCCATCATGCCTAGTGCCTACCGTACAAGCCTGTGGGGGCAGTGCTATGATCTGGGTTGCTTCAGAATGTCATTTTTGGGTTCAGCAACTTTATGTGCCCAAAGGTTGAGGTCAGCTGACTACCTGAATATATTGAATGACCAGGAAATTCCATCAATGGATTTTGGAGTGTGTGACTTTTTTAAGGATGGGCAGAGTATTTCTTTGGACTCATCTGCTTCTTTAGACTGGCTAAAACTGTCGCATTGTGCCTGTACACTAGTTCAAATGTGGTCTACAGTATTTTCAAATTTTTTTTGTTTTTTTGGCTCTTGGTACTGTGTTGAGAGAATTGTTGGAGTCAAACCCCTGATTTCTTGTGGGCAAAATTCAGACATAAGTGGCCTGTTAGCTCAGCTGGTCAGAGCGTGGTGCTAATAACGCCAAGGTCACGGGTTCAATCCCCGTATGGGCCATTGTAATAGTGTACCTGTGTGACACTTGAAAAGTGGTGTATCATGCACCACCAATAAAAAGAAGAGTAATAATAGTTTAAAAGGGACTCAAAGTTCTTTTTGTCCAAAAACATAAAGGTAGGTCACTACTACTGCAATTTTTGTAATTTACTATTATACCCATAAAATTGGTTGAGTTTCTTTTATGCATAAATACGGACCTCATTGAAGAAAATGTTAAAGCAAAAGCATCTGACTCAGTTTTCATGGTGAAGACGTTTCATCTCTAATTCCAAGAGACTTAATCAATTCTGAGATCATCTGGTAAGAGAGCTGAGCTTATATCTGTAGAGCGAGGAGTTTCACCTGAAACCAACACTGATGGAACCAGGCTCTTCTGCTCTTACAGTTGTCAGCTATGAAAGGGAAGTGTGACTCTTGATGTGAGAGTCGTTAAAGGCTCAGGAGAGTCGTTAGCAACACTGTTCCATTTACAGTAGGTGTTGTGGTTGTTGTTGTAGGGTGAAACTCTTTTGATTTAGTTTTTAAAACACTGTTACAAATGCTAGGCAACACAAATCTGAGGCCACTTCCTCTGTTCAAAGAGGGCTTTTCCATTTGAACAAAAATGGCTTCCTTCACACCTCTCTCAAACCATCGATCCTCTCTGGACAAAATTCGGACATTGGTGATTGAGAACCTTCACAGGCATACATGCATCACTGGGATTTTGGACTTGTTGAGGGTTTTCTAAGAACTCTATTTTTCCTAAATATGTTTAAAAACTTGAGGCTAGACTGGCTCGAATTGCAATTGTGAGCCACCAATTTCACCCCCCACCCGCCACCCCCACTGTAGTTCAAATTTAGTTTACTGGATTTTCAATATTCATGTCTACCTGGAAGTCAACCCCCCCGATTTTCTGTGTTCTAATGCAGGAAGTAAGAGGCCGGTTAGCTCAGCTGGTCAGAGCGTGGTGCTAATAACGCCAAGGTCACGGGTTCGATCCCCGTACGGGCCATGTTGTTATGGTTCTCGCTATGATTGTGAGAAATACTGTAGAAATACACCTAGAATCAACCTAAACAAATGTTGGGAGGACTAATACAAGGCTGCGTATAACATAAACTGCCTGATCCTCCCATTGGATATTTACTGCATGGATGATTATGGTTCAGCTGGGGTTTTCAATCCTAACTAATGCAGTGAGTAGTTTCTCATTTCTTAAAGAAGCATCTCTGAAGACATATCTTGTGGTAGTTGAAATTATTTTAGTCTGTGTCAGAAGGGTCAAATTATTGTTATGCATCAAACAAAGCTAACATCTAACAAAATTGCTGAAACTACTAAAATAGTTTTTCTCTGGGGCAAAAGAAAGAGCATTTCCAAAAGTCACACACTGTTATGGGAACTATAGGGATTGGGACTAAACAGCTGTGATGCTATAAGAAAACAATTTGTCAGTGAGGCTAATGGGGACGAAAGGCTTCAATTTGCTAAGAAGCGTAAAGATTGGACTCTGGAGCAATGGAAGATGGTCATGCGATGTGATGAGTCCAGATTTACCCTGTTCCAGAGGGACAGCTATCATCGGGGAAAGACGAGAGGGAGATAAAGTGATGCACCCATCATGCCTAGTGCCTACCGTACAAGCCTGTGGGGGCAGTGCTATGATCTGGGTTGCTTCAGAATGTCATTTTTGGGTTCAGCAACTTTATGTGCCCAAAGGTTGAGGTCAGCTGACTACCTGAATATATTGAATGACCAGGAAATTCCATCAATGGATTTTGGAGTGTGTGACTTTTTTAAGGATGGGCAGAGTATTTCTTTGGACTCATCTGCTTCTTTAGACTGGCTAAAACTGTCACATTGTGCCTGTACACTAGTTAAAATGTGCTCTACAGTATTTTCAAATTTTTTTGTTTTTGGCTCTTGGTACTGTGTTGAGAGAATTGTTGGAGTCAAACCCTGATTTCTTGTGGGCAAAATTCAGACATAAGTGGCCTGTTAGCTCAGCTGGTCAGAGCGTGGTGCTAATAACGCCAAGGTCACGGGTTCAATCCCGTATGGGCCATTGTAATAGTGTACCTGTTTGACACTTGAAAAGTGGTGTATCATGCACCACCAATAAAAAGAAGAGTAATAATAGTTTAAAAGGGACTCAAAGTTCTTTTTGTCCAAAAACATAAAGGTAGGTCACTACTACTGCAATTTTTGTAATTTACTATTATACCCATAAAATTGGTTGAGTTTCTTTTATGCATAAATACGGACCTCATTGAAGAAAATGTTAAAGCAAAAGCATCTGACTCAGTTTTCATGGTGAAGACGTTTCATCTCTAATTCCAAGAGACTTAATCAATTCTGAGATCATCTGGTAAGAGAGCTGAGCTTATATCTGTAGAGCGAGGAGTTTCACCTGAAACCAACACTGATGGAACCAGGCTCTTCTGCTCTTACAGTTGTCAGCTATGAAAGGGAAGTGTGACTCTTGATGTGAGAGTCGTTAAAGGCTCAGGAGAGTCGTTAGCAACACTGTTCCATTTACAGTAGGTGTTGTGGTTGTTGTTGTAGGGTGAAACTCTTTTGATTTAGTTTTTAAAACACTGTTACAAATGCTAGGCAACACAAATCTGAGGCCACTTCCTCTGTTCAAAGAGGGCTTTTCCATTTGAACAAAAATGGCTTCCTTCCCACTTCTCTCAAACCATCGATCCTCTCTGGACAAAATTCGGACATTGGTGATTGAGAACCTTCACAGGCATACATGCATCACTGGGATTTTGGACTTGTTGAGGGTTTTCTAAGAACTCTATTTTTCCTAAATATGTTTAAAAACTTGAGGCTAGACTGGCTCGAATTGCAATTGTGAGCCACCTATTTCACCCCCCACCCGCCACCCCCACAGTAGTTCAAATTTGGTTTACTGGATTTTCAATATTCATGTCTACTTGAAGTCAACCCCCGATTTTCTGTGTTCTAATGCAGGAAGTAAGAGGCCGGTTAGCTCAGCTGGTCAGAGCGTGGTGCTAATAACGCCAAGGTCACGGGTTCGATCCCGTGCGGGCCATGTTGTTATGGTTCTTGCTATGATTGTGAGAAATACTGTAGAAATACACCTAGAATCAACCTAAACAAATGTTGGGAGGACTAATACAAGGCTGCGTATAACATAAACTGCCTGATCCTCCCATTGGATATTTACTGCATGGATGATTATGGTTCAGCTGGGGTTTTCAATCCTAACTAATGCAGTGAGTAGTTTCTCATTTCTTAAAGAAGCATCTCTGAAGACATATCTTGTGGTAGTTGAAATTATTTTAGTCTGTGTCAGAAGGGTCAAATTATTGTTATGCATCAAACAAAGCTAACATCTAACAAAATTGCTGAAACTACTAAAATAGTTTTTCTCTGGGGCAAAAGAAAGAGCATTTCCAAAAGTCACACACTGTTATGGGAACTATAGGGATTGGGACTAAACAGCTGTGATGCTATAAGAAAACAATTTGTCAGTGAGGCTAATGGGGACGAAAGGCTTCAATTTGCTAAGAAGCGTAAAGATTGGACTCTGGAGCAATGGAAGATGGTCATGCGATGTGATGAGTCCAGATTTACCCTGTTCCAGAGGGACAGCTATCATCGGGGAAAGACGAGAGGGAGATAAAGTGATGCACCCATCATGCCTAGTGCCTACCGTACAAGCCTGTGGGGGCAGTGCTATGATCTGGGTTGCTTCAGAATGTCATTTTTGGGTTCAGCAACTTTATGTGCCCAAAGGTTGAGGTCAGCTGACTACCTGAATATATTGAATGACCAGGAAATTCCATCAATGGATTTTGGAGTGTGTGACTTTTTTAAGGATGGGCAGAGTATTTCTTTGGACTCATCTGCTTCTTTAGACTGGCTAAAACTGTTGCATTGTGCCTGTACACTAGTTAAAATGTGCTCTACAGTATTTTCAAATTTTTTTGTTTTTGGCTCTTGGTACTGTGTTGAGAGAATTGTTGGAGTCAAACCCTGATTTCTTGTGGGCAAAATTCAGACATAAGTGGCCTGTTAGCTCAGCTGGTCAGAGCGTGGTGCTAATAACGCCAAGGTCACGGGTTCAATCCCGTATGGGCCATTGTAATAGTGTACCTGTTTGACACTTGAAAAGTGGTGTATCATGCACCACCAATAAAAAGAAGAGTAATAATAGTTTAAAAGGGACTCAAAGTTCTTTTTGTCCAAAAACATAAAGGTAGGTCACTACTACTGCAATTTTTGTAATTTACTATTATACCCATAAAATTGGTTGAGTTTCTTTTATGCATAAATACGGACCTCATTGAAGAAAATGTTAAAGCAAAAGCATCTGACTCAGTTTTCATGGTGAAGACGTTTCATCTCTAATTCCAAGAGACTTAATCAATTCTGAGATCATCTGGTAAGAGAGCTGAGCTTATATCTGTAGAGCGAGGAGTTTCACCTGAAACCAACACTGATGGAACCAGGCTCTTCTGCTCTTACAGTTGTCAGCTATGAAAGGGAAGTGTGACTCTTGATGTGAGAGTCGTTAAAGGCTCAGGAGAGTCGTTAGCAACACTGTTCCATTTACAGTAGGTGTTGTGGTTGTTGTTGTAGGGTGAAACTCTTTTGATTTAGTTTTTAAAACACTGTTACAAATGCTAGGCAACACAAATCTGAGGCCACTTCCTCTGTTCAAAGAGGGCTTTTCCATTTGAACAAAAATGGCTTCCTTCACACTTCTCTCAAACCATCGATCCTCTCTGGACAAAATTCGGACATTGGTGATTGAGAACCTTCACAGGCATACATGCATCACTGGGATTTTGGACTTGTTGAGGGTTTTCTAAGAACTCTATTTTTCCTAAATATGTTTAAAAACTTGAGGCTAGACTGGCTCGAATTGCAATTGTGAGCCACCAATTTCACCCCCCACCCGCCACCCCCACTGTAGTTCAAATTTAGTTTACTGGATTTTCAATATTCATGTCTACCTGGAAGTCAACCCCCCCGATTTTCTGTGTTCTAATGCAGGAAGTAAGAGGCCGGTTAGCTCAGCTGGTCAGAGCGTGGTGCTAATAACGCCAAGGTCACGGGTTCGATCCCGTCACGGGCCATGTTGTTATGGTTCTTGCTATGATTCTGAGAAATACTGTAGAAATACACCTAGAATCAACCTAAACAAATGTTGGGAGGACTAATACAAGGCTGCGTATAACATAAACTGCCTGATCCTCCCATTGGATATTTACTGCATGGATGATTATGGTTCAGCTGGGGTTTTCAATCCTAACTAATGCAGTGAGTAGTTTCTCATTTCTTAAAGAAGCATCTCTGAAGACATATCTTGTGGTAGTTGAAATTATTTTAGTCTGTGTCAGAAGGGTCAAATTATTGTTATGCATCAAACAAAGCTAACATCTAACAAAATTGCTGAAACTACTAAAATAGTTTTTCTCTGGGGCAAAAGAAAGAGCATTTCCAAAAGTCACACACTGTTATGGGAACTATAGGGATTGGGACTAAACAGCTGTGATGCTATAAGAAAACAATTTGTCAGTGAGGCTAATGGGGACGAAAGGCTTCAATTTGCTAAGAAGCGTAAAGATTGGACTCTGGAGCAATGGAAGATGGTCATGCGATGTGATGAGTCCAGATTTACCCTGTTCCAGAGGGACAGCTATCATCGGGGAAAGACGAGAGGGAGATAAAGTGATGCACCCATCATGCCTAGTGCCTACCGTACAAGCCTGTGGGGGCAGTGCTATGATCTGGGTTGCTTCAGAATGTCATTTTTGGGTTCAGCAACTTTATGTGCCCAAAGGTTGAGGTCAGCTGACTACCTGAATATATTGAATGACCAGGAAATTCCATCAATGGATTTTGGAGTGTGTGACTTTTTTAAGGATGGGCAGAGTATTTCTTTGGACTCATCTGCTTCTTTAGACTGGCTAAAACTGTTGCATTGTGCCTGTACACTAGTTAAAATGTGCTCTACAGTATTTTCAAATTTTTTTTTTTTTGGCTCTTGGTACTGTGTTGAGAGAATTGTTGGAGTCAAACCCCTGATTTCTTGTGGGCAAAATTCAGACATAAGTGGCCTGTTAGCTCAGCTGGTCAGAGCGTGGTGCTAATAACGCCAAGGTCACGGGTTCAATCCCCGTATGGGCCATTGTAATAGTGTACCTGTTTGACACTTGAAAAGTGGTGTATCATGCACCACCAATAAAAAGAAGAGTAATAATAGTTTAAAAGGGACTCAAAGTTCTTTTTTGTCCAAAAACATAAAGGTAGGTCACTACTACTGCAATTTTTTTGTAATTTACTATTATACCCATAAAATTGGTTGAGTTTCTTTTATGCATAAATACGGACCTCATTGAAGAAAATGTTAAAGCAAAAGCATCTGACTCAGTTTTCATGGTGAAGACGTTTCATCTCTAATTCCAAGAGACTTAATCAATTCTGAGATCATCTGGTAAGAGAGCTGAGCTTATATCTGTAGAGCGAGGAGTTTCACCTGAAACCAACACTGATGGAACCAGGCTCTTCTGCTCTTACAGTTGTCAGCTATGAAAGGGAAGTGTGACTCTTGATGTGAGAGTCGTTAAAGGCTCAGGAGAGTCGTTAGCAACACTGTTCCATTTACAGTAGGTGTTGTGGTTGTTGTTGTAGGGTGAAACTCTTTTGATTTAGTTTTTAAAACACTGTTACAAATGCTAGGCAACACAAATCTGAGGCCACTTCCTCTGTTCAAAGAGGGCTTTTCCATTTGAACAAAAATGGCTTCCTTCACACTTCTCTCAAACCATCGATCCTCTCTGGACAAAATTCGGACATTGGTGATTGAGAACCTTCACAGGCATACATGCATCACTGGGATTTTGGACTTGTTGAGGGTTTTCTAAGAACTCTATTTTTCCTAAATATGTTTAAAAACTTGAGGCTAGACTGGCTCGAATTGCAATTGTGAGCCACCAATTTCACCCCCACCCGCCACCCCCACTGTAGTTCAAATTTGGTTTACTGGATTTTCAATATTCATGTCTACCTGGAAGTCAACCCCGATTTTCTGTGTTCTAATGCAGGAAGTAAGAGGCCGGTTAGCTCAGCTGGTCAGAGCGTGGTGCTAATAACGCCAAGGTCACGGGTTCGATCCCGCACGGGCCATGTTGTTATGGTTCTTGCTATGATTCTGAGAAATACTGTAGAAATACACCTAGAATCAACCTAAACAAATGTTGGGAGGACTAATACAAGGCTGCGTATAACATAAACTGCCTGATCCTCCCATTGGATATTTACTGCATGGATGATTATGGTTCAGCTGGGGTTTTCAATCCTAACTAATGCAGTGAGTAGTTTCTCATTTCTTAAAGAAGCATCTCTGAAGACATATCTTGTGGTAGTTGAAATTATTTTAGTCTGTGTCAGAAGGGTCAAATTATTGTTATGCATCAAACAAAGCTAACATCTAACAAAATTGCTGAAACTACTAAAATAGTTTTTCTCTGGGGCAAAAGAAAGAGCATTTCCAAAAGTCACACACTGTTATGGGAACTATAGGGATTGGGACTAAACAGCTGTGATGCTATAAGAAAACAATTTGTCAGTGAGGCTAATGGGGACGAAAGGCTTCAATTTGCTAAGAAGCGTAAAGATTGGACTCTGGAGCAATGGAAGATGGTCATGCGATGTGATGAGTCCAGATTTACCCTGTTCCAGAGGGACAGCTATCATCGGGAAAGACGAGAGGAGATAAAGTGATGCACCCATCATGCCTAGTGCCTACCGTACAAGCCTGTGGGGGCAGTGCTATGATCTGGGTTGCTTCAGAATGTCATTTTTGGGTTCAGCAACTTTATGTGCCCAAAGGTTGAGGTCAGCTGACTACCTGAATATATTGAATGACCAGGAAATTCCATCAATGGATTTTGGAGTGTGTGACTTTTTTAAGGATGGGCAGAGTATTTCTTTGGACTCATCTGCTTCTTTAGACTGGCTAAAACTGTCACATTGTGCCTGTACACTAGTTAAAATGTGCTCTACAGTATTTTCAAATTTTTTTGTTTTTGGCTCTTGGTACTGTGTTGAGAGAATTGTTGGAGTCAAACCCTGATTTCTTGTGGGCAAAATTCAGACATAAGTGGCCTGTTAGCTCAGCTGGTCAGAGCGTGGTGCTAATAACGCCAAGGTCACGGGTTCAATCCCGTATGGGCCATTGTAATAGTGTACCTGTTTGACACTTGAAAAGTGGTGTATCATGCACCACCAATAAAAAGAAGAGTAATAATAGTTTAAAAGGGACTCAAAGTTCTTTTTTGTCCAAAAACATAAAGGTAGGTCACTACTACTGCAATTTTTTTGTAATTTACTATTATACCCATAAAATTGGTTGAGTTTCTTTTATGCATAAATACGGACCTCATTGAAGAAAATGTTAAAGCAAAAGCATCTGACTCAGTTTTCATGGTGAAGACGTTTCATCTCTAATTCCAAGAGACTTAATCAATTCTGAGATCATCTGGTAAGAGAGCTGAGCTTATATCTGTAGAGCGAGGAGTTTCACCTGAAACCAACACTGATGGAACCAGGCTCTTCTGCTCTTACAGTTGTCAGCTATGAAAGGGAAGTGTGACTCTTGATGTGAGAGTCGTTAAAGGCTCAGGAGAGTCGTTAGCAACACTGTTCCATTTACAGTAGGTGTTGTGGTTGTTGTTGTAGGGTGAAACTCTTTTGATTTAGTTTTTAAAACACTGTTACAAATGCTAGGCAACACAAATCTGAGGCCACTTCCTCTGTTCAAAGAGGGCTTTTCCATTTGAACAAAAATGGCTTCCTTCACACCTCTCTCAAACCATCGATCCTCTCTGGACAAAATTCGGACATTGGTGATTGAGAACCTTCACAGGCATACATGCATCACTGGGATTTTGGACTTGTTGAGGGTTTTCTAAGAACTCTATTTTTCCTAAATATGTTTAAAAACTTGAGGCTAGACTGGCTCGAATAGCAATTGTGAGCCACCAATTTCACCCCCCACCTGCCACCCCCACTGTAGTTCAAATTTAGTTTACTGGATTTTCAATATTCATGTCTACCTGGAAGTCAACCCCGATTTTCTGTGTTCTAATGCAGGAAGTAAGAGGCCGGTTAGCTCAGCTGGTCAGAGCGTGGTGCTAATAACGCCAAGGTCACGGGTTCGATCCCCGTACGGGCCATGTTGTTATGGTTCTCGCTATGATTGTGAGAAATACTGTAGAAATACACCTAGAATCAACCTAAACAAATGTTGGGAGGACTAATACAAGGCTGCGTATAACATAAACTGCCTGATCCTCCCATTGGATATTTACTGCATGGATGATTATGGTTCAGCTGGGGTTTTCAATCCTAACTAATGCAGTGAGTAGTTTCTCATTTCTTAAAGAAGCATCTCTGAAGACATATCTTGTGGTAGTTGAAATTATTTTAGTCTGTGTCAGAAGGGTCAAATTATTGTTATGCATCAAACAAAGCTAACATCTAACAAAATTGCTGAAACTACTAAAATAGTTTTTCTCTGGGGCAAAAGAAAGAGCATTTCCAAAAGTCACACACTGTTATGGGAACTATAGGGATTGGGACTAAACAGCTGTGATGCTATAAGAAAACAATTTGTCAGTGAGGCTAATGGGGACGAAAGGCTTCAATTTGCTAAGAAGCGTAAAGATTGGACTCTGGAGCAATGGAAGATGGTCATGCGATGTGATGAGTCCAGATTTACCCTGTTCCAGAGGGACAGCTATCATCGGGGAAAGACGAGAGGGAGATAAAGTGATGCACCCATCATGCCTAGTGCCTACCGTACAAGCCTGTGGGGGCAGTGCTATGATCTGGGTTGCTTCAGAATGTCATTTTTGGGTTCAGCAACTTTATGTGCCCAAAGGTTGAGGTCAGCTGACTACCTGAATATATTGAATGACCAGGAAATTCCATCAATGGATTTTGGAGTGTGTGACTTTTTTAAGGATGGGCAGAGTATTTCTTTGGACTCATCTGCTTCTTTAGACTGGCTAAAACTGTCACATTGTGCCTGTACACTAGTTAAAATGTGCTCTACAGTATTTTCAAATTTTTTTGTTTTTGGCTCTTGGTACTGTGTTGAGAGAATTGTTGGAGTCAAACCCTGATTTCTTGTGGGCAAAATTCAGACATAAGTGGCCTGTTAGCTCAGCTGGTCAGAGCGTGGTGCTAATAACGCCAAGGTCACGGGTTCAATCCCGTATGGGCCATTGTAATAGTGTACCTGTGTGACACTTGAAAAGTGGTGTATCATGCACCACCAATAAAAAGAAGAGTAATAATAGTTTAAAAGGGACTCAAAGTTCTTTTTTGTCCAAAAACATAAAGGTAGGTCACTACTACTGCAATTTTTGTAATTTACTATTATACCCATAAAATTGGTTGAGTTTCTTTTATGCATAAATACGGACCTCATTGAAGAAAATGTTAAAGCAAAAGCATCTGACTCAGTTTTCATGGTGAAGACGTTTCATCTCTAATTCCAAGAGACTTAATCAATTCTGAGATCATCTGGTAAGAGAGCTGAGCTTATATCTGTAGAGCGAGGAGTTTCACCTGAAACCAACACTGATGGAACCAGGCTCTTCTGCTCTTACAGTTGTCAGCTATGAAAGGGAAGTGTGACTCTTGATGTGAGAGTCGTTAAAGGCTCAGGAGAGTCGTTAGCAACACTGTTCCATTTACAGTAGGTGTTGTGGTTGTTGTTGTAGGGTGAAACTCTTTTGATTTAGTTTTTAAAACACTGTTACAAATGCTAGGCAACACAAATCTGAGGCCACTTCCTCTGTTCAAAGAGGGCTTTTCCATTTGAACAAAAATGGCTTCCTTCACACTTCTCTCAAACCATCGATCCTCTCTGGACAAAATTCGGACATTGGTGATTGAGAACCTTCACAGGCATACATGCATCACTGGGATTTTGGACTTGTTGAGGGTTTTCTAAGAACTCTATTTTTCCTAAATATGTTTAAAAACTTGAGGCTAGACTGGCTCGAATTGCAATTGTGAGCCACCAATTTCACCCCCACCCGCCACCCCCACTGTAGTTCAAATTTAGTTTACTGGATTTTCAATATTCATGTCTACCTGGAAGTCAACCCCGATTTTCTGTGTTCTAATGCAGGAAGTAAGAGGCCGGTTAGCTCAGCTGGTCAGAGCGTGGTGCTAATAACGCCAAGGTCACGGGTTCGATCCCGTGCGGGCCATGTTGTTATGGTTCTCGCTATGATTGTGAGAAATACTGTAGAAATACACCTAGAATCAACCTAAACAAATGTTGGGAGGACTAATACAAGGCTGCGTATAACATAAACTGCCTGATCCTCCCATTGGATATTTACTGCATGGATGATTATGGTTCAGCTGGGGTTTTCAATCCTAACTAATGCAGTGAGTAGTTTCTCATTTCTTAAAGAAGCATCTCTGAAGACATATCTTGTGGTAGTTGAAATTATTTTAGTCTGTGTCAGAAGGGTCAAATTATTGTTATGCATCAAACAAAGCTAACATCTAACAAAATTGCTGAAACTACTAAAATAGTTTTTCTCTGGGGCAAAAGAAAGAGCATTTCCAAAAGTCACACACTGTTATGGGAACTATAGGGATTGGGACTAAACAGCTGTGATGCTATAAGAAAACAATTTGTCAGTGAGGCTAATGGGGACGAAAGGCTTCAATTTGCTAAGAAGCGTAAAGATTGGACTCTGGAGCAATGGAAGATGGTCATGCGATGTGATGAGTCCAGATTTACCCTGTTCCAGAGGGACAGCTATCATCGGGGAAAGACGAGAGGAGATAAAGTGATGCACCCATCATGCCTAGTGCCTACCGTACAAGCCTGTGGGGGCAGTGCTATGATCTGGGTTGCTTCAGAATGTCATTTTTGGGTTCAGCAACTTTATGTGCCCAAAGGTTGAGGTCAGCTGACTACCTGAATATATTGAATGACCAGGAAATTCCATCAATGGATTTTGGAGTGTGTGACTTTTTTAAGGATGGGCAGAGTATTTCTTTGGACTCATCTGCTTCTTTAGACTGGCTAAAACTGTTGCATTGTGCCTGTACACTAGTTAAAATGTGCTCTACAGTATTTTCAAATTTTTTTGTTTTTTTTGGCTCTTGGTACTGTGTTGAGAGAATTGTTGGAGTCAAACCCCTGATTTCTTGTGGGCAAAATTCAAACATAAGTGGCCTGTTAGCTCAGCTGGTCAGAGCATGGTGCTAATAACGCCAAGGTCACGGGTTCAATCCCCGTATGGGCCATTGTAATAGTGTACCTTTTGACACTTGAAAAGTGGTGTATCATGCACCACCAATAAAAAGAAGAGTAATAATAGTTTAAAAGGGACTCAAAGTTCTTTTTTGTCCAAAAACATAAAGGTAGGTCACTACTACTGCAATTTTTTTGTAATTTACTATTAGACCCATAAAATTGGTTGAGTTTCTTTTATGCATAAATACGGACCTCATTGAAGAAAATGTTAAAGCAAAAGCATCTGGACTCAGTTTTCATGGTGAAGACGTTTCATCTCTAATTCCAAGAGACTTAATCAATTCTGAGATCATCTGGTAAGAGAGCTGAGCTTATATCTGTAGAGTGAGGAGTTTCACCTGAAACCAACACTGATGGAACCAGGCTCTTCTGCTCTTACAGTTGTCAGCTATGAAAGGGAAGTGTGACTCTTGATGTGAGAGTCGTTAAAGGCTCAGGAGAGTCGTTAGCAACACTGTTCCATTTACAGTAGGTGTTGTGGTTGTTGTTGTAGGGTGAAACTCTTTTGATTTAGTTTTTAAAACACTGTTACAAATGCTAGGCAACACAAATCTGAGGCCACTTCCTCTGTTCAAAGAGGGCTTTTCCATTTGAACAAAAATGGCTTCCTTCCCACTTCTCTCAAACCATCGATCCTCTCTGGACAAAATTCGGACATTGGTGATTGAGAACCTTCACAGGCATACATGCATCACTGGGATTTTGGACTTGTTGAGGGTTTTCTAAGAACTCTATTTTTCCTAAATATGTTTAAAAACTTGAGGCTAGACTGGCTCGAATTGCAATTGTGAGCCACCTATTTCACCCCCCACCCGCCACCCCCACTGTAGTTCAAATTTGGTTTACTGGATTTTCAATATTCATGTCTACCTGGAAGTCAACCCCCCCGATTTTCTGTGTTCTAATGCAGGAAGTAAGAGGCCGGTTAGCTCAGCTGGGCAGAGCGTGGTGCTAATAACGCCAAGGTCACGGGTTCGATCCCGTGCGGGCCATGTTGTTATGGTTCTTGCTATGATTCTGAGAAATACACCTAGAATCAACCTAAACAAATGTTGGGAGGACTAATACAAGGCTGCGTATAACATAAACTGCCTGATCCTCCCATTGGATATTTACTGCATGGATGATTATGGTTCAGCTGGGGTTTTCAATCCTAACTAATGCAGTGAGTAGTTTCTCATTTCTTAAAGAAGCATCTCTGAAGACATATCTTGTGGTAGTTGAAATTATTTTAGTCTGTGTCAGAAGGGTCAAATTATTGTTATGCATCAAACAAAGCTAACATCTAACAAAATTGCTGAAACTACTAAAATAGTTTTTCTCTGGGGCAAAAGAAAGAGCATTTCCAAAAGTCACACACTGTTATGGGAACTATAGGGATTGGGACTAAACAGCTGTGATGCTATAAGAAAACAATTTGTCAGTGAGGCTAATGGGGACGAAAGGCTTCAATTTGCTAAGAAGCGTAAAGATTGGACTCTGGAGCAATGGAAGATGGTCATGCGATGAGTCCAGATTTACCCTGTTCCAGAGGGACAGCTATCATCGGGGAAAGACGAGAGGAGATAAAGTGATGCACCCATCATACCTAGTGCCTACCGTACAAGCCTGTGGGGGCAGTGCTATGATCTGGGTTGCTTCAGAATGTCATTTTGGGTTCAGCAACTTTATGTGCCCAAAGGTTGAGGTCAGCTGACTACCTGAATATATTGAATGACTAGGAAATTCCATCAATGGATTTTGGAGTGTGTGACTTTTTTAAGGATGGGCAGAGTATTTCTTTGGACTCATCTGCTTCTTTAGACTGGCTAAAACTGTCGCATTGTGCCTGTACACTAGTTAAAATGTGCTCTACAGTATTTTCAAATTTTTTTGTTTTTGGCTCTTGGTACTGTGTTGAGAGAATTGTTGAGTCAAACCCTGATTTCTTGTGGGCAAAATTCAAACATAAGTGGCCTGTTAGCTCAGCTGGTCAGAGCGTGGTGCTAATAACGCCAAGGTCACGGGTTCAATCCCCGTATGGGCCATTGTAATAGTGTACCTGTGTGACACTTGAAAAGTGGTGTATCATGCACCACCAATAAAAAGAAGAGTAATAATAGTTTAAAAGGGACTCAAAGTTCTTTTTTGTCCAAAAACATAAAGGTAGGTCACTACTACTGCAATTTTTGTAATTTACTATTATACCCATAAAATTGGTTGAGTTTCTTTTATGCATAAATACGGACCTCATTGAAGAAAATGTTAAAGCAAAAGCATCTGACTCAGTTTTCATGGTGAAGACGTTTCATCTCTAATTCCAAGAGACTTAATCAATTCTGAGATCATCTGGTAAGAGAGCTGAGCTTATATCTGTAGAGCGAGGAGTTTCACCTGAAACCAACACTGATGGAACCAGGCTCTTCTGCTCTTACAGTTGTCAGCTATGAAAGGGAAGTGTGACTCTTGATGTGAGAGTCGTTAAAGGCTCAGGAGAGTCGTTAGCAACACTGTTCCATTTACAGTAGGTGTTGTGGTTGTTGTTGTAGGGTGAAACTCTTTTGATTTAGTTTTTAAAACACTGTTACAAATGCTAGGCAACACAAATCTGAGGCCACTTCCTCTGTTCAAAGAGGGCTTTTCCATTTGAACAAAAATGGCTTCCTTCCCACTTCTCTCAAACCATCGATCCTCTCTGGACAAAATTCGGACATTGGTGATTGAGAACCTTCACAGGCATACATGCATCACTGGGATTTTGGACTTGTTGAGGGTTTTCTAAGAACTCTATTTTTCCTAAATATGTTTAAAAACTTGAGGCTAGACTGGCTCGAATTGCAATTGTGAGCCACCTATTTCACCCCCCACCCGCCACCCCCACTGTAGGTCAAATTTAGTTTACTGGATTTTCAATATTCATGTCTACCTGGAAGTCAACCCCCCCGATTTTCTGTGTTCTAATGCAGGAAGTAAGAGGCTGGTTAGCTCAGCTGGTCAGAGCGTGGTGCTAATAACGCCAAGGTCATGGGTTCGATTCCCGTACGGGCCATGTTGTTATGGTTCTTGCTATGATTCTGAGAAATACTGTAAAAATACACCTTGAATCAACCTAAACAAATGTTGGGAGGACTAATACAAGGCTGTGTATAACATAAACTGCCTGATCCTCCCATTGGATATTTACTGCATGGATGATTATGGTTCAGCTGTGGTTTTCAATCCTAACTAATGCAGTGAGTAGTATCTCATTTCTTAAAGAAGCATCTCTGAAGACATATCTTGTGGTAGTTGAAATTATTTTAGTCTGTGTCAGAAGGGTCAAATTATTGTTATGCATCAAAAAAAGCTAACATCTAACAAAATTGCTGAAACTACTAAAATAGTTTTTCTCTGGGGCAAAAGAAAGAGCATTTCCAAAAGTCACACACTGTTAAGGGAACTATAGGGATTGGGACTAAACAGCTGTGATGCTATAAGAAAACAATTTGTCAGTGAGGCTAATGGGGACGAAAGGCTTCAATTTGCTAAGAAGCGTAAAGATTGGACTCTGGAGCAATGGAAGATGGTCATGCGATGTGATGAGTCCAGATTTACCCTGTTCCAGAGGGACAGCTATCATCGGGGAAAGACGAGAGGGAGATGAAGTGATGCACCCATCATGCCTAGTGCCTACCGTACAAGCCTGTGGGGGCAGTGCTAAGATCTGGGTTGCTTCAGAATGTCATTTTTGGGTTCAGCAACTTTATGTGCCCAAAGATTGAGGTCAGCTGACTACCTGAATATATTGAATGACCAGGAAATTCCATCAATGGATTTTGGAGTGTGTGACTTTTTTAAGGATGGGCAGAGTATTTCTTTGGACTCATCTGCTTCTTTAGACTGGCCAAAGCTGTTGCATTGTGCCTGTACACTAGTTCAAATGTGCTCTACAGTATTTTCAAAAATTTTTTTGTTTTTTTTGGCTCTTGGTACTGTGTTGAGAGAATTGTTGAGTCAAACCCCTGATTTCTTGTGCGCAACATTCAAACATAAGAGGCCTGTTAGCTCAGCTGGTCAGCGTGGTGCTAATAACACCAAGGTCACGGGTTCAATCCCGTATGGGCCATTGTAATAGTGTACCTGTTTGACACTTGGAAAGTGGTGTATCATACACCACCAATAAAAAGAAGAGTAATAATAGTTTAAAAGGTACTCAAAGTTCTTTCTTGTCCAAAATCATAAAGGTAGGTCAGTACTACTGCAATTTTTTTTGTAATTTACTATTATACCCATAAAATTGGTTGAGTTTCTTTTATGCATAAATACGGACCTCATTGAAGAAAATGTTAAAGCAAAAGCATCTGGACTCAGTATTCATGGTGAAGACGTATCATCTCTAATTCCAAGAGACTTAATCAATTCTGAGATCATCTGGTAAGAGAGCTGAGCTTATATCTGTAGAGCGAGGAGTTTTACCTGAAACCAACACTGATGGAACCAGGCTCTTCTGCTCTTACAGTTGTCAGCTATGAAAGGGAAGTGTGACTCTTGATGTGAGAGTTGTTAAAGGCTCAGGAGAGTCGTTAGCAACACTGTTCCATTTACATTAGGTGTTGTGGTGTTTGTTCTAGGGTGAAACTCTTTTGATTTAGTTTTTAAAAGACTGTTACAAATACTAGGCAACACAAATCTGAGGCCACTTCCTCTGTTCAAAGAGGGCTTTTCCATTTGAACAAAAATGGCTTCCTTCACACCTCTCTCAAACCATCGATCCTCTCTGGACAAAATTCAGACATTGGTGATTGAGAACCTTCACAGGCATACATGCATCATTGGGATTTTGGACTTGTTGAGGGTTTTTTTTTTAGAACTTTATTTTTCCTAAATATGTTTAAAAACTTGAGGCTAGACTGGCTCGAATTGTAATTGTGAGCCACCTATTTCACCCCCCACCCGCCACCCCCACTGTAGTTCAAATTTGGTTTACTGGATTTTCAATATTCATGTCTACCTGGAAGTCAACCCCCCCGATTTTCTGTGTTCTGATGCAGGAAGTAAGAGGCCGGTTAGCTCAGCTGGTCAGAGCGTGGTGCTAATAACGCCAAGGTCACGGGTTCGATCCCCGTACGGGCCATGTTGTTATGGTTCTTGCTATGATTCTGAGGAGAAATACTGTAGAAATACACCTAGAATCAACCTAAACAAATGTTGGGAGGACTAATACAAGGCTGCGTATAACATAAACTGCCTGGTCCTCCCATTGGATATTTACTGCATGGATGATTATGGTTCAGCTGGGGTTTTCAATCCTAACTAATGCAGTGAGTAGTTTCTCATTTCTTAAAGAAGCATCTCTGAAGACATATCTTGTGGTAGTTGAAATTATTTTAGTCTGTGTCAGAAGGGTCAAATTATTGTTATGCATCAAACAAAGCTAACATCTAACAAAATTGCTGAAACTACTAAAATAGTTTTTCTCTGGGGCAAAAGAAAGAGCATTTCCAAAAGTCACACACTGTTAAGGGAACTATAGGGATTGGGACTAAACAGCTGTGATGCTATAAGAAAACAATTTGTCAGTGAGGCTAATGGGGACGAAAGGCTTCAATTTGCTAAGAAGCGTAAAGATTGGACTCTGGAGCAATGGAAGATGGTCATGCGATGTGATGAGTCCAGATTTACCCTGTTCCAGAGGGACAGCTATCATCGGGGAAAGACGAGAGGGAGATAAAGTGATGCACCCATCATGCCTAGTGCCTACCGTACAAGCCTGTGGGGGCAGTGCTAAGATCTGGGTTGCTTCAGAATGTCATTTTTGGGTTCAGCAACTTTATGTGCGCAAAGATTGAGGTCAGCTGACTACCTGAATATATTGAATGACCAGGAAATTCCATCAATGGATTTTGGAGTGTGTGACTTTTTTAAGGATGGGCAGAGTATTTCTTTGGACTCATCTGCTTCTTTAGACTGGCTAAAACTGTTGCATTGTGCCTGTACACTAGTTCAAATGTGCTCTACGGTATTTTCAAATTTTTTTAGTTTTTTTTGGCTCTTGGTACTGTGTTGAGAGAATTGTTGGAGTCAAACCCCTGATTTCTTGTGCGCAAAATTCAAACATAAGTGGCCTGTTAGCTCAGCTGGTCAGAGCGTGGTGCTAATAACGCCAAGGTCACGGGTTCAATCCCCGTATGGGCCATTGTAATAGTGTACCTGTTTGACACTTGAAAAGTGGTGTATCATACACCGCCATTAAGAAGAGTAATAATAGTTTAAAAGGTACTCAAAGTTCTTTCTTGTCCAAAATCATAAAGGTAGGTCAGTACTACTGCAATTTTTTTTGTAATTTACTATTATACCCATAAAATTGGTTGAGTTTCTTTTATGCATAAATACGGACCTCATTGAAGAAAATGTTAAAGCAAAAGCATCTGACTCAGTTTTCATGGTGAAGACGTTTCATCTCTAATTCCAAGAGACTTAATCAATTCTGAGATCATCTGGTAAGAGAGCTGAGCTTATATCTGTAGAGCGAGGAGTTTCACCTGAAACCAACACTGATGGAACCAGGCTCTTCTGCTCTTACAGTTGTCAGCTATGAAAGGGAAGTGTGACTCTTGATGTGAGAGTTGTTAAAGGCTCAGGAGAGTCGTTAGCAACACTGTTCCATTTACAGTAGGTGTTGTGGTTGTTGTTCTAGGGTGAAACTCTTTTGATTTAGTTTTTAAAACACTGTTACAAATACTAGGCAACACAAATCTGAGGCCACTTCCTCTGTTCAAAGAGGGCTTTTCCATTTGAACAAAAATGGCTTCCTTCACACCTCTCTCAAACCATCGATCCTCTCTGGACAAAATTCGGACATTGGTGATTGAGAACCTTCACAGGCATACATGCATCACTGGGATTTTGGACTTGTTGAGGGTTTTCTAAGAACTCTATTTTTCCTAAATATGTTTAAAAACTTGAGGCTAGACTGGCTCGAATTGTAATTGTGAGCCACCTATTTCACAATATTCATGTCTACCTCGAAGTCAACCCCCCCGATTTTCTGTGTTCTGATGCAGGAAGTAAGAGGCCGGTTAGCTCAGCTGGTCAGAGCGTGGTGCTAATAACGCCAAGGTCACGGGTTCGATCCCCGTACGGGCCATGTTGTTATGGTTCTCGCTATGATTCTGAGAAATACACCTAGAATCAACCTAAACAAATGTTGGGAGGACTAATACAAGGCTGTGTATAACATAAACTGCCTGATCCTCCCATTGGATATTTACTGCATGGATGATTATGGTTCAGCTGGGGTTTTCAATCCTAACTAATGCAGTGAGTAGTTTCTCATTTCTTAAAGAAGCATCTCTGAAGACATATCTTGTGATAGTTGAAATTATTTTAGTCTGTGTCAGAAGGGTCAAATTATTGTTATGCATCAAACAAAGCTAACTTCTAACAAAATTGCTGAAACTACTAAAATAGTTTTTCTCTGGGGCAAAAGAAAGAGCATTTCCAAAAGTCACACATTGTTAAGGGAACTATAGGGATTGGGACTAAACAGCTGTGATGCTATAAGAAAACAATTTGTCAGTGAGGCTAATGGGGACGAAAGGCTTCAATTTGCTAAGAAGCGTAAAGATTGGACTCTGGAGCAATGGAAGATGGTCATGCGATGTGATGAGTCCAGATTTACCCTGTTCCAGAGGGACAGCTATCATCGGGGAAAGACGAGAGGGAGATAAAGTGATGCACCCATCATACCTAGTGCCTACCGTACAAGCCTGTGGGGGCAGTGCTATGATCTGGGTTGCTTCAGAATGTCATTTTTGGGTTCAGCAACTTTATGTGCCCAAAGGTTGAGGTCAGCTGACTACCTGAATATATTGAATGACCAGGAAATTCCATCAATGGATTTTGGAGTGTGTGACTTTTTTAAGGATGGGCAGAGTATTTCTTTGGACTCATCTGCTTCTTTAAACTGGCTAAAACTGTCGCATTGTGCCTGTACACTAGTTCAAATGTGCTCTACAGTATTTTCAAATTTTTTTTGTTTTTTTTGGCTCTTGGTACTGTGTTGAGAGAATTGTTGGAGTCAAACCCCTGATTTCTTGTGCGCAAAATTCAGACATAAGTGGCCTGTTAGCTCAGCTGGTCAGAGCGTGGTGCTAATAACGCCAAGGTCACGGGTTCAATCCCCGTATGGGCCATTGTAATAGTGTACCTGTATGACACTTGAAAAGTGGTGTATCATACACCACCATTAAGAAGAGTAATAATAGTTTGAAAGGGACTCAAAGTTCTTTCTTGTCCAAAATCATAAAGGTAGGTCACTAATACTGCAATTTTTTTGTAATTTACTATTATACCCATAAAATTGGTTGAGTTTCTTTTATGCATAAATACGGACCTCATTGAAGAAAATGTTAAAGCAAAAGCATCTGGACTCAGTTTTCATGGTGAAGACGTTTCATCTCTAATTCCAAGAGACTTAATCAATTCTGAGATCATCTGGTAAGAGAGCTGAGCTTATATCTGTAGAGCGAGGAGTTTTACCTGAAACCAACACTGATGGAACCAGGCTCTTCTGCTCTTACAGTTGTCAGGAAGGTCTCAGGGAAAAAAGCTTTTAAAATAGCAATTTATCCAACTCATCCACTCAATAGGGAATTTGAACTCCTTCCCTCTGCCAGACGTTACAAAGTATCTAGGGCAAATCGTAATATTTTTAAAAATTATTTTATTCCTAATGCAATTCGGACGTTGAACAACACGTCCCGCTGATGTAATGTAACGTAATTGCTACTGCTGTATGGCATTTTGTCCTGATGATGTCTGTGTGCTAGTCTTGTTGTTCTTGTTGTTCGTGTTGTTGTTGGTTTGATTGTTTTTTTGTTTTTTGTTTTTGTTTTATGAGACCGAAGGTAAATTTCCACATTGTGGACAATAAAAGGAAAAATGAAATAAATTAACTATTATGTGATATGTAGAACAACCAAATGCTTGTAGACTACTGTGTCCTAAGTTTATCAGAATACTGTATATACTAGTAGGAACTATATGATTCTCATTTGCTTTTAGTGTTTATTAAAATATCCAATTTGCACAGCGCAGCATGATTCAGCCAGGAGTCTGCTTTTAACAATGAATAAGTGAAACATCTCATGTACAAAATCAATACAATTAAATACAAGATGCAAGTATAAAACATACTGTGATAAGTACTTTTGCTAGTTACATCAGACTAAAGCAACAAATCATGACATGGAGCTGCCACGGTGTCTAGAACCGAATAGTCATGAGACATGTCTTGTCAACAAAACTTTATATAAAAAATAATAATAAAAGTCCAAAATATTTAACGACAAAATAAGACATTTAAAAAATATTGATTGCGTCAATATAAAGCAAGATACTAAGCTCCATTGTTTTGAATCAAAAATGACAACAACAATGATAATTCTACAGATGTCTGCTGAGTCCTCTTTAATGTCTGAGTTTGTGTATCTGATTGAAGAGTTTGTGTGAAGGAGACGTTTTGTGGTCGACGTCAGCACAGTTGAAGTTACACTTGCATGACTGGACTATCATCACCATCTGACTGTAGGTCGCTCCATTTTTACACCTGAACAGGACAGGTACAGTGTGTGTCTGGAGTGGTCTGCAGCAGCGTCCATCGGAGCAGCTCCCACGATACCGAAACTGGAACCTTTTCACACTACGGCAGCCTTTGGAGGTCATCTTTATTGGTTGGCTGGTTGTTTCCATCTGGTTCCATTTTTGGCCATTCTGACAAAATCATTTAAAACCATAATTTAAAGCTCTGAACATAGTCTACATGCTTAAACTTATATAACACACACTTTTTTACCTTTTTTCTTTGGACCGGTATCTGGTCACATGGCCAAACTTCACATATTCTGATCTCAGTTAGCATTTCACACTGTGTTTCACTGCTGCTCGTTATTCTAGTGGGGACACACCAGTGCCACAAGACCTGGAGCAAGGGGACCAAGCTGTGGTCTGAGGCACACGGTCAACCCTCATTGTGCTGGTCACTGCATGTCACTGCATGGGCCCTAAAAGCTAAAAGACACATCAAATTGTTTTTTTATTATTTGCTGTAATCTCAATCCTTTGTTCTTGTTTTTTATTTAAAACAATAGAGTTTTACAATTTGATACAATTAAATGCCCAAATTATGTAAAGTAACAATTCTCACCAGGTAAGGTCTCTGTCCAAGCAGCAGCCACTTTCTCCTCACTGTTAAAGTATTCCTCAGACATTCTGTGCATTTTCCTGAACTTCTTTACCCCAGACCTCGCTGTCTCATCAGGACAGACAAGTTGTTCAGGGCAGTGTCCCGGGACCTTGATCAATCGAGGTCTGGCACAGTGGACTTTGGGCAGAGTGAACTCCCGTGGACACAGAGGCACACACCCCACAGCACCATCCAGGCAGGTGCACTGGTTTTTGCAGTTGGGCGTAAAAGTCTCGCTGTTTTGGTAAATCTTTTTGTTGTACTTACAGGTTCTGCCGTCTGATCTGGCTGTTTTGAAACACAAACAGGTACATAACTGAAAGGATCTAAACTTTAATGTAAAGAATACCAACCAAGTCTGACTAGTAATCAAGTGTTACATTAGTATTATTCCACATTTTATCTCGACAAATCCCCTTAATAGGTCCACATTGTCCACAATCCAGTCCCTTAAATTGGTCACATGGTTTTGTTTGGCTGCAGTCTTCATTCAGCTGCTGCGCACAAACCTTACAGCATCCACAGCTGTCGAGCACAAGACTGATACCTGTGGCACACTTAGGGGCCTCAGGTGGGCACTGACACTCGTTCTGGCAGTAGGCTGATACCTGAGACAAGACATTATAGAAAGTTGATCATGACAAAGACTGAGTGGACGTCCTTCCTGCAATCACTGAGCTTACTCTTTAATGACATTAATGTTGACTGTGCATGTGTAAGTCACAGTTTTGGAAATCAAGGTGTGTTAGACACAATAACAGTAGGTTACATTTTCTTGTCAGTCGTACATATAGTACACACAACCACCCTCATAATTATAAAGTCAAATGAATGCGTTTATCTTACCCACACAGTCAACATTTAAACGAGTGAGCCAGTGGCATAATAATTATACCCTGGTGTTAACAAACAGGGGGTCTCTCTTTCACAATATTAATTGGCCGACGTTAACACGCAATAAAATAATTGTCGCCGTTAATTCATTAATGCGTTAACGCGAAAATAAGGCGATAACTTGCCCAGCACTAGTATATTGTATTGTTCATTAGTTTTGCCCTATTTAATGACTCTGCAGACGCTCAAGACACTAATGATCACCAGAGAAAAGAGAATATGTGCAGCAGAAGCTATTTTATGCAAATTAGCAACGTGCTTCAGAGGCTTTTGTGGCATGTAGCTAATTCTAGACTTGCTTTATGAATTAAACTAAAATGATCCAATCTAAACACGTTCATTTCCACTCTGAGGGAAATGAACACTGCTGCTTCTTTGATATTGTGGGGGTCAATCTAAGGTTAAAAGAAAACAAAAAGAAAAAACTGTAAACTTGTAAACCAAAAAAATCACCAAAATAATAACCACATTTTAGAAACATAAACAATCATGTGTAATTGTAACCCTAAGACCACAAACAAAAATAAAATTCCATGAAAAGGTTATAAAAAATACAAATTGTGTTACAGCAAGTCACTTTTGAAAACTTTAAAAAAAAAACCTGAATAGCCTTAGCAGGGCCTCACATGTGGGTGTTTGAGAGATCACAGAAAGTTGACTGTGTTGTCTCGGGGCCTTATGCAACAATCTAAAAGCATTGTTGTGAACCACAGTGAGTTTGTGCTTCTTCTATAGCTTTGTCGCGAAGGTCACTAATGGCCAAGCGGTTAGTTACAATTTTTTGGAGGTTGTCCCTTCTGTGAGGACTAACTCCCTGCTATTTCCTATTTTTATGAGACTCTAACACAGCACTCGCTTCTACACATTAATGACTTCTGTGGCTGACAGATCACTGTAGGCAGATGCCAGACCCGATTGCAAGTCGGTTGGTTAAAGTCTGGTCTAACCCTAAAACAGTTTCGTCTGTAAAATTGGGCCCCAAGTGTGTGACTCCTCTAATGAGCGCTATCCCTCAAGGCAGTCCCATTTTTTAATAGAGGATTTTAATATAGGTCTTACCTTAGGCTTATGTATGGCGGTCGAATCTCCCTGGTATTCTGATGTCCAGTGGACGATTTGGACGGCCTGCCTGTTTGTGAGTCTGATTCTGATAATCAGACCTCTGTGCCGATGGGAGAGGCTGTTAGGAGTTTAAAGAACGACCTGGAGAGTGAATATGTCTTTATCCCAGTATTGAACTAGGCCTTCATTAAAATGTTAAACAAAAATTACAGTATATCACTTAAATTTCATTTCCTCTTCTCACAATTTTAACATTTTACTCCCCACAATATAACATACTAGGATAGACCTTTTTCCAGAGTTTTTAGAGGGTGAGATAGATTTTCAGAGGAAGAAGTAGAGAGCCGCTATATAAACCCGTCTGGATTTAGGATCCTAGGAGCAGGCTCAAAGGGTTAGTAGTGAGGGAAAAAAAAAAGGTTGGTCCCTCAGGGCAGAGCCTAAAGGAGAGACGAAGTGTATAGTACAGAGAGAGTGGGGTTTATGCAGTTCTTTTGATATAGAATTGACCTTATATCAAAGAGATCAGCAAGACCCGTTTGCCGGAGTCTCAAGCCTCCTTATGTACATCTGGACAGGGTGTAGTCGTGACGTCAACACACATGCGCTCTGACAACTTTTTAAAACTCTGTGAACTCTCGTAAGTAGGACACTGGGTCTTCTGTGAACTCCTGGGCCCTGCCTTTTGTGAACTTTTGTGTAGTTACCGTCCAAAATTCTGTGTGTGTGTCCCTGTCCTGCTATGAACTCCATGAGTGGCACGGCCTTTTGTGAACTTCAAGTGCCCTGTCTTTCGTGAGCTTTTGTGTGTACCTGCCGTCCCAGGCTCTGTGTGTGTCACTGTTCTCTGCTCACAGACAAAATTTGACCTATATTTTAGTCTGCTGATTCTAGGCCTACTTAGATTTAAACTCTTGGTTCTCGTTTACACTTAACACATTTTGTTCTTTCACACTTCCAAAACAACATTGAAATATATTTAACTTTGACATTACTCTTAAACATTTTACTCATTATTCTTAATTATTTACAAGTCTTCACGTTTAACACAGTGTCCGTGTGGATCTGTGTCCTCCTTGGTCCTCGAAGTTCCACCTAAACTTCCGCATTCACAACAGCTTTAATGTATAAAGTTTTCACACGGTACATGGCTGAGGAGCGGCAAGGTGCTTTATTTTACAGTTATTCATTATCATTAATATTATTATTATATTATTGTCATGAAGCATTAGATATTTAATTAAATAATTCTGAATTGTAAGGGGGTGGAATTATATAAGTTCACACTTCTACCCACTCCTTTTTGGACATTATTTATATTATTTCTTATATGCCTGTTTTGTTTGTATCAAATGTGTATATGTTCCACATAAACTCCACCAGACATGAGCTGTATACGGTGATGTACAGAAGACTCTAAACAGAGCTGACATTAGGAGAGCACATACTAAACTTATGAGTCAACATATTGACCAGTGCATAGAGTTTACACACTGTCTCTGAACATCTCTGTCATCAGTCACACGTCAGTTAAAAAGTGACCGAGGTATTTGATTTCTTTGCATGTCACACGAGGGTTGTCACACAGGTCAAAGGCAGGAAATGTAAATGTCTTATCATCTCTGCTTCTAACAACCTTGACATTGCTCTCTTTTTTTTCACACCAAACGCCGGGATGAAAAAAGGATCCCAAAGATCAAAACATTTTAGACCAGTCAGTCAGGTCCCAGTCAGTTAGGTGTTTCTTCAAACAGACCTGCTCTGAGTTTGAAAAGACAGTACACTTCTGAAGAGGCTGAAGAGACACAGGGAACAGCCAGTAAGAAATCCAGGAGGGATTCTTCTGAGACCCCAGGCCCAAGCCACATCTTCAGCAGACAGCAAACCAAACGTCGGAATGGAAAAAGGATCCCAAAGATCAAAACGTTTTTGTTTTTAAAATCAAAACTGCAAAACGTTGAGACCAGCTTGTGCAACACTTTGGCAAAGTTCTTTTGTCCGACAGGTCAGACACAACACAGGTCACATTCACTCTTCCCTGATCCTGGTGATGACACTGTGCTCACTGTTGGACTGTTTGGTCTTTTGTGTAGACTTGCAGATCTTACAGGAGAAGGAAGAGTTTCTAGTTTTACTATGTTATTCAACACATTAATAGTCAACACAATATTGTTTTGTGTGTGCAGGGGTCAATGACAAGTACAGAGACATAGTATTGGATGTAGATAAATGTTGGATCGGGTGGCGCAAAAAGGACAATTTTCCTGTAAGTCTTCTAAACTGTTGAGTCACACTTCCTTTTATGAGCAGTGAAGTTTACATTTTGTGTTCTGCAGGTTGTCTTCAAGTATGTCAGAAAAAGTGACATTTTATAAATGAGTTTAGTCACCTAAACTCATTTATATTGAATGCATTAGTCCATTATCCACCTCTAATCGTCTGGATCTTTTAAAGGTGTTGAATGAAACAAGTACCAAGATTCCTCTGGAGGTGGCTTTGCTCACCAGAGTCGGAGCTGGACCAGAGTCAAAGACCTGCAACAACACCCCAGTCCTACTAGACTGGTACGAATATGAGACGGTGATCGTCATGGAGCTGGAGAGACCGAAGTCCTGCATGGACCTGGTAAACTACATCAACCAGGATTCGTATTCCGTGTGCGAGTTTGAGGCTAAAGTATGTCCCTCGTTTTATGCAGCATTGTTCAAAACTCAGGAAAAATAAAAAAAAAGTTTCAGAAATTAATCATATCTACATCTTTTTTGCCACAGAAAATCTTCAGACAGCTGGTGGACGAAGCCACAGAAATGTTGTCTCTTGGCGTCTTTCACAGAGACATTAAACCGGACAATATCCTCATTGAAACCGATCATGCTGTGCCCCGAGGCCGCTTCCTCGACTTTGGCTGTGGCACCACTTGTGCTCCAAATCAAATCTTTAAAACAGCACAAGGTGAGTTGTCTGACCTGCTCTTTACTGCGTCCTAGGATAGTGAACCCTGAGCTCTTGAATCTTAAGGTCTCTGGTTGCGTGCAGGAACTGATATCTACGCCTCTCCAGAGTGGCACAAGGAGTCCAGGTACGAGGCCTACTCCACCACCGTGTGGCAGCTGGGGTTCACACTTTACACAATGTTGCACCGTAGGCGTGCCTTTGCGTCTGTGTTTTCCCCAAGGAAACCAATCAGTGCACACCTTTCAAATGGTGAGTGTTTGCTATTAAACCTGTCACTGCTGTGTTAAATAATGACAACATTTAAACTATTCTTTTTGTTCTTAGATTGCAGAGACTTCATAAAGAGGTTAACAGACAAAGACCCAAAAACCCGCATGTCCCTGAAAAACATCAAGGACCACCCCTGGATGAACTGGTGATGAACTTACAGGTAAGATCAGGTAAGTTCTCCACAGTTAGTTTGGACTCGCCCCGGGTTAAGAGGCACAGAAAGATTTCCACACCCTCCGTTCTGTGCAGTTCAACCTTGGGTCCCTTCCTCAGAACATTTACACACCTCTGATACGACACACCAAAAAGTACACCTGAGATAGTAAAAAGTAGACGAGTGTCCTCACTGAGACCCACTGGACAAGCCCCACTGTCGACTGAATACGTTCAATGTCCTTGAACACATTTGGTCGACAGGGATGGGTCTTGTGAGTCTTAGAGAGGGCTTTGATGTGCTTCTTAGGCTTTACCTCAGATTTGTTGAGTACATTTCCCAGAATACACGGTGTTGATGCTCTGTCTAACTTTAAAGTGAAAATGCACAGAACAGAAGGAAGTCCATCTAATCCTCTGAAGTGTGCCCTGAGCCAAACAGTTTGTCTTGTGTCTGTGCTGTTGTCTTTCTTCTGTCCTTCCACCCCGTCAGACGGCCGTCCACCTTGAGCCTGGGTCTGTTCGAGGTTTCTGCCGTTAAAGGCAGTTTTTCCTCGCCACTGTCGCCAAGGATGGATTCATTGGATGTTGTTTCATGTTGATTCATATTGCTGAAATTATGCTTTTTTTGCTCTTTTGTCGTCAAAGACACTCATATATTTGTATCTTGACATCTGATTTTTCTTGCCCTGTGTGACCAATGCAATCCCCTGTCACGTTCTGGCCCATTACTACTTAATCACAGAAATGTCCAAGTCGCCGTCAGTGAGAGCCCAACTGTTTTGCTTCCACATATACTCCTCAGCTCTGGCGACAAAAAATCACTGGCGTCAGCAATTGGCGATTTGTTCTGCATGACATTGGGTGCAAGATAAAAAAAAATGGCTCAAGTGAAACGGCTGAAGGGTGGCAGCAATCACCGGACACACACAAACGGTAAAAGTTTGGTCCAGCGATAAAAGAGAGGAGCTGAAGGGATGCTTTCTTTGCACGGACTGGGTCATCTTTTATGAGGATGCGGATATAAATACTGCCACTGAATCAATTAAGGCTTACATCTCCTTCTGTGTCGATTCAATCATACCTCAGAAAACTGTTAAAAGGTTTCCAAACAATAAACCTTATATTACAAGGGAAATAAAGGAATGCATTAAAAACAAGCCTTTAAAATATGAGACGGGGCCGGAGTCAGAGCTGCACAGAGGTGCCTAAACCAGCAACTAAGAACAGCACTGCTGCAGCTCAGGGACCGGGCAGAACAGGAGCTGCCCAACTCCAATTCAAAGAGACTGTGGGACTCTATTAGAGGCATGACCAATATGGCCGGAGGAAGGAAGGCTTTGTCTGAGAGGGAAAAAGCTAACGAACTAAACAACTTTTATCTGAGATTTGAAACTGATAATTATAGTAAATGCTGTGAAATCCTGGATATGGTAGACTGTAATGAACATGAGAACAGAATTGTAATTCACCCTCAGTGTGTTATCAAAGTTTTTAAAAGCATACTTTTTTCTAAAAACATTTGCAGATGAGCTCTCACCAGTTTGGCACAGACTCTTTCAGCTCTCTGTCGACACACACTCAGTCCCAGAGCTCTGGAAAATATAATCATAATTCCAGTTCCAAAAACGGCATGTCCCCAGGTGAACAATGACTATCGTCCTGTGGCTCTGATAATAAGAAAAGTTTATATCTGTGGTCTTTATCCTGAATGAGGGAAAAGAATGTGCCTCCAGGAAATGTAGGCTGATTGATTGAAACTGTGGTGTAATATTTCTATGTGATGGGTTTGTTTTTGTGTGCCTAGGTTATTTTTCCACATTTTAATGGGTCTATGTTACTTATCTTAGGATTTAATGTTATGCATGGATGAGAACATGTTATGATAACACAGCTAAGATCATGAGAAGGCAAAAGAGAAAACATGATGTCAAAAATGTATGGTTTAAATCATGATAAGGTGGTTGTGCAAACACACACAGGGAAAATTTACTGGACAGGACAGAGTCTTTGTCTGGAGAAACCAGGTTTCAAAGGAAGAAGATGCCGATGAGGAGGGGTCCTCAAAGCCCTAACGAAATAGACATAAATAAACTGTCGTGTGAAAACTGTATAAAAGCTTGGGTCTAATGTACAAGAGTTAGTAGAGTTGTTAATCGGGTTGTTTATTGTGTTGGTTGTGAACAATAAAGACTCTAAAGACTCTGAAATGTTGGTGCGTTCAGGACTTATTCCATCCGATTGTGCCAAAGACTGAGAGGTCAGTTTTGGGCACAACATTTTGGTGGAGCCAGTGCCAGGAGAGGAACTGAGAAAGAGTGGTCCTTTTTCTGTTTGAACACCCAGAGGAAGCATCCCAGGCGCAGAGACCAGAGAGGGTGAGCAGACCTTTTATTATTGGGTATGGTCGGATGTTGGGGTGCAGCTTAGGGGGGTAACAGATAGGAAGAGACTGCTTAAAAAACTCGCCTCAAAAGAACCTAGATTAGTTAGATTAAGAAGTAAAGGCTTAAAGAGCCATAAAAGTGTCAGGGTTGAGAACGTTATTAGGGCGAATAAAAAGGCACGTGTGTAGAAACAGAGAGAGACACACTGGTGCAGTTTAAAAGGTTAGAATTAATTTCTATCCAGTGGATATATGCTAAAAAGGACGTGAAAATAGGCTACAACATCACAAAAACGTCGCTTATACTCCAAGGAAGAAATTAAAAAAGTGTTTCTATCCAGAGGTATAATCTAAATATGGTGTAGACTTTAACTCTAAGAAGAATTTGTCGCGCAAACGGAAAATTGCGAGGAACTAAAGGCTATTTCTATCCACAGATTATAGTAAAAAAAAAAAAAAAAACGGTCTACAGAGAGACGTTTAAACAGAACCTGGCCGAGAGCGCAGGTGTCTGAACGGGAACGAGGCCAAGTGGAAGACAGGGATCTTCAAGAAGGGAAAACTAAGTTCATGCTATTTTCCAGATGAATTTAAGTATAGAGACGAAAACAAAATAAAAAGGAGTAATAAACGAAAACCAATAATATAAAAAGGATAAAAATTTAGATAAAGGCCTGATTGTAAGAAGCAACACATTGTCCCACGTCGGCAGGGATTCATCCAGCGGGGTTGGCTGCCAGTAACAAGATTTAAAGTACCTTAGCGCGAAGGCAAATAGTTATTCATTCCTTTTCTAACTTAAACATTCAGCTGGGTGCTGAAATAAGTTATTAGATGATCGTTTAAGCGACACAAGGACCGCTAAAGTGTTTAGTAATTTCTGAAAAGAAAAACTGAAGAGTTGCCTGAGAGCGACTGGGTGCCGCGGCGTGTGGACTATAGTCGAGTATGTGAGTGAAAGCCCTGAAAAAAGTTGATAGTAAGTATTAACTAGATTTAGAGCTTTAAAAGTAATAATAAATTGGTTATAATAACTAAAACACTAGTGTTAAAAAGATCTAAATAGAATAAATTTGACGAATAATTAAATAAATGCGCTGTAAAATAAATAATATCAAGTCAAGACGGAGACAAATTGAATTAATTGAAACAAAACCAGTGCAGTCAGCTGTTGTGGGTCCAGAAATAATTGTTAATACTTGTACAGAACCTTCAGCACTATTGTCTTTTCAATATAAAGACATTCCTGGACAGTTTCCAATAAAAGAGCTGTCTGAAGAATTAAAGAACCGACCAGAGCAGTGTTAAAGAGAAACTGTGTAACAACTGCAGAAATGTTGTTAATTAGAAATAAATAAAAAAGACACAGAGTGGGAGCATCAAAAAGGTTTCTAAAGATTAGACTCAATGGTAAATGGTATGACGAGCCATTAGCGCCCTCTACTGGCTGATTAATAGACTGTCAATAAGGTTTTGGGTAGTGCAATTCTTACTGACAAAAACAACCCAAAGAGGTAAATAGCTTTGTGGGCAAATATGCAATTACAGATTAATTACAAATGACACAGTCAAATATTATGTTGGCTTGAAGCTGTATTTTGACCCATGCTGTTTGTGTCCAGCCCAAATGCAATGGGGTCCGACCTGTAAAAATGAGTCCAAGTATTGAGATTGAATAGAAATATTGTGGCGTGATGTACTTTGTCCAGGAGCACTTTAAGAAGGTTCCAGAAGGGTCAATTATACATTTGGAAGAGGGGTGTTGGGAGCTTTATGGAGTCTATTTTTAACAATATTCACACTGCTAAAGAGATATTTTTGTAGTTGACTATTGGAAATGTGTTCTGTCACTGTACTTTAGTCTTGTGAAGATTTTCGAAGGAGAATTACTGACCTGTACTTACCTGTGCTGTAATTGGGTTTATGCTAATTGATGAATTTACCTACAAAAGGCCCTCAGAAGTCAGAAGAGTGTGTGCTGCATGTAACAGGCGGCCCTTCAAACGTTTGGCCTTGTCCTGTTAGTATAATTATTTTTTTTGTCTGACGAATAATTGCACTTCTAGACAGTCTGTACAAAGAAAATAGTGCCTCCGTCCTGCTTTCATTGTCCACTGTTCACCCTCAGACCACCTGATGAGCTGGGACTTTATTTTAAGATCGACACTGAAGGTGAACCATTCGCCAGTCCAGCTGTTTTCTGTTAAGGTTCACATGACCATGTCAACGTTTGTTTGGAGAAATGTCCCAATGCCCACTTTCCCAGGCAGATTCAGTGCTGCCCACAGTGGGGGAGGAGGTGTGTGTTTCGAGAGTTACGCCCCTCTGACTGGTATTAGGCTTTTTGAAAGGAATAAGTAACAGTTCATATAAATGCTAATACCTCTTCCCTGTCTGCATATTTTGTCTGAAAGCCAGTTTTTTAAGAGTTTTGTTTATTAGACTTATGCAGGTAACTCAATCTTTTTTTATAAAAATGAAAACAAAATGAATTTTCAACATAAGCCTGAGCACTCCTCCCTATTCCCGTTAGGACTCATGGCTAAAACTTTGAGAACACACAGAGACTTCAATTCTTACTGACGCTGGCCAGAAAACCCATAATGTGTTGGAAGTGACGCCCCTTGAGTCCAACTGTGGAGATAGCTGGTGTCTGAAGTAGTAACTCTAGAGAGGTTAAGACTATGTGGTCAATTGCATCGTTAATAAAAAAAAAAAAATACAAAAAGGATAAGCAAATGTTTGTTCTGTGCCATGTTCAAAAACTTAAGATAAAAATAAATAAGAAAAACATTCAAACCTTATACTACATCAAATGCTCAAACATTTATTAAAAATATTACAAAGCATTTACATTATATTACATTTATGTTTCACAGTCTATATACAATATATCACAAGTGTTTATCACAGTTGTTTTGAAAACACTATACACATGCTGGAATGAATCAACATCTAGATTCATTCGTCAAAACCAGAAGGCACAGTTTTTACAAATAGACATTCAACAGCATTTATTACTCAAAAAATAAAAAAATAAAAAAAATAAAAAAAAGTACTTGCACAGAAAAGACGAAGCAACCTTCTAGGTCTAGAAATATTTCATTAAGAACATAACACAATTTTTAAGTACTCAATACTTAAATGTGGCTTTTGAACGTGTCAGGTTTCATCAAAACCCATTACTCTTTCACATTATAATTTAGTAAATACAATAATTAAACAGGTTTTCAATCTCAATTTGTTCGGAGTAACTTATTTCTATCAATTTTCACCTTAAACCTACGTCCAGATGCCTTTGTTGAAACTTTGAATGAGAACAGATATTATAAATTATTTACATTAGAAGCCTGTCTCTTCAGTGTCTGTGTCATACAAAACCAGTTTAACAAACACGTAACAAAGTTATGACGCATCACAATTTCTGTGATTTCTCGATTTGACACAACATCTCTCAGGATGTTTATTAAAGCTGTAAACATATGGATTTGTGGTTGTGAACAGTAACACCTGTATTGTAGCTTCCATTAACGTGCATCCTACTTGACCATAAAATGGGTTTCTTCCCAGCCCACGGTTAAGAATACTTGCTTTCATTTCAAAAGCGGCGTCGCCGTGATACAAGAAGAGTCTCAGGTGCACTCTGTACAGCAACAGCACCTTTTTCTATTCTGTCTCACCACAGGACATGTTTTGAAATCCTCTGATAGGCCATCGACTGTAGTGTTTCCCAAGAGCAGCTTCCATGCTTCTTGATATGTATTTAACTTTTTCTACAGGAGAATATAATTTTTGTGTGAGGCAGATAATCAACACAAATATTTAAAATATGCATGCTTTATAGCTGTTGCTTTTATACAAACAGAGCAACGCCATGATGTTGACGTTTGTAACGAAAAAGCGGTCACTCTAACCTACAAGACTCCCGTTCCGGTCAGTGCTGCCCCGCCACTGGCCCGCAAGCCTGATGAATAAAATTCTTAACACTCTCTCAAAGAACTTTCTTAAAATAAAATCATGTGGCAATGTTCATTCAAAAATTGCAGTAACGGTGTGGTAGGCCTTATTCACAAGAATATCTCATTGTGAAGGATCTAAACCTAATATCCAACATTAATTGAATAAATGATTGGTTCCATCCTTAAAATGTAGTGGTTTATCTCAGAAACCCATCATCCTTTTTTTGCCACTGAATGTTAAGAGTGTAACACTGGTCCATTTGACATGATACGACTTCAGATTTAAAATCTATGAGAACAAGACAGCAGTCCCATTCCTTTCTTCAAGCTCCAACATGTCAGTGAGAGGAGCTTCACACTTATCATCTGTACTGACCATTCTGTACTCAGCATTTTCTGCATCTCGAGACAATCGTGTCCTCCTGTCTCGCAAAAATGAGTGGATGAGGCCCAATGGGACAGGGAGCATGGCAAATATGATTAGTAAAGCCAAAACCGCCAAAGCCCAGTCAGGATAGTCCAGGATTTCTTCAGAGGCCTGAGAAAAACAAAAATACAAAACACTGTAGAAACCTGATAGGATTGAATTCCACACTTCTTTTGGTTTCATTTTATTTCCTTACTTTCTCTTGGTTCCATGCCATGTACGTAGGACGTTTAATAAACATGCGGATGGTTGTGGCTAGCAACAGACCCAGCATTGAAAGCAGGCAAATGTATTTCCACAGGTATTTGTAGACAACGTGTGGACGCCAGCCCAGCATCCCCTCAATGTCATCAAGGAACCTACAAAACACCATTGTCAAATTTCAATATATACAATATGTGTTGCAGAATTTGGATATGACAAATAAGTGAAAATAAGACTCACCTGTCAGCTCCATATACCCACGACACACTGTATGTCTCAAAAACCACCACAATAATGAGGGGCAGAGTGGCAGAGTAATCGTCAAACATTGTGACAAAGTAGTTTCCACAGCGCTGGGTAAAGAGCAAGCCGATCACAAAGCCTACGATGCAGATGAACACTGCAACAACAAGGAACATAAGATTACTACCAGAAAAACTACAAAAAAAGCTGTGAGGTTATGTTACAGGAGTTTACCAGTGAGTTTTGTCTTGTTATTGGCCAGTTTTTCGAAGCGGTCAGTTAATGGGGCCAGGATACCTTCCAAAGTGCCAAACATAGTGCTGAGCCCTAAGTTGAGCAGCATGAGGAAAAACAGGGCGGACCAGAAGGGACTGCCAGGTAGCAGCGTCATTGCCTCTGTGAATGCTATAAATGCCAGACCAGTGCCCTCCACACCCTCAACAAACACAATGAAAACAGTACGTCACTTTCTATGTAAACACACTTTCTAGAAGAATCTTAAACTAAATAAAGCTAAAAGGATGCTCGTCCTTACCTTCTGCATCTCTTTCTCCAGGTTGCATTCTGTTAAATTTCCCGGGATTTGTCTTCCATACTGTTCAAACCACTTGGTGTAGTCGACAGGAGCCACAGAAGTAGGGTCAGACAAGTTGAAATTTGGCATCAGGTTCATGTCCATCATCCCGCTGTGATACCCCTCTGATAACTGCCTCACATTACTGGGGAAACAAAGCAAAGTTAACACATAAGAATAACAATGTAGAAATGTGGTCAGGGTTCAAAATATAAGGAATAAACATACTTCGCCACACACTCCATGACCTCATTTTTGGCGCGAAAGCCGAGCACAGCAAACACCACCAGAGTAGCCAGCACTGACGTGAGGAAGTTTATGAAGGAGACGGTGAAAGCATCTCTGTGGCAGTTGTTGTTTTTGGGATTGTAGGAGGAGTATGCGATAATTGAGCCGAAGCCGAGACCCAGGGCAAAAAAGACCTGTGTTGCAGCCTGCCGCCAGACTTGTATGTCAGCCCAGATTTCAAGCTGCAAAAATGATGGCAAAACAACCAATTAGTTTTTTGGGTAAATATTAACTTATCTCAATCATTTACAGACAATTTAGCGACCCACCTTTGGGAAGAACATGTGAGCAATTCCTTCCATGGCACCGTCCAGCATTAGTCCACGCACAAGGAAACAGAAGAGCACCACGTATGGAAAGATGGAGGAGAAGTACATAACCTAGAGGGAAAGTAGGGATGGGTTAGGATTACACAAAAACACAAAACAACTGCTAAGCCCAACTTGTGGAAAACAATGGAAAACTACTCTTATCCATCCAGGATACTATAGTCTTATGAATTACCACCAGCTCTTGGTCAAAATGTATTAATAACAAACATCAGCAAGTCATCTGTTCAAACTGGGTCAAGCCTGACATTCCACAGACTCTACCAGAAACATAAGCCCAACACATGACAGGGATTTGAGAAGGTAAAAATGCAGCGTTTAATACCAAGTGCTAAAAAGATGCCAAAATAGATTTGTGCGGTACCTTGACAGAGGTTTTGATTCCTCTAAACATTCCCAGACATACAATGGTCCAGGCCGCCAGGAGACAGCACACAATATAAGAGTTGAACGAGCCCGTCTCATCGATGGAGTCTGTGATATCCAAAGCTTTGCGGTACCAGAAATATGACGTGGGGGAGCTCATTTCACATTCTTTGACTGGGATTAAAAATAAATTAAAAATTAGGTCTGGAAAAAAACATTATGTTTAATTAGTTTTTTCACCAATATTCACCAGTTACATTGCCTTCAATTGCACATTGTTTCCAAGGTAAAGGATGCTGGAATGAATTCCCAAGGTAGAACAGACTCCATGCAAGGATGACATTGTAGTAGAGTGCCACAAAGAAACACACCTGTGGACAGTTTAGGATAAAAAAAATATCAGGAATTAATTATAAAAATGATCATTCTTGTAACTGCATCCTTTATCAGCTATATAGAGCGTGACGCAGCATATAGCTGGAATTATAGACATATTTTGCCAAATTGTTGCGTCTTACCACACAGCTGGAATAGCCAATCCCAGACAGCCTTGGAGAGATGTACTTCCAGACACCTATGCTTCCCTGTCGAATGGCCTGACCTGCTGCCAGCTCCAGGAAAAACAGAGGAATGCCCACAACCAGCATCAGCAGGATGTACAGGAGGAGAAAGGCTCCTGGAGGAGGTATAATCAGCACAGACAGTCAGCAAATTATTTCAATTTAACACTGCATTACAATGTGCACCCAATAAGCTATCATCATGAAGACAATCTTTTTGTTCAATTATAAGAACACCTCAAGCCTTTCATTTGCAGTCTGGAGTAGGGCTGTGCAATTAATTGCAAAACAAAAGCAATTTTGTATTGGAAAAAAAAAAAAAAAAAAAAAAAACGCAGATGAAATTGCAATTGCAATATTAACTAATAATAATAAAATAATGCAATATGATTTTGTCCATATTGCTCATCCCTAGTCTGGAGGTGGTAGGTTTTATTACACTAATCTTAGCAAATATGACTTTCTTTATAAATATGACTAGGGCATCAAAGTTCTTGTTTCATGTCCTATATCTTGAATTGAGAGACTGTTTCACAAACCGCACCTTCTGTCCAACATTGTTAAAGTACATTGTCTATTCATCATAATGCCTGCATATGTGCACGATTAAAAAACATTTGTTAAGTTTGTAGTGAGGGGTAGAAATAAAAAATATATTTAAAAAAACATTAAAATTAATAATGTTCATGCAATGTGAAAAGCTTTATACCTATTCTTATTACCTATAAATAAATGCATGTTGTAATCACTGTATAAGTGCCTACATTCTATAGACAATGTACATCTCACATGTGCTGAACCCAATCAATCTGGGGTGTCCTATTATATCACACATGCTCAACAAGAACAGACCCTCACCTCCTCCATTCTGGTGGCACAAATATGGAAACCTCCAGACGTTTCCAAGACCGACGCTGAATCCCACCTGGGCTAAAAAGTACTCTATTTTACTGTTCCACCCAGCTCGGGCCACCGGCTCTGAGGTCTGTTGGCTCTCTTCACCAGCATAAGCTCCAATGTCTGCCTCTGTTGGGTCATCATCACTGGGCAAAGGCTGCTTACTCATGTCTGGGACAGAAGGAAACACAAACAAACAAAACTTAAAATATGGGGGAAAACTGTAACGAGACTGCAACATAAACTCAGTATTACATTTCTGAGCTCATTTGTGGAGCACTACATATTTCTAATGACCAACCTAATTCCCACCAGAAGGTTTAACAGTCTAATTGTATTTAGCTCGAATAATCCCTCATTAGATTAGTTAGACTGGAAACACTTGTCTGTGTATAGCTATTGCATAGGAAATGTATTCCAGATTTAGCCCTAGTTTTGTTTTTATAAAAAAAAAAAAAAAACGGTAACGTACAGCAAAGTTATTGTAAATGGTCTTGTCTTTTTACTGTTCTCGCTCAAAATGTAAAAAACCCTACTCACCTAACCGACAGAAAACGTAGAGGAATGTAGTGTTTTAGCGGAAAATTCCCCAAAAAGTTTAAGATGACAGTAAGGCAGGGTCTGTCATCGACACGTGTAGAGTTCCGGTTTAGCTTTAATAAACTTACTGCATCTTAATGTAAGCCCAAAGCTACTATCCTGTTCTTCTTAGCTTCAAAAAGGACCATAATTAAACGTAAAGAAGACTTTTAGAGTAAGGAGGTAATGGTTAAAACGTTTTTTTTCCAGCAGCTTGGAACCGGAACCGACCTTTTTTACCGCGAAGTCTTTTTTTCATTTCGTGTTCTTTACTATCTATGGTTCTTCCGCCTGATGCAATGACGCCACGCCCACGACTAAGCTGCGTTCAGGCTCACACTAGCATGTGGGAAAGGTTGTTTTTTTTTTTAAGCCACAAATTGTAACTTTAGCCAATTAGATGTTAGAATTTACATATATTGTACTATTTTAAATATTTCACAAGTTTTAATTGCTCTGATTACACACCGCCAATGTCGCATGAATATCAAAGACCTGGTTTATACAACTATAGTCTGCTTTCCAACACGTGTGACTGAACAATGTCACGCTGCTGACTATAGTTTTTAATTCTACCAATGATCGCGGCCACAAGATGTCTCTGTTTACATCTGGGAAATAGCAAACATAACACGTGGCATATTCACAAGCCCTGGCCAAAACACTTTGGATTTCGTATTTATGAAAAAAATATAAAAACAAATGTATAGTCAAGTAGTTTCAAACTTCAAACAAATATAAAAGCGATGACATTGTTACAGCAACATGTTCTAAAATGTGAGACATTTCGGAGACAAAGTGAACAGAGCCACGCACTGGCCACTGCCACGTATGACGACTTAACATGTCAAATATAAATGGTGTGTTACAAAGCATAAACACGCACATGGAGATTTGTGATGCAGTGGAGAAGTAGTAACATTTAAACAACCTACCTTGAGCTACAAAAGAGTAAAAACAGTATAAAGTTGTCCTTAAGGTGTCCTACTCAAAGACAAGCGGCTGCCCTACGTAACTCACACGCCTCTGTCTCTGTCTTCCAATCAGAAGCCTCTTCATTGTTTGACAATCCACCTACCATTTTAGCACCACGTTTGTTACTTATTTTGTACGTGCGTACATCAAAGTCACTCTGCCATGCCATAATGGAAAAACCTTCTTTTAAAAGATTATTTCTAAAAAGCCTCAGTATAATATTGATATTATGCTAGCTGGTCAGGCTTAGACTAATGCTATTACTTATAAATTCTTTTTTTTTTTTTAAACAGTTCTTTATTAAGTTTTTAGGATACAACAATAAGAACACAAAAATAGAGTCATTAATACAACTATTACTTATAAATAAATATCTAGTAAGCATTAGCCCCCTGAGGACTGATTGGTCCTTAAATAGCCAATAAGAAGTAAAATTTGAGATTAAAGTGGTGCGGAATCCACAGTCTGTGAAAGTGATTTCCCCTGAACCTAAAAACAAACATTTAACACATGACCTCAGACTGGGGCTTTCATAAACCTGTTGAGATGGGTAGAAGGGTGAAACAGAGGTCAACAGGGTGGCAGTAAATGATAGCTAAAGTATATTTATTGGAAATAATCACTGATTTATTTGATTTTTTTTTTTTTACCTGTTTGAGTAAAGCATTAAGAAGCAGAAGAAAACCTTTGTTATTAGGGTCAGTAAGACGCAAATGCTAAATGCAATACATAATGGTAATGTAAATGTAATAAGTTAAGTTCCTGCTTTCTCTCTTTTGCCCAAATTCAAGTCCAACTGTTGAGGCTGAATTAATTAAGCCTTAAAAGTTGGTAATACAAGGGGCCTTCACAGACTCAATTTTCTTTTTGATATATTAGTTCTATCAAAATTAGAAAGATTCAATTTAATAGTATGTTTTAACAATACATTATTATAGTAAAAAAAAAATTAAATTAAATTAAAAACACAGGCTAATACCAGTCCAGTTTTTCATTTAGATGTCTAACATAAGAGTACTATACAGTATATCCAGTCATCCCTAAGTCCTCCTCTGCACTCACTTTGTTTACAGCACTTTGTTCACACCGGCTCACATTACTTGGAGAAAAAATGTAAGTTGTCCATATTATAACCATAATATCAATCACCATTAAAATAATTAAAGCTTCAGACAATCAATTAAAGAATTTTTTTTGTAACTTAAACAAACAATGTGAAGAACTGTCTACCAAAGTACTACAGACAAGTCTCTTTGGTCTTCCTCACAGGTATCTGTGTGTGCCACTAATCTCACTGCTCTTGAACTCTGCATGACTTTGCGATAACTTGTGTGTGTGGACCTTGACATAATGATGCTGAAACATTGTCTGACTGGCATGACATTTCCTGGTCTTTAGGGCTTCATTATTAGACATTATTTACTTCTCATGAGTTTCTCACTGGATTTCGCTGGAAATGAAAGAGTAATTGGAAAACCTGCTTTGGGTGAAACGTTCAACAATTGTTGGTTGAAGTCACTTTGCAAGGGGTGGTGACACATTTTGCTCGTGGTATTGAGGAGTACTGGGTATAAAAACAGCAACTCACTTATACTGCATAAAGTGTTGCTAATGAGGAAAAACTTAGTGGTTATTAGGACTGTCGCCTCTCAGCAAGAAGGTCCAGAGTCCTGGGCTGGACGGGGTGTTTCTGTGTGAGGTTTGCAAGTTCTCCCTGTGCTTGAGTAGGTTTTCTTCAGGTATTTTGGTTTCCCCCACCAACATCAAAACATGCCGGGTGCCCCCTGGTGGCAGCTGCCGAAATTTAATTTCCCCCAAAGAGATTATACAGGGATAATAAAAAAAAAAAGTAAAATAATGTTATTAAGGAAACTTTATTTATGTAACACTTTTCACAGATATAAATCACAAAGGGCTTTACAAAGTATAACAATTGAAATAAAAGAACAATAAAACACAGATAAAACTGTAATAAAGAAAAACTAAATGTAAAATGTTAATAAATGTTGTGCATCTGGTTAAAATAAAAATAAGTATACATGACCCATATGATAACACTTAAGATAAGATATAGTAGATAGTATATATACATACATATATATATATATATATATATATATATATATATATATATATATATATATATATATAAAGATAGATAAGATAAAGATATATATAATATATATATATATACATATATATATAAAGATAGATAAGATAAAGATATATATAATATATAAGATATATATATAAGATAGATAAGATAAGATAGAGTTTCTGTGTTGTGGAATTTGTGTAGGCTTTAGTTCAAAGGTACAAACAGAAAAGGCTAGCTATTAAAATGAGTAAATATTCTCTGAGGTGGGGTTGCAGAGGAGGCGGAGCTCTGCAAAAGCTGCTGATACTAAAGTGAGGAGTGACCTGCACTTAAACTGAGACAGGTTTACTGCACTCACATAACAAGGATACAAAACTGGAGACCTGTACAAACTGGTAAGTGCATCAAATATATCTATTTTCTGTAAATCTATCTTTAGCAAGTAGTAATAGTCGTTTTGAGTCTTTATTAGGGTTTATTATTTATAAAAATGGAGAGCAGATGTTAACCTGAAGCTATACTACTCCACATACTGTAAGCATAGGCTGTATGTGTGTATATGTTAGGACGTGTTCATGTACATTCACATACAGCACATGGAAAGACTGAGCCTCTTTTATAGAAGTAGCTTTTTCAACAAATAGTGCGATATAGCCAAGCCACAATGTCACTGGCTGTTCTAACAAAGACTAACACCTGGTCTACCTTTTATGTTAGTGAATTAGTGTTAGTGAAACCATTGACAACAGAGTGATACCGGCCACTTGTTTCTCTCAGTGACAGTCTTGATGTTCACGAGGAGCGCTGAACAGTGAGGGTGCACTGTAAAGTACTGTTGCACAACTGGTTGGGCGGCTCTCACTTGTATGAGTGTATCCCATGTCACAGAATCACAGGTGAGCATCAGGTGACGTAATTATTTTGTGGGAGACAGATCCATCAGTAGGAAAAAGGAAGCCTCACATATGTGCCCCGTAAAGACAATTGTTGAACGAGACAGCTAAGATGTGTATGTAACCAATTTCTGGATATTCTAATTTGTCTTAATTTGTTCTCCATTTAGGGAATAGAGACACCGAAACAGGAAATCAAAGATGACAAACATTTCGCGTCATCTTGTTAATGTAAGTCTTATGTTCAGTTGTAGCTGCATGTTTGTTATTTATATTCATAAGGTGTAACATCATTCATTTGTGCCTGTTCTATCTGCAGCACCTCCTGACGTTCTCACTCCAGAATGGGGACGTTCAAAGTGTGGAGGAAGCCCAGGCCCGTCTCTCATTTCTGGCTCAGAACAAAAAACTGTGGAGTCAACAGATGTTCCTTGATGTTGGATCAGACGCTATTCTTCTACGAGACATTCAAAGCCAGGTGAGAAGAAAACAACATGGACCCAGGTTGAGGTCTATATATAACTGTACTAAGCTGTCTAAAGTAGGACTCTAGGAAGTTTTGAGCTAAAACACGTTTCAGCACACATGTGAAAGGCTTGTTTATTTCCTTCTGGATAAAAAGTCGAGCGTGCAACTATTATCAGATGCCCTTTTACTGCTGATCTTGTCTTATTTTTTGCATTATGACCTCACTCTCATTCAGGACGAGCTGGAAAAGTACAGTTTCAAATCCATTCTGCGCTGTGATGCCAAAACAGAGAAACATTTCCCATCTTTGCTCCAGCTCATCTGCCAAAGCCCTGAGCAGAAAAAGCCAGACATTCATTTCTTTAACTGTGAGACAACAAAGGTAAGTAAAAGCCAAACAACTCTTATTTTCTTTTAAATATACAGCAAGTATTCCTCAGCTATTGCAATTGTTGCCACTTTTCAAATTCCCACAGGCTGAGCTGATTTGTGAGGACATCACACGTGCGGTTTCGGGTCAACACAGGACTAGGCCGATCCCTGATGCCCTCAGGTACAGTAAATGTCATGGCCACTGTGAGTTAATAGCTTCAAAGTGTAAAAAAGTGTATTGGAGGTAAACAAGAAGCAGATAATACATTAGATTCTATTCACATTTGCTTTTTAAACTGTTTGCTCTACGCTGCCATTACTGTCCTTTATTTTCCCACTGAATCAGTTGCCATTGAGCGGTCACAGCAATAAACAAAGAGAGACAGTGTAAACAGCTGAGAGTCGAGAGAAAGACCAGTTTTACCTGTTTGCACATAACTTAAGAAGGTGTGACACAGATAACAAGGCCAGTGTGACAGAAAGCACAGACAGGAGAGGAGTGATGAGAGCGCCGTTGTGCTCGGGAAACTTTGATTATTTCTCTTTTTAAGGACAAAAGGACTTTGTGTTCAAATGGACCATTTGTTTTAAAAGGTATTTGATTTTGACCTTTGGCTTTCACCCGTTGAGTTGTTTGAACAAGGTTTGGTTTAAGATGATTGTGCCAAGGGTTGACTATGCCTCGAAGAAGAGAAGAAAAGGTTCTTTTCTTCGTAATGTTCTGGATGACTGAGAACCTGCACAGACTTGATGAAGAGAAGCAGGGCACACTATTGACAGGGACAGGAGAGGTTTCTAGGAGATTGTCACAATTTGTTTAAAGCATTTGTTGTTCACCAAAGAAACTAGTACTTTTAATGGTTTAGACAGTTTAATAGTGGCTCAACAACATTCCACAAACAGCTGTGATCACCTTTTGGAACACTACAGGCCACACCACATACTGCACATGTCTTTGTTTGTGAATGACGTCATACAATCCCTGGTAATACTACTTTCTCATAATCTGTAGAATATAATGCACTGCTGTTGATTGGAGTACTGCAGCCACTCACATAGTTCATACAATATAAGCCAAAACATTAGGACATCAGTTAGACTTTTAGAGATTCTATTACTCATGCTCTTTTACATTGTAGGAGCCCTCAGAGTGGAGACATGATTGACCCGCAGGAAATCCCAAGCCATCCCACCCCATATGCCCCAAACCCACCACCAGCCAACCCTCCACCCTACCCGGGGCCTAGAGGTAAGAGCCGAAGTCCCACTACTGCGGAAGGTAAAAGTGTTCTCGGTCAGATAGCGATTTGGAATGATAAGAAGTCAGGGCGAAAGACAGAAAGAGGTGTTTGTGGTGGAGACCTTGGTAGAGCACAGAGATATCATTGTTAGTTTGTGTGCATAAGGGGGTGTTGGGTAGCAGCGGCGTGGACATGGGTATAAAGAGGACAGGAATTCCAAAAGCTGGGAAGTCTTGAATGAAAATGGATGCACTGAAACCTCTCCTCTCTTCCAAAACAGCAAACAATGTCAATGGCGGCCCTGATATTGCCTTTCTCTGCGCCGAAAGAGAAGTGGTAAGTAATGGTTGACAGCTTTCAGTCACATTCGCTTGTACACAAGATCTGGGCAGCTTTGAAAATGTGTATGTCTTTCTTCAGGCTATCCTGAATCACTGCTTTGATGACATTGAGAGCTTCATGGCCAAGCTGCAGCAGACCGCAGAGGCCACCAGCGTCCTGAACCAGAGAAAGAAAAAGAAGAAAAAAAGCAAAAAGCAAAGTGCTGAAGGTAAAACAAGGCATTCATTAATTAATTAGTGACTATGTTTTATTGGAGTTCCTCGACGTGCTATTAGAAGCTAATCAATTTTCCCACAGAGGATCTCCTCACTGCGAAAGCCAAACCTCCCCCCGAGGAGGAGTTCATCGACATCTTCCAGAAATTCAAATATTCCTTCAGTCTGTTGGTGAGTACGCAGTGAGTTTCTGCATTTTTAGCAGCACCCCCCAGGACACTATCAACTAACACAATGATTTGATTCCTCTGCAGGCTCATTTGAAGTCGACCATCTCTAATCCATCGTCAGAGGAGCTGGTGCACCATGTCTTCAAACCTCTGGACATGGTGAGTCACAGCGTTACATCTGTTGTCACTTTACATAGAGACACAAAAGTCATGGTGGTGGGACATCATCCGAAAATATATCTGCTGAACACACAGAATGGTGTCACAGGGCTTATATGGGAGCAGGGTAAATGCGGATAAATGTCTGCGTAACAGCTGATATAAGTGCTGATGTATGACATAAGGTATGTGAAGGCAGGATGGGGCACTTGAGTGAGTTTGATGTCATTGGACACCAAGTGGAAAGTATCTGTAAGCATGTGTCAGGTCAAAATAATGGGTCGTGTTAAGTGTCTAATATTGACGTCGCTCCTAAATAAATAAAATAAAAATGGTTCTGGCTTGTGAGGTTGGTTAGTGAATACAGTGATGGCTTTATTTTGTGTGCGTGGTTCTGTGTGAATGCAGGAATGTCCTATTGGTGCACACTTTGGTTGAGATCTGCATTTGTACTGCTGTTCTTAAAAATGACATTGATTTTCATGACCTCTGCTTTAAGTAAATTCAAAGTGCATTTAATCTTATTTGAACTTTGAATATTGGGTAATAGATGCAGTAGTCCAGTAGATAGATTGAAAAAAATCAATGGCAAACAAATAATCTTAGAATTTCAGGTGTGTCCATTGGTGTGATCTAATTAGGCAAATTTTAGCAATGAATCACCTTTACCCAAACAAAAAGGTAGAAAGGGTGTGTTATGTTAGTGCATATTGGCACACCTGATGGAAACTCAGCCAGTATTGTTTCTTACCTGTGTTTGCAGATGGTGAAAACTACAGGTGGTCCAGCTCTAGGTGCCTCAGTGTCCAGTCCCGCCTTGACCACCTCAGCTGTGTCCCTGCTGCAGGGCACCCTCTATGAGGAGGAGAAGCAGCTGTGGATATCGCTGGGGCCCAACTGGACTCAGCCTCGGTCAGTATTTTTAATAATCATGCACTGTGCACATTCACCCAAGTGACATTATTAATCAGCCAACTTTTATTTGTATAGCAACTCACAACAATCAAAGGTTGACTAAAGTGTACATAAAAATAAAAAAATAAAAATCCAAATCATTCAACCTGAACCTATGACTGTTAAGGCTTGGTTTAAAGAGCACCATGTCTTTGTGGTTCAAATGTTCTAAACTTTGGTAGCAACAATCCCCCACTGTCCAAATCTTCTGCGAGCCTGCAAAGGGAGAACTGGTTATGTAAATGCGTTTGTCAGGTGTTTGCAGCAACATTATGCTTGCTGGTTGCAAACTGAAGGCTCCACTGTGGACTGCATTGACTGATTAAAGAGTTTTATAAAAGGTTTTGTGTGACACTGTTTAACAGCAGCTTGACTCATATTTGCTCACAATAAAAACCCAAGCCATTAGCTCAAAGAAAGCCACCTTGAACAAACAGAAAGTACTGGACTGCAGTGTGACAATAAACTCGGAAAACACATATTTCAAAAATGCAAAGTACCCTATGAAATATATCGGTAATGTTTGGTGTTTGCTCAGCTCTCAGCTCAGAGAACCAGTCGCTCCGTACACCCCTGTGTTCCTGGATGGTTGGAAGCCGGAAGCCTCGAGGCCAGACGGGCAGGTTTGGGAGGATCCGGTCGAGTCACAGCACAAACATGAGGCTCTCCGAGTAAAACAAGAGGTTAGAAATACCAGAGCTCACAGGCACAACACTGGGAGTAAAACACACTTGTTGACTAAAAGTAAAGAACTGTTTAATAAAGAAATCTATTTTAAGTGTTAATGTTTGGTTTACTTTTTTTGTAATCAGTGACTAAAATGGTGCGTTAACAATGAACATATGTTTTATTACATTAGCTATTTCTTGTTGCATGTCTAAATGCTTGGCCTATTGTAATTATGTTTTATGTGCAGACAAAAGATACACTTTTTTCCCCTATAACCTCTTATATAGTCTTATATTCTGCTGTGTCTCCCACAGCAGCGGCAGTCTCAATTGGTCATGCCTCCACTTAACGAAGAAATGTAAGTCGACCCAGACTACTAAATCAAATGCCATTATATGTTCTTACACTGTGTGGTAACAATATTTTTCTTTATTTTTTCCTCAGAGACAGCACCAAACTTCCTCCACAATCTGACAGACTCTACTGCTGCAGTTACGACTTCATAGCAAGGAACAACAGCGAGCTTTCAATTCAAAAAGGGGAAGTTCTCGAGGTAAATGCACACTATATTTATTTTTATATTATATCTTAGAACATAGCATCAGTGGGTTTTTAAAAATGTATGCAAAATATTGAGTGTGCTTTGTCTTGTGACAGGTGCTAGAATCATCCAAACGCTGGTGGAAGTGTCGTAATCGGTTCAACCAAATTGGTTTTGTTCCTCACAACATGCTTGAACCCATGGCTCACATTGACAGTCCTGCTGCCACGCCTCCCAGCGTAAGACACTTAGATACTGATGGATCAAACACTAGACCTACACCCCTGCATACCTGACTGAATCACTGTATTGTTTCCGGCAGGCTCCTGCCCCACCCCCGGTTTCTAAGACTCTCTCATTGGCCCCACCCAGCCCTCATGTCCCACAGAAGACACATTCTCCCTCGCCCCAGAGGCCAGTCAGCATGCCTACATATATGACACATGTGCCGGAGGACACAGATAAAGGTATCAAACTGCGTGGGTCCAAAGATTAGGATGTGTCGCAAAACGCAAAAAAGGATGAAAGTCTAAAGCTGCTAATTAACCAACAAAAAGATAAAACAGATCATTGCACATGTTGTATAACTGTGACAAATCTAGTGTATGGCAGATATAGTGCTTTCAGTTAAGGCTCTGTAATGAGGGCTTTTGTGTCTTATCTCTTCAGTCATGTTAGTGAATGATGAACTTCTCCAGAGGCTGACCAATGGCAAGGCTAATCTGAATAAGCCTCTGGTCATCCCCCGCTCCTCAGAGACGTCTGTCCCACTAGACTACCACTCTACTCCAGATGAAGTGGCTGAATGGCTGAGAGGGAAGGGCTTCAGCGAGCCGTAAGTGCTGATGATACTTAAAATGTCTAATATATTACAGTCACTGTTGTATGCAGGTAAGTAAAGAGCTATGTTATCTTTTTGGTGACCTACAGGACCGTTAACTGTTTGGGAGTGCTGACAGGTGCTCAGCTCTTTTCTCTAAATAAAGAGGAGCTACGGGCCGTGATTCCAGACGAGGGCGCCAGAGTGTACAGCCAGCTCACTGTTCAGAGAACACTGCTGGAGGTAAAAGAAATTTAACAAAGAATATTATCAAGACAAACCTGGGCACTTGAGCCAATAGTAAATACTGATGAATGTATTTTATATTGTGTGGTCTACAGGACGCCAGAAGGGCCACAGAGCTAGAAGCTGTCATGGAGAAACAGAAAATGAAGGTTGACCTTAAATTAGAAAGTGGCACGTTGTAAAAATGTAAAAAAACGCATTTGAATCACCATTGTCATACAGGGACTTGTAAATGTTATTCATCACTAACCAGCTCATTCTGTGTTCACAAGCCATTATGGCAAAATAACAAAAGCGTATATATTCTAAATATTTGGCAGCCAAGTGCAAATGTGTATCACTGTAATGTTTTTGCTCAGTTCAATACTAAATTAAACCAAATGTATTTATCTAACTCATGTGTCCTTTGATATACTGTGAGTGCTAATAATACAATAAAAACAAAAAAACTCCATTAAAATGTTGGGAATTTTTAATGAGACTTTAAAAGAAAGATTTTCTGCTGAAAATAACCATGTATGATGTCACACATTAGGGTAAAACAATGCATCCGTATAAACCTATTTGCATCCAATTGGAACTATTCTTAAGCCCCAAAACCTCTACTCCAACCCAAGATTTGAATTTAGGATATGATCTTGTTAGTTTGGATTCATTTGTAACCATAATGCTTCATATGAAGACCAAAGAACCACTTTATTTTCACCATTTCTTTTTTTTTTTTTTTTATGTACAATAAACAAATGAAAATCTAATTATAAAACAAGACATGCCAACAAAACTATCAGCAGCACTAAATTAAACAAATTTCTTTCAAAAATAAAAACAGGACGAGAAAGTACTTTCACTGGCCATATTTAAAACCCTGCTCACTATAATTTTTAGTTACATTTTTTCCTAGGGGTTTAGTAATTTAAATACTGGAGAAGAATGCACACTAGACATTTTATCCCATTTTTGTCTTATGATAATGAGATTTGTTGACTCAAAGCCTAAAGCCTTAATACAAAAGAATGTTTAGGTACATTATATATAACTTACTCCAGCATAAATTGATGTTTGCTTGGTTCAGTGTAGTGTTTAAAGTACATAAGAAAACGGGGTACAAAGATACAAACAACCATCAAGCTACACATGTTGATAATACAACACACTACGAACCAATTACAAACGACCTGCTCAAATTTAATCTGTTGACTTTTGGATGCTTAATAAAAATGGAAATCAGTTTTGACAGAGAAATGACTTGCAATTAAAAGCAATGAAATAATGCAAGCAGGAAAACATATTGGTCAGAGCAAAGGCTGAATGTGACACTGGGGTGATGGACACAGAAGGCGATTGTATGCGTGTGGTTCTGAATGGACATTGGTCTTCAAAGGTCTCCCGCATCCCTGTCTTCACCTCGCCTGGAGTCCGACTTGCCATTCACACCATCTCTCCTGTCTCGATCTCGCTCACGAGAACGGTCTCTAGAGGAGCGCTCTCGGTCCCTGGACGACCTGGTCAAAATAGACAAGATGTTAGGCATTCTTGGGATACACAAGCAAAAACTTAGTATTTTCTGCAGTTTTATATTTACAAACAGTCAAACAAATGTAAAAGCAAAGCTCGCACAGAAGCGGACTTTGTCAAAAGTGTGTCTTCTTCATGTGTCACTCACAATAGGTCAACTGTTGTTCCAGTCTTTTAGATCCAAAACAGTGTGCAAATTTTTCTTATTGCTCTTGTAAAAATTTAAATGGACCCACTACCCTAAACACTACATTCAACTGAGAAACATGAAAATTTTGCATTGATGGAAACAAAAAATGTGCTCATATTTTTATCCCTGTGCGCCTAACTTGTCTACTCACTTATGTTTGGAGCTCCGTTCGTTGCTGTGACGATGGCCTCGGCTGCGAGAGCGACTGCGATGCCGCCTTCTCCTATCCCTGGAACGCGAGCGTGATCGGCGCTTGTCCCGCGAAGCAGAGCGTGAACGCCTCCTTCTGCGGTCACGAGAGCGGGACCTAACAAGTAACAATATATTAAATCAGAAAGTCAAAACTGTGCTTAATTATAAATATTTTTTAAAAAGATCATCTATTTTACTTACCGTTTATGCTCTCTGCTTCGTGACCTTGTCCTAAACAAGAGAGAGATCAGATTTTTTAACAAAAACGCACACATTAAAAAGAGTGTTCAGATGTCAGAGACCAACCTTTTTTTCATCTTTTCCTCCTTCTCCCTCTCTTCTCGTCTCTTTAAGCGTTCCTGGTTTCGCTGCTCTTGCTTATCAACCACAGTTTTCTAAATGCATTAAACAAACCAGAAGCTTGTTAGTATGCAACCTCGGTTTACATTTTACAATTGATCCAAGTACATGCTAATGTTCACCATACCTTCAGTTGGTCCAGTTTCTCCCTAATCTGGATGAAACCCAAATGAAGTTTTCCACCAAAGTGGTCAGCCAGGCGCCGGTCATTGTCATGGAGACCAAGATAGGCAGAACACACCTCGCACACCCGCAGCTTTTGTTGCTGATAGCTGGAGGCAGGCATTGAGTTTCTGTACTCTTCCTGAAATGAGATGGATTCTTTAATTAAGATTAAAAGGACACCATGTACAAAACATTCAAGCAAACATTTCTCACCTCGGCATCTTTCTTCTTGGTGCGAACCTTTTCTACTTCTTGAAGGACCTTCTGCGCCTCATCAACATTGCCCTCTGCTCCCAGCTGTTCAGCCTTGGCCAGAAGTTTTCCTATTTCCTCATTTAGTTCATGGACTTTCTCTGCCTACTCAAACAAAAAATGATCGTACTGTTATGTAAATGCATAGTAAAGCCACAATGTTAGCATTAGAATAAAAAGACATTTACCTTTGCTGCAACCTCAGCACTGATCTCTTCTTGAGTTTCCGCCAAACGTTTTTTGGCCAGTTCTGTTCTTCGGTCACAGTCGGCAATAAATGACTCCAGGTGATCCACAGCCTTAAGGGTGTGAGGACAAAATACAATCTTTGAGCCTCAAAGTAACAAGGGGTGTTATGGATCGCAGCTGATCAGTGACCCATATGGCTCACGTCCCACGGTTTGGCACACACAATAATAATACTTCATTACAAATTTTTTTCATTTTATTTTTTTAACAATCGCAGAGTGAGCACTCATGTGTTCATGTGACAGCAACAATGGCTTGCAGAGGAGAGGAAGAACTTGAAAAGCCTCTGGCATCATTTAAATCAAATGTATCCATGTATGACAAGTTCCCAAGTGTCCATTTTGGACGTTGCATTGTAGCATAAGCAATGCATTATTTAAAGCTGGTAAGTCTGAGAACTTCACAATATAAAGCTGTGTTATCTTGTTTTTTAAATTAATAAACTGTCACATTCTTTTCCAGTATCTCTGGGAGTTTGAGAGTAGTTTCATCATTAATTATCGCATAATTCTCTCACAAGTCAGCAAATTCATCAGACAGACAGTGGTCATAGGCCATTGCCAAGGCCTAGAAAAGGGGTCAAATCAAGTTGTTTTCAGGAAACAAAATCATGTTCAAACGGTCCCTGGCTATAAGTGTAAGACATTTCACTCCCTTGTCTTTTTTTTTTTTTGATAAATCAAAAATTGATCCGATACGCGACTCAAAAATTGTTGCGCCACTAAAAGTACCTTTTTTACAAATATTTATGGCTCTTTACTTACGTCAAGCTCAAAAAACAGATCCCTCTCCTTGGAGGCAATTTCGTAATCTGCTCGAAGAGCCAGGTCGTGAATCTTGGTGCACTCTCCTAGGTCCATACGCTTTCACAAAACATAAACAAGACTACAATTAAAACATAATCAGGTGTTAAGTAGCAGATACATACAGGTAAAGGCCTACTTACAGTCCCAGAAAGGATGTCATGTGGACAGCAGTTGAGAAGGTGACTTTTACAGACTCGCTCATCGCTGAACTTGACCCTTTGCCGTGTCTCGTCCCCTGTAACAGTCCAAAAGACAAAGAGTGAGAATTAAACCAGAACAAACTTGCAATAATGGTCGTATCCTGTGCTTAAATATTTGACTTAAACTGTGCTGTATTAGTGGGGTAGATTGTGCCTCAATTGACTTTCAAGGATTTGTTCCTAAACTAAATATTTGTGAAAGACAGTGTTTATCAGTAAAAACGGCTTTGTGTGTGTGGTTCTTCAAAGACTTTTCCTTACCGTACACAGACAGTGAGTGTGTTGGAGCCTTTATCCAATTTAACTTGTGAATAGGCTCTGTGCCAGCTTTGTAAATGTAAAAAATATAATATACGGCAGCCTAATATTGCACAATCTCCACAAACCTTTAAAACATTGTTGTCTGTCTACATATTAAAGACAAAACTGTGACAATAAAAACATCCTTTACTCACAACCATGCCCTTTTCAGATATAAAACAGTGAAAGCACATTCTCAAAGAATGCAGAATGAAAGCTATGAAAAAAATTATTTTATACACACTGCGATCTGCACCACATACTGTACCCTTCTGCATCTTCAAGACCTCAGCTGCAGAATTTTAAACCCGCTGTAGAAAAGTTTAAATTGGAACAGTTTTCTTGCCCATACCTGTAGTAAGAAGTTGTCATACACAAGTCAGACTGTAAATGATTTGTGAAAAGGTTTTGTTTTCGACTGCTAAAATTAAAATAGACGACTAATGGAAAGTTGCTTGTTTGGAATTGTAGCCAGACGTTTTAGCTGTAAGCTGTATTACTACTCCAAGTGGTAAAGTATAGTGCCATTGAAGCTTTACCCAGTTATTTAAATTATAGCAAGACTACAATAACTTCCGGTAGGCAAACAAATTGTTTGGATATTGATAACAGCTTTAAAAATTGTGTGACTCACGGCTCGATGAACATGAGGCTTTTCTGCAACTCCTTTGCAGATTGATGTAGGCTGGCAAAGATACACTGAACCTTAATGAATAAAATAAAGGGGCCACAATTGTTCAGTTTGTATGCAACATATGTATGGGAAGAATTTTATATCAACTTCACACATACAACCACAAACTTACAACACAATTTCATTCTTACTGTACAAACTAAATAAACCTCATCAAGATGGCAGGGCAGCAGCAAGCTGTCATTATCTGCCCACCTATGTTTACTTGACATCTGAATTCCCATTTAATGTCTGTACCCATTTGGCACATTCATGCATTTAATTTCAACTTGCAATAGTTAGCAAAATGAGCACCGATCACTTAGTAAAAACATGTCTGGTGCAGACTCCCAAGACTACTGAAAGACTGCTGCAAACGCGTGAGCACAAATCCGTTTAATCCCAATGATAAAAGAAAAAAATAAAAGAAAAAAAACACGACATATTATTAGACAGTTAATCCATAAGAAAGTATTTACTATTTCGATAAAACCTTTCAATATTAAAATTAGAGGGTACCTTTAATGTATACGCGAATGGGTTCAGGTTTGCTCGTTTAAATTCGTATGTTTTCCATTTCCACCAGCAGGACACTTCGCCACAGTAACGTTATAATAAAGTAGGGTACAGCTAGTCGTATCATAGCAATAATACCAGGCGATTTAAGTGTGAAGTCGAACCAAAGAGTGCAAATTGTTAAGTAAGCAATGCCAAATCGATACAAACATTAAATCGTGACTTAATCGGCATAGAACGTAATTAATGGAGCCCCGTGTACTTCACATTCATGCAGCTCTGTAGTTTACAGCCAGCACTAGGCAGCGTTAGCAGTGGCTCCATCTTGGCTAGCAGAGCTAGCAGGCTACGGCAACTCACCATCCCTCGCTGTTCCCATCAGCTGGTCGAGCAAAGCTCTCATCTGAGCTTGAGCAGACATTACTGTGCGCCCGTCGTCAGCTGTATATAAAAGTGTAAGATTGTATTCCTCTTCTAATAGAGTTTATATCACTTGATTGTTTATTCTTCCAAGCATCGCCTCTCGTAGCGTTTCTCTGTTCGTCTGTTTCCGTTTTAACTCGAAGATTGACGACACTTCCGTTTCCTGACGGACCAGGAGGCACGGTTAGGAGTACAATCGACCAATCCCAGCCTAATCCTCATAGCCCAATCAGAAACGCACATACAACGAGGCCAACATCTAGGCCGATTTATACTTCTACCGTATGCTTTTTACCCTGTGCACGGTCTGGCTCCATGTCGACGAACTGTAATTGTTATACTATTTACTACTATTTATATTGAGTTTTGAACAAAGGTGGGTCGAATTACATTTGGCTTTTGTTTGGATCTAAAACTGCCGCGTTGCCGCCTCTTGAACGAGAACAACATGGCACGTAAATGCATCACGCTGTTACCCTGCTTGTGATTTGTTGACGCTTGCTTGTCAAGGAACTTAACGTGAGGCATTCCCTCTACACTTACTCAAGAAAACAGGAAGAGAAAAGTTTTATACTCTGCAACAGATGGTGCAATTTGTGGCAAGTTTCTGACATGTTTTACTACTTCTTAGTGTTCCTGGTTCAGCAAGCTAACTACTCATAAGTTGACTAAGATTTAGAAAAGCAACAAATTTGTTTTGTTTGTTTTCCTTGTTGCTTTAGTACAGACAACAAGTTAGCATTAGCGGTGTTAGCTAAAGTGTTCATCATAATGAGTCGGCTGTTTCTGTGCTGAGAAATCTCTGGACCTAGAGCTGGCACCTGTGAAAAGGCAGAGCGAGCACAAAGGTTGATGCAACAGAAATAACTGGACTGACACACACTGCTGCTTCTAGGATTTTTATTTAAATTCACAAATGTCAGCTACTCACCATGTTTTGATGCCAATTTAATTAACCAGCAAGGCTCAATATAGTGTAGTGCGACCTTAACTAATGCTCTGTACTTTAACTATTTTTATGTTTCTCTTAAAACTCTAGTATCTGACAGATGTTCTGCAATAAAGATGGAGAACTCGGACCATGCCACTGAGGGAGACCCTCTGAAAAGAGAAGATGGAGTGGAGGCAGGAACCACAACATCAGCAGAGCTGAAGAAAAAGTGCTGTGAGGAGCCGGGCTTTGCAAAGCTCACCCACTGGCGCACAGCGGTGTTTTTCTTTTCCTTATTCCTCTGCCTCACTGTAGTCTTTGCCTTCTCCTTCATCATCCCATGTCCTGTCAGACCACAGTATCTTATATCATGGAACAGGTCTTTTAATGAAGCAGGTGAGTAGGTCTCTGACTTTATTGTCACTTCTTCTATTTCTCATAAATGAGTAAAAACAGACTAAATTGTACCTCTTTCTGTTTTACTGTAGCAACATATGACTTTTTAGCAATTGAAAACGCAAACAAAGACAAGGTGCTGGATGTGCTGTTCGTCCTTAAAGCCACTGAAAGCAGTCCGAACAATACATGTGTTGGTGCAGGTATAAAATTGCCATATGTACTATAGCCCTGAAAAATATCATGCTTGCTCCGAATTCAATTGTTAAATTGTTTTCTTTCAGGTCTACTTTCACCATGTATCTTTTTGCTAGCTGTTGATGGGACAGATGGTGAAACACTCTGGGAACGTCCATTGGAGCTTGAGTTCCACTGGGCTCAGTGTGGTCTGGAGAAAGACACAGGCAGAGGCTGGGACTGTTTGCTGTCTCACTCTGACCGTCTCACTGCTATTGACAAGCACAAGGGTAAAAAAACAATGATAGTTTTGATACTTTATTTATTTTTTTTGTTTATCCTAATTAATACTACATTTCCATTTATCTAACACTTTTATCCAAAGCGACTTACATTGTTCTACAGTAATTACCAGTGTAACAGCCACTGGAGGCAAGCTGAGTTAAGTGTCTTGCCCAAGGACACAACAACAGTATGAACTGTGGGGAGAGTGGGAATCGAACCACCTACCTTCCAGTTGAAGGACGACCACTCTACCACAGTGGCTCAGTTCTAAATGTACCAAAAGGACATTTAATAATCAACATGCTTTCTCTTAGATAAAAACAAAAAAACACCCTTGAAAAACTAAATGAATAATGGGGGTTTCAAGATGTTATGTAATTGCACCACATTTTATTATTTACCTATACAATGGTTGTTTACTCTTGTCAGGTGAGATTAGGTGGCAGCAGCCCAAGTTTTCTAATCTACACAGCACAGTGCCTGTCCTAAGTGTCCCAGATCTAGATGGGGACAAGGTGGGGGATGTGGCTTTGTTGGCCCATAACTCTGTACAAGTATGTAAACTTATGATGTAGTTTTAGTATTAATATTATTTTTTCAGTGAATTTGGGCTAGTAACTAATAACTCTCTCTTTTGTTTTTGCAGACAGAGGTTATTTTTCTCTCAGGGAAAACAGGTGTCCAGATTGGATCAACTGTAAAGCTTGATGCAACAAAAACAGACAATCATCTTCTTTATCGCACACCAGGCGGTTCTGACTATGTACTTCTTGAAAAAGGTTTGTAGCTGAACTCAACTATAACAGCCTAATTTGGACATTTAGTCTTCATTTGGTATAGGACACTTTGTTAAAGTATAGAGGAAAAAAAACATCTTCTTTTGTCATGTTTTGGATGACTGTATTGTGTTTAATTGCTCATAGACACGGGTCTTTTTGGACTTGCACTGTTGAGGATTGCTGCCAAAGCTAAAGCAGGGATTGAGGCGGGTCTCACTAAAGATGCACTCTGGGAAAGCAAAGCCAACGCAACAACAGGACTTGTACACATCTTCAAGTAAGAGAAAGCCAAACATGCATACAGTCATGTGCAGTACAACAATAATTGCTGGATATTTTACATGAGCTGATCCTGTTCATCTCATACTACATCATAGGTCTGACGAAGTGAGACATGTGCTAAAAACTGCTGAGAAAGATCCTTCAGACTTGCTCCTTGTTACTGGGAAGGAAGTGGCACTAATTGATGGAAAGTTGCAGATACTGTGGAGTTTTAACACCAGCTCAGTCTTAGGGTAAAACACAAGCCTGAATGTCTCTACTTACTGATGAATCAATTTGTTATATTGGATAAAATGTGTATTGTCACATTTTTCTAGTACACCCTCATTTGGTCACTTTAACAAAGATGGCATACTTGATGTTGTAATTGAGGAGGATGCTGGTAACAACACAAAGAAAGTAAGTCATCTCATATTTTTAATATTATTATTACTTTCATTGAGATTACCATTTAGTGTGTTGGTTATAGGTGATCATTCTGGATGGAAAATCTGGTGGAGTGTTGTGGGAAGTCAGCCTTTTGGCCAGCCCAAATTTACCACAACCTGCTTCGATGCACACCACCAATTCCTTCTCGATCTTTATGTTTTGGGGGCGGATGCCATCGGAGACTAATTCATCTGTAATGATGCTGGTTTTTGTACTTGTTGCATATATATATATATATATATATAGATTTGACAAATCATAAAAATTTTTTATTAAACATCAATATTGCTTATTCTTTCAGGTGATAATGAGCAACCATTGCTCCTACATGCTGCATCCTTTGTTTTCCAAAGTGCTTCTTGAGTCGGCCAATGTTGTGGACCACATCATGACATTCAGAGGTACATTTAGGGCCTAGTGAAGTTTTTTTATTTTTTTTTAGTGGATACATTGGTTGGAAGCCTTCATGACAAAATAATTACTTAAACTACATTATATTACAGCCACCTTGTTGGAGCATGGACGCCATGCAGCCTACGTCACCCTCACTGGTCCAGGAGCAGAAGGAACTAAAGGAACTGTAAACCTCAGCAAGAGAAAGCTGAAGCAGGATGTGCCCGACAGCAAAGTTATTCGGATTGGCACGGGCGAAGATACAGAGACCAATGAGAACATCAAAGAGGCTTTCAACAGACTTCGTTTCAGTGAATATTAAAAACTGTTAAAACCATGGGTTAAAGACAGGTGCAGACACAATTATAACTTTAAAACTGCTGAAAGCCAAAGTGAATTCTAAAGGTATAAAGGCCTATCCTTTAATCCTTATGGATAAAATTGGCTTTATCTAAACTATGATCTCATTTTGTCAAAAAGACAAAAGACAATCTCTCAACCATGATGCTATCAAAACAACCTTCTTTCTGACTGCTGACGTGTTTGTAGCACTTTTAACTGTTCGGCTTACTTTATTAATTGAGCAGTCTGGACAAAGTTTGATTGTTTTGGCTGGAGGTAGGTGAGACAATAAAGTTCAATGTGGCAAATACAAGGTTTGGGGGTAAATATGCTGTAGGGGGAACTTGCCTGATATATGCTGTCTATCAACTGAGAGGGAAGATGAATTATAACCAAAGCTCATGTCAATTAAGACATTTGCTTAGCCTAATCCAAAATGCTGCAAAAATTATTTTTATTTTTATTGCTGTGGTTTTATTTTAAGCTGTGGGACAGGCTATTGTTTGAGATGTATTTTTCCTGATTTGTCATGTTGAAATATAAACAAGAATAAACGGCTTTAAAATATATCATTTCTTAATAAGAAAGATGTCTCAATAAGAAGAATATAATCCAGGACCACGAGAGTGAGCTTTAGACAGACATGTTTACAACACGTTACTCTTTAAAACGTTTTATAAAACAAATATTCAGTTTAAGTAGGAAGTTTATGTCACCATCTTGTGTTCAAACGAAGACGCCGCATGTACACGTGCTTTTTGGGCCATAAAACAGCAGACATGCGCATGGAAGTGACTGCGTGTTTCTCATTCAAACCGGTCCATGAATGTCTGGAAGTCTGGCACGTACAGTGGGCCGGTCCTACAGTTTACACCCGGAATGATTGTAACGCGTGACTCTTGCGTCATACAAGGCTGCTGCTATACACGTTTCCTCGTGGAGCTTTACTCGGAAAGTCACTCTTTGGAGAGAATGAGAACACAGAGGCAGGCATTTTTAAGGAAAAGATGCGCGAGACAAGAACACACTCCGGCTGAGCGAAAGGGAGAGAAGCCGGGAGCGCGAGGACACGCGAGAGTTGAATGGGTCTTAATATCGGGACATTGACAAATAAGCCTCACATATAGACTGTAGCCGGGTAACACTATAGAGTACATAGGGGGTAAAAGGTCAGTGGAGGCAGACGTACAGACTCGACAGCTGGAGGCATGACTGGGTCAAAAACAGCAAATAACAGTCAAACCTAGCTTCCCCAATATTGTTTTTAGTAACGCAATCCCAGCTTTGATATCAGCTATTAATGATTAACAAAAGAAGTCGGTGATGACTTCCGCATTGAAACTGCACTTTACAGCTGTGTGTGGAAAAAATAAAAATAAATAAACATTTCAAAACAATGTATCGCTGGTCTTCCGTTGTTTCTCGTGCGTCCCAGTATCTGTCCAGTGTCGGCCCATCACTTGAACCTGACCTGTGCCGGTATAGTAGCGCGTGCCAGTCAGTTCAATGTGACCTGGGTCCGCCATACCGTTACGATAGCGCCGCACGCCTGCAGTATCTCCAGAAGTGAGCGCGTCAAGCGTGGGGCGCACAGTGCATCAGAGGAAGGACACATACCCGCCGTCCGGTCGAAAAGTCACTTTGGGCTCGACACATCCTCCCCCTTTGCAAAGGTAATGGGTTTCAAGACGGTATTTTATAATCAATAATGTATATATGCTTTATTTGTATAAGTATTGAGCCACAAAGTCATTGTTTTATACGAAGTATAGGCTAGATATAGAATCAATATAAGGCTACCGGCTTATCTTTAGGCGGATATTATTATTAAATAAAGCTTTTGCCTATGTCACAGCGCCTTGAGATTATCAATATTGGCATTAAAAGGCATACTGAACAGTAGTCTATATGAGATAGAAACAGAAACTGATATAGGTATGTTGAGGAAATGTTTAAGGAAGGCCTGGTGAAAGCTCTATAGGTGCCTTTATCGTTAGCGCCTGTTTTTATTTTTTTTGGTAATAAACCTTTTTGGCAAATGTAGAAGCATTTTGTAATGTGCACTGACACAGATCTAGGTTATAGCTTATGTTCTGAACGAGTGAACGTGTCGAAGATATTAATACCAATACATCAATGAGGTCAGGCTGAGCTCTAAAAACACATCTAGATAGAATGTATGTTAGTTAGTTGTTGTTGTGAGTGTGCACTCATTTTGAAAATTAAATTTAACGCGTGCCTGTTTTGCCTGGCAGAAGTGAAAATGGCTGAGGACATTAAAGCCAAACTTGAGAACTATCGCACTGCGCCTTTTGACGCCAGATTCCCAAACCAAAACCAGACCAGGAACTGCTGGTCCAACTATGTGGGTAAGTTGACAAGTCGGGGTCACAAAGTGGCTCTTACAGTCTCATCCAGGAAAACTTAAATAATGTAAATTGTACTGTAAATCTAATACTTTTTCTTTATTTGATGTCCATTGTTTGTTTTTTCCTTTCTTGATTTATAGACTATTATAGGTGCCAGAAAGCTCTAGAGACTAAAGGGGTGGACACAGGGCCTTGTGAATGGTACAGGAGGGTCTACACCTCACTCTGCCCCATATCCTGGGTAAAAATAATTTTACATTTTTCACAAACTACTATAAAATAGACACGTACTCTGTGTGAGGTTTACAGATTGCATAAGTAGTTTAGTAAGGCTTGTGGACCTTTGTCTCTACATTCCTCTCACTGTCATCTCAATGGTAAATATCAAAACATATTAGGATATTTGGTCCAGAAAACACTGTATGTGCCTCCATAAAATGACAAATGTGGCTGATTAGAAGTGTGTATCAAAAATGTAAGCAAGCTCAGTAAACATTTCTCTTGTCTTACACTCAGATCCAAAAATGGGACGATCAGAGGGCAGATGGGACCTTTCCTGGAAAGATCTAAGACTGCCATCTCCCCAGCAGTTGTTTCATGTTCAGCAAAATGTTTGTACAGGCATTGAGTGGCTCCATATTCTGCCTTTAATAGAAATTGTCTGTCATATGGAGCAAGCTGTAACTAAATGTTCATTCCTTACAATTGCTTTAAAATGTACAGCGATATCTGCATTAAAACATATCACAATATATATTTATGAAACTCTGCAGCTTGTTTTTTGTCTTTTTAATTTCACGGGTTGTGCTGACTCAAAACAGGACCTATGGGAAAACTTAAAGAAAACAACTGTTATAATATGTTTTATTGATTCAAATAAACCCTACATCAAATATGTATTTGATAAAAATTAGAAAAATAAATGTCACATGTACAACAATGTCCACCACTCAACAGAGCAGGACTGCAGTATAGAGTAGCTATCGCTTCTGGACATGTTCAAATAAAATACATAAAACTGCATTTTTAAATATATATGTACTGTATACACACGTATAAACACTCCTCACGTGAGGAGTAGAAAAGAGTGTTGTACGAGGCTTAATGAAAGCATAAAAAAGATGACAACAATGGCTAATGCTAAAGACATTTCTCATGCAACAACACATTGAAGAATAAGAACATCTACCAAGTTTTTACTGTTATGGTGAATGGAGAAGAACAATTTTATCCCTTTTTGAAGATTGTTCTGAGGTAAGTTTTAGGTATGTAGGTTGCATAAAAGGTTGGTTGTGAGCTGAAAATCTAAACTAGTAAATGTAGACTTTTCCGAATTTCCAGCCAAATTACTGAAACTGCTTGAGAAACGTTTAATGAGACTTCTACAAAAGGTCACTTGGATTGCAGGCAAGCTTTTCTACCTGGTGCAAAGCAGAAAAGCTAGGTTTCAGGAAAAACATCACCTGAAATTATTTTGTATAACCAAAAAATTGATAACATTTCTGTTTTAGCTAATAAGTACAAAATCTAATCAGTTGAATCGTGTACCTTTTTAGCCACCCATATCAATTTTAAGCCCTCCTCAAGTAAAACCAACATGCTTTGAGATATATCAGTATATGTTTTGAGATATAATAACCAACAGATATACAGAATACATCCACAATACAGTCTGCATAGCATTATTATTATTCGGTGCACTGGTGGAGTGTAAAACAGCAACTAACTAGGCTCATCATTGGTTGAATTTAGCACTAAAAGGAGCCATATGCAAGTGTATTGTGGGCCTTGGGGAATTTTTGAGTAGTTACACATCACAAAGCAGCATTTAAATATGCAGCACAAAAATCACATGTAGCAGCCACAGATATAGTTGTTTGTAATAGGCACAATAACTTGGCTGAAAAATGCAGCCTTGCAGGTTTATCCTGGTTTAATGGGAGAGTCACTCAGGGCAACTCTGCACAGCAAGTGTTAAAAAGGAGACATACTGTGAGTTCCGCTGCAGTGAAAACTATCCAACCATAAAGTGGATCTGTGTGTGAAAATCTATGGTCACGTGTGAACCGCTGTCACAGCGGCGGACAGAGGTTGAGCTCCCTTTTCTAGATTCACAAATATTGGTGAAAACGGGTAAATCATTTTCCCCACTTCTGATATTGTTCAGTCAGTACCTCCTCTTTCCATGTTTTCCACTATCAGTCATACAGGTTTTAGGCCGAAGAGCTGCAATGAGGGAAACAAAAATCAGCTTTGATAAAATAATCAATTACCATGGGTCAAGGGCCCTGCAGTCCAAAGCCAAAACTACTTTTGATGTGTCTCTCCTACCCGATAAGACAAAACCTAGGACAAGTGGTATCACAAGACATGTTACAAACTTGTTCAGTTGACCCTGGGATCTCAATATAACAACTTAAAACTTGATATGTTATTACTTTACACTATTGCTAGTCTGAGTTAGTTATCTCTTTACTTGTGACAGAAGATGGACAGCTTTTTTTACATTGTTGTTACATTGTTGTTTATAGAGATCTACGTCAATAGAAACTGAACTGATGTAAAAAACCTAGACCTCACTAACCGTGAGTGTCAGTGTCCTTCTGCATTGGACTAATTCTACCACTCACCTGGATCTGCCGTTTGTTTCTTTTTGTTGTGATGGACAATCTGATTCTCATTGGTCATCTTCACATCTTGATCCTCCACATAATTACTGAAACATAGGAAGAAAAAAATATATATACATACAAATGTTTAGACATGTCAGATGTTAGTCCACATACTGTACATAGGGAAAAAGGGAACAACATTTAAATGATCACAAGCTGATGACAACACCCGAGGCCAGCTGGTCCAGACCAGTGATGGAGCTAGAGAGATCATAGAGGAGAGGAGAAGGAAACCGAGAGAAGGGACTCAGGCATCACAGGTCAAGAGTGTGGGGAAAAGTGCAGGATGACTGGGAGATATTCGAAGGCTCTTAGGGAATTTTTTTACAGGGATTGACCACAGGGAGGTGCTGACATGGGGCTTTGAAAGGGTCTGTTACTCACTGGCGGTGGTGTCTGCTGCCACGAGGGCTGGAGTGAAGAAGAATAGAGTTTTTTTTTTCACTTTGGTCAGTTAACCTTCACATATATTTAAAAACAAGATAACCGTATGCATTGTGAAAACAAACAATGCAAACTAAAGATTAGCATTAAACCTAAACTCAGTGTCTTTATATTATAAAAAGTTAGGATACCTGATGACAGTGTTTCTCTCTTTGTGTGCAATATAGGCATCATCTGTAAAGAGTATGGTGTGGTAGGGAACAACTGGATCACAGGTTGGTAAAATGCCTCGTGCCACATGGTTTACACAGTCTAAAATGCCGTTGTATACCAAGAGGTCATCCACAAGCAGCTATACAAAAAGACAGAAGCAGTATTTAAGATCTAAGTTTTAAGAAACCAATTGACAAAACAGTACAGCAAAGAAGACTTACCCCAAACTCCTTGACTCCTCTTTGTGTCGTCTTAGAGTAGTTCCATAACTTGATCATAGACACTGTTACTGGCTGATCAAAGATGACATACACACGATTCACCTGCAAAAATAGTCACATTTAATAAAATTCCAGAGAAAATGTGAACTAGGATGTGACTCAGTCTCTAAATGAGAATCCTCACCAGTCCTGGAAGAACCGGGGCTAACCACATGTGCCTTCCATCATGGGTACTGTTAACTCCATCTATCAGTTTGTCTGGAGTTCGGACGTCCCCTGTGACATTGTCCAGCACATTCACACTGTCTGGAAATGCAGCAATGTCTAGTAGGCACAATGTTGAGGAAGAATCTTAATTATGCAATCATTTTAAATCGCTAATAACATTGCTAGGAAAATATACACAGAGGACCGTCTCTAATTATTTTGTTAAAAAAAACAACAACAATAAAGCACCGGAACAGAAAAGGATACTGTTGTCACTAAGTGTGATCTTCTCATGGTTCTGGTCATAAAACTCAAGGCCATTGAGGCCAATGTAATATGGATCCCCCCAGGTTGTTAAAAGCTGCAGCTGAAAAATGACTGACAAGAGAAGGTCAAGGAATACATACATCAGGGAACACACACTGCTCATGGGAATATATCTCAAAATTACATTAAATATTTTAGTGTCTGTATTTGCAAATGCAGCCAATATGTCAACTTGACGTAGAAACATTCATAAATCTACTTTACTTTAAAGTCACAATGAATCAAAAGACAATCAAAGTGGAAAGATACAGCCAGACGGCATGATGGGAGCTTCATAGTCCATGCTGGCTTCTTCTTGTTTCTTTGTTTTTCCTCTAAATTAGGAAAATACACATATATTAAAGAAAACAAATATATAAAATTTCTTTAATAATAATAATAACAACAATAATTCTGGCTGGTACTTGTAGGGGTAGTCCTCTGCATATTTTATTTCAGTTGGTGTCTGAACAAAGTCCACAAAGAGGATCTCCTGAGCAAAGTCAAAGTGGCAGTTGCCAGGTCCTTTTCTGATTAGGAATCCCTCCGGTGGAGAGATGGCAACATCATCCAAGAACATGTGCATCAATTTTACCTAATGACACAAGATGGGCATTCGATTTGCAAAAATAAATTTCATTGCATATGCACTGTACACTTTTATAAAAAATACTAAATGGCATGTTTCTAACTTGCATGTTTTTTCATCTATTGTATTGTTTTAATTTGAAATAAATACATAAAAAGTATAAATAGGTTACCCCTCTATAAGAATCCTCAGGAGACTTGTTGTAGTTCCAGATGCGAAGTCCAGCAATTGTCTGAACCTTGTTAAAAGTAATGGTCAAGGTGTGAAGTTCTCCATAGGAGAAAGGGATCAGCCACATGTGCTGGTCATCAGTCGTTATGTTATGGCCATCAATAAGTCTAGTTGACAGTAATTGAAAATTGTAATGTACATGCACTGTTATGTTAAATGTCAATATATTTATTGGTAACACTTATCTTTCAGAATCTAACATACTTATCTAGGGTGCGCAGATCATGTACGTAGTCAGGCAGGTCATTGACATCCCTGGGCGAGGCAGCCATAATGCTAAGGTCTAAAGGTAAACTCTCTCCGTCCTTCCCCACCACCTCAAGCCCCGTCAGGCCCATGTAGTGGCAATCCCCCCAGGTCAACACCAGCTCTATTCTAAGGCCTATAGGAAGTGAAGGATTAGCTCCAAGTCACCTAAAATGTAACAAAAAGAACTGTCCAGGGGACCTTTATCTGAGCATTTACAGCTCTCTACAATTTCCAGTACTGCAAATTACTAAAAATGTTTTTTATCTGTCCCCATGTGACGGAAAAATACTCACACTTTCCAGTGTACAAGCCTGGAATATGCTCCACATTCTCTCCTGACAGGCTCATGGAGGGGTCCAGATGGAGCTTCAGCTAATATGACATTGAAAACATTAAAAACCTAACTGAATTACTTTGTACATGGTCTAGTATGATTGATATTTAGTTTAGTTTAGTTTAGTTTATTAAGATCCCCATTAGCTGCTGCAAAAGCAGTAACTATTCTTCCTGGGGTCTATAGGTTTCAACAAATTTTTCCTTTTTTTTTGACAATCTTAAAAGCACTGATAATATTAATATTAATATTAAGATATTAATATATATTAATATCTTTGAAATGTACCATGAGGTCTTCTTCTCTGAAGCCAGCTTGTGTAAACGGTCTTTCATCTCCCTCTCCATCTGCGGTGCGTGGTCTCTGTAGTTCCTCCTCATAAACCAGTTTATCAGGACCCTCGGCTTCAGTGAGAAAGGTTTCATCATAACGAGACATAGCCTCCAAAATGTCATCGTCGGTGGTGAACAGAATAGTGTCTCCAAATTGATCCAGCCCTGGGGCGACAACAGAGCATGATAATAATATCTAAAAAATTCAAACCTGTATGGCTGCACTGTTTTTACGCACCTCCAGAGAGTGTCCCTGATGCTTTGGCAATCTCGCCCCTGAATATACATCTGCCGTCCAGCAGCATTTCAACCTCCTTTACTCCACGAAATGAGTGAATGCGTGACTTGTTGTAGTTCCACACACGAATCATGGCCAGATAAAAGGGAGCACCAAAGTTTAGGAAAATAGTGTGGTTCCGTCCAGGGGTGAATGGGGCCAACCAAAGGTGCATGTCGTCCTGTGTGCGATTAACACCATCGATTAAGTTAGTGACCACTCGGGGATCCTTACCGTAAGCAGGCAGGATATTAATATCTGGAGGGTCAGCACTGATATGAGCCGGTCTGAGGGGCTCCCCACTGGAGCTGAACACCTCCAGTCCGTTAAGACCCACATAGTGACGATCGCCCCAAGTTGAAAGAATGTTAATAACCAGCCTCTGGCCTTGAGGCAGCACTGGAATCTCAAACTCTTCCTCCCGCTCCAGAGACGGGACCTCATCATCGACAGTTATAGAAGCTGAGAGGGGGCTTCTAGGAGCTGTAGAGGGGTTTGATGGGAGAGTGGGTGGGACACGGCCCTGACGCTGGAGGAACTCATCAAAAATATCTCCTTCAAATCCCATGTTCGAGATCCGTCCTCGTTGATACTGATTAAACTTAGTAAGGGAGTCCCAGGACTCCATAAGGGAATCATCCTGCTGGCTGGGCAGGTGAGCTCGTGGGGTGCACTGCCTCCTACTTGTATTTACCAAAGAAACTGGGTCATCTGGAAAAATAAGAGAAAAAAATATACATCTTCCAGTCCCTTAATATTTTGACACTGAACAGGGAGCAAAAGGCAATGTACAGTTTAGGTACACAAAACAAAAATTGTAACAAAGGAGGATGAACTGAAAAAATACATTTTATTTGTAATATGAAAATAAAGATTATGGCCATTTAACTGCCAACAGGTACAAATCAGACTTTAACAGGACCTTCTCCTACCTGTGCTGGATAGCGCCGCAGATGTGTAGTGTAGTTCCTCTGGCTTTATTGTGGTGTTTCTGAATGAACTCCTGCGTCCACTGATAGGTCTGTCTGTCTTTTGTTCTCCAAATTCCTCCAGTAGATCACAGTCCAGGTCTAAAGACTCTGTTTTCCGCGGACCACCGTTTACTGTCCTCTCCGTACCTCTGCACACACGTCCCGGGTTGCACGGCAGCTCTGGAAGCATGGATGAGGATAAGGCTGGAGTGGATTTAGTCTCTGTAGAGTGCTGAGGTACTAACCACCTGGGTTTTTCCCTGCTGTTCTCACAGCCTTCAGGGGCTCCCCTGTTTAAGGGTTGCAGCCACTGGGGGGTTACTCTGGTGGAGGAAGGCTGAGTAGTGACTGTGTGCTCCAGGACTGCTGGCTGCTCTGCCTGGAGTCTGTGAGAGAGCGGCTCTCCAGATACAGACAGGTCAAAAGAGTTTCTTTGTGAGGGACAACGAGTAGAAGATGGAGACCCCACTAATGAAGAAGTAATGGGTTGAAGAGGTGAATGTGACTCCTCCTGCATGTCTATCATGGCCTGTCCTGCAGCCTCCGAAGACAGACTGTAGCATTTGTGTCTCTGGATGGTGTTGTCCTCCCCGCCCCTTCGTTCATCAATGCGCTGAGGACTAACACCGCGTAGACTGTGTCCAGAAGACACAGGGCTTGAAATCAAGTCTGAGGCATGGAAATCCTGCAGGTCAATGGTGGTACTGTAGTCAAAAACCTGGTTGCCGCAGCCCTTTTCCAGTTCACCTTCAAAAACCAATGTGCTGTTAAGGTACAGCTTTATATGCCGTGCACCAATGTCAAGGTCCTGACAAAAAAGAAGAAAAAAATCAAACAACTTAAACTATATAGCTGTAGCTATACAAATGCATTCTATATAAAAAAATACTTTTATTTAAGTTACTAGTAACATGCTCTTATTTAAAATAACGACAGAAAGATCCTAAACACGTTCCTCTCATTCACAAAATAAAGCATTAACAGTAAAGCACTCAAAAACCCAGCATTTTTATCTGTTTTTAAGGAAATAATTAGCTTGCAGCTAGAGTAGCTGTAGCCAATATGCTATAGAAATAGTGCTATGCACAACTTAGATCAGTTCAATCCTGTATTTACTACAATACTGCAAATTACACCTTAAAACTTCTCCCTGCTTACCTTTTATGCTCACATCTGTCAGTCTGTAATTAACCAAAAAAAGGCCTCCTAGGGTCTATGTACCCCTTCATAAACAGCAGTGAGGTTTGGAGAAGCAAAAGCCCACATTTGCCCAACACTAATCCTCTGGGGCTAATCTCTTACTGTTCCACATTTGGACAGACTGACTGGCAGCTCAGTCAGCCACTGCTTAAAGAGAACAAAATCTCTAATGCCACACCGGTACAGCCCCCCCGCCAGTTACAATTCACACTAACATAGGATTTATGAGCTTGTCTACTATGAACAATAAAATGAAATACATGCGGACATATATGAATAATACAGTGCATTTACTCTCATAGAAGTCTGTTGCCATAGGTAAAAATAAAGCACTAACATTGAGACTTTTGTTGTAGTTCCAGATTTTGATGTGGGATATTCCAAAGTCTAGGGTGCGCGCTGTATTTCTGATAATGAAGTAGAGCTGGACAGGGGGGTGGAAGGGACATGTCCACATGTAACGTTCTTTGATGGTCTAACAAAAAACAAACAGAAACAAAAGAAAAAACATTTATTTAATATTAATCCAGCATTAGGATAAATCTTTACGTATACTGCCTATTCACTACATAAATTTTAATGATTGTAACAAATTTATTTGTGTAATAATTGCGAAAGATCATTCAGGTAGTTTAAGGATAGTACAAACAAACAGCAAACACTTACCTTCATTTTACCATTCACAAGTGCTCCCAGATTTCCAGGGGAATCAGTGTTTCTGATGTCTAAGTCATGAGGTGACACATACAACTTCTTGTTCATAAGACAGAAAAACTGCAGCTCTGTCAGCCCAACCTGAAAAGCGTTCCCCCAGTTGGAAAGGATCTCCATGGTAACATACAATGCCGGTGTCACCTCTGTGGAGGACTGTCTTCGCTACAATAACAACACAAACTATTCATTCAAGCCTCTGTACACTTAACAGTGCCAGATATTCATTCTGAACAGTGGAAGTGGAAGTCTGACTCACCAGCTGTTTGTTATAGTCTGTTTTGGCACACTGAGATATGTTATAACTGGGTCCAGCTTCCAGTTTCTCCAAGGCTTTAAGCAGTTTCTGCTGCTGCCTGAAAAAAAGAATAAAATTCTTGTTCCTGCTGCTCAGGCTATAACATCTGACCAGTTGTTTTAAATAAAGGGGGCAAAGGATGTGTAACACAACTTTTCTTACAACATCTCTTATAGTGTGAATGAATCAAGATTCAGAGGTTAACAATATACAGCATTCAGTAGTTGTATTGACATGAGCTGTCCGCCTCGCCTACCTAGGGCCCATGAGTGTTATTCTCTGCATGGCCAAAGTGACACCGTTGTCATGCTTTTCAAGGCTGTTGCTATGCATCAAGCCATTGATCAGCTGGGGTCCCCTAGCCTTATAATGGAAATAACATAGGGTTTATACACAAGTAAAAACTGGAACAGTGTACAAAGAGATTGTCAGATTAGTGTCAGACATACAGTGTTGCGACTGAAGACATCAGGACAGTACACAGGGGTGTTTTCTTTCTGGATGGCTTGACGCACTCTCCATGCCATGTCCTCTGGGTCCCGCTCTTCAAGAGAAGCCTTTTTGACTGCTGACAGGGGTCTCTCCACTCGACTCCTCTGTCCTAAAGCAAGATATATCTAAGCTAAGGCATTATCTAACATTGAATATTAGACAATATTTGTCTTTATTTATGTTCAACTTACTCTGACTATCCCAACTGTCCTTTGATGGGGTGCTGTCTAATGTTTTGCTTTTCACCAACATAGGCTTGGTTGGTATAAAGCTGTCAACATTGTCTTTCCTTTTTGCTAAGAGAGAGTGCTCAATCTTATTACCTAAAAAAGGAAAATCACCATATAAGCAAATACCCCTGCCTGTTGGTAAAGTTAATATCTTTGTACATCACAGATTTATAACCAACAACTAAAGCCTGAGCTGAGAATATAAGATGGACACACTGACTCTCAACATAAAAAAGCTCACCAAAAAAAAAAAAATCTGAATTTTTTTGCATATGACAGAGTGGACAGTAAAACTGACCTTTAGGTGAGGGTCCAAAGTCTAGGACTATGAGGTTGGCTGAATCGAAATGGCTATTGGATTCACTGGATCGAGAGTTGGATGAGGACTTAGATGAAGTCACAGGAAGTCCCAGTTCATCTAGACTCTCTGTGCTCTCATCTCTTTCAATCTGTTCCTCTACCCACTCCTCATCAGACTCCTCCCCAGCAGAGCCACGGTTGCTCCGTCGCATGCTAACCTCCAGGCTACGTCGCAAAACCTGGTTCACAAGAGGTCAAAGTTAATATATGCAACTGTGGAAACATTTGAATGCAGAAAATGATTGATCCACAAAAAAGCATCCAGCATAATCACTACTCCCAAAATCTAATTTAAATATCTAAAGGAAGACATTTTTTCTAAACATTACCTTAACTTCCTCAAGATTAAGCAGCACTTTTTCGTTGTGTTCCTGATTTGATTGACCACCTTGGCTGTCTGTCCTAGAGCTGAAGGAGTGCGATGGGTTTCTCAGGGAGCAGGGATTGCGAGTTGAGTGTGGACTGGATCTCTGAGTGAAACATGGTGATTGAATGGAGAGATGCTAAATAGCACAGACAGCAGTTTCTGACACATAGCCCCTCCCCTTAAAACACCCACACATCTCTACCTCCATGTCCATGCTTTCATATGGCTCAAAATCTTCCGAGTGTAGCTTTTCTGGCGATAGATGCAAACTTGGTCCAGTCTCTGCCCGAATCTTGACTGCATCCTACGAAACAAAAAAAGTGTTTATTACAAAACCATAAAAAAATTTTAAATATTATTAATACATTATACAAATATAAAAAAACACTACAAAATTGCTTGCTCCACTGCACCTGCACCCATTGTTTTCTTTGGACCTTTCCAGGGGCCGTGTGACTCCTCTGCTTCTCAGTATGCTCCAGATTATGGCTATCTTCAGTTAACTGGTGGGCGCTTCTACAGACATCTGCCGATGAGTCACAGCACATAAAGGAACATGAGCCGCGCGCAGCTTAGTAGTGCCTCAAAGGACAAGGCGCGCACAGTCACATATGCAGATGGTTCACAGCACACAGAGGAAGACCAAAACACTAGCTGCCAGCTACAACTGTCACTATAATTTATTTACTAAAGCTGGTCAATGAAGCATGCCAAGCGAACTACAGGATAGGAAGTGGTGGCTCTAAGCTGGTGCTCCATACGCCCAAGGAAGACAGGGCAACAAAAACATATTTTTGTTCTACAATGAATACTTTATAGAGATGTGTCTTGCATAACAGATATGTTTAAAAAATAAAGAGTGATTACATAAGAAACTTTCATTAGGGAAGACTCTGGGTCTATTTTTATCATGCCGTGGCATACCTGCAGTTCGTGCAGGTCTCCAGGCAGGAGCGGAGGTGATAGACTTGTGGTGGAAGCTCTTTTGCTGTTCTTTCCGAGTGGCTTCAGCATTGGCACCATTAAGATAAATGGAAAAGCCTTGCTCAAGCCGTTCCAACTCAATCTCCTTTGGGTCTTTGACTTTTAGGCGTTTTAGGATTCTGTAAGATAAAAACACTTGATAACTATTCTATGTGAATTATGTGAAATGAAAATAGACAGGAACAAGGTGTTCATATCAGAACTTTTATATAGATTAGATAGACACTGGTGGCTGTTAAAAGAACAAACCAATCAGTGCACAGCAGCAGCACTTAAAGTCATGGAGGAGTTATGGACCTCTGTGTAATCCAATCCCTCCTCAACAGCTTGCGCTCACACTTCACCTGTTTTTGTGCTGAAGGGCAATTAAATATTCATCCAGACTGTCATCCACAGAAAAAGCAAGCCTCCCTCCTTGGCACGTCTTACTTTCCTTCATGAACAGCAGATAGAGAGTATACAGATAGACAGTCACACACATGATGAAGAGTCAGAACAGCTAACATAAGCTTTTAAGAAAACATGTCACAGTATAACTCAGGGAAGACCGAGTTATATAAGACTATTATACACATATAACATACATTGTGCTAATAGTCAGCATACATAAATTGCATGCAATGTGTTCACATCCACCTTGGGCTACATTAAATTCATGCCAATGTTCAGCTCTCACCAAACATGCTACAAACAGTGTTGTGACAAAAGATGAATTTGAAACCAGACTGTCATGTAAGTCCTAGAAATAATAATAATATTACTAATAATATTGGATTGTTTAATAGACACATGGATAAAGCATTTTAGTGCTCTGAAGCAGAAATATCAATATGGCAACTGGTTGGCTATTGTTTTAATGTTTAATGACTCTACTTTTAAGAAGTAAATTTGGCATATCATGTAAGGAGTACACTTGGAAACCCTGAGCAAGTGCGTGTTTGATATTTCTTCATTAATGGCTACAATTCAGCAAACTGTATATGACTATTTCACTGTGTAGGTGCATGTATACACAAATGAGCTACAGAATTTATAATAAGAAAAAAACGAGTGAGCTATTGGCCTCACAGTCACTGACTGGGTCATGCCAGTTCAACATACTAAACAATTATCATGCAAGGCAAGAAACAAATACTGTAAAAAGGCAGGAACAAAGCCCTTACTTAGGTCTTTCAAGAATGGTCAACTAGTTTACAACATCTGTCAATGTCTGTCAGGAGGAGCATAAGAAGAACATAAGGACAGCTAAGAAATGTCAAAGAATAGAAAAGACTTATTAAAGGCAAGCAGTGTCTTTTGTGTTCAGAAGCTATTATCTAAAACACCTTACAAGGCAGATAATGCGATATAAAGTGATAGTGTTGCTACCTTGTTAGCCATTGTGTAGATGTTGTTCATACAACCCCATTCCAAATTCTGGAGAGGGATGATGCCTCCTTAAAAATACCACTGAGGTGTCGCGCTTCAGTATTTTTTCTCACTGCAAACCAACACAGAGGAATAACCCAAGGTTATATCCATTGAGTTACACGATGACAGCTTAGAATAGGAAGCCCCACCCGCTGTTAGAGTCAGGACATAAGGCGCGTTTCTGGAAAAACAATAAACAAATGTTTTGATACATTCAAAGAAACGTTCATTAAAAAACAGCATGTTCACTATTTGTGTGGAAGTGACAAGAGAGTATTTGGCATACCTTGATTTCCTTTTTTGACACGATGCCAGTAGCTAAAATGTTAGCATTACAACCTGCTAACGTTGTTAACATGTAACGCACAATAATTTACATAATTTGCTTTGTTAATCTTCAAACTAAGTTAGAAAGTAGACGGGGTGTTAGGTAAACTAAGTAAGCACCCTGCAGCTCGGTTAGCTAGCATATGTGGTAATAACAGAAGCTACGAGTGAACATGTAGCTAGTCAACATTAAAACCAAACAATGTTTTTTTTATCTTTGTATGCTTTTAATGGTTTATTTGTGAATGTATATATACTTACTTGTTTAGCTAAATGTTGCTTTTTGTATTTTCTTTGAGGCAGGCCATTTTTTCTCGTTTCTCATGTGTTGTGTTGGTTGGTAACCAGGATGGCTGACCACCAATGGGAAAGCAGCATCAATATTAGACACGCCCCAGTCAGCCTCAGCCCGCAGTGTGCACTTGTGCAATACATCCCACTAATCTGGCTCAGAATTTAAAAAATAACTATTATACTATTGAGGAATACAAACTTACTATCATCTTTAAAATAACATTATACTGAATCTCGCAAAACAATTATATAGTCTATAGTATAGTAAATATATATAGATATATATATATATATATAAATAGTATATAGTCTATTATAAGTCTAACAGATACCGTACCATTTAAAGTACATACATTTCCCTTCATTACAGTAAAAGTAAAAAATATCAGTTTCTGTAATTATCTGTAATTCTTTATATTTTTAGACTTGTTTTTCTTTGTAAAATATTTAAGCCATAATATTATTATTATTACACTAGGCACGTCACTTAAAGATTCTACAGCATCTTTAAAACTAGAAAATAGATTCACAATAATCATCTTTGGTTTGTGCCATAGCAAAGGAATGTTACAGATGTCTTGTAAGTAATATTGCATTGCAGTCAAAAGTTCAACACTGTTTTTATTTATTATAAATCAATACATTTTATATAAAAAGGGGGGACATGGGGGTCAGAAATAAAACCATTGAAGGTGTAAACCAAAAATAGGTTATGGCCACCATCTCCCACACTATAGCATAGACTTGTGATCAGCCATTTAAGTCTAAGTAACAATCATCCACTCATCCCAAAACCATAAGCTATCTACTATCTGGAAAGATTTGAAATGGTAATGATGCAGTTGAAATCAATCTCTCAGCAAAGCGTTGCAAGTAAAGCAACTTAGCATGCCATTGAGTTTTTGTGCAATCCATTACCAGCAGCAGCCAACAGGACTTAGTGAGGTGCACAAACATTTTGAATAGCAGTACAAAGATAGACACTTTTGACCTCCAAAAAGGTAAATGGCAACAACACCCAGTGAAGCCATTCTTCAATATAACATAGTTAGGCGTTTTAGGTTGAGAAATGACCATGACCAGTTTCCCTGACTGACATACATAAGACTTTGACATAAGCCACGATCATATAATTTACAGTTAGCCACGTCCTCCTTGATTTGTGGAACTCTAGCCGCCCACCGCACTAGTAGCACTCAAAAATCACAACACAACTCAGAGGGTTGGTATGTTACACATGAAAGCTGAGCTGGATATTAAGTGTTACGTTTGATGAAATAAAAGATCCATCTTTTTAGTTATTTGTATCATCTCTTACAATAAAATGCCCATGACTAAAATTGAATACATTGCTGTTTGCCATTTAATTAGAGGCAAACATTTGCGAAGGTAATACAAGTGTAGCCAATTCAGCTTTACAGCATTGCGTTAAAACTATTACTAAATTAGTCCAATCAGAAAGATGTCATTGACCACAAGCCTAAGGGTGACAGTAATCTTTTAACATTTAGTAGACGTGATTCAATTTCCCTTCTTATTTAAAAACTATTCCTTGTTTAATGAAATATCAGTAAATTGACTGCCTATATTATTAACTTATTTTTCTTTCCGCTGCCTGTTTTTAATACCAAGCCCTAAAACTGCTGGGTTCTGGTAGGTAGGTATATGTTAAAATGGACCACCATGTCCACTTAATAAAAACACACATGAGAAGAAAAATTAAAACAATAACTTAAACAGAAGTGCTTAAAACATAACAGTTCTTAGAGCCCTTTCAAAAGCCAAAATACAATGTTGTAAAGCAAAAATCCCAGAACAAGAAAGGAGAGAACAGCTGACATGGTAATACTAATATTCATCCAATGATTCACAGATTCCATTCACTTATAAGTCATAACCTTCCCTATTTTCTTGTTTCCACCAATCAGTGCCCCCCCCATGTCTGTGAGCCACGACTTCCCTCTGTCTCCAGTCTATCTGTGGTGGGTGAGCACTCAGTTTCTGTACACCTCTCCTCTTCTTCCTTTGCTATCAGTGCCTGTTCCTCTTTTTTCCTGCGCTCCAGTTCCCATTCCACAAACGTATCAAAAAGGCTGGGCCAAGCCTCGTCCTCACTGTAGTTGCTCAGGTCTGGCCCAATTGCCTGGGTAAAATTGAGGAACATGTTCCACGTGTCCCTTGAGATGCCCCGAATACCTGATGGGTTCTCCACCAGAAAGTCCAGCCAGTGCTCCAGAATAGCAGGTGTGTCCTGTGTGAAAACAAGGCGCCACAAAGCAATGGCAATATCCCGCTGCAGTGACCGCTGACCTTCGTCTGCATCCAACCCAAATTGAAAGGTGAATCGATACAGGTCCTTAAAGTTCTCTTCACCCTGGGCCTCTAGCAGCATGTAGGGAAAACGTGAGCAGATGCCTTCCAGACTGTCTGCTTGGATGGCTTTGCAGCCCTCAACAAACTCCTTCCTGAATGAATAAAGAAAGCAAAACAGGACATCAGATCAACATTAAACACTTTTTCTCCCTTTCCAACAAGCTTATGATGCTCCAATAGAACACCAACGTATGTGACACAAAAGCAACAAGCATTTTTTTGTACTTATCCAATTTGATATTTTGGAGTTTTACACCCTAATATTAATGTAGAGCAACATATTAGGAAAACATGTAATATATGGTTAAATACAGCAATAACAATATAACTTGATATTAGGGCTTTGGAAAATAATCTAATTGTGATTTTTTTAAATCCTTAAATTATATTTTTTCAGCTTTTTTACATGTCCACAACCAATAATATGACCAACACTTAAACATGTTTTTTGTTAGTCAGACCGATATGTTAAAGACATATTTTGTATAGTTTATTCGGTCAAGCAAAAAAAAAAAAAAAATGAAGACTATAATAATTCCAAATAAAAGCTCACATTGACCGAAAGGGTGTAGGCCAAAGTCTGAGAGTTATTGTTAGTTTTATGTATGAACTTATTACATTTTTTTTAACCTTTTAAATCACAGGACTGGATTTGGCCATGGGCTTGAGTTTAAACCCTGGAGTCTTTGTTCTTTGTCTGGCCTACTTTATTTCTCCAACAGTGATCTTCAAAACGGTCAATGAACTCTTTTGGTTCGGACAGTGTCTTAGTTTTGTTCTGCTTTAGCTATAGTCAAAGAGAGAAAACTGCATTTCCCTTTTAGTCCCGATAAAAACTAAAAAGTATATGTAGCAGAGAGAATTGAGTCTCCAAGAACACATGCCTCCCCAGACCTCCCTAAAGGGGGCCCTAAATATGGCTGTAGCCCAGGGGGGCCCCACTTTCCAGGAACCGAGCCTGCCAAATGCTAATTTTCAGAAAGGACAGCATCTTACAGGCACAGCACTACTCAAAAGTCAACACAGCCTCAAAAAACAAATTTACCTGCTTTTCTAACCTTTATTTAGACAATAGCCAATAGTCTACACCCCCATCCTCTGTTGGGACACAGTGTAGAGTTAAGAGAGTTTACTCTTCACATTAGTGCGTAATAGAACAACAATATGACCACAATCTTAAGCCTTAACTATTTCTCTATGTCTCCCTTTGACTCAGAACTCTGTTATTTCCTCCTCCTCATAACACACGAGGGATTGCAGTTAATCATCAACTTCTTTTTCTTGCAACATGTGTAGTAACAGTGCAGCCTCTGCAATTTAAAAATTGCGATTTAATTGCAAATGCGACTTGCTATTATAAAATATTCCCTTTATTCCCTTCATAGTCAAAGGATTCAGATTAAGAAAAGGAAGGATCATTTACAATGGTCAAATGGTGCCAATGACTTTTACAAAATATCATTGAACAATTTGAATTCAAACTCTGATTGGGTCATTATTTTAAGTGTCAGTAATTAAATACAATAACAATCTTACCATTGTTGATAATTCAAACAATACATTTGCAATATTGTGTAGCCCTAAGCCAATGTACTGTAACCTGCTTTAGTATGCGTCAAAAGACATATATTGTCCACAGGCTCTGGACTAAAGTGCTGGATTTAAAATTACAGAAGGAGCAGTGACCCCACTATCAGGCCGAGATTAAACAAAAACTCTCACCTTGTAAACTTGCACATAGTGGCTGCTTGAAATTTCCAGGCCAGAACCAGCACCCTAAACTCTGCTGGGTCCACACATAGGTCATTGCAAAATCTCTCCATTCCTTCCTCCAAGATGGCATCTTCCTGTTCATCCTTATAGCAGTAGAATAGTTGCTCAATGCGTGGCATCGAAAGCCCTCCTTCAAGGTATTCTTCTTTGCGTGGTTCTCCCATTACTGTGGAGATGACAGGTGTCTCCACCGTGACCTCCAAAGGCTTGGTTCCATTTGACAACTCATTGTTGCCTTTACATGGGGCTATGGACTCTTCTCTGTGGCCCCCAACACCTCCTGCACAACCACCTTTCTTGTGGGACTTGGAACCACTCTCCTTGTCTCCACTCTTACTGCCGAGCGAAGATGTTGGATTCTTACACTTGGTAACACACTGGCCCATGTCTTCCTCTCTGGTCCCTTGTCTTGTCGTTCCGCCTCACCTTCAATCCCCGTCTGAACCACCTAGACGCCTCTGCTCTGGCCTGGCGAGACGTCTCAACATGCCCTCAGTCCTAGAGTAAAGAGCAATAAGCCATGACTGATTGTTTTTTCTAATAATAAAACATATTACAAAATTAGCAATATATACTAGCAGCATCATATGAGCACTTTATTATTAACTAAAACATATGTATACAGACTGCCATACAATGGTAATAAAACAGATAAAAGAAAGAAAACTATTAAATTGTGCAGAAGCTTGTGAAAAGTTAGTTGCTTTTTTGATCTGGGGCTTTCCTTTGTTGAGGATAATTACACAAGAAAATAGTTAGGCATCTGCAGTTTTATAAAGCTTCAAATAGATGTATTTAGTTTGACCAAGCTGACTGAGAACCTACATGGGTGCAGCATTTCTAAAGTTCTAGTGTCTGAAAAGTGTACTGCTGCTGCTCTTTCAGGGGCTTGAAAACTTGTTAGTGGTGGGGTAATTACTTACAGACAGTCCCTCAGATGGCACAGGCCACAAATCAAAGTGCCTTTCTATTCTGCTCCATCATTGCGACCTTGACATCCGCAATGCTGAAAAAAGACATTACTGTGTCATCATAAGCAGAAAATGATATCATTCCGAGCCCTGCAAGCCTATTTCTGTCAGCAGTCTTTTAATTTGTAATTTGAGCACAACAGAACTGTTTGTTTCTTCTGGGAAATCTTTTATTGCTTAATTAACAGAGTGATTTCACAGCTGTAATTGTGGTGATCCTTTTTACTAGAAGCCCAGTGTACAATACTATAAATAAGGCACATCTCAGCAAGGGCAGGTTTACATATAAACTAAAATACTTGTACATAAATCTATTCACTCTTAACATTTTTAACAACACGATTTAAATACTTAACAGCTTTAAACAGTGTGTATTACTAAAGGACACTACTATCAAATTCAGCCATGGGCATGTAGAGACACATTCATGGGAGTCCACTCTCTTCCTTGAAGAAGAGATTAAAACTGGGTATAACATTTATTTTAAAGTTGCTTTAAGTCCTCTGAAATACATCAGAACATTACAGTCAAAAAACTATTTTAACATTAGCTTAAAAAAACAAAAACAAAAAAAAGGTAGCCAGAGACCTGCCATTGAAAGTGAACAATTATAGTGCTCATTTTAGCATTGTCAGTTTACGTTAGGCCAGAATATAACTAAAACTAGCAGTTAGGTAGAAACTATAAAACAGCGTTTTAAAAGGAAGGTTAAAAAGACAAAGTGCACATTTAAATGGACATAAACTGAATAGTGGCACACACTGGGTTTAAGGTAATCTTCTCATATTGTTTAGTATCCTTTTATGACAAGGGTGAGAGTGTAGCTCTTACAATGCTGAGGTTGAGGTATTTAACTAGCTTACATCAAATGTGCCTGGCCCTGACGGCGTCGCCAAAGCTAACACTAGCATAAGCTCGGTTTACTAAAAGTTAGCTATAAGCTAGGCTAGGTTAGGCTTTTCAAATTAATACAAACACCCCGCTTTAATGACAAACAGATAACTACCTTTCTGGTGAGTTCCGCTGAGTGAAGTGTAATGTACATTCCTCCCAGAAAAACAGATCAAAATGATTAATAAGTTGACCAAGTGGACTCCACAACCTAAAGCGAACTGAGAGAAAGTCGTCGCGTTAGGTTAACTAAGATTGCTAGTAGCTACCATTGCTAGCAGGAAACTTTCCTATTTCAAATAGATATTCAGATGTAATTTATAAAACCCTAGCAACCGCTGTGTTTTTTGCATCCCATGTTGATTTCTGTCTGCTCATCAAACTGAGATAAACACCACATCAGAATAAAGCAACCAATTTCTTTGTGCTTCCCCCTTTTAGTGATTGAGTGTAGCTACATTTTGGGCATTTTCCTGCATCACTTCCTCCCTCCTACAAGCAGCCAACAGCTGATCTTTATCTCGGTGATGCACTTCATACAATTAATTGTACATTTAAATAATTAAATATTATTGTAAATACAGATTATTTTCAATAGAGCCGAAGATCAATCTATTGTAGAAAGTCGATTATATTTAAAATGGACCCAAAGACATAAAACGAGGAGACATCATGACAATATTACAATTATAATTAAACACCCACAAACCCAGCGTGGATAAGTGGTAATTTTGTATGTTTTAACTTAGTGTGCTTTTTCATGTTTTTCTTGTTTTTAGTTTTTTGTTGTTATTTTTTTTGCGACCTTTCTGTTTAGGGCCGATCAAACGTCATAAGTATGCGACAAATGTTTTCAAGATAGCTACTGTCGGGATAAAGGTGAGCGTACACGTCTTCAGAAAGTGTACCACATTTAGTAATTTCCAGTAAAATTAACGAAGGTAAAATGTTTGATTAAAGGAAATGCCTCAATGCTATCAATGCTTCATTTTAAAGATCATCTTAAAAGTATCCAGTACCCAAACCATGTTATGCGTTTCACATAAAGAATGTGGCTTTTATACTTGCTACTCATTCATTATAAAACATCTAATTATAGCTCCATAATCTAATGTATCTAGTATCTGTAAATATGTCATGTATCAAAAAAAGTAACAGGGTTCATGTAATGGGTGCATGTTTTGCTTAGTGACATCTAGCGTTGAATTAATTGGATACGTTATATTAACTTAAAATAATAAATGGACCATTGGCTGTGGGATACCAGCAGCTCCCAATCTATTCATCTCTTAAATAATGAATTGTTCAATTCAAGCAAAACTAGATATTTTTTTTCCAAATTCCACAATGTGGGCTGTACTGTACACTGGGAAAACTTATCTGGTCTATAAAACACTCTTTGGAGCCTCTAATTGTCCTGTTCTCTCAGACTCAAAGTCCAGATGACGGCCTCCACTCGAAGGACTGTTCTGTCACTGTACATGCGGGTATTTCGCATTGCTAGAACTTGGCAGGCACAAAGTGGTCTGACAAGGGACACAAATATTGAGAAAAAGTACATACTTCAAGAGGCTCGTACATTGTTCAGAGAGAACCAGCAGGTATGGAAGAATTCTAACAAGAAGACAGTTTGGGATTTCAAATAACTAATTGTTTCTCATGTGCTTCCTTTAGCTGTCAGATCAGCAGTTGATAAAGAGATGCATTGATGAATGTGAAGCAAGAATAGAAATAGGTATGTGCAGTTTATGTTACTATGGTTATATAATTGATAATCAATGAATTAGGTTTGACCAGGAGCTGATAAAAGAGAGCTAAGAGAAGCACTAATTTGGTTTGTTTTGAAATGTTTGTGCATTTTAAATTAAGCTTTTTGTTGTTACAAATAAACAACTTAATCACACAGCCCTTATATTTTTTACAGGTCTCCATTACAGAAACCCATATCCAAGGGCTGTAAGTCCCTATTAAATCTGACATTCTTTTTTAAAATTATTATTTATGTTGATTTTCCTCTGATAATGTCTTTTTTTCTTACAGACCTACTTACCTCCATTGGGACTGGCAACTCAGAAAGGCAGAAAGCTGCGAGCCCAGCAGCGGTTGAGAAAGCAGGCCAAGCCAGTTTACTTACAGTCACATGATGAGACCTGATGCTCAGTATCCTAAAAGCCACTGCCAAGAGTTTAAGTTACAAAGGAAAGGAATCTAGTGTACATTGACAAACTGACCGCATAGGCTCAATGAAGCATTCATTGACACAAGAACAAGCATCATTCAGTCAGTTTTTGAGGTCACCTGTGCAAATGCAAATACCAGCATTTGTTTCAATGCAGCCAGTAATGTTTCAAATAGTGTTTTTTTTTTAGCAGATGGTATTTATTACTCTCTGAAACATTGTTCTTTTTCTAAAATGAAACCAATTATATATATAAAATGTTCGATTTGCATGTATACATTTCTGTTACTATAGTAAAAATTTTTGTACAATGTATGGGCCAATAAAGGGCTGAGAGAATGAACGCTAACATCACTTGCGTTGGTCTGTAAATTTAGCTCTGCTTGTGAAAGCACAACACAGAGGAAGTGTAGAAACAATCTAGTCATTTTGATAGATTTACTTCCTTGGAACCTGAATCACTAAAAAGGAAGGAGTGTGTAGTGTATTCTGAATGTTCATCAAATTTAACATGGTTGCTAACATATCACATATTTGTTATCCCTTTTGAAAGTTACTCTAAAATCTGAATATGTCCTATAAAAAGCCATGTCATGGTGTATTCCTTTGTTAATAATAAAAAAAAAAAAAACGTAAGTAACCAAAGACATTTGCTAACACTAGTAATTTTAAATAAGGGCCTCCGGGTGGAGGTAGTGATCCACTTCCATTCTGACTAATTTTTATGTTGACTGAATATACTGTATACATATCTGCTCATCATTAGAGACAACTGATCATCGGCATAATATTCTTATTACTTCTTAATGCACAGCAAATCACAAAGGTTCAAGAATGTAGAACATTATATCTGCCTTTACTGCAATTCCCAACAGGGGACTTCCAGAACTGATCCCAAAATAAATTAGGAAAACACTTTAAATTATGAACAATCTATGTTAAGGTTACACATTGGTCATAGTCTATTGACATCTCAGGTTTTGACATTGTCTATGTTAAACCTCTCAATAGAAAACTTAAAAATGTGCATCAGCAAATGTGATTTTTGATTACCCACCAGAGCTAATATTGGAACAATGAGCTCACTATAGTAAGTTTGTCACCCTGACAAACCTATTGTTCTCTTTTTGTTCCATGTTTTTGTCTTTTGGCCACTGATTGAATCTGTGCATAGAAAAAAAACAAAGAAAAAACAGAGCAAGTGGTACAATAAGACTCATTATTTGTCATTATTCCTTAGTTAGCAGTGATAATTTAGTAATAAAACACATGTAACCAATTCTGCTCTTAGCACTATTGCCACTAGGGGTCACACAAGATTAAGCCCAAAGCAACATACCTAAGGTTTAGTTTTGGGTTCACTCTAACCAGTAGAAATGTTTGGCATAGCTTAAATATGAGCTTGTCAAAACAAGCAAAAAGTTGGAGTTTTAATATATAAAGTTGTACTGTACTTTTTTCCCCCAATCTCACTTCTATTCCCTAACAAGTGTCTCCTATTAAGTGGATCAGACAATAATAGTTGTCGGATGCACAGTAAATACAATCACTTATAGTGTAGATATTGTCTGCTCTCTGTCATATCGTGTGATAAATGACTACCCAGGCTGTAATTGAACATTGATGGGAAAGCATCAGCAGGAGACTCACTTAACTTCAGAGCTTAACAGTGACTCACTAGGCACATTCATATACAGCATTCCTACGGGGCACTGACCCCTTTTTATCCAAGGGTCCAGCCAAGTGAATAACTTTCCATTTAACCTTACAGCATATTATGACACATAATCAAACACTATATACCATATAAAACATATTGCAGTGAAAATAAAAAATACATAGAATAGGATCAGGTCTATTTTTGAGTAGGTAACAAGCTGTAAGAGTTCAACATTGTGTAGAACTTCACTGGAGTGAAACTGTTGGCTTGGTTTAACTTTA